>OU015752.1:123124947-123144685 GCA_907169655.1 Acomys percivali | reverse complement strand
CACACACACACACACACACACACACAAACACATGTACACACACTAAAGTAAAGTCATGTTATAAAAGGTCCTGAATACTGTGTTCATGATGCACTGGTTTAGACACGCACCCTGGGGAGTCAGACAGAAAGGTCCCACATTTGGTGTTATGCCTTGTTTTGGCCATCTTGAAACTGAGGATTTTAAGGAGGTTGAGCATTTCTTTAAGTGTTTCTCAGCCATTTGATATTCTTTTGTTGAGAATTCTCTGTTTAGTTCCAAGCCCCATTTCTCAATTGGGTTATTTGGTTTGGTGGTGTTTAATTTCTTGAGTTCTTTATATATTTTGGATATTAGACCTTTGTCAGATGTAGGGTTGGTGAAGATCTTTTCCCAGTCTGTAGGCTGTCGCTTTGCTCTCTTGACAATACAGGCAGTAAAATTTAAACCCCTACCCTGATCTAGCCCATGGACAGGACAGTCTCCACACTTGAGTGGAGAGAGGGATTTGACTTTCTCATGTACTCTGGTGCCTCACATTTGACTATGTCCCCTGGCGGGAGAGACCTAATGGCACTCAGAGGAAGGACAGCAGGTCACTGAGAAGAGACTTGATACCCTATGAGCATATACAGAGGGAGGTAATCCCTCTGAGGAACAGTCATAGGGGAGGGGAATAAGGGGAAAATGGGAGGGAGGGGAGAATGGGAGGATACAAGGGATGGGATAACCATAGAGATGTAACGAGAATAATTTAATTAAAAAAAATAAATAAAAAGAAAGAAAAAAAAAAGAAACTGAGGATTTTATTTTGTTATGTTTTAAATACAGTATCATTGTGTAACCCAGGCTGGTGTCCTGGCCTCAGCTTCCTGAGTGCTGGGTTACAGGTGAACATCATGACATTCGGCCAGATGTGTGCTTTGCAAATGAAGTCTGGTAGAATACAGTGCACACGTATGGGTGGTTGAGATTCCTGGACCACAGAGTCATCACATGTGGGCTCAGGATTGTTCCTCCTGGCGCTGGGCATGCCTTGGTGAATGCACAGCATCATGGAGCTCTTGGGCCCGTGCTGCCTGCTGAGGCTGTGGAAATAGCAGCTGAGGCACAGAAGAAAGGGATTCTGCATGGGGACAGTGTGGCGCTTTTCCTGTGATGTCTGCACTGATACTCAACTACCTTGGTCTGAACATTGAGACAGGAGCCGTGGTGCTCTGACAAGACAGGTTGCTAATAACTTACCACAAAACAAAGCAAACCCATAGACTCTCAGATGAAGCAAAATTCAGGGAATTAGAATTCCCTGAAGAGTTTAGAATCAGTGGTACACACAACTACCACAGCCTTGCAAAATAAATGTAATCACGCTTAGAAACCGAGGATAAAAAGTGTTGCATTACTAGCTGGGCATGGTGGCACACTCCTTTAATCCCAGTACTCGGGAGGCAGAGGCAGGCGGATCGTTGTGCCTTCGAGGTCAGCCTGGTCTACAAAGTGAGTCCAGGGCAGCCAAGGCTACACAAGGAGAAAAAGAAAAGAAAGAACCCAGATGCTCCAATCAATAAGTGGACAGACAGTTCTAAAGATATGAAATACTGAGGCCACTAACATGAAGACAATATTGGAAGAGGGCAAATGAGTTCTCTAGACTAGTTTGGATCAGCAGGAATAACAGGCGAGGCGGATGATAGGATGCTATGTTGGCTCACAGCTAAGGGACACTTGAGCCTGCAGACTGATGTTATGGCATCAAGGGAATGAGAGAACTTTCCAGAAAGAGGATGTAGGAACAGGGTCCCAGGAAGACAGCAGGGAAGAACTTGTCAGCTAAGGAAGGACGAGAGTCCAATACTCTGAGAGGTTGGGAGAACTCATCCCCTCAGAGCCTGGTCTGCAGCAGGAAAAGATGGCCACTGGCACTGCTCAGTGATGCCAAGTTTAACCCAGCTATAGGCCAGGAATACTCTCTCTCCTCCACACTGGCTGGGCCACCTGTCCCTTCAGGTCTGCTTCATGGCCTGCAGCCTGCAGGAGGGGAGGTGACAGGGAGAAGCTTCAGTTCAGACACAAAACCTCTGGAGACTCCAGCTAAAGGACAGAGGGCAGAAAGCAGCTAGTGCAGAGCCAACCAGGGCCCGTCAGACACTGGCGTTGGTGGCATTTATATACAGCCCCCCTTCCTCCCTGGAAATCAAAGTCATAAACCATATTGACTTCAATCTCAAGTGTCAGAAAGGTTGCCCAGGAGTCCGGGAGCTGACCAACTAAAAACAGGTTTGTGTGGAAGCCAGAGCAAATAAAACAGGATTCAGAACAGTTTTTGACATTGGAGCCGGGTGGTGTATTTTTTTTCCCAGGAGCCATAACAAAAACAAAAACAAAAACAAAAACAAAACAACAACAACAACAAAAAAAGCACGAGGCCTTATCAGTGTAAATTTGTATTTGTATGTTATATTGATACATAAGCTCGGAGTAACGGAGCAGGGTAAACAAACGGCAACTGTCTTCTTTACTGGGCACGAGGGTGCTGGAAGAGGCTACTTAGAGTTTAATGGGCAGCTTTCTGTATTTATGTGCTTTGACTGGAGCTAAAGAGCGCTGTGCGCTGTGCCACACAATGGGAAGTTCTGAGTTGGATTTTAGAAGAAATAACTTTGATCGTTTCAAAAGCAATGAAGCCTGATGCAGCCAGGAGAAAAGCGACGGTAATTTATGGCAACCATTAAAGACACAAAGACAAAGGCTGCCGGGCAGCGTTTCACTAAGGGAAGATTTACAAATGTGTTAAAACAAAACAAAACAAAAACCCACCCTTCAAACTAGAAATCGCCGAGCGTCCCTCTCTCCTCACCAAGTACAAAAGGAGTGGGAGGGCGGAGACAGAGACAGAGAAAGGGGTGGGACCTGAGTGCCTTCACTGCCCAGGGAAGGTTAAAGGGAAGGCGCAGGAAAGTTCTTTTCTCAGAGCCTCCATCCAGCTGCAGAATAATACATAACATCTCCAAAGAGATAGGCTCAGCCAGGGCCCTGAGCAGACACAGGCTGGGGTGGCAGACAGAGATGCTCTGAGAGCTGAGGTGGGAAGCTGTAGGTGGCAGCCAGAGCCCCCAAGAAGACCCGTGCTCCTGTGCATGAGCTAGGAGGCGGGATTGGAAAGGGTTTTCTTTTTCTTTTCCTCATCAAAGAATTAGTGTGTGTGTGTGTGTGTGTGTGTGTGTATGTGTGTGTGTGTGTATACACATATACATGTGCAGTATATGTAGACATGTCCATATAAATATTCACGTGAGAAAATGGAATAAGAACCATTCGGAGAAATCCAAATTAGAGGGCTCGTATGTCCCTCGTATGTCCACATATAGGCAGGCTCTGTCTCATCCACTGAAGGATCCATTAAGCATTTGTTCCTAGAATGATTCTGACTATAGTGGCCTCAGCCACCTGCGCCTGAAAAAAGATGGGACGATTTGGCTGTGGGGAACAGGTGGTGGCCATTGCCTCTAATTTGCAGCTGCAGATTTGATGCTTATAAGTTCCTGTGGTCATAGATGCCACCTATGCCCAGGACAAAGTTGGGAGCTCTGTGGCCAAGGTGGTCTACCCTTGGCCCCTTTTTTTCTCTCACTTCTTGCTGTTAAGATACATTAAACAGCAGAGAGGATCTCTCTCTCTCTCTCCCCCCATATGTGTGTGTGTGTCTTTCTCTCCCCCCATATGTGTGTGTGTGTGTGTGAGAGAGAGAGAGAGAGAGACAGAGACAGAGACAGAGACAGAGACAGAGACAGAGACAGAGACAGACAGACAGACAGACAGACAGACAAAGTTCTCACATCTCACAGTGCTGCTGCTGCTGCTGCTGCTGCTGCTGCTGCTGCTGCTGCTGCTGCTGCTGCTGCTGCTGCTGCTGCTGCTGCGGCTAGGGTATCAGCGAGGCCTGGCTAGGGCCTCTCTGTAAGTTGGCCTGAGTATATAGCAGCCGCGGTCACTCACCCCACTCAGATAGCTTTGTCCTGACAGGGTATGTGGAAACCCCAAGAAAGTGTTGTTGGACGGGTACTGGGCCTGGGGTCCAGTGTCCCATTGTGTGGGGACTAAGCGGGAGCACTCTCGGGCTTCCTGAGACGACATCAGGCTGGAAGGACCTCGTCAAGTTGGAGGGCGCTCCCCGCTGGGGAGCCTAGGCTCAGCGAGCACTGGGCTCCGCTGACAGACGCTCCGGCCACCGCGGCCGGCCGCGCCCCCTCCGCCCCGGGCCGGGGAGGGGCCAGGCGGGCGGGGCGGCACCGAGGACCGTGTGAAAATGAGGCCGGGGCTCGGGGGCGGGCGGGGCCCGGGGTGTCTGCGGGCTGGGAGTCCCAGAGCCCGCACACGCCTCCCCGCTCCCCCGCCGCGGCTGCCGCCGGCTCTCCGCCGCTTGCCTGCGAGGCCGCTGCCATGGGGGTCGCGGGCTGCGGTCGGCTTCGGGAGGCCGGGACGCTGCTGCTGCTACTGCTGCTGCTGCTGCTGCCGCCGCCGGCGCCGGCGCCTCTGCTGGCCGCTGAGGTCCCTTTCAGCCGGAGTCGCGCCAACCGGCCGCCCGAGGGTGAGTGTGCAGCCGCGGGGCGCACCTGGCACGGCGAAGGGCAGGGACGCCTGGGTCCCCTCGAGTGATCTCCGCCCCCCCCCCCCAGGGAGCCCTCACCCTCCGTCAAAGCCGTCGAGGCGGCCAGAGGCTCCTGCTCCAGGCTGTTGACCTTTCCCGCGCTGGTACCTGTCGTTTTCAGGGTATCATGAGGGTGCCTTCTGCCCAGATTGTTGCTGGCTGAGTGCGGTGGAGGGCTCTGGGATTTGGAGTCTAACTCCCTCTTGTGTAGATGGGGAAACGGAGCTCGTGGCAATTTGGCTCTCTTTTCTCCTTTGGGGCTCATACGTTCCAGGATGAGCTGTACAGACGTCTGTGAGCGAGCATAGAACAGCTACTGTGCCAAGACCTGGGATGTCCCAAAGCCTCCAGCAGCCATAGATTAGAACTCAGTCTGTTTTGGGTGGACTTAAAACTCTTTCAAAATCCTTTCATTTTTATCTTCATATTCTAGAGTGATGTCGACCATGAAAATGCTTTGGCTATGGTGGGTTTGCAGGGCTGGGGTCTTTGGGACACCATTGCTACATTGCACGGTCTGAGAGCTTAGGATGCTGTTTGTTCAGAGACCAGGGAAACTTTCAACCCCCCGCCCCCGCCCTTCCCAAACTCTGAGAAAGCCGAGAGACAGCTGTCTTGGCGGTCTTCCGGAACATTTTAGCCAACTCTGCTCTTCGTTCCTCTCCCTTAGCAGGCAATCTACTATACTTATGTGCCAGGCACGGTGCTGGCTTGGCATCAAAGACCTGGCTCGGTTGTTAGGGCACCGTGGAGAGGCGGGAGAGAGTGGACAGGGACAATCGTGCATACTCAGTGCTATGAATGAGCTAACTATATGGGAGCGTGTGGTGGGGACATCTATGTGACGTTAGGGGATCATGGCTCACTTCTGGGAGGAGACAGATCTGAACTGAGTCTTGGAGGCCAGTAAGGGACACTTGGGCGATTCCACTCAGAACAGTGCATCTGGGAATGGGCCTGAACATGGCGTGGTTTATCCCAGGGTGGGCGCTGGAGGAGTAGCGTGGGGTGGGCTTGTGGGAGGTGGAGAAAGGGGGGGGAGCAGCTCCTCACAGCTCGCTGTGTTCTTTTGTAGATGTGGATGAGTGTGCCCAAGGGCTAGATGACTGCCATGCTGATGCACTGTGTCAGAACACACCCACCTCCTACAAATGCTCCTGCAAGGCCGGCTACCAAGGAGAGGGCAGGCAGTGTGAGGGTAAGTGACTTGGGGACATGGGTAGGTGGGCAGCAGGGCAGCTACCACCTTCTTAGCCCCTATAGAGCATGCTGACTAAATGACCTATCCTCTCACCTGCTCTTTAGATCCTCAAAGGGTAGGGACATTAGGTCCTTTCCCAGAATGATCACACTTTTTTTCTGGCTCTAAAAGGAAATGCAATGGCGCTTTGCTATCTTTTGGTTCTACTCACCAGGACAGGCAGACTCTTAGAGCTGCGAGCTTTCCGCCTCCCTGGAGACTTAAGGACCGAGGTCCTCCTGCCTTCAGCTGTCTCTGGAGGATTCGTACTGGCTGTGGTTTGGGGCTGGTTGATATTGGGAACTGCTGGGCTTTAGAATTATACCCAGGTACCGCCTTATTTGAGCAGCAAACTCATCCTGTGCAGAGGAGGATTTTAATTCTTCAGAGCTCCAGACCTGAGATCTCAAGGCTGGACTCTGCCCACCAGGGATTATTAGTTCAGTGTCTGAACTCAGCCTCAGAACTGGATGGAAACTGCTCTCACAGAAAGACACAGAATGAGGCCAAGCGTGGTGGTGCACACCTTCAATCCCAGCACTTGGGAGGCAGAGGCAGGTGGAACGCTGTGAGTTTGAGGCAAGCCTGGTCTACAAAGCGAGTCCAGGACAGCCAAGGCTAAACAGAGAAACCCTGTCTGGAAAAACCAAAAAAATTTTTTTAAAAAATGAGAGAGAGAAAGAGAGAGAGAAGTGGAATGTTAGCCGTGACAGGTCTCATTGGGCCATTACTCATTTTATGGATGAGAACACGGAGGACAGGAGACTTGGGGCTATAAACACATCATTCTCCTGTAGGTGAACATCTCTGCCTCAGCTGCTGGTTTGTCATACTTGCTTAGCCTGCAGCTGCCTCTCAGACAAGATATCCCTATAAAACTGATGAGAGGTAACTGAGCTCAGCTGTGGTGCGTCTTCTTGCCTCTGGACCCAACTTTGATAAGCATATTGGAGGCCTCTTTCACTTTGAGAAGTTTTTGCTGTTGTTGTTGGTTTTTCAACACCACGCCAGGCCACTCTGAGAAGTTTTAAACTCTTTACAACTTGGGCTTCACTCCTGGTGGGAGTTGATCTGAATGCCTGCAGGAATGAAACCTACAGAGTGAGTAAGAAAGTCTCATCTAAGGACTTGGAAACAGCATTAACTCCTTCAGGCAGGAGGAAATTTGTAACGTGCCTCTATTTGGGTGGTGTTTGGTGTCTTGGTTGATGTCTCAGATGACCCTGCCTCATCTTATGGCCTTTGAGAAGTCCAGTTCTTGGTATTGGGCAGTGTGTAACATCCAGAGGTACCTGGTGTGTGTGGTAGACACTCATTCTTGGGTTTTGCTGTTGTTCTTGTTTTGGTTTTGAATGTTTTGGTTTTTGGAGACTGGGGCTCATGTAGCCTAGCATGGCCTCAGACATACAGCCAAAGCTGATCCTCCTGCCTCTACCTTCCAAGTACTGGGATTGTAGGTGTGTACCACCTCACCCAGCTACATCTTTCCACTTATTCATTTATTCATTTATTTTTAATGTGTTTGCATGTATCTGTATGTAAGTGTGTGCAAACAAGGGCTGGTATTCTTGGAGACCAGAGATGTCAGATCCTTCAGAGCTGGAGTTGTAGGCAGCTGTTAAGCCCAACTGTGAGTGTTGGGACTGAACTCACGTCCTCATCAAGAGCAGTGCATGTTTCAATTGATGAGCCATCTCTCTAGCCTCTATTTTTCTAAAATTTGGTGAGTTTTTGTTTTGTTTTTATTTTGTTTTGTTTTGTTTTTCCAAGTCAGGGTTTCTCTTGTAGCCCTGGCTGTCCTGGACTCACTTTTTTTCTTCTTCTTTTTTCCTATTTTTAAAATTTTATTAATTTATTCAGATTACAACTCAATTGTTATCCCATCACTTGTATCCTCCCGTTCCTCTCTCTCCTGCTTTCACCCTATTCCCCTCCCCTAGGTCTAAGACCAAGGGGGGCCTCCTCCCCCACTATATGGTCATAGGCTATCAAGTCTCATCTTGGTAGCCTGCTTATTCTTTCTTTGAGGGCCACAAGGCCTCCCCACCAAGGGGAGGTGGTCGAATATGGGACATCAGAGTTCATGTCAGAGTCAGTGCCTGCTCTCCACATAACTTTGAAGAATGTCCTGTCCATTGGCTAGATCAGAGTAGGGTTTTGTTGTTGTTTTTAGAGACAGGGTTTCTCTGTGTAGTCTTAGCTGCCCTGGAGTCACTTTGTAGACCAGGCTGGCCTTGAACTCACAGTGATTCCCCTGCCTCTGCCTCCCGAGTGCTGGGATTAAAGGTGGGTTTTGTTGTTGTTGTTTTTTGTTTTTTGTTTTTTTGAAAGAGAACTTTTCTTTTAGAACAAAAAGGTTGCAAAGCTCGTGGGTGCTCTTCACTCATCTTACCCCAATGTTATCACCTTAACAAAAGCACTATATAGACACCCCGACCAGGAAATCAGCAACAGCACAATCTCATTAAGAAAACAACTATAAACGTCATTCAAATTTCACCAGTTCTTCCCTGATGGTCTGTGTCCGCGCCAGAATCAATTCCAGGTCCTGATCCATATCGCCAGAGCCTATGTCTCTGTGTTTCCTCAGCTCTTAGTCTTTCTTTGTCTCTCACATGAACTATTTTTTTTTGTAAACAAAAACAAAACAGGGTCTCATGTAGCTCAGGCTTGCCTTGAACTTTCTGTGAGTCAGAAAAGATGCTGCTGCCAAACTCTGGACCATCCAGCCTCCACCTCCTAAGTGCTGGGACCACAGGCATGGGATACCACCAGGACTTACATCATACTGGAGACTGAATAGAGTCTCATTCATGCTCAGCACTCGTCTAGTTGAGCTACATCTCCAGCCCCGTGACACCAACACTTAAAAAAAAAAAGGTTTCCTTATTTTACTTTATATGTATATGTACCACACATGTGCAGGTGTCTGAGGAGGCTGGCAAAGGGTGAAAGTGAACGGCCTGTTGTGGGTGCTGAGACTGAACCTGGGTCCTCTGCAAGAGCAGCAACTCCTCTTAGTTACCAAAGCCATCTCTTCAGTCCCAACATCGACACTTTTGATGAACACTTTTCTTTCATTTGCCTCGTGTTAAGAGGCAAAGGATTGATAGAGCTTGGCATGGTGGCTGAGACAGGAGGATTGCCATGAGTTTGAGTCCAGCATTGGCTAAACACTGAATTTAAGATCAGCCAGAAGAGACTGTCTTTTGTGTTCTCGTGATATGATCTGCTGGCATTTCAGTAAGGCTGTCACAGACACCACACCACAGGGACTGTTCCCAGTAAAGGACGTCAGCCATGTGTGATCTCACTGTGTTCCATCTGGGTGAGGCTAACCTTGATCACCTGGTTTAAGATGGTGTCTGTTGAGCTAGGAATGGTGGGGTATGCTCTTAATCCCAGTACTTGGGAGGCAGAGGCAGGTGGATCTCTCTGAGTTTGAGGCCAGCTTGGTCTACAGAGCCGAGTTCCAGGA
This sequence comes from Acomys percivali, assembly GCA_907169655.1. Lineage (NCBI taxonomy): Eukaryota > Metazoa > Chordata > Mammalia > Rodentia > Muridae > Acomys > Acomys percivali. Next base: position 123,135,340 of record OU015752.1, on the reverse strand, counting down.
TAGCCAGAGCTACACAGAGAAACCTTGTCTTGAAAAACAAAACAAAACAAACAAATGATGCCTGATGGCTTCTCTACTGTAAAGTTACTATTCCCTTCCCACATTTACAGTGGGAGCATATTTGGAGAGGGTACTTTTGAAATGATGCCAACATCCTTCCTCCCCCTCAAGTCTTTGTTCACTGATGCTAGCATCCGGCTGTGGACCTTGCCTGCAGCAGCTATCACTGTGGGGTGCACCTCCTTGAGACTTTGCACTGAACCCTCATTTATGCATCCATAAACTGAGCTTCTTTAAGGAAGATCTGCCCGTTCTTGCTCATTCATCCATTCCTCCTTCTGGTTCACTGCCTACTTCTGCATATTGGCTTTATATCAGTATTTATTTTCAAATTGTTTCAGCTCTAGCCATTGGACACTCCTCCTCAGTGTTGCCTGTGTCATTTTGACATATTTCTTTTTTTTTTTTTTTTTGAGGATTTTCTAATATTTTGTATTGCAAGGTCCTCCATACCTTTCTTACACTTTCTGCTTGCTTTGGAATCAACCACTTCTCATAATGGGCTCTGGTTCCTTGGATGGAAAAGGGTAAGGATATACAGAAACCAGGACCTGGGTGTGTGGTGCTCTTAGTGGTGCCATTGTTTCCCTGGCCTCCTCGGTGCATGGAGCTAGGATGTCCTGAATGTATACTGTATATTCATTTTTGTTGTTGCTTGTTTTTATGAGACAGGGCTGTTTTGTAGCCCTGGCTATCCTGGAACTTTGCCGTGTAGACCAGGCTGGCCTCGAGCTCACAGAGATCCACCTGCCTGCCTGCCAAGTGCTGGGATTCCAGGTGTGCACCCCTGTGCCTAGCTTATTTATTCTTTGTTCTTATTCCTCTGCATAAACATCAAAAGCTATGAGCAGTGCTGCTGACATTTTGAATTTTGAACTAGTACCAAGTCTCTCTGGCCTTCTTGCAGTTTTTTCCTCACACAGTGAGAAGTCCAGCTCTTGCTGTTTTGTTTTTTGTTTTTTAAATTTTTACATATAAATACAATACACTACATACAACAAGAAGAACCATGAAACAATCAGGAATTATATAAATGTTATATTCTTAGTGTTTTCGCTATTTGTATTTGCCAGCCTTGAAGAAGACATCTTTCCTATCCTGGTGAGTCTAAAATTCTGAATGTAAATCAATATCTATCATATCTCGTCATTATCAACTTAAAACATTTATCTTACCTAAAAACATCTCAACCCCTAAACAACTAAGCTTAATTGTAAAACTAAACTATCTGGTCTTCAACCCTTTCAGAGACTTGAGAAGGAATAAACTTGATTACCTGAGTATACCAGGAGTGCAGGTTAGCAGCTTTCCAAGTGAGAAGATGACAGAGACAGTGTGTTACCTGAATAGTCACCCCAAACTCTCTATGATTTTGGAGCATCTTCTTCAGCCTTCTGGCCCAATATATCTGACGGACATATTTGTGAGGCACCTGGTTAAGTTTTAATTCATAATATACTTAGTTTTAATTTTATTTCTTGGTTTTTCAAGACAGGGTTTCTCTGTGTAGCCTTGGCTGTCCTGGACTCACTTTGTAGACCAGGTTGGCCTTGAACTCACAGGGATACGCCTGCCTCTGCCTCCCGAGTGCTGGGATTAAAGGCATGAGCCACCACCGCCCTGCTCATATAAGCTTCTTAAGGGATAATAGTAAAATAAAATAAAAACTAACAAGACAAACAAACAAGTAAACAAACGGAAGGAAAAGGCCCAAGAGAAGGCGCAAGAAACAGATTAGGGGCAGACACCCGCTTGTTTATACACTCATAAAAACACAACCCTGGAAAGGCGAGGAGAGAGAGAGGAAGGGGCTGGGAGGGAAGATAAAGTTAAAAAATAAATAAATAAATAAAGGAAAAAAAAAATCCCTGACATGACTTTATGAGACCAGGGAACCTTCAAAGACGCCACTGAGTTCATTTTCTGTCGGCATCTGCTGCTGGGAATAGGTGACCTACCTTTCAAGTGGTTCGTTTCTCCCGTAGACTCCCTTGGAAGAAACTAAATTTTCTTTTGTAAGTGGTTATCAGTTGGAGATTGGGCCCTGTGTCCACTTCTTTCAGCTCCAGGACCCCATCTGGTGCTGACCTCTGCAGGCCCTGAGCGTGTTGCCTCGGTCTGTGAGTTCGTGTCTGTGTCAGCCCTGTGAGTTTAGAGGGCCTTCCCTTGGGGGTGTTCCAATCTTTCCGTCTCTTACACTCTTTCTCACCTCCCAATTCCAAAGGGATCCCTGATCCCTGAGGGAAAGGATTTGCTGGAGACATCCTGTTTCCGGACGGATGCTCCAAGGTCTCTCACTCTCCAAATGATGTCAGGCTGCAATGCCTCTGTATTCCTTTCTGTATTCTTAGTTTTAGCTTACGATTGCCTTATCCTGAGACCTGCTGTTTTAATAGGAACAGCTGTATAGTAAGTTCCCCTGGATGTTCCCAAGTTGTGTAGGCTCTTTTGAGTCTCTTTATTCCCACACAAACTTCACGCATGTTGAAATGTTGTATGCATGTGTGCGTTTTGATGGCGTCTCGAGTTTAACATACTCTAAGGCCTCCTTTTAAATTTTGATTTGTTCTCCATTTATCAGTATATTCTATTCATTATTTCAAACCCATTCGCAGAGGCCATCTTTGTTCTCTTTGAGAGCTATATAGTAGTCCATCATGTAAATATACCATGACTTAACTAGGGTTTCTAGTGCTGGGATGAAACACCATAACCAAAAGCGATTTGTGGGGGCAAGCCTTTATTTCACTCACAGTTCCATATCACTGTTCATCGTTGAAGGAGGTCAGGACAGGAATTCAAACACCTTGGGGACCTGGAGGCAGAAGCTGGTGCAGAGGCCATGGAGGGATGCTGCTTCCTGGCTTGCTTCCCATGGCTTGCTCAGCCTGCTTTCTTCTAGAACCCAGGACCACCAGCCCAGGGATGGAAACCACCCAAAAGGGTTGCCCCCCACCTCCCCGATCAATAACTAATTACGAAAATGCCTTACAGTTGAATCATATAGAGACATTTTCTCAATTAAGAGTCCTCCCCCCCTTTTAGATAACTCTAGTTGGTGTGTGTCAAGTTGACATAAGACCAGTCGGCACATACCACATCCATTAAACAGCTCTCCTAAGTATGGACTTTTAGGTGCTTCTAGTATTTTGTAATTTCAAACACTATAATGAATGATTAGTGCTTGTTTATTTTTCTGTTTGGGTGGCTTCTAGGTAGTGGGAAGGCTGGCTAACAGGTAAATGCATACATATGTCTCCCAGAGAGAGATAGCACGTGCTGGGCTCACTTCTGTTTTATTTCTCAGACATGGATGAATGTGACAATGGACTCAATGGAGGCTGCGTCCACGAATGTCTAAACATTCCGGGCAACTATCGCTGCACCTGTTTCGATGGCTTCATGTTGGCTCACAACGGTCATAATTGTCTGGGTAAGAAAAACATTTGACTGTAGCATTTTTCATCTCCCCACTCTCTAGAATCCTCTTTCTTTTTGAAAACTTACTCATGAAAGCAATAAAATAAAATAAAATGGGGGGCCTGGGGTACGTTTTGGTCAGTAGAGTGCTTGCCCAGCACGCAGAGAGTCCTCTGTTTCATCCCCAGTGCTGCAAACCAGACAAGGTGTTGCCCGTCTGTAACCCCAGCTCTGGAGATAGAGGCAGGAGGAGCAATAACTCAAGATCATTGTTAGCTACATAGCAAACTTGAGGCTAGCCTGGGCTACATGAGACCCTGTCTGTGTATATTTTTTTTTAAAAAAAGACAAAAAGAGATTCCAAGGGTCAGAGAAATGGAGGTTTTGTTTGGCCCCTTAGATATTGGCTTATGTGACAGAAAATGAGGTAGGCAAATTGCTTTAGTCCAAGGGGATGGGTTGTCATTGCTGTTACTGCTTATTGACTTTTCTGACACTGACTTCTGCCCTTTACACTTTAGGCGTTCTGTTGAAAAGATCCCAGCTGTTCTTTAAGTATTGAGTCTCTATTCTTTATGTCTTTATTCTTGCCTCAGATGCATGTTGGGTCACAGCCAGACAGATCCCCACAATTTTTTTTCCTTCTTGAAAGACTAACAAAAGCTCTCCAGGAGCACCCTCCAAGACTTCCCACAAGGCAGAACCTCCCACTGGCACCTCAGTCCCTGAAGTGAAGACTGCAGAGGGTTACCACAGCTCCTTGCGAGAGCTGTAGAGCAGAACTTAGAGGCCCAGCGGATGGAGCTGGGCTTGCACAGTCTGGGAGGATGCAGCACACAGGCAGGTGCTTATCTGCTCTACAGGAGAGAATTGTGCAGATGAGCCTCGCTGTGGCTGACCTGCTGGCCAAGGAGGGAGCAACTTGAACCAGGCTCTGTGTCTGGGGAACAGCTGTTCAGATTTTCCTTTATAGCGTGGTAGGGAATAGTCACTTGACCCGATGCCTTGAAGTCAGCTGAAAAAGCTCTAGAACAGCTAGGCATAGTGGCACACACCTTTAATTCCAGCACTTGGGAGGCAGAGGCAGGCAGATCACTGTGAGTTCGAGGCCAGCTTAGTCTACAAAGTGAGTCCAGGACAGCCAAGGCTATGCAGAGAAATCCAAAACCAAAACCAACCAACCAACCAACCAAACAAGAAAGCTCTAGAAGTGCTAGGGAAGTGGCACAATTGGTAAAGTATCTGCTGTGAAAGTCTGAGGATCTGAGTTCGGATCCCCAGCACCCGTGTAAAAGCCAGGCATAGTGGTACATGCTTGCAATCCTGGCACTGGTGTTCCTTGGAGCTCCTTGGCCAGATGACTTAGGCCAGTTAATGAGCTCCATGTCCACTGAGAGACCCTGACATAAAATATAAGTTGGAGAGCACCTATGGAAGACACTTGACATTGACCTCTGACCTCTAGACACCCACCTGAACACCCCTTCCCTTTTCTCTGAGTCCAGGCTTAATTTGTGTTTGAAAGGCTGGTCTCTGGAGTGGGGTGGGGGGGGAGGGGGAGGAGGAGGAGGAGGAGGAGGAGGATTCAGTCCTGATGTGACATTTTAGTATTATCTGGCGTGGGCCTTTTCTGTCTGTGCCCCCATGAGAGAGGCCAGGCTTTGAGTGCACAGACCATGTGCCTGTCAATCAGACATCATGGGAAGGACCAAAAACTCCTCCTAAGCAGGCAGCACCTCAAAAGCATCCATTTGGAGACAACCCTGAGAGCAGAAATAAATCACAATGAATTCAAAACTCATAAAGGACTCCAATTTGTTGGACAACATACACACTAGGGGCTTGTAGTGGTTGTTGTTGGCTTTGTTTTTCATCTTCAGGGGGAAGATTTATCTTTGCTTTGCCCAGAGTGTCATTTTGAAGGTTGATATCCGATGGCTGACCCTGGCATTACTGTGGGGTGGTAGCCTCCTCAGAACCATTCAAGGACTAACAGTGTCAGCCAAGGCCAAGTGGAGCTTTCTGAACACAAGCATGCCCATGAATTTCCAGGCCTAGAGTCTTGCCTTAGCCAAGATGGCTCAGCAGGATGTCCTTGCCACCCACCTGGGATCTCTTCATGGATTCTGGCAAGCATCTGCTTTGTAGAGACCACAAGCATCCACTAAGCATGTATGCAACGGCTAAGGATTCCTTAAGGGGAGGGAGTAGAACATTAGTGTTTTGCCTGCATGTATGTCTAGGTGCGGGTCCCCTGGAACTGGAGTTACAGATGGCTGTGAGCTGCCATGTGGGTGCTGGGAATTGAACCCAGGTCCTCTAGAAGGACAGCCAGTGCTCTCCACCTCTGACCCATCTCCCTAGCTGGTTGGTAGAATGTTTAATTAACTTGCACACATCCCTGAGTTTAATATCCAGCCCACGAGAAAGCAGGTGTAGTGGCACACACCTGTAATCTCAGTATTCTGGAGGCAGAGGCAGGAGGATTGGGAGTTCAAGGTTATCCTTAGCTACATAGTGATTTTGTGGCCAGCCTGGGCTACATGGGACCCTATCTTGAAGAAGAAGGGGAGGAGAGGCAGAGGCAGGTGGATGGCTGTGAGTTCAAGGTCAATCTGGTCTACAGAGAGAGTTCCAAGACAGCCAGGGCTATTACAGAGAAACCGGGTCTCGCAAAACAACCAAACAAAAAACCAAACCAAAACACAAACCAAACCAAACCAAGCAACCAACCAACCAACCAAACAAAAAAAAAAAAAAAAAGAGGAAGAGAAGGAGAAAGAAGAAAGATATGAGGGAATGTTGTCTGTGTTGTCTGTGTGCTAGGATGGCAGGACCAACACACAGAGGGACTTCTCTGGGCCTACACACTTTAGAACAAAACACTTCCTCCAGAGTAGCAGGTTCCTGTGTTCTCTGTGGCAAGTCTTTCCCTGTGGCCAGCCTCCTAACCACACATTAGTTTCAAATACAGAAGCCAGTGTGCGAGCCTCTCAGGTTCTCACAACACGTGGCTCTGAAGCCCCCAGCTCTGTAGTCTGGGAAGCAAGTACACAGGAAATGAATACAGCTCCCCCTGATATCCGAGTTCAGCCCACCTGAACTCAGTTCCCATTTATGGCAAGTTGTGTCACAGCTATCTCGTTCTTCTGAGAGGTTTAACAGGCACCACTGCCAGGGCCTCACCCCAGTCCAGTTACATCAATGTCTCTGGAGGATGCAGCCAGGCATCTGGGGGCTGCCTCAAGGCAGAGCCTGAAGACAGCCACTAGCTCCCGTCCCACATCGCCATGCGAGCACGCATTGTATTTATCCTAGCTCACTGTGTCAACCAATTTGATGACACATTGCTGATCGCTTGGAAAGGAGGCATAGTAAGTGACACATGGGACAGGGCTGTTGCAGCTCAGGAGAGCTTGCCTTCAGGCATGCAGGGAGACAGTCCTCCCTTGCTCACCGTGAGCCCTCGCCACAGAACACCTAGGCCAGGTGTCCCAGCACAGGCGTCCCTCTGGAATGTGCTTCCTTCGCCCTTTTGGCACAGACAGGGCAAGTTTGTCAGGCTTCAGGCGATGGCGGCAGTCCCATCAGTTTAGGAGAACGTTGCTCGGGAGTGTAGGAGGACCCATGCCTGTAAGATCTGAAACTTGAAACCAGATAACAGACATTTAAATGTGAGTTTTCTGGTTACAGATACACCCAGGAGTCAGTGATAGGCACAGAAGATATTAGGCTAGAGAAGTTAGGTTCTTTTTTTGTTTGATTGTTTGTTTTTGTTTTTAAAATCAGCTTTCTTCTTGAGCCTTCATGATATCTGAGCTATCAGATTCTGGAAGTTTCCTCCCTTGCTCTGGTCATCTGCCCTGTGTTGCTTGTTGCTCATCCATTGACTAGTAATGGATGTTACCTTGTCCAATGCTCTACTAATTTATGTTATTGTAATAGATATACATACACATACATACACACCTACCAGGAGTGCACAGACTGGTGGGGACTCACAGAGGGTATTGAGAGGGCAGTCCAGTTAGAGGTTCAGCGTAGCTGTGCCAGGGTCTCAGGCCACAGTGGAAGGAAGGTTCCCTTAGGAGTGAGTCATGGTAACAGTCAGGGCAGCCCAACTTCCTGCCTTCCCAGGTCTTGGGAACTCCTGTTGACTTCTCTGCATCGTCTCTGGCCCCGGCCCTGCTCAGAATTCTCCCCCCTGGCTTGCACCATGCTGCTTCCTTTCTCTGCTTTCCCACATTCCTGGCCTTGGCCCTCTCATCTTCTGCAAGTGTTGCCTGCCCACTAGCCCTCTCCTCCTTCATGCCTGCTGGACCCTGCCTTGCACCTCAGTGTGTTAGGATGGCTTTCTCTACCTGCGGTGGGGGGTGGGGGTGGGGGGAAGGGGGGAAGGGAGCAAAACTGTATTTCCATTCCCATTTCTGAGACCAGAGTCAGTCTTCCCTATGTGTCTTTCTGGAAAGCCTTCATATCCTCTAAGGAGCATCAGAAGAGTGGCACTCTCCTTGGAGCATCTGGTCTACCCAGGAGTTGTCTCTGCCTGCCTCTTCGCTTACCCCAAGGGCAGCCACTCTGCTCTGTCTCCTCCCACAGTACTGTCTTGGGCTGTCTTGGGTACACACATTTTTCAGACCCCAAGTTTTCTTTTTTCTTTTTTCTTTTTTTTCTGTCTATCCCTAATGCTGTCTTAGATTTCCCAAAGAGAGGGCTTGGCTATGTCACCCCACTCCAGTGAAAAAGAAGCTTCTCAGCTTGCTACTTAAGACCCAAGCAGCATTAATCTATCTTCCTGAATGTATCCTCCACGTCTCCCAGGCTCTAGCCAAATGAAATGACTCACTGCTATCCAATATACTCCAAGCTTCCCAGTCTCTGTGCAAGGAAGGGGAGGGCTCTGGCCCTTTAGCCTGGAGTCAGTCTCTTTTCTCCAGGTTTGTAACCGTAGGGATCCAAAGAGGCCATCCTTTATCAGCCTTTCCCATAAAGGCTAGCCCAGGATCACGTGCTACCTACCTTTCCCCGGTCCACCCTTCTCTTATCTCAGCATCCACTGTACTTTGTCTTTCTCCCCCCTGAAGGCATTCTCAGGAAGCTAAGCATTATCTCGCCCATCTAGCACTCTGCTTCAGAAAGTGAAGATGTTCCATGGCCTTTGTGTTTGTCTCAGGAGCTTGACTAGGCGAGCCCCAGACCCATAGCCCCATGGGGGCTGGGTCAATCAAACACTGGCTCCTTTGGCTCTGGCTTGGAGAGTTTCTGTGATAGAAGGACAAGAGGGACCTTCTTAGCAGGAGTCCCTGGCTGCATTGGGTTTTTGAAATAGCCATGAAAGTGAATCTTGGTCCCTCTCTCCTTCCAGATGTGGACGAGTGCTTGGAGAACAATGGCGGCTGCCAGCACACCTGCGCCAACATCATGGGCAGCTATGAGTGTCGCTGCAAAGAAGGCTTCTTTCTGAGTGACAATCAGCACACTTGCATTCACCGCTCGGAAGGTACCTTAGTCCGGCTGAAGGTGGGCGGGAGGCTGAATCTCATCTGAGTCCCCCACCCCCTAGCACACACAATGACTTTATCCCGGAAACAGAATGTGTAGAAGCTGGGGACAAGTCCAGAAAGTGCTGCTAGAGAGACTTAGCAAGCTCTGTTCCCATCACCTTCATCTCCTAGCAACGTGGCAGGCTGTGGGATCTCTGAGGTCCTTGCAAACTTCACACCCTCTGATCCTAATCTCTAAATAGAGAACATTTCAAACATCAGTACATGGCTCCAGAGAAATAAGGTGTGTGATTTGCCAAGTTTTTTTTTTTTTTTTTTTTTTTTCCAAAAAGATGCTGAAAACCACAGTACCAGTGCAAGCCTGCCCCTTGCTCTGGGCTGGGGTTTGGGGGTGGGATGGAAGCTGGCTCCTCCCCTTGGGACTAGCTGCTTGTAGCCTTGAGCCATATCTGGGCCTCCCCAGCTTTGCATTTCTTGTACTCTGTGTTTCTAGGGCTCTGTGGGGGTTGGGGCTGGGGAGAAAGACTCTTCTAGACTAGAGCGCTCTCTTTCTCTCATCCACTCAGCCATTACCACTCTTCTGATGACCTCCCTCTTATATGCTTTGCCTTGAGTTTGTGTCTTTTATTATTACTATTTTTAAATTCCCATGACTTTGTTCAAGTCTCGGGAGGGAGAGGCATGAAGGGCAAGTGGCCAAACAGTTATTTTTAACCGAATGCCATCTTTTAAAGTCTCTGCTTTATCTTAAGCCAAATAGGAACATCTTAGTGACTGTATTTCTCTGGTGTTGTCTCGCCCTGCTTTTAGATTTAAGAGCCCAAATATTAGGCAACTCATTCATTTTAGCACATGATGCCTATGGATTCCCACATTTAAGAGTGAAGTCACTTTAAGTTCTTCCATTATTAGTTACAGAATTATAAATGTATCATTTACCATGGCTTTAGTGTTAGTGGCCTCTTCAAGCGTTTCTTCATTGTTGATCTTACCCTATTTTCCAAGAATAGCGTTAGGCTACACTTGACTAGAATGCTTTGTTGTTGGGGGGCGGTGTGTTTGATAGCACCCCAGTCTATTCAGCTTCAGTGCCCAGGGGGGTGAGTCATATGCACTGTTCTGGTTTCTTACCTCATGTTAGACGTGGCCCTTGAACAGTAGTGATGGCTTTTTTCTTCCTGTCTCTGGATTCTGGTGGCATTGAATGAAGTTTCACAAGTCGGAACTGGAGATGGCACTCATGTAAGGAGCCAGGCAGGGAGGCAGGGAGTGTCCTGAATCTCAGAGCATCTTGCCTTTTGGTTGCTCAAGGCTGCTTCCAGGGAAGTCACTTGGAGGCTTTTTCTCTGGTGGCTATTGTGTGTGTGTGTGTGTGTGTGTGTGTGTGTGTGTGTGTGTGTGTGTGTGTG
>OU015752.1:123112299-123124937 GCA_907169655.1 Acomys percivali | reverse complement strand
GTGTGTGTGTGTGTGTGTGTGTGTGTGTGTGTGTGTGTGTGTGTGTGCACGTGCGTGCACCAGCCTGCTGGTAAAGCCATTGACTCAACACCCCCAGTATAGACTCCACCTACCTGCAACGGCGTGCTGGGGCTTCTGGTCTCCAACTTACCCTGTGTTCCAGACCCCTGGCTCAGCCCTCCTCTCACCTCCCACAAGCCCCCGGCTGATTTGAGATGCAGGTTTCTCAGAGCAGAGGTAAACACAGAGGAAGGTCTTTCTGCAAGCTGCATTAGAATCTAACCCTTCCACAGTTCAGACATTCTTGGATCCCCTGATGAGTACTTAGCATGAATAGAGATGTCTGGAACCAAAACCCAAATCCAAAAATTGCTTTTGTGGTCTGGAAGTGCTCTGATTTTATGTGTGTCTCAGCTTGACTGCTGCACAGCTGCCAGTGTGAGCCAGCAGGTTACAGCAGTTTGCAGTGGTGACTCCCTTCCATTCTAGGATTTTAGTTCTTCAACAAATGACTTCTTAAAAAAAAAAAAGTTCCTTTGGCCTTCCTTCTTCATGTGTAGCCTCTTGGAGACTGTATTAAAACAAACTTTAAAAAAAAAAATTAATGTCGGCTGGGCGTGGTGACACACGCCTTTAGTCCCAGCAGGCTGTGAGTTCGAGGCCAGACTGGTCTACACAATGAGTCCAAGACAGCCAAGGCTAAACAGAAAAAAGAAAAAAAAGTTAATGTCACAGGCTAGTATTCCCTACTCTACTGTTTTTATTTTTATTTTTTTAATTTTTAAAAATGTTATTTATTTATTTTTCAGTTTTGATTTTTAAATAATTATTTACTAAGAATTTTTCAATAAGAGGAACTAGTAGCTGATATTGATGAAAACTTAAGCTACTGAATTTTTGTTAAAAATCCTTAGAAAGCCCAAAGCTTTGATAAAGAGAATGTGCGTTTTCACCCATGTAATGGAGGGTGGGCTGGAGAGAAGCCTCCCCCTCAGCCTGCCTTTGCTCTCATTCAGGGGTGCTAGGCTCTCAAAATGAGCATTTCTCCCTTGTCTTGTCTGTTTTGAAGGTATTTACACAGCGTTCTGTTGCCCTGCCTGGCTGTAGGAAGACACTGCGGGGCATCAGGACGATTTTGTACATTTCTCATTTTGTAGAATATTTTCTGTCTTGCCCGTCTCATTCTCAAGGCATGGCCTTATTTTAAATTTCCAGAAACATCCCAAAGTGGAAGCCTGGACAGGGAGCAAAAGTTTGGGGCATCGCCAAGGTTTCTGAGCATCTTCCTTTTTGGTGAACCTTAGCTTTAGTCATGGCTACCCAACCAGGTCCTAGGGATGTTAGGGCCCTGGCTGGCCTTCCTGGTTTGGACTAGATCCATCTGCCCCCTCTAGCGATGGTCTTGTTTTGAGCTGGGGTACTGTAAAGGGCTTTGGATGTCACCTCTTGAAAAGCCACTTGCATTTCCAGAATTGTCTCAGACTTCATCCCTTCCTGGTGACTTCAGGTCCTGTTTGCTATGAGGGGACACGAGGGGCAGCTTCTCTGTGTGTCCTGACGGCTTCTGGTCTTTCTTATGAAATATTTGTCATGTAAGCAAACTGCTCAGGGGCAGTAGAGGTCACTTTGCAAATGTCTTAGGCACATAAATAGAGTGAAATATCCAGAAGGTGAAGGGGACTGTTTTGGGGGGTAGAGTTTCTATGGGTTCCTACCACTGTATCTCAAGCGCTACTAACAATTACTTGCAAGTTTCCCCCTGCCTCAATTACTTCAAATGCTCCACTAACCCAAAGACAAACACAGGATTTGCCTGGCCTTTGGGGGAGGGAAGAACACTCCCTCCATGGGCAGCTCTCACCTCCTGGGCCATTTCAGTGCTGGGGTGTGAATGACATCTTCATAAAGAACCAGCCAGAGCGGACAGAGCTTCGCAACAACCCAGTGCAAACCTCTTTCTGTGCTACTTGACAGCAGGGCTTGGCAGGGGCCGATGAATCCCAGCAGCATGAGGCAGGTTGTGTGCAGGGTGGTGGGGTCTGTAGGGGGTAGGGGGTAGGGGGCAGGGAGTGGGGCACAGGGGGCAAGGGGGAGGGCATGCAGCTCAGAACAGTCAGATGAAAAACAAGGTGGTCAGTCTTTGGACAGACCCGAGAGACTTAGAAGATGCCTTCATGGCTGCACTCTCTTCTGAAGTAACAGTTCCCCAGACACACAGGCATAGAGAGGAGACCTGTCACTTAATCAAAGTCTATTGGCTATGGTTTTAGGGGCAGAATACAGAATAGTGTTCCACCCTGGGGAAATTGAATAATATCTTCCAGTACTTAGGTTTAAAACAGCCCTAATTCTAGAATTAGAGTCTTGTGGGCTCTCTGACCAATGAGAACTGAAGCCCCATCCTCAGGGATGTTTCACAGTTGTATTACACAAATGCCAAGAAAGAAACACGTGTACACATCCTCACTTATGCAGTCTTGACCAAGAGGACATCTTGAGCGTTTGCTTGGGTTTGATACCCAGAGAGCAAGGTCTCTATGAGCTGTTTTCCCGGTGACTTAGGTGGCCGATAACACACACAGGTGCTTCTTCCACTGTTGTACCAGCATATAGACCAGTGGTTCTCAACCTGTGGGTCACAATCCCTCCAACAGAATATTTACATTGCGATTTTGACGGTGGCAAAATTGCAGTTATGAAGTAGCAACAAAAATTGCTTTATTATGAACTGTGTTAAAAGGTCACATTAGGAGGGTTGAGAACCACTGGTTTAGATGCTTGTCAAACCACCAAGCATTATAGCTACCTAATGTTTCCTCTTTCCCACCACAGTTAACGCAGATTGGGCCTGACGGGCTCTTAGAGATGGCGAACATTGTTGCACAGTAGCTAAGGAAACCCGCATGTTCCACGTCTTCCCCTCTTTCCTTATATTCCCCTTGCTGTGTTGCTGTGTGATGCTGTCTGTGAGAGGCATACTGCCCTGAGCACGCAGGGGGAGGGGCCAAAAGAATAACAGAGGGTCACAAGGCAGGTGCCTGTACACTCCTGAGGAGTGAGTGTAAATCTATGGCAGATGTAAAGTTTGAGTACTGCTTTCCAGAATGAAGGCACCAGTTTATGGGGAGGGCTTCTTTTCTTTATTTTTAAAAGATTGTTTTATATGTATGAATGCTCTGCCTGCATGTATTGTCTGTGCACCACAGGCATGCCTGGTGCCCACAGAAGCCAGATGCTGCCTCTGAATCTTCTGGAGCTGAAGTTGAAGATGGTTGTGAGCCATCATGTGGAAGCTGGAAATCAAACCTAGGTCCTCTGAAAGAGCAGCCAGTGCTCTTAGCTGCTGAGCCATTGATCAGATCTTCCTCCTCCTCCTCCTCCTCCTTCTTCTTCAGGAAAATTTGAAGGGTCCTATGTCTTAGGTGACAAAAGAAATCTTTCATGTCCCTTTTAATTGCCCCACCTGATGATTTATTTATTTGGTTTTTCAAGAAAGGTTTCTCCATATAGCCCTGGTTGTCCTGAAACTTGCTCAATAGACTAGGCTGTCCTTGAACTCAGATCTGCCTGCCCCTGCCTCCCAAGTGCTAGGATTAAAGGCGTGTGCCATCACCACCTGGCTCTTTATCTTTTTTTAATTTTTATTTTGTGGAGCCCCAGCCTGATTTTAATGGATATTCTTATTTGTTTATTGTACATGTACGCCCATGTGCATGTGTGTGTGCATGCGTGTGTGTGTGTGTGTGTGTGTGTGTGTGTGTGTGTGTGCGCGCGCGCATGCGCACACATGCACATGGTCTGTGGGTCTGTGGGTACAGGCCATTGCGCATGAGTGAAGGTCAGAGGACAACTTGTGGGAATTGATTCTCTCCTACCATGTGGATTTAGGGCATAAAACTGAATTTGTGAGGTTTGGTGGCATGGTGTTCTTTACGCACTGAGCCATCTCACCAGCGGCTCGAGCTATGTAGGGTGGCATTTGCCTGTAAGCTGAGTTCCTGGGAGGAGGAGGAGGCGGCAGAAGCATAATGAATTCTAAGTAAACCTGTGTTACATAGGGAGTTTAAGGCCAGCCTGGGCTACAAAGCAAGACCCTGTCTCACAAAACAAAAATAAATAAAATATGGAGCCAATAGAGATCCAGGACAGCAAGCCCATGGCCCTCCCCACTGCCCACCCTCATGTCTCTCTCCCACCCGTCACCTGCTGCACACTGCTGTTTTGCAGAGGGCCTGAGCTGCATGAACCAGGACCATGGCTGTAGTCACATCTGCAAGGAGGCCCCGAGAGGCAGTGCTGCCTGTGAGTGCAGGCCTGGCTTTGAACTGGCCAAGAATCAGAGAGACTGCATCTGTGAGTATGAGCTGTCACTCAGCTGAGGTGGGGACAGCCTACCCCGAAGTCAGAAAAACAACCACAGACACAGCCAGAGCTCAGGGACACAAGAGCATCTTGTGGGGGTCAGTCTTTTCTTCTACCACGTGGGTCCTGGGGATCAAACTCATGTCCTCAGACGCAGTCACAGGTGTCTCTACCCTGTTTTATAAGCTTTTCCCTCCTTTAATGTTTTTAAGATGTCACTGTTTAAATACTTTTTTGTTACAACATTTGAAGAATTAAAAAAAAAGCAAAAAACCTAGAAACCAACCAAATAAACAAACAAGAACCCCAGCACAGTCACGTGATCCCAGCACTTAGGAGGTGGCAGCCGGAAGATCAAGAGTTCAAGGTCATCCTTGGACACTTGGCTATAGAGTAAGTTAG
Source organism: Acomys percivali (assembly GCA_907169655.1). Taxonomy (NCBI): domain Eukaryota; kingdom Metazoa; phylum Chordata; class Mammalia; order Rodentia; family Muridae; genus Acomys; species Acomys percivali. The sequence goes on along the minus strand of OU015752.1, from coordinate 123,120,173 downwards.
AGGCCAACCTGGGCTGCGTGAGACCCTGTCTCAAAAGATTGAAAAAAAAAAAAAAAAAAAGGACCCTAACCCCCTAACCCAGAGTCATACAACGTAGCCAGTTCTTTTTTTCCATATTCCTATTTTGTCATCATTCATATTCATGCCCAGTTTTTACATAGGTGTGATTATAGCACAAATATACAGTTCATTCTTTTAAATTAGAAAAATTACATATTGAAAATCATCGACGCACAGGCATAGAGTGAAAACTTCACTCCCTTTTTCTGCCTCCTTTGCCAGAGGTAAATCTGCTAACTGCCTGACAGGTTTTTTTGTTGTTGTTGTTCTTGTTTTCAGACAGGTTTTCACAGGGTAGCTGGCCCAGAACGCACAGAGATCTGCCTGCCTCTGCTTCCCTAGCGCTGGGATTGAAGGCGTGTGCCACCTCCCCCTGGTGCGTTCACACAGTTTTATAGTTGGTTTTTATGTTTACATTTTGGCTTGTCATGCACAGTTCATGCACAGTCTTCATAATTCCTGGGTGATATTGCGTTTGCTGTGTGCAGAGGGCTGCCATTTCCCTTGTAACAAAGCCAGGTGAACTGTGATGAGAGCAGCCCTAACATAGATGTGCGAATTAAATATTGTCAGTGTGGCCGGGCAGTGGTGGCGCACACCTTTAGTCCCAGCACTCCGGAGGCAGAGGCAGGTGGATCCCTGTGAGTTCGAGGCCAGCCTGGTCTACAATGCGAATCCAGGACAGCCAAGGCTACACAGTGAAACCCTGTCTCAAAAAGCCAAAAGAAAAAGAAAAATAAATAAATAAATAAAATAAATTGTCAGTATGTTCCAGACATGAAGTGCTAGAGAATTTCCAGAAGACCAGAGTACACCTGGACTAACAGGCAGACATACCAGCAGAGGGAAGTGACAGTCTAGGATCTCCAGGCATAGTTCCCCTAACCGCTTCCCCACACTGGCCTTACCAGCTCCATCTCTCTTGGTCCAGGCCTTGCGTATGGCACTATTGTGGTTTATGCTGTGACATTGTGACGCTGCATACACAGACAAGGATGGGCTCTGAGTGGAAGGTCTTTTATGTCGCATGCCAGACAGGCACTAGACGCTCAGATACTTGCAGGGGGGAAAAAATCGATTTTGAGGTGAAGCATGGTTGCGCACGCTTTTAATCTCAGTACTCGGCAAGCAGGAGCAGGTGGATCTTTGTGAGTTTGAGGGCGACTGGGGCTACATAGTGAGTTATGCAGGTCAGTTAGGTCGTGAGACCTTGTCGTTAAAACATTAAAAAAAAAAAAAAATCTTTGGAAATAAAACCAGCCCTGAAATAAGACCAGTGGAAACCTTGGTGCTTTAAGTGTTGACTCATTTTGATCTCAGTGACTTGTAACCATGGAAACGGTGGGTGTCAACACTCCTGTGAAGATACCGCAGAAGGCCCTGAGTGTAGCTGCCATCCACACTATAGATTGCACACTGATGGAAGGAGCTGCCTTGGTGAGTGATTTTTGCTTCAGCCTGCCCAACCCTACCCTGAACCCTAAGCCTCCTTAACTCTTCTTAACCTTAACCCTTAATAGTGTTCAGTCCTAGAGGGCGAGGTGTGGCGGGTAACTACAGCTCCTTCACATGCCACAGTGGGAGTCCTACTTTTGGTGAGAGTCCCTCTCTCTTTACACTGTTAGGGTTTTTGTTGTTGTTGTTGCTGTTGTTTGTTGTTTTTGTTCTTTCAAGACAGGGTTTCCTTTGTGTAGCCCTTGGCTGTCCTGGACTCTCTTTGTAGACCAGGCTGGCCTCGAACTCACAGAGATCTGCCTGCCTCTGCCTCCCTGAGTGCTGGGATTACAGGTGTGCGCCACCATGGCTGGCTGAGTCCCTCTCTCCTCCCATGAACTGGGATGCTCTGGAAGCTGGTATTCTAGAGACCTGGACAACATATTCCAAAGGGACAGGGTGACAGAGGCCAGCCCTGTGTGGGATGGCACAACAACCACAGCTTTTCAAGACGTGGCCTTTGCTGGCTCTCTTGGAATTGTCCTGAACTGAGGGTTCTGAAGTCACTCTGAAGCTTGCATCCCCGGAGTCTCTTTGCCCAGTGCATTCCAGAACCCTTGCCCTCCTTCATGTTTATAAGCATCTTCGGTCATTTAATGCGCTGTTTCCCACAGAGCCATATAATGGCTTGTTCTTATGGAGCGGACAGTTACCCATCTGCCGTTGGTCACAGCATCTCCTGTCTAAGATTCCAGCAGAAACGGTAGCTCAGGGAATGGATACTTTGATCATTCATCTTGACAACTGTGGCTTTGCTTCTCTTGTAGAGCAAGAGGGCACCATCCTGGAGGGGACGGAGAACAACGCCACATCAGTGGCGGACGGAGATAAGCGGGTGAAACGGCGGCTGCTCATGGGTACGCAACCCTCTCTCTTCCTTGCCCTGTCACTGTTCCCTTCTCTCTCTCTCACTCGTTGCATCAGGCCTAGGCTTAGAGCCCATGTGTCCCAAGGCCAACTGGACTGGGATGAGCACCTTCTGTGAAGCTAGGATATGTTCTTTTCTTTACCCAAAACTGTCCCTTTGTCATAATCCAAGATCCCTGGAACTGTGCCAAGTCATTAGAATAATCAGGTTAACATCCCAGCACTGCCCAACGATGTGTGAGACTTGACAAACCGCATTGGGACTCTCCCTTCTGTAGGTCTCTCTTTGAAATACATGCAGTGGCCAGGGGCGGAGCTCCATCAATAGAGTGCCTGCCTAGCCTGTACAAAGCCCTGGGTTTGATCCCCACCACAGCGCAAACTAGGCTCAATGTCAGTCACATGACTATAATTCTAGTACTCAGGAGGTGGAGGCAGGGGGATAAGAAGTTCAAGGTCACTTTGCTTACATAGCAAAGCCAGCCTAGGGTACATGAAACCTTGTCTCAAAATAAATTAATGTAAGGTAGGCATGGTGGCGCACGCCTTTAATCCCGGCACTTGAGAGGCAGAGGCAGGTGAAATTTTGTGAGGTGGGGTGGGGGGGCCATCCTGATCTACATAGTGAGTTCCAGGCCAGTCAGGGCTACATAGTGAGACCCTGCCTCAACAATAAATAAATAAAAATAAACAGGATGTAATAAAATCTTATTTTTTTAGGGTTATCAGAGAATTCAGTTAAGAGAATAGTATGGACTACGGCACTTGCCGTCAAGCCTGATGACCCGAGTTTGATCCTGGGGCCCACATGGTGGAAGACTACCACAGGTTGTCCTCTGACCTCCACACATGTGCTATGACACGTGCATGCCTACACACACATATACACACACACATACACACACATACATACATACACACACATACACACACATACATACATACACACATACATACATACACACACATACACACATACATACATACACACATACATACATACACACACATACACATACATACATACACACATACACATATACATACATAAGCATAATACATTTTAAAAAGATAATAGTATGCAGAGGTGCCCAGAGCCAGTGTGTGGGACACAGTGGGGGGCCGTGGAACCCCAGCTCTCCCCTTTCTGATTAGCTGTAATGACAAAGCGTTCTGGGCAGCCTCCAGCTTAGCATGGCAGTTTGCTTTTGTGCCCACTAGCCTTCCTCCTCCGACTCAGCCAATGTTAGCACTACAGGAACTGAATGGGGAAGAGTGGCATTTGGCTGGGGGACACGAGACCATTGGCTCACAGCCCTCACAGTCAAGCCAGAGATGAGAGAGAGGGGGCTGGAGTCGTGGCGATGGGACCAGACAGATCTTTTGACACATTATTCTGCAAAGTTTGGTTTGACTTACATAAAACTGTCCCCCTGACAGCTCCTGGGTTTACTAGTAAGGTATGATATGAACCCACCACTGGTTACCAAGCAGGGACCTTTTTGATCCCTCTTCTGTTTAATTTCTTTTCTCCTTCCTCCCTCCTCCTCCTCCTTCATCTCTTCTTCATCTCTCTCTCTCTCTCTCTCTCTCTCTCTCTCTCTCTCTCTCTCTCATGTACACACATGTACATGCTTGCACACAGATCACCCATGCACACAAGTGTGGAGGCCAGACATATATGTTGGGTGTTTTCCTCCAGCGCCGTCCACTTTATATTTTGAGACAAGGTCTCTCACTGAACCCCAAGCTCACCAAGATTTGACTAGACTGGCTGACCACTGAGTTCCTCAGGGTCATCTGCCTTCCCTCCCCCCACCCAAATAAAGGATACTAGGGATTCAAACTTAGGTGTACACACACACACACACACACACACACACACACACACACACACACACACACACGCCTTCCGTGCTTAACATGGCTTATCAAAATTTAAGTCACTATTAAGTGTTTGCAGTACAGTGAGCATTTATACACCATTCACCCAAGTCCTGTAATGCACCACGGTTGTATGCTTTCTTTGGCTGCAAATAGGAGAGCTGTTTTCTAAGCCCCTCCCACCGGTTCCTTTGCAAAGCTCTGGCAGAGCTTTCCGAAGCCCTCCCCAGTGTGTTCAGGGGCGGCAGGGCTCTTCTCAGCTCCCTTCTCTTCTCTGAGCATCTGTCTCTCTGAGGCTTCCCGCTGCTGGGGAGGGCCTGACTCCTGGCCCGCAGTTCTGTCAGCTGTGCCTTTCCCATGGGCCTAGGAACCCCCTTTCGCTGCTCCCCTGTTTTGGCAGAGCCCATGTCTTGACTTTGTCACTTTATATTGTGGGTGAGATAAAGGTTTCTAAAAACTGTGTGTCCCTCAAAATGCATTTCTATGTACCCTTCCTTCGCCCTTCATTGAGAATTTGGCTCATTACAGAATTCAGAGTTGGACAGAATATTCTATCATCAGAATGCTCCATTGTTTTAATCTTATTTTCCTCTCTCTTGCTCCCTCCCTCCCTTGCTCCCTCCCTCCCTCCCTTGCTCCCTTCCCCACCTTCCTCTCTCATCTCATGTAGCCCAGGCTGGCCTCCAACTCACTAGAGCTGAGGGTGATCTTGAACTTGGGATCCCCCCTGCCTCTACCCTCCAGGTGCTGGGATTATGTGCACGTGTCGCCATGCTCAGTTTCTGCATTGCTGGGGATGCAGCCCAGGGCTTCATGCGTGCCAAGCAAATACCGACCCAGCTGAGCTACACCCCAGCTCTCCATTCTTACTCTTGATCTAGTGTGTAAAGCCTGTAGAAGCTTCACTCTGGAAAATTTCTAGGTCTCCTCTTTGTCCTCGGGGATCTGAGATTATAAGGCAGTGTCCCGTTTGGTGTCTTCCTGCTCTGTGTGCTCTCACTAGGCTTGTCTGCCTTTCTGTCACTCATCCTTTCTTTCCTCCTTCCTTCCTTTCCTCCCTTCTTCCTTCTTTCTTTCTTTCTTTTTTTTTTTTTTTTTCTCTTTTTTGGTTTTCCGAGACACCGTTTCTCTGTGTAACCCTGTCTATCCTGGAACTTGCTCTGTAGACCAGGCTGGCCTCAAACTCACAGCGATCCTCCTGCCTCTGCCTCCCAAGCGCTGGAATTAAAGGCGTGCGTCACCACCGCCCAGCCCTGAGTCTTTTTAAAATTTCCACTTTCCTGCATTTCCCCCCCAGCATTTCCTTTGGTCTTTGTTATAGGGACCTGCTCATATTTCATGGGTTCCTCTTACCACCCTGGTGATAGTATATTTTACTCTCTCCTTTTTCTGTATTATCTTTCTAAAACTGGATGTTATTATTTTCAGTTGTGTGGATATGCATGTGACTGCAGATGCCTGTAGAGGCTGGAGGCCAGAAGCATCAGATCCCTCTGGGTGACTTACAGGTCCTCTGCAGGAGTATGATGCCTTCTTCTTCTTCTTCTTCTTCTTCTTCTTCTTCTTCTTCTTCTTCTTCTTCTTCTTCTTCTTCTTCTCCTCCTCCTCCTCCTCCTCCTCCTCCTCCTCCTCCTCCTCCTTCTCCTCCTTCTTCTTCGTTTGGTTTTTTTTTTTGTTTGTTTGTTTTTTGTTTTTTCGAGACAGAGTTTCTCTGTGTAGCCCTGGCTGTTCTGGACTCACTTTGTATACCAGGCTGGCCTCGAACCCACAGAGATCCACCTGCCTCAGCCTTTCTGAGTGCTGGGATTACAGGTGTGTGCCGCTGCACCTGGCTATGATGCATTCTTAACAACTAAGTCGTCTCTCCAGGCCCTTCCTCCATTATCTTTGTTTTCTCTGAGTTTCTTTTTTCTTGTTCACTTTGGTATATATCTAAAATCTTAGATATTCTAAATATCTGGTAATTCTTGACCGATTTTTCATATTCCATAGTGAAAAACTAAAAAGCCAGTTGGATCTTATATTGACTGGTGGGCTTTGTATTGGTGTGCCTCTACCTTCGTTTTGAAGTCTTTTCATTTGGGCAGGTTGATTTAGCTCTTGAGGAGTCCTTCAGTCTCTTACTTGGGGACAGAAGCTTAGCTTCTGGAATTCCTGGAGCTGAGGCTGGGGGTGTGGGGCTGGGAATCTGTCTTTCCAGGCACTGGACTTCTGTGGGACCAACTGTGACTCCCTCTCCCTCCTCCATGATCCTGGTGCACTGGTTTGACTTTCCCAGGGAGTAAACTGTACTTTAGCTGGGACCTGGAGGTTACCTGGCTATCTGGAAATAAGAGCTTTGGGGGGGGGTGTTAAGGTGTGGGAAATGTGGGTCTTAGGGCTAGGGATGGGGTACGGGGAGGTGGGTGTTGGGGCTGGGTGTGGGGGCTGGAGGTGAGAGTGGGGGTTGGGGGATGGGCACTGTTTCTCAGGCAACCTGTTGCACTTTTTTTCACTCCATCCTTATCTCTGCTCTTAGAGGACGTTCCTGTGTCTAACTCCTGGGCCTCCCTGGATTCTGGGGTTCATATAGCTTTGCTCCTGTGGGCAGCCCCTCTGCACACCTAAGGGACTGACTTTCTTCTCTGTTGACATGCCACTTCCTAATAGTTGACATCTTCTTTGTCTTCTCTTTCATTTTCTTTGTCCCTGAGGAGTTAACTCTCTGCGATTAAACACTTAATCTCAGGGGAGTGAAGTTTTGAGAGGAAGCACAGATAAGCACATTGTGTTTAATTAGTGCTAAGCTTGTTCCCCCAGGCTTTCAAATGAGGTAGCTAGGGAAGTTTCTGGGCATCTGGGTGCTAACATTGAGTTAGATAATGACCATGTGAATGAAAGAGGGAGAGAGAGAGAGAGAGAGAGAGAGAGAGAGAGAGGTAAATTGGCATTTGCAAGGACAAAGTCTTTAATCTGTATTGAGGCAATGGTCAGGAATGGGCCCATCATTCATTGAGAGAAGCTTCTGGAAAAAGGAAGGAACTTTGCCCTGTTCTGTACTCAATCTAGCCTGCCAGATTGAGTGGTCACACTTAGACAGTTGTTAGCTATGGGTCACCAGGAACCTTTAGTCGGTGGAGAATGTTTCTTTGGTCGGGAGGTATCTTCCCTCTGGTCACCAGCTTCCTGAGTAACCCTTACAAGGGCAGGGGATGCAGCAGCAGCAGCAGCTCTCCTCTGTCTCACCTATAGGTGGTAGAGACTTAGGGTGTGACCATGAGCACCCCTCTGTGCTTTCTGGGTTGTCACACAGTGTTACCTGTATTAGGACTCCTTTAGGAATCTAACTGCCATTCCCACCTCTCACCAGAAACGTGTGCTGTCAACAATGGAGGCTGTGATCGCACCTGTAAGGACACGTCAACAGGTGTTCACTGCAGTTGTCCCATTGGATTCACTCTCCAGTTGGATGGGAAGACATGTAAAGGTGGCCTTTGTGGACCCCGGAGCTGAGGGCTGGGGGACTGGGGGGCTGGGGGACTGGGGGCTGTGGGGCTGTGGGGCTGTGGGGCTGTGGGGCTGTGGGGCTG
>OU015752.1:123087759-123112289 GCA_907169655.1 Acomys percivali | reverse complement strand
GGGGCTGTGGGGCTGTGGGGCTGTGGGGCTGTGGGGCTGTGGGGCTGGGGGACTGGGGGGCTGGGGGCTGGGGGGCTGTGGGGCTGTGGGGCTGGGGGACTGGGGGGCTGTGGGGCTGGGTGGCTGGGTGGCTGGGTGAAGGGAGTCCTGCCCGGCTGAAGTGTGGGGCACAGGCAGTTCTGCCCTTCCACACCATTACCATCTGAACATTTCCAGATTTGCTTATGATTCGGACTGATGGGAGCTTTTCTTCCCTGGGCTAGTGGACGGTTATAATTGAGTGAGCTTAATTAGAAGCGACTTAATTACACTAACTGCTGAGAAGGTCAGCCTCTGCAAGCATCAGATAATCCATTTCAGGCGAGTGGCCTTATGAGCAAAAGGCAGTTCATGGAACAGTTCTTTGGCAGCAGATAATATCAACCTATCATAAATAATGGCCTTGGGATCACGTGTAAGTAACGGCCAAGATTATTATCAGAGCACTTAACGAATAACTGCGCCATTAACTTTTACTAATGAAGACAGACCCTAATGACTTGCTGGTCTTTTATGGGCAAGAGTACAAAGGGTTTGTTAGTTCTTTAGCATGATAAAAAAAAAAAAAAAAAAAAAGAAGAAGAAGAAGAAGAAGAAAAAAAAGAGAGCGAGAGAGAGATAACCTGGTTGTGAGATGAAACTGGAGAAAGATAAGATTAAGTATCAGGAATCATTTAAAAACGTTGAGACCATTTGGTGATTGTGTAACTTGCCAAAACAAAAGCTCTTGTCCCTTATAGCTTTAGTCATTAAGCTAGAATACAAAGTGTGCTGACAGGGGTTGTCTGCCCTTCTTTGGAGGGCATTAGAGGGTGAGAATAAAACACGATATCACCATTCCTTTCCAGGGTTTGTTTCTTTAATTCTTGTCAATGGCATGGAAAGCCAGAACTGTTAGCTGGACACTTGTCCTTCAGCCAGACAAGGAAATGCTTGTAAGACTGAAACATCAGTGAACATTCTTAAGCACTCTCGTGGGCCCACTCTTCTTTCTGAGGATAAGTGGCACACACAGCAGCAGTTTGGGGTTGGGGTAGCCAGGCAGCCACTGCTCTCTGGTCCCCTAGCGCTTGCCTCTTACAGATATCGATGAGTGCCAGACCCGGAATGGAGGTTGTAACCATTTCTGCAAAAACACCGTGGGCAGTTTTGACTGCAGCTGCAAAAAAGGATTTAAATTACTAACAGACGAGAAGTCTTGCCAAGGTATGTGCTGAAACGGAAGCTGAGGTGAGCAGGGAGCTGCTGGTTGGGATAGAGAACGTGTGAATGAGTCCTGGCTTGGTAGAGACTGGCTCACCCTGCTCCTGATGGACTCAGGGGTTCTAGCCTCCAACTTGGATTTTACTTGCTTCATCTTAGGTTGAATGAAAACATGGTGTAGCTCACATACATTTTGGAAACTAAGCTGTTAACCTTAGGGGACACCTTAGCAGATCCCACTGCTAGAAAGGGAGCAGAGCATGTGGTGCCAGCATGCTTACGGTGGCATCTTGAGACTAAAGATAATTTTCCTTTTCTAAAATTTCTTTTACTGCAGTTGAATATTTGTCAAAAGTTGGTGGCAAAAATCTGTAGATTTGGGTAACATTTATACCTAAGTTGGAAGGAGTGAGTGGAAGAGATACTGGTTGGCTAATGGGAAGATTATAGGAACCCCGCTCTCCCCCCCCCTTTTTAACTTCTTTTACTTAAAGATTTATTTTGTATTATTTTAAATATGTGTATGCACATGTCTTTGTGTGGGTGTGTGCATGCAAGTGCAGGTGTCCACAGAGGCCAGAGGCATCAGGTCCCGTGGAGCTGGAGTTACAGGTAGTCATGAGCCATGTGACGTGGGATGCTGGGAGCTAAACTCCACTGGGCCTTCTGTAAGAGTGGTACATGCTCCTCAACCACTGATCCATCCCTCTAGCCCCTAACCCACCCCCTTTCAACTGGGTGCTTCCCACATACGGTGGATAGCAGTTGTCAAGGTTAACAACTGTTTTTAGATAAGCAGCTGGTATGCCCTATCAGTACATATAAGAAGAAAGTCCCAGGAACGATGCAATGCCATTACTCTTGCTCCATTTCTGGGAATAAGGGCTGTCTTACTTATTTTGTTAGACGTTTCAGCATCGAGCTCCTTGAGGGGTGGATGCCTGGTTGGTAGAATGCTTGCCCAGCATGCACAAAGACCTGGATCGGCCCCGCCACCATGCCCAGCACTACATGAGCCATATGTGGTGTCTCACACCTGTAATTACAGAGCTAGGGAGGAAGAAGCAGGAGGAACAGAGCTTCAAAGACATCCTTGGTTACCTATCAAGTCTGAGACCAGGCTGGCTAGAGATCCAGGCAAAACAAACAAACAAACAAACAAACAAACAAACCCACAAAAATCTCAGACCAAAGAACAAAACAAAGCCCAACACCGTATAAAAATCAGAATATAAAACAAAACACTGGGAGCCGGGGAGAGAGGCAGGGAGAAGGCTCAGTGGGCAAAGTGCCTGCTGTGTAAGCACGCAGGTTTGTGTTTGGGTCTCCAGCACCCACCCGCAAAGCTGAGTGTGGTGGTGTGTGCCTGAAATTCCAGCCCTGGGAGGCAGAGACAGGATTCCCTGGAGTGCAAAGGCCAGCCAGTTTGGCAGAATTAGGTTCAATAGAGACCCTGTCTCCAAAAATAAGGTGGGGAGCAATTCAGGAAGACCTTGATGCTGACCTCTGGCCTTCATGCACATGTGCACACACATATGCATATACATAAACACAAGACAAAAGATGCAACATCTGTGTTTTTAAAGACACTTTACAGATAAGTGAGGCTCTCCTTCCCTTTTTGTTCCTAATACACAATTTGCCAGGCAGTTCAAATACATTCTCCTTTAAATTCAGTGAGTTAATTCTGGATGTATTTCATGGCTTTCTTCAGTTTGACTTGGAAAGCAAATTTTCTGTTCCACACAATGTTTCAAAATGTATAGGGCAAGAAATATGTTTAAGCTGTGTAAACACATTAAAAAGGAATTAGGAAAGTGATCTCATTATTTTTGGCAAAGCAAACGTCCACAGTGAGCAGCCAAAGCCAGCTACTGACGGAGGGCACTTTGTCAGCAACTGGCTGATGTTAGCAGCAGATCTCACGCAGTGGCAGCAAGAACGAGGAAAGAAACTGACTTTTCCTCATTTCCCATCCATTGCTCTTGGTAGAACAAATGTTTGCACAGAGTGAATTTGCTAAAGAAACTGTCAGGATTTCTGGAAAAAGCCTGGGAAAGAAGGGCTTTGCAAGAATTTGCCCTTTTATATTTCTTTCTTTTCTTTCTTTCTTTCTTTCTTTCTTTCTTTTCTTTCTATCCATCCATGCCTCCCTCCTCCACTCCCTCCCTCTCCCCCCTCAATCAATCTTTCTTTTTCTCCCTCCTCCCTCTAGTGTGTGTGTGTGTGTGTGTGTGTGTGTGTGTGTGTGTGTGTGAGAGAGAGAGAGAGAGAGAGAGAGAGAGAGAGAGAGAGAGAGAGAGAATTTATTGTTGTTCTTTTGAGTGGAATCAGGTCCTGATTGGCCTGGAAGTTGCTTTAGCTGTGCTGACCTCGTGGTGGACCTACTGCCTTTGCCTCTCAAGCGCTGCGATTACAGGCACATACTATCACATCTGGCTAACATGTCTGCCTTCTGTTTATGTAGCGTTTCATGATATGTTTGGTGTAGAAAAGTGGTCCAGCCACTCTAACTGTGGTTGTGGTTGTGGTCCACTAACCGGACCCAGGGCTCTCTATTTGGAGGCACCAATTAAAACCATCCCAAGAGTTCTGGGAGTGAGATGTAGAAAACACATGATCAGGTCCCAGATGCAGCTTGCAAGATGCTGGCTTACAAGGCTCTACTTGCTGCTAGGGATTTATCTCTCTTGAGCCACAGACACAGAGGACACAGGGAAGAGAAAACAAGCAAAGAAACAAACAAAAACAAAAAGCAAAACAAAACCAAGAGATTTTCCAGGGAGATCCAGTTTAGGCTTTAACTAACCCAACTTCAGCATCTTTCTTAGAAAATCACCGAGGATTAGTGTTAATGCATTCTTTTAATGCATAGGGCATTAAGACATAGGATCAAGTGGCCTGTTATGGCCAGAAGAATAATTCTACAAAGATGAGAAAGAGAGAAACCAGAATTTTCTCCATCCAAAACATTTTCTCCTTTTGTTTCACCATTTACTAACAATTATAGAACAATGATAATGAATAGCTAGTGTTATTATTTATAAATCAGGTTGTAAATCTATTTTTAGGTATCTCATTTCCTTCATTTATATGTTAGCTTGCTTTTTATTGCTGTGACAAAACACCATGACTAAAAACAACTTGGAGAGTAAAGGGTTTATTTGGCTTACACATCAGATCACTATCCATTGCCAAGGGAAGTCAGGACAGGAACCAAAGCAGGGAACCTGGAGGCAGAGGCCATGGTGGAGGAGAACTACTTACTGGCTTGCTCAGCTAGCTTTCTTATACTACTCAGGATAGCTTACCCACGGGTGGAATCATCTCACAGAGGACCAGACTCTCCTACCTTAGTTATCAACCAATAAAATGCTCCTACCAGCCAATCTTATGGAGGCATTTTCTCAGTTGAGAGTCTCTCTTCTCAGCTGACCTTAGCGTGTGTCAAGTTGACAAAAAAATAAAATAAAATAATTTATCTAACTTAAATTACTCAGCCCTGCAAATTAAGTATGGGTGAGAGAGATCATATGAACTTCAAAGTATAGCTTGCAATAGGATTTACAACCAAGGAACCTGGAAATGACTATAGTTCTTATGGGCTCCTCAACATATTCTTTGATACAACTGAGCTGAGGGGATGGGTTGACCAGTTGCCCTTACCCTTACATGTGTTGTTTTGTTGTTGGTCAGCAGCTTGCAATTACTATAAACACCTCTACTCATACAGCAAAGTTGATGTCAGCTCCCCTCTCTCGTTGATAATTACAGATGTGGATGAATGCTCTTTGGAAAGGACCTGTGACCACAGCTGCATCAACTACCCTGGCACATTTATTTGTACCTGCAATAGAGGATACACACTCTATAGCTTCACCCACTGTGGAGGTGAGTGAGCTGCCCCTCTACAATGAGGCCAAGTCTGGGAGCAGGGCCACCCTTGAGGGTTATCTTCTTATTCTGGGGCAAAGGGAACAATCTTGGACAGTGGCAACAAGAAAAAAAATCATTCATCAAAGGGAATGTGCTTATTTTACCCTGTTAGCACATCAGGCATGCCACTTCAGCTGTGGATCCATCAGTCACTTGACTTGTGCTTATATTTGGAGGATGGGAGAGTCTTGCAGGTGCTGAGACAATATCCCATTGGCCTTCCCAGCAGAAGATAATGCTGCTGTCTTCAGAGAGACTTGGCAGGACACCCAGCAAACTCGCAATTCTGCTCTGCCTGGGCATTGGCTGCAAAGCCTTGGTTCAAGCTCTACAGTTAGGGCTTGGATCCAGAAGGGAATGTTGACTCTGTCTCTTCATTCTGTGCCTGTTTAACAGTATAGGCTCATGTCTCATCCCCTTACGGTCAAGTAGGCTGTGGAATATATGAATCAGATTGTGTGCCAACTGACTTTCAGTCTACTTTCCTGGCATCATCTGTCATTGAGATCTAGACCCCAGAACAACGTGTCTAAGGTCTCCATGGTGATTCTAAGTATCTGTGGGATTTGGGGACCACTGGTTGCAACACTTCCTGCCAATCCTCATGCCCTTTGTTTGAGAAGAACAGATAATGTTGCTTTGCTATAGATGACAATGTCTCCCTTCTCTCTCTCTCTCTCCACACGTTATTGGCACAACTAAAAACATGTCTTCTGCCGGGCGTGGTGGCGCGAGCCTTTAATCCCAGCACTCGGGAGGCAGAGGCAGGTGGATCCCTGTGAGTTCGAGGCCAGCCTGGTCTACAAAGTGAGTCCAGGACAGCCAAGGCTACACAAAGAAACCCTGTCTCAAACAAAACAAAACAAAAAACAAAAAAACATGTCTTCCATCCTACCCCATCTACCATGAAACCCCAGTGAGATACCCCTTGAACACAGATGTCAACCTGGTTGGGAGCTACCTTCCAGTTTGGAGTCAGTCCCATGTTGATGGGGATGGGGAGATGCTCATGGCTTTTCGTCTCTCTCAACTGAGGAAACAGTTCAAGTAGGGAACTTGATTCTGTCTCTCTCCCTTGGTCTCTCTCCACCAGACCAGAGGATGGTGGAGTTTCAAGTTCAAAGCCCATCCGAGGTCTGAGTCTGGACATCTGAAAGTGCTGTGCACCCTTCTGAGTGTACCTATTAATGGTTAAGACCTCCCAACTAGCCGGGCGTGGTGGTGCATGCCTGTAATCCCAGCATTTGGGAGGCAGAGGCAGGTGGATCACTGTGAGTTCAAGACCAGCCTGGTATACAAAGCGAGTCCAGGACAGCCAGGGCTGTTACACAGTGAAACCCTGTCTCAACTTCCGCCCCCCCCCCCCACTCCTGCCCACGACGGGGGGAAAAAAAACCAACCTCCCAACCAAGGTTCATGCCAGTGGGGATTGTGCCATGTTCAGCCAGCGAGTATCAAGTACACGTCCTTGAAAATGACTGTCTGTCAACCATGTGACTCGTCTACAGCCTCCTCCTTAAGGGAGAGGCAGTCATCCCTTGATGTACTGTTATGACAGGGGACCATTTTTGTTCCACAGACACCAATGAGTGCAGCGTCAACAATGGAGGCTGCCAGCAAGTTTGCGTCAACACAGTGGGTGGCTATGAGTGCCAGTGTCATCCAGGGTACAAGCTCCACTGGAATAAAAAAGACTGTGTGGGTAAGAGGATCCCATGTGGCCACAGACTCACCCCAAGTCCAGAGGCTGGAGTCTCTGTGTGCTCACATATCCCAATGGGCTCACAGTGCGCCTTTCCCACCAAGTGTTCTCTCCCCTGAAGCCGCAGCAGCTCGTCTTTAACAAGTCCAAAAACAGGAGATACTTTGCAGGCTCCTTGATGTTTAGCTCTGTGCTTCTGCTTAGATTGGAGTGTAACTTCTGTCTCGTGGTTGCTTCTCTGCACGAACAGCAGACAAGTGCTTCCCTGTCCTCCCTGGGAGCAAGGCTTGTGTCAGTCAGCTAGGCTGGGCCGGGGAGGGAGGTCAGCTCTGCCTTCTTTTCTTGGGGCCTTTGGTGCGCTCCACTCTCATCACACTTGGGTGCATGGTTCTCTTCCCTTAAGCATCTGTGTTTTGTCCTGTCTAGAAGTGAAGGGCTTCCGGCCCACTAGCTCGACACCTCATGTGTCCCTGCACTGTGGTAAGAGTGGTGGAGGAGACAGGTGCTTCCTCAGATGTCACTCTGGCATTCACCTCTCTTCAGGTGAGTGGCATAACTCCCTGGGAAGGTTCTCATGGCAGGGCCAGCAGGTGTCAGATGAGCTCAGAGGGGTTTCTGGTGTTGAGAGCCCTGTGTCCAGGGTTGTTTTCCCAGTGGCTGAGGCAGAGTGGGGTGGGGGTGACTTTAGCAGCTATCAGGATAGCCTGTCATCTTGCTTATACGTTTTGACAATTCCACATTCTGTCTGTCAGGACTGCAAGAGGCCTACTCTGTCACCTGCGGCTCTTCCTCTCTCAGAAGCAGACAACAAAAATCAAATGACTCTGCTTTTGAGGGTAATTACCGAACTGCGTTCTCGCAGGGGCTTGTTGCATTCTTTCAGGGGGTGCTGTTCGTGGGGGTGGGTTTGTTGGCTTTCTTTTCTTACCTGGATGCTGTGAACACATTATAGGGTGTTCTTACTCACAGCTCTGGTATCTGATACCTAACTCACCTGTGGGAACCAGATTTGCCGAGTGTCCCCTGCGTACTTGGAAGTCCTGTTCAGCCTGGGTGGGTCACCACATTGACATGAGATTCACGGAGCTCTGTAGAGAACAGTTTCACGGATCTAAATTCCGTCTATCCCAGAGCACTTTAAAGGCCCAGTAGGAACCATGCCTGGAGCCCCAGGATGTACGGCATTCATGTAGATGGCACAGACAGAATGGGGAAGTGGGATTCTTTTACAAGAAAGTGACCTGAACCTATTCCAGTTTGTCACAGAACTAAATACAAGTCCAGTGATTTCTGGAGGCCTCATCTTCGTAGATAAAGACACATTTGCCAATTTGTCACAAGATTGTCCAAATTGAGAACCACATTTGATCTTGATGTCTGTATTATAAAGATGTCCAAAGTTTGAAATCCCAAACAAGATGATAGTTTTGAAGTTAAAATCCTCCTACTACGCCGGGCATATTAGCACATGCCTTTTCTCCCAGTGAGGCAGAGGTAGGTGGATCTCTGTGAGTTCAAGGCTAGCCTAGTCTACAATGAGAGTCCAGACCAACCAAGGCTACACAGAGAAACCCTGTCTCGAAAAACAAAAAAATTAAAATTAAAATAAATAAAAATTTAAAAATACCCAAGATACGATAGCATAGAATTTAAGTGTATATTTAATCCACTTTAAACTCTGTCTTAATCACACACACACACACATACACACACACACACACACACACACACACACACACACACGTCTCAGTTTGTAACCCAGGCTAGCCTGGAATGTAGTAATATAGTTCAGGATGACCTTGAATTTATGACAGTCCTCCTGTTGGGATTACAGGAGTGAGTTTACCACACTTGGTGGCATCAGTTTTTTTTTTTATCATCCTTAGTAAACAAAGAAACCAAGGCTCAGAGGGTAGAAGAACTTACTCAAAGTGACTCAGATAAGAAATATAGAAGCAGACTGGAGAGATGGCTCAGAGGTTAAGAGGACTGACTGCTCTTCCAAAGGTCCTGAGTTCAATTCCCAGCAACCATATCATGGCTCACAACTATCTATAATGAAACCTGGTGCCCTCTTCTCGCATTCAGGCAGAATGTTGTCTACATAATAAATAAGCACATCTTTAAAAAAATTTAAGGGGCTGGAGAGATGGCTCAGAGGTTAAGAGCACTGGCTGTTCTCCCAAAGGTCCTGAGTTCAATTCCCAGTGCCCACATGGTGGCTCACAACCATCTATAATGGAAATCTGCTGCCCTCTTATGGCCTGAATGTGTACATGCAGGCAGAGCATTGTATACATAATAAATAAATAAATAAATAAATCTTTAAAAGAAAAAAAAAAGCCGGTGATGGTGACCATGCCTTTAATCCCAGCACTCAGAAGGCAGAGGCAGGTGGATCGCTGTGAGTTCAAGGCCAGCTTGGTCTACAAAGAAAGTCTAGGACAGCCAAGACTACACAGAGAAACCCTGTCTCAACACCCCCCCCACCCCCCCCACAAAAAAAAAATAGCCGGGTGTGGTGGCGCACGCCTTTAATCCCAGCACTTGGGAGGCAGAGGCAGGCGGATCGCTGTGAGTTCGAGGCCAGCCTGGTCTACAAAGTGAGTCCAGGTCAGTCAAGGCTACACAGAGAAACCCTGTCTCGAAAAGCCAAAAAAATAAAAAATAAAAAATAGAAGCTGGGATTTGGACTCACACAATCTGAGTGCAGAGTCTTAAGCACTGTTCTTTGCTGCCCTTTCTGATGGATGTTAGGACCAAAACAGAGGAGACAGCACGGTCTGGCTCACCAAATCCCTCAGTGCTAAGTCCTTGGTCATCTGGGATGTTCTAAGCATTGGCAAACAAATACCCAACAGTCCTTACTATTTAACAGGCAAACAGCTAAATATATATATATATATATATATATATATATATATATATATATATATATGTTTTTCCCATTATCTCATTTAACCCTTACAGTATTCTGGTAATCGAGGTGCTTAACTCTATGCATTTAATAGATGAGGAAGCTGAGATGAGGAAGGCTAAGGAATGTACTGATGTTTTCACAAATCAGGGGCTTTCAGTTAGAGGCATGGGCTCCAGCCCAACATATAGTTAGGAACGATTTTGGGAGAACAGAATTCTGTACTCACTCTATCCCAGACCCCAGAAGTAGTAGTAACATCAGGACCGGCAGCCTCCTCAGCCCTTGGAAGCCTCACATAGGAAAGACTTCCCTCAACAGTCTTATCCAGATTTGGGCCTTAGGAGGGCACAAAAATGACTTCATCTTTGGAGACTGTTTGGGGCTCTTTCTCTGTTACATTTGAGCATTGGATTCGTCTCTCCCTTGAGATGTGGATCAGGGGCTCCATGTGAACCTGTGCAAGGTGATGGGCACTACCTGATCCAAACCTTCATTGGATCATCTCGAGCGTTAAGAGGGTCTCATTGGCTACAGCATATGGTGAGACCCAGCCGGTAGGAACTTGACAGCATCCGCGAGTGTTCTCTTCCTTTGCCTCTGAAGGTAATTTCTCTCATTTCTTTCTGAAGATGTCGTCATCGTCAGGACAAGTGTAACCTTTAAGCTAAATGAAGGCAAGTGTAGTTTGCAAAAGGCCAAGCTGTCCCCTGAGGTCCTGCGACCAGCACTACCAGGTATGGCATCAGATGGCTGGTGCAGGGAGCTTGACTGCGTGGTGGGTAAAGGACCTGTGGCCAGCTGAGCTGGACTTAGCTGTCCACCTGAGACAAGCACGTGTCAGATGGCACTGAGTTGTTCAGAATCTGGAGGGACTTTCTTCTCTAGAGGGGGCAGAGCCTGCCCTAACTCCTGTGCAGTTCTGGGCTTATACCCAGGGAGGTCATTGTTGAAACCTTGGAGTTCACATGAGTCAATGGCGCTTCAGATGTGTCAGCCACTTCTGATTGCTGCGTTGGGTTAAAGTTCTTAATCTTAGAGTTAGGTTGAAGCATACACTATGAAAAAAGGGGGTTGACTCAGAAATGAGAGCGTCGATGAATAAAGATAGAATATCCAGCATTCTTGCTCTCTGGTGTTTGGAAACTGTGGTCCCATTGGCTGTAGCAGAACAAACACCATGCAAGAATAACTGCGCTTAGCAGAACAAGCAAGTCTAATGCGCTCCTTTCTTCCCTAGCTTTCCGTTCCACCATAACCTCAGAGAATACTTCTGGATCTTAAAACAAATCGAGACATAGATTAGGAAGGTTTTGTCCCCTCGGTCTATCCTCAAAGAAATTCACCTAAAGCACATCCTAGCTACTTTGACTGCTGCAGAACAATCAAGATGCATTTGGGTCCTTCCGTTGATGGAGCATGTGCACCCATTAACTATGTGTTTTCAAAGAATGTTAATGACACAAGAAGTATTTTGGTATATGGCTGAGGTAGTAGCTGGGCATGGTGGCACGCACCTTTAGCCCCTGCGCTCGGGAGGCAGAGGCAGGTGGATCTCTGTGAGTTCAAGGCCAGCCTGGTCTATGAAGTGAGTCCAGGACAGAGAAACCCTGTCTCCAAAACCAAAACCAACCAAACAAAAAAGAGATAGAAAGGGGAACAGTAGAATTCTACATGCCTAACTAATCAAAATTGTATGAACAAAAGTAAAGTTGAAGGGAAAAGCTCCAGAGAGTTGGCTGTGTCATTAGGAGTCATTTGTCTGGGTGAGAGAATGCTGGGTCATTTTAATTTTTTTCTTCCATATTTTTCATATTTTTAAAAAATATTTTAATTTACTTTTAATTTATGTGCATTGATGTGAGGGTGTCAGATCTTGGAGTTACAGACAGTTGTGAGCTGCCATGTGGGTGCTGGGAATTGAACCCGGGACCTTTGGAAGAGCAGACAGTGCTCTTAACCACTGAGCCAACTCTCCAGCCTTCATATTTTGTTTTTATATTCACACTTTTCTGTAGCTTTTACTAAACTTGTTCTTTTAAAAATCATATATATACATAGTTCATTCTGATTACTGATACCCCTCCACCCTCTTTTACCTCCCTCTCATCTCTACATCTTTCTCACATCCGTGTCTTTTTGTCTTGCTCTGTGACCAACTGAGTTTACCCATTTGTATGTCCATGGGTTTGGAACTAACCACTGGGCACATCAGTGGGTAAACAGCTGAAGAGAATGGCTGTTCCTCCTTCAGACTCAGGACACAGTTCAGTAGGGAGGGATAGGGCCCCATGAGCCCCTCTGAGATGCATGGTTTACTGTTGGCAGGTCCATTGCTGGTAGCTTCAGCTGCTGTGAGATCATGATTGCATTGGCTGTGTTGTGGCCAGAAGAAAATATTTCCCCGCCCCCTCTCCCTGCCTTCTGCCTCTTCCATCTGCCTATTCATTCATCCATGATGCTCCCTGGGCCTGCATGGGAGTGATATAATGTCCTGTTTAGGTCTGAGTCATTTTTTTTTTGTACTTTTAAATTAGGAAAGTATTTTTAATTTTAATTTTTGTATTATTATTTTGGTTTTTCAAGACAAGGTTTGTCTGTGTAGCCTTGGCTGTCTTGAACTCTTTTTGTAGACCAGGCTGGCCTCAAACTCACAGTGATCCGCCTGCCTCTGCCTCCCTGAGTGCTGGGATTATAGATGTGTGTTACTGGGTTTTGTTTTTTGTTTGTTTGATTTAATTTTATGTTATGGGTGTTTTGACTTCATTTGTATCTGTGTCTTGTGCCCAAGGAGGCCAGAAGAGAGTGTCTGATCTCTTGGAGCTGGAATTACAAACAGTTCTGAGCCACCCTGCGGGTGTGGGAGTCAAACCTAGGTCTTCTAGAAGAATGGCCAGTGAGTGCTCTTAACCACTCACTGAGCCATCTCTCTCCAGCCCCAGTATCACTTACTTCTAAAGATTTGTTTTCGTTTTCAACTATGTGTACATGTGTGGGCACGTATGTGGTATGTGCATGTAAGGATGGTGCCTACAGAGCCCAGAGGTGTCAGCTCTCTCTGGAGCTGGAGTTACAGAGGTTGTTAGCCACCCAGCGTGGGTGCTGAGAACCAAAGTCTGGGCCCTCTGCAGGAGCAGCACAGGCTCTTAACCACCTAGCTGTCCTCAGCCCAGGGAAGTATTACTTATAGATGGATTTGCTCGGGGGTTTCCTTAGTGGATCCTAACAGTGTTGAAGTAAGGCGCTAACAGCAGGGGAACTAAGAGGAGGGTGGGCAAGAAGTCTGTACTTTTCATCAACTTTTCTGTAAATCTAAATTTACTTCAAAATACAAAGTTTTTCCAGCGCTTGAGGGCCTCAGGGTGGAGACTGATGTGAATTCAAGGTGGGCTCTGAGTACATAGTGAATTCCAGGCCAGCCTGGACCACTTTGTATAAAAACAAAATAAAGTGATAAAGATAGTTTTAGGGCCGACGAGCTGGCTCAGCAGGTAAAGGTGACTGCTGCCAAGCCTGACAGCCTGGGTTCGATCCCCAGGTCCCCTAACTTCTGCGAGTTGTCATCTGATTTCCACATGCACCCTGTACCCGTGGCACACGTACACACACACATTAAATGTACACACAACATACATAATGTAAAAATAGTTTCAGTAGAGTATGGGAAAATTGAAAGGAAAACAAGTTCAAATTTAACATCCACTCGAGCTTTGAGATTAGTTCTTTAAAAAGTATAAAATAGGACTGAAAAGGCGGCTCAGATTAAGCGCACTGGCTGCTCTTCTAGAGGGCCCGGGCACAGTTCCTAGCACTCATTTTGGGCAACTCCCAACTGCCTGTGTCTCTAGCTCAAGGGCATCTGACATCCTCTTTTGTCCTCCCAGGCACCAGCACATATGTGGCATATACATGCACACCCATAAACAAAAAGTAAAAACAAATTTTTTAAAACTATGAAACGTATGTTTGGGGAGGGGAAATATAGGTAGAAAATGAATTTGTCTCTTCCTCTGGCCTGGATGGTCTGTTGCTTTGTAATTAATGACTATGGCACACATAACTTTTAGTTCAGTAAAATGTTTTAAAAAGACACACAAATAGATTTTATGGACACGTGGTCCTGCTTTGTAGTTTGGTTCAGTTCAGTTTTGTCTATCGAGAGTCAACAAATTCACCATAAGTGCTGGACAGAGAGGACACCGCGAAAAGTCAAGACTAAGGGCGTGCAAAGCCTGTCTTACAGCATTCCACTGTTGCCCTCGATGGTCTCATGATACTGTTTGGTTTGTTGGATCTTTGTGCAATTTACTGTTTGTGGCTGTCTAAAATGAGACGTCACCGCTGATGTCTGTTCTGTCGCTCCCTGTGGGATGGAGTTGCACCGAGGTCAGCTGGGTGACAGCCGTGGTTGGTTTCCTTTCTCTCTGGTTGAAGCTTCAGTATCTACTCGGGCTGTCCCAGTCCTGTGGCGGCTGCTGGGAGAGGTTCAGGCTCTACCGTGAGAAGAAAGTTCAAGAGCTAGGCTGTAAAGTTACATCGGAACGAAAAATGTCCCGGCTGCAGGCTAGGGGCCGGCGATGGCCCGGCCGGCTCGCACAGTGAATTGCGCAGTCCCCAGAGGGTTGTAATGAAATGTTTACTGAGCTCTCGCGAATGCTCAGCGAATGCTCAGCTCGCGGCTCTGCCAGGACCTGGCTTCCGATCCTTTCGTTTCTTCATACAGAGAAGCACAGCTCAGTGAAAGAGAGTTTCCACTACACAAACCTTACATGCAGCTCTGTCAAGCAAGTCCCGGGAGCCCCTGGCCGACCGAGCGCCCCTAAGGAAATGTTTATCACGGTTGAGTTTGAACAGGAAGCTTACAAAAAGGAGGTGACAGGTTGGTCTGAGAGCCATCTGTGGTGCCAGGCTTCTCACGGCTTGTTCCCTCTCCGCCTTTCATTTCCCATCATTCCTGGGGGTGCGAGGGGTGAGGGTGCGGGGGAGGGCCAGAGACTAGTGTAAGCACTCAAGTATCTCCTGTTTGATTTCACCCTACAAATTACACTAAATTGGCTTAGAACCTGATGGATTTTTTTTGTTGTTGTTTGGTTTTTTTCCCCCCTCAACTTCATAAAACCCAAAGTTACCATTTGGGTCCCATAAATTTATCTTTGAATTGAACGCTGCCCAAGCTGCTAGGTTCCCGGCTCCAGGGAACTTGGGGTATTGGTGGGTCACCAGACATTCTCTCTGCAGCCTGAGGGCCCCTCCCCATGCTGTGCGTCCCCCCCTGCCGTTGTTTCTACAGCTTCCTGCAATCTGAGCTGCATGTTAAAGCGGACAGAGAAGCGGCTGCGGAAGGCCATCCGAGCACTCAGGAGGGCTACGCACAGGGAGCAGTTCCACCTGCAGCTCTCAGGCATGGACCTCAACGTGGCTAAAAAGTCCCCTGGAGTGTCGGGACAGCAGGAGGAGACCTGTGGAGTGGGCCAGGGCCGTGAAGAAAGCCAGTGTGGTGAGTATAGCCCAAGATGTGATTGCTGACAGATCTGCCTGGAGTGCCCGACACATGCGCAAGGGAGCCAGTGACAGGCCTGAGGCAGCCTTCCTTCTCTGTGCTCACTCCAAGGAACACTGTGGATGCGTTTTCTTCATCTGTAGCTGCTGAGGTGTGACTTACCTGTCCTTCCTCATGCCTGGCATGTTTGCTGGCCTGTTGTAGGCAGTGCTCATGAGACAGAAGGACAGAAAAACAAATGCAGGCTTAGCAACACTGCCTGGCTAGGGCAGGTCACAGTTTCTATAGTTACCATTTTTGGGCTTGTTCTCCCCCACCCCACCCCCAGTGGTGATGAATGAATTCATTCCTGCCCTTAGTTTTGTGCAAGGGCAAAGCCAGAGGCTGCGTAGACGCCTTGGAGACACCTGAGCTTTAGGCCCAGGCGCCATGCAGAGTCAGTTCCTTGCGGTGTGTGTGTGTGTGTGTGTGTGTGTGTGTGTGTGTGTGTTTCAGAGCAAGTAATCGGTATGAAATCCAGGAAGAGGTTCTGGGATGGTCAGATGTAAGATCTGCTCTGGGCAGTTACAAGAGACACTGTGTGAAAAAGCCTCACAGAGGGAAGTTGGGGTCTCTCTTTGGTGATAAGTGCGATTGCTTTGGTTCTTATCTGTTAGGGATTTAACATTGTCCTAGCTCCTTTGACTTAGCGATAATCATAACCCGGCAGGGACCAGAGTCTCCTGCAGGCAACAGAATGAACGCAGAGGTCTATGTACAGTTGCCTAAAGTCTCACTGGTGGGAGATACCTCAGGTCAGGAAAGCATTACTGTGTGAAACACAAAGACCTGAATTTGATCTGTGGCACTCACATAAAAAGCCAGACTTGGGAGTGCATACTGGTGATCCCAGTGTTGGCAAGGCAGAGATGGAGGAGCCCTGGAGCTCGCTGGCCAGCCAGCCTTGCCTAATTGAAGAGCCCCAGGCCCTAGTGAGTGACCTGTCTCAAAGAAAAGTCTGCATGTTATCTGAGGAACAACAGTCTAGGTTGTTTTCTGACCTTCACATGAGTGCATACACATGTGCACGCATGCACATGGACATCCTATACATACTCTGTGCATGGCCCCAAGTAATAATAACAATGATGGTAGCAGTAGTAGTAGTAATAGTAGTAATTTTTTTTTTAAAGATTGAATTTTTTTTGGTGGGTGGGGGAGTTTCAAGACAGAGTTTCTCTGTAGTTATGGCTGTTCTAGACTCGCTTTGTAGACCAGGCTGGCCTCGAACTCACAGCGATCTGCCTTCCTTTGCGTCCTGAGTGCTGGGATTAAAGGCATGCGCCACCACCGCCAGGTGTTTAAAGATTGAATTTATAGTTGAATTGCAAAGCCTGTTTTCACTCTGATGTATGGTGAAGTTCAGTAACTGAAGGGTCAGCCGACACTTGGACCTGAGCGGTGGAGCTGGGGAGAAGGGGTAGAGAGTCAGTGTTTCTGCATGGGCAACGGCTGAAGCCAGCTTTGTTCTGGAAAATTTTCAGCGAGAGCCACCACTCCAATCTGCTGCGTTGCCAACGCTTAGAGAACATCGAGTGTAATTACCCACAAGGGGCCAGTTCCCAGATAGTCTTGACTCTTATTCCAGCTGTTTTTCTTAAAAAGAAAAGAGGGCAATAAACCCAGCTGGCTGGCTTCTTGTTTGGAGTCCTCAATGCTCCAGTCTCCATACCAAGCTAGTGACAAGAGCTGGCTCTTGCTGCTCTGCCTCTAGGGTGAATGGAAGGAACTCTTGGGCAGGCAGCAGGCAGGCAGGCAGCAGGCAGGAGGCAGGCAGCAGGCAGCAGGCAGGAGGCAGGCAGGCAGCAGGCAGCAGGCAGGCAAGCAGCAGGCAGCAGGCAGGAGGCAGGCAGCAGGCAGGAGGCAGGCAGCAGGCAGCAGGCAGCAGGCAGGCAGCAGGCAGCAGACAGCAGGCAGCAGGCAGGCAGCAGGCAGCAGGCAAGCAGTCAGCAGGCAGGCAGCAGTCAGCAGGCAAGCAGGCAGCAGGCAGGCAGGCAGGCAGCAGACAGCAGGCAGCAGGCAGGCAGAAGGCAGCAGACAGCAAGCAGGCAGGCAGGCAGCAGACAGCAGGCAGTAGGCAGCAGGCAGGCAGGCAGGAGGCAGGCAGCAGGCAGGCAGGCAGGCAGGCAGGCAGCAGGCAGGAGGCAGGCAGCAGGCAGGCAGGCAGCAGGCAGGCAGGCAGGCAGGCAGGCAGGCAGGCCCTCTTTCTGGTCTGTGGGAGCTGAATTGCAGCCCCTCCCTTTCCAGGCCTGTTGGGGTAAGGGCTTGTGTGTTCATCAAGGAGACTTTGGATAGTCAACAATTCAGGAAAAGTAGTGTCAAGGCCTGTGGGCCTTCAGGGATCTTGTTAGCAGTTCTACCATGATCTGCTTTGGGGGAGCAAAGACCCAAGAAGAGAAGCAGGCCTCACTAACTCAGCCCTCTTGGCCACAAGCCTATGGGGGAGCATCCAATATAGTTAAGTTATTGTGTCATGTGAATGTGTCCCTGAAATCTTAAAGAGGCAGTATGTTTTCCTGTAATCTAGGTGAATCTGGTACCCAGCATGGGACCAATGTTGAAAACTTCCCTACGGGAAGAACACGGCACAGATTTTGTTAGTGCAGGAGGATGTGGGTACCAAGGGTCAGGTATACTGATTAGAAAGGACTTGGGAGGCTGTGGGAAGGCTCAGCAGGTAGAGGCACTTGGAGCCAAGACCGTGACCTGCAGTCAATCCCTGGGATCCACACGGTTGAAGGAGAGGACCCTTGAAAGTTGTCCAGGCGTGCTGATATTTCTGAAACCTAGTTGGCATACAATGGAGACAAGGCTGGGATGGTCCTTGGTTGTGTTCCTGTTACGGAGGTTGGGCACCTTTACAAAGAAAGGGGTTTATTTTGGCTTATGATTCTGTGTATCAGTTGTAAAAGGGCCACATCTGATGGCCTTCTTTTAGTCATAGTCTCAAGGAGACCCGTGGCCTCAGGTGGCAGATGAGGGCACCCATGGCTTTTGATCCTCCACCTCCCTTCTTTCTTCTTGCCTGTTTTGCTCTGTTTATGTCTTGCTGTGGGGTCCTGGCTCCCCGAACTCACGGATTTAACAGATCCTCCACCTCAGCCTCCTGAGGAGCTGACATTATTCTCCCTATTTATTTTTGGTTTTTGTTTTTTCAAGACAGAGTTTCTCTTCATAGCCTTGGCTGTTCTGCACTTCGCCCTACTGTAGACCAGGCTGGCCCCACAGCGGTTTTCCTGCTTCTCCCTCCCAAGTGCTGGGATTAAAGGTGTGCGCCACCACACCCAGTGCTCTCCCTATTCTTACTAAGCCATCAGTGTTCAGTCACGTGGGCCCCATCCTTATGAATTTATATAGTTCTAATAATTTCTCCCCAAAGCCCACCTCTAAAGACCTTAGTTGGATTTCTCAATCCTTTTTAATATTTACTACTTAGTGAAGATTAAATTTCAACACATGTATCATTCAAACCATAGCAGAGCCCCAAGAAGTGTTTTGAGTGACCTGAAAGGAGAATGGAAGCCATTATGTGTATCTTTTTAATTATAACGTGGTATATACTTCAAATGGTACAGAAATGTCTAACAGTGAGCATTCTCCCCAATC
The DNA here is from genome assembly GCA_907169655.1 of Acomys percivali. Classification (NCBI taxonomy): domain Eukaryota; kingdom Metazoa; phylum Chordata; class Mammalia; order Rodentia; family Muridae; genus Acomys; species Acomys percivali. The sequence goes on along the minus strand of OU015752.1, from coordinate 123,093,347 downwards.
CTGCTTCCCAACACTGTTAAAATTTGCTGGTTTTATATGCTTTCATGCATATAAGATGTTATTTATTCATCAATAAATATTTATTAAGCACCTACTGTGTACTAGGTACCATTGTAGATGCTGAGACTCCAGCCATAAAGGAGACTAAAAGAAGGCCCTACTGTGTGCCAGGTACCATTGTAGATGGTGAGACTCCAGCAGTGAAGGAGACTAGTAAAAAGCTCCTACTGTGTGTCATAGTAGATGGCGAGACTCCAGCAGTGAAGGAGACTACTGTGTGTCGGGTACTATTGTAGATGCTGAAAATCCAGTGAAGAAGAGAGACTAGCAAAAGTCTCAGCTCTCTTGAAGTTTATAGTGTTGGGAAAAAGAAGCAGGTGGCTACTCCATAAACAAGGACACAGTATGCATCAAATGACAACAAGGGTATGGAAAACAAGTCACCCGGGAAGTGAGATAAAAAGAGCCCAGGCAAGGTGAGGAGCCTGAGGGGTCATATCCCTATGATACAGATGTGGTCTGGGAAGGCTCCATTGCAAAGCATGATGGTATAGGCACACAAAGGAAAGAGAAAGTGAATGTGGGGATCCTTGGAGAAAGAGTGTTTCAGGCAAAGGAATAGAAAGTAAAACCAGGGGCTGGAGAGATGGCTCCTCCACAGGTCCTGAGTTCAATTCCCAGCAACCACATGGTGGTTCACAACCATCTATAATGTGATCTGATGCCTTCTGGCCTACAGGTGTACATGCAGGCAGAGCACTGTATACATAATAATAAATAAATCTTGAAGAAAAAAAAAAAAAAGAAAGAAAGCCCGATTTTTTTTTTAAAAAAGAAGTAAAGCCAAATCAAAAATCAAAAGACAAAACAAAACCCTCAAAAACCAAAGCAAAAACCAAAAGACAAAACAAAACAAAACCAAAAGAGAAACCCCATAGGTGTTAGAAGAAAACACAGGATAAAGAGGGCTGGGGATTTGGAGGAAATGACCTCAGGGCAGTAGGAGGAGAGAAACCAGTGTGTTTCCTAAGCATGGTTCCAACCCAGGGCCTCACACTCTCTGCTCCTGGGCTGTAACTAAGCCATCAGTATCCGTCAGCCGGCTCCTATGAGTACACAGAGATGTGATGCCTAATTTTCCTTTTATAAGCAGAGCGAAGGTGGATAGCCTTCTTTGTGTACACACCAATATTATTGGAGGCTAGACTTCTAGAAATGTAACTGCCAAATCAAGAACATGCTTATGCAAACTTTGGTAGATGCTGCCAACTTACCCTCCTGAGTCCCCGCTCAGTGCATGCTGCCTTCAGCACTGCATGAGAGTGTCTAATGCCCCCCAGCCTCACTTACATGGAATATTTATCATTGATTCTTTAAATTTTTTGCAAACCCAATAAGCAAAAAATATAACAAAATCACTAACTTTTTTGGTCAGTAAGAACACACAAATACACTGTCTTAAATTATTTGTATTTCTTTTAAGAACATGTATAGGTTTTGCCTACTTAATTAAATTGTCTTCCCAGTATCATTAAAAAAAAAAAAAGTCAGGCATGGTGGTGCACACCTTTAATTGCTACAGGCTAATTTCTGTGAGTTGAGCCCAGCCTGGTCTACACAGCTAGTTCCAGTACAGCCAGGGCTATGTAGTGAGACCCTATCTTGAAACAAAACAACTAATAAAAAATAAAATAAAATTTATGTCTGATAAGAGGATTCTATGGGTAAAGGTGCCACTAACCCTGATGGCCTGAATTTAGTATCCAACTTCCATGTGGTAGAACAGAACCAATTCCCACAAGTTGTCCTCTGTTCCCCACTCATGCTATGCCATGCGATGTGCACATACTTACATAAAATATTTTTTTTTAATTTTAAATAAAATCTAAAGTCCCAGTTACACCAAAAGAGAACTGACTTTTGATCAAGTTGAATAACTTCCTTATTGCTACTTGTACATAGTAAAGTTTATGAATTTGGCATTTAGGGACAGCCTGTTCTTCAAATAACCTTTGCACCATCTGTGAGCGGTTTTAGCAAGATGTCAGAAAAGAAAAGCAATTCTGGGGCTGGGGACATGGCTCAGTCGATAAAGCGCTCGCTGCGCAAGCACGAGGACCTGTGTCTGCATCCCCAGCACTCACATAAGAAGCCAGGCACGGCGGTGTGTGCCTGTAACCCTGCACGGGGAAACAGCTGGGAAGGCCGCTGGAGCTCACAGCCAGCTTATCGATTGACAGGCTCCAGCTCTAAGTGGGAAATCCTTTCTCAAAAAATAAACTGGGGAGCAATTGACAAAGACATCCAACATATATGACCTCTCCGTGTGATCACACATACATGTACACACATGAACATGGACACAGACATACACACAGAAATAAATACAGATAACTCAATAGAAAAGCAATTCTATTCACAAAGTACAGATTCCTGGTCTGAGGCTGTAGCTCACGGTAAAGTTTTTTGCTGAGTCTGGGGTTGGTCTTGAGGAGTTGGAGAGTGGCTCAGCAGTTAAGAGCACCGTCTGGAGGGAGAACACAGTATCTCTGAGGCACAGTTAGGAAGAAGGGGTGACATTTGTTAAGCGTGTGCATCAGGATCTGTAAAGAGAAAGTGCTGGGGAACGCTCAGCCATTTCTGATGTAGCCTCTGATCCTGCCACTCGCCCCCTTATGTCCCTCACCTCTCCCAGCCCCGTTCCATATGCAGGAGGTGCTGAGAGGAAGCCAGTGGGTTGGTTGAATGGCTGAACCAATGTTGGACAGGACGAGATTTATAGAAGCAGGGGAAAAATAGGCTCTCGAGAAAGCCTGGAACTCAGATGCTGAGAGGAGACTCAGCACTGAATATGGAGTCAAAAGGGCAGGGGAGCACAGGGAGTGAGGCAGAGAGGGGCCCATTAGAGACTGGGGAATGGTCAGACGGCTCAGGGGTCAAGAGTGTGTGCTGCTCTTCCAGAGGACTGGACTCACATTGCCTGTGCCTCCAGCTCCGGGATAGCCACAGCCCTCTTCTTGGCCACTGAGGGCACCTGCACACACACACACACACACACACACACACACACACACACACACACACACCATTTTAAAGTAAAGATGAATCTAGGGGTACGGTGGACAGGGGAGTTGGGGGAAGTTTCTTGCAATAATCCAAATAAGAGATGAGGAGGAGGTATGGGTGCTCTGGAGATGGGATATGGGTGAGAGCCCCTGGAGGATGCCACAGCCGAGTGATGGAGAGTGAGGAATAGCTGTGGTTTGGAGCATTAGTAGCAGGGAGAACAGGGATGCCACTTAGTAAAAGAGTAAAGTCAAGTCCTCAGAAAGCAGACAAGTGCCCCTGCACCAGGTGAATTTGAGGTCTCCGGGCAGAGACATTGTATTATTTACTTTTCCTGCTATTGTGGCAACATGCTTGAAAAGAGCAATTTTTAAAAGGAAGGGTCTATTTTGGCTCACAGTTTGGAGATGGTATACATGGAGGTGGCAGGGGCACGCGGCAGCTGCTCGCATCATCACTGCAGTCGGGAGCAGAAGGAGACAAAGTGCTGGTGCTCAGCGTACTTTCTCCTCTTTCTTTACCCTGGGACCCCAAGGCAGAGCATGGTGCCACCCACCCTTAAAATGGGCCCTCCCTCTTGGTTAAATATCTCAGGAAGCAATCTCACAGCCACATTCAAAGGCATGTCTCCTAGGTGATTCCAAGGTGTTGTCAAGTTGACAGCTGAGATTAACTGTGTCAGGTGTCCATTCAAGCCCTCCTGTCATGCTTGGTACACACAAACTCCACCTTACCTTATCCTGTTATAATGGCCACCCCACTGCTGTGCCTGTCTGTGGCCCACTGCTGTGCCTGTCTGTGGCCCACTGCTGTGCCTGTCTGCGGCCCACTGCTGTGCCTGTCTGTGGCCCACTGCTGTGCCTGTCTGTGGCCCATTGCTGTGCCTGTTTGCGGTTTGCTCTTCCACTCTATCAGAGCCCATGTCCTCCATTGCTTACCCACGTGGTTCTGCGGTTGTGCCCTACCTCCCAGAGTTCTCCTTCTCTGTGAGACCATTGCTGGCGTCACACACATTGACATCTTCTCTTATAAAACAACCCCCCCCCCCAATTGCCTTCTCCTGCTTGTCCTTACCTTTTTTGTCTCGAGGGACAGAACTCTTTTACAGGACTGTACAGTGCTTTCCTGCCTTTCATCTTCCCCTTAGTTAGGTTTTCATCTCAACCTCACCACCAAAGAGGCTTTTTCTGGGATCCCTAATGGCCGTCATGTTGCTAACTGTCCCTGTACAGGAAGGCAGACTACTCATTCCACCGCAAACACATTCTTTATGTGTGCTACAGACACCATGCCCTTTTGGCCCTCTACTTAGATGGCAGCTCCCTTTCCATTTTCAATACTGGTTCCACCCCAAGTTTCTAGTATCTGGCATCAGGCTCCAGGGCTCAGTCCTGTCTCCTTTCTCTAGCTTCTTGCTCTCTTAGATAACCTCTGCTTTAAATACCACTCTAGAGATGGCTAAGTAGATAAGAGCACTTGCTTCAAAACAAGAGGACTTGAACGCAAATCCCCAGCACCTATGTAGAAGCTGGGCACAGCTGCATGTCATGTAGCCCCAATGTTGGAAAGCAGAGACAGCGCCCAGGAGCTTGCGGGCCAGCCAGGCTGGCGGAAACAGTGAGCTTCAGGTTCAGTGAGAGACCCTGCCACAAAAAATAAGGTGAGAGTGCCAGAGGAAGACACCTGATATCTATCTCTGAGTTCCACATGTATGGACACAGGTCTGTACACATACATGAATGTGCACATAAATCATGCTCATGATAGATGGATGGATAGATAGACAGACAGACAGACAGACAGACAGACAGATACCACTATATAGTAGCAACCCCTTAACTGCCCTATCCAGCTATAGGTCTGTCTGTCTCTCTCTCTCTCCCTCTCCCCAATCCTCTCTCTGTGTCTCTTTAATATATATTTGAATTTATGACTGTCTTCTGGTACTATTAGCTAATATAAGAGATACATAATAAAAGATAGAATAAGACAAGAATAAGCATAAATAAACATAATTCCAATTGGTGTTCCTCTTCAGATATACTCTTTCCCACTTGGCAAGGCTCACTGTGATTGTACTGGCATAAATCCATTTTTAAAGCAGACATTTCATTTGTTGCTAATGCTCTGTGTGAACTCCTGTCAGATTTGATTGAATCGTGACTGTCTGTCTCATGATAAGGCTTGATCAAGAGCTAGTGACAGTGGTAGAAGATGTGTCTACCCCAGCGCATTCCTGCCTTGCTTGAGTGCTTGTGCCATTGGTAAACCTTCAGTGTGATGGCCCCTCCAGCCATCCACAGCTGCTTTCTGTGATTTTATGGTGGCTAGTCACTTTGTTAGAAACTAGATATTCAAATCAATTAAGTCTATTTGATCAGACACAGTTAAATTGTAATTCCTCAAAGTATATGGCAAGAAATGAATCTATCAGCCCCAGAGTTGTGGAATGCTCACAATTTCCTTCCTTCTTTCCTTCCTTCCTTCCTTCCTTCCTTCCTTCCTTCCTTCCTTCCTTCCTT
>OU015752.1:123075633-123087749 GCA_907169655.1 Acomys percivali | reverse complement strand
CTTCCTTCCTTCCTTCCTTCCTTCCTTCCTTCCTTCCTTCCTTCCTTTCTTCCTTCCTTCCTTCCTTTCCTGGGTTGGGTGGGATGTTGAGACAAGGTTTTTCTATGTAACCTTGGCTGTTCTGGAACTCACTCTGTAGACCAGGCTGGCCTCGAACTCATAGAGATCCACCTGCCTCTGCCTCCTGAATGCTGGGATTAAAGGGGTGTGCCGCCGCCATCACCCAGACCCTTCATCCCTACAACTGTGCCTTGTGACTCTTGGACAGGTGGGTTGAATGAGGGGCCAGTCTTACATCATCTATGTAGCCATGGAGGCTTGTCTCCTACTTAGTAGGGAAACATGCATATGTGAGATCGGAGAATTGTTTTCTTACCCCTCTGAGTCAGTGCAGTATCGCCTCAGAGAGCACAGAGAGCTAGCTAGTGCCTCTCAGGACCAACACTTGGCTGGCTGGCTGGGTACCAGACTCACTGTTTCCTCCTCCTTCCCAACCAAACCTGCCTTTCTTCCCCTCATCGTATGGCCCTTATCTTTACACAGTGGTCCAAGCCCCAAACCTGGAGTCTTCCTGGTATCTCCCCTGCAGTACCCATCACCCCTCCTGTGGTCAGTCCTGTCAGGCCTTCCTGTGGACAGGCTCCTGGGCCGCTAGTGTCCCTTCCTCCATTGTTATTGCTGGTTTCCAAACCACCCTCCTGTGCCCTGTCTGTCCTCACAGGCTCTTAATGTTCTCCTTCCCCTCAATCTGTTCTCACACAGCAGCCAAAAGATGGTTTAGAGACAGAAGTTCTGTCATGCCGCCTGCCCATCCAGACCCGCTCTACACGCTATAAAGCCTTCTTCCCTTACCATGACCCTCAAGATCCAACACAACATGCCTTGCTTGTTTCCTATTGTTTGCTTGGCTCTTGTTTGCCTGTTTGCTTTTCAGGGTTTCACTATGCAGCACAGGCTGGCCTTGAACTCACAGGGATCTTCCTGACTCAGCCTCCCGAGGGTTAGGATCATAGGTGTATGCTGCCACACCTAGCTTTCTTTCTTTCTTTCTTTCTTTCTTTCTTTCTTTCTTTCTTTCTTTCTTCTCTCTCTCTCTCTCTCTCTCTCTCTCTCTCTCTCTCTCTCTCTCTCTCTCTTTCTGATAGGGCCTCGCTGTGTAGCACACGATGGCCTAGACCCTGCAATTCTCTGTCTTCTTCAGCCTCCAGGCACCCTGCTCCTTTCCTCCTGTCCTTGGGACACAGGGCTTCTGCAGCAAGGCAGTCTCATTGCAAGCCTGTTTCCTTCCTTCTGATCCAGTCTCTGCCCAGGTTGGTCCTTTCAAGCCACCTTACTGAAGGACACACATGCATGCGCTGGGTCTTGTGTTCAGATACAGGTTTAAGCCAATAGAAACTCTTTATTAGCCAGCTGGCGGCTGCACTGAGTGTTTGGAATCCCAGTGTAGCCCAAGCCTTTCTCAGGATGACCTTTTAAGTACAAAACAAAAAAACAAAAAAAAAAACATGTTTCAGGTCAACATACATCAGGTTACAAGATCAGTTGGCCAGATACAGAACTGCAGAAGCTAAAAAGCAAGGTTAGTAAGTTTAGAGACTTTCCAAGAACTATACGGACGTTGATGGATTCAGCCTCTGTTTTAGTTTTGGGTTGTGGTGCTGTCTACGTGCTGAGTTTTACAGCCTGAATGGCATTTCCATCATGGAGTCAGTTGTGCTAAGGTCTGTACCCTGTTTACTTTGCACCACCAGGCCACTGCTTGGCACTCTATTGTGCCTTCTTTTGCCTGTTTATTGTCCATACTCTCCATGAGAACAAAGGCTCTATTAGGTAAGGCCACGCCTGCCCACCTCCCTGCTGCATCTCCAGCTCCTGGAATGACAGGAGACACACAGTTCTTGTCTGGTTTCATTGTCAAATGAAGAAGCAAAGGATTCTTCATGGGCACCACTGAAGGCCAGAGCTAGCAAGATAACTCAGTGGGTAGAGGTGCCTGCCACCAAACCTGACAACCTGAGTTCAATCCCTGGGACTCACAGGTGAGAGCTGATGCCCCCCTCCTCCACCCACCCACAAGATAAAAATGTAAAAAAAAAAAAAAAAATTGTGGGGGTAGGGGAGGCATTTGAATTGAGGGCCAAAAAGTCACTCTGAAGGAAGTAAAATTTTAGCTCCACTTAACTAGGCATGAAGAAGAGACCATAGCACCCAGCTGGGTCCCCAGCAAGGAAGGTATCCAGCTGGGCTCATTTCTGGATGTCAACCACGAGGATGTTTTCAGACAGCAACCCTGAGCATACCCCCAAACTCCTGCAAAGAGGATGAAGAAGCAATCTCTCAGTCCAAGGAGCTACTGCGCCCTGTTATCTTGGGGTACTCCTTTAAAGGGAGGCTCAAACCAGGTTCCTGAGGCTACCGCACTGCCCTGAGACTCTTGGGACTTGCCTCTGAGCTGGGACAAAGCAGCCGCCCTGGGATACCTTGGGAATCCGCATGGATTGCTTGTGGCTCTCCTTCAGAAGTCAAGGCTCAATCCTTAAGACAACGTGAGATGCTGGAGAGTGGCCCCTTTTACTAGGTTCACCCTCTTAGCTGCAGAGGCCATAGTGTTTGCCTATAGCCTGAAATATTCAAAGGCTAGGGCACTGAAAAGAGGGCAAGCCTTTAGGCCTCTTTGTCACCATTAATCCTGGCCCCCGCTGATTTCTACCCTTTTGCATCAGAAAAGCTTTCTTGTATTTTTTTTCTTTCTTTTTCTTTTTCTTTTTTAAGTGGAGGAGAAACAGCTGTGCAGGATTGGAGAATGGGATTTTAATGGTCACTGACAGGACACAAAAGCTCCACTGTGATGGTGAAGTGTTCTGGGGGCAATTGCGTCCTTTGTGTGAGGGCAGTGACACAAGCAGGCCACTCAGGGGGAAGAGAGAAACAACTGGGACATGTGACTGAGGTGCTACCCAGCACATGTGCCCAGCAGTGTTCCCAGGCATCCGTCACCGACAGTCAGGGTTCACTCATGTCTACCTTGTGAAAGAAGCAAGTGTGTGTAGGTGTGTGGCATGAATGATTTCCCTGGAGGCGGTAGTCCATGTGAAGCAGGCCTCTCACTGTGGGGAGAAAGAAACAGGGCCTTCTTGGCCGCTGGGCAGCTGTGATTGGTTAAGAAATCCCAACTGATATGGGATAACGTGAGGATTCTCCAAGTGGAACCCTGACAAGGATTGGGAGTTGGGCAAATAGCTCCAAGGCAGAGTCACACCTGCATAGTCCTTTGTCCATCCTGTCACCCCGTCCAGTGAGACGTAGGTCTAGGCCTGAACATGGTGGGCACTGTTTTTTTCTTCCAGAGGAGCCAATCACAGTGCTCTGCCTCTGCGTGAGGACTGACGGTGCTGCTGGGGCCATGGTTTACAGCTTGGGGCTCTTCCTCCAGTGGGAAGGTCAGAGGCACTCTGGCCAGACTAGCGTTGATTTGCTTTCTGCCATTCTCCATGACAGCTTGGCTGGAGAAACCCACAAAAGAGTTATGTCCTTATTTACCTGGCCACTAGAAACACTGGGATGGACAGGTGAGACCCAGCATGACATGAGAATGCTTTGTCTACAACTCAATCCACCTTTCCATGAGACACGGGCTAGAAGCAGAGTGGCTGCAGCAACCATCGTGCAGTGAGGCTGTGTGGAGACAGGAAGTGTAAGGTATAGACTCTGCCACAGATATAGCCTGCTCATTATAATATTGAGTGCCAAGGAAGCAAAGTGGGTTCACACTTAAAATTTCAGTTATAACAAAATTACAAACTCTTTGGGGGCTGGAGAGATAACTCGGTGGTTAAGAGTACTAGCTGCTCTTTCAGAGGACCCAGGTTTTATTCATAGCACCCACGTGGCAACAGCCATGTGTGACTGCAATTTCAGGGGGTCTGACATCTTCTTTTGTACTCTACAAGTACCAGGCATACACATGGTGCACAGACATACCCAGAGACGAAACGCCTATAGCATAAAATAAAAAAAAAATAAGTCTTTTTTTTTTATCACAAACTCATGTAAGAGAAAATATGAACAATACAAAAATTAAGATTTAAATGTAAATGTTATTGGTTTAGTACATTTAACTGTAGAAATAATACATGAAGTATCAAATAGTCTCATTGCGATCCAAAAACCTCATTTTAAGTAATGTTTCTGAGAGAGTAATGAAAACTGAGTAATAAAATATTTTTGTTGTTTTTGAGACTAGGTTTTACTATGTAGGCCTGAACTTGCTGTGTAAGACCAGGTCAGCCTTGGGCTCACACAAATCTATCTGTCTCTGCCTCCTGAGAGTTAGGATTAAAGGCGTGCACGCTATCATGCTGAGTGCTGGATGTTTGATGACAGATCATTTACTATGTCCAACCCATCTGCAAATTGCATTCCTAGGATAGGATGAAAACAAATATCTCCCCCACTCCATGGACACTTGAGATGTATAACAGTTAGCTTTGTCCCGTGGTTCTTTTTTTTTTTTTTTTTTTTTTTTCCTATTTCCTGAAAGAATTAAGTTTAAAAGAGAATGTGTTTGTTCTAGTCAGACTCTTAGCTGCTTAGCAAGGTCCTGAATTGAGCTTCTGTCTCCACTTGTGCCCAGTAACCTCTCCTCTCCTGAATTCAGAGTCCATGGTGCCAACCACCACACAAGGGAAGCTCCTCTCTTAACTGCAAAGCTCTAAACCTCAGCAGAGATGTGTCCCGAGCATAGCTGTCAGGCTTTGGACCCGGTTATTTAACTCCTCCTCCTCCTCTCTCTGTTTGTAAACTGGAGCCAGTGAGGTCACCTGCTCCCCAGGCGTACATGACATATCACAGGTAAAGTGTCTGCCATGGTGTCATGTATGCTGTAGGTACTTATGGGGGTGCTGTAAGAATGATGCTTGGGCTGGAGAGATGGCTCAGAGGTTAAGAGCACTGGCTGTTCTTCCAAAGGTCCTGAGTTCAGTTCCCAGCAACCTCATGATGGCTCACAACCATCTATGGTGAGATATGGTGCCCTCTTCTGGGATGCAGGCAGAACATATATACTAAATAAATAAATAAATAAAGCTTTAAAAAAAAGTGATGCTTGACTGTTGAAATAGGAAGCCAAATTGGGTATATTTGCTTTACTTTCTTTTTGTTTGGGGTTTGGTTTTTCGATACAGGGTTTCTCTGTGTAGCCTTGGCTGTCCTGGACTCACTTTGTAGACCAGGCTGGCCTCAAACTCACATCAATCTACCTGCCTCTGCCTCCCAGTGTTGGGATTAAAGGTGTGTGCCACCACGCATGGCTTGCTTCACTTTCATGCTGTAGAATAGAGTACAGATCTTATGAGAAGCACAGTCATGAATTTTCTTATTGCTTATTCTTTCTGGAACATTTACAAGTGTTTATGCACATCTGAAGTATTGCACATCTGAAGTATGCTGGAGGTTTTTGTGGGTTTTTTTGTTTGTTTGTTTTTTAAAGACAGGGTTTCTCTGTGTAGCCTCGGTTGTCCTGGACTCACTTTGTAGACCAGGCTGGCCTCGAATTCACAGCGATCCACCTTCCTCTGCCTCCCGATTGCTGGGATTAAAGGCATGCGCTGTTTTACCCACTGTAGCAGCTGAAGGGGGAGCTTTAGAAAATATGGCTTCTGATGGGTTTCTTCCTTCCAGGGCCTCCTCCCCACCCCAATGTCTGGAATTCAGGAATTTCCTTGACCTATCCAGCTTCCCTATCTATCTTTCAAGGCCTCCCTCAAATGTGGCTTCCTCTAGGAAGCCTTGGAGGATGCATACTCTGTTGATAGCCCCATAAACTAGGACAATCCAAAAGTTAAAAAACAAACAAACAAACAAACAAACATTTCACCAACAAGTGATTCTGCTACAAACTAAGTAAGGTACCTATGGTCCCTGCTAGTCTAGGGAGGAACAGAACTACTGACAGGAGTCCAGAGACAAGGCTAGCTCTGTCTTTAAGGGGTTTGCGCGGGGAGTGTGGTCCATCTTCATCCTAACACCTTCATCTCTAATGCCCACATCACCCTTCCTCAGCCTCTGTTTCCACACTGACCAGATTGTTTCCCCTTTGGCTAGTCAGTTGCAGGGCTGGGACGTATTATGATGGATCACAAGAACGCTGCATTTTGTGTCCAAATGGAACCTTCCAAAATGAGGAAGGACAAGTCACTTGTGAACCATGCCCAAGACCAGAAAATCTTGGGGCCCTAAAAATCTCAGAAGCCTGGAATGTATCTCAGTGCGGAGGTAAGGACTCTGGCCCTTCTTACTCCTCCAATCCCCAGTGTCATTGTTTAGACTAAGGTGGGGTGGCGCCCCAGAGACTCTGGATGATGCACTCTGGACCTTGGTCTCTCACAAGCAGGAACCATGCTGGCTTCATTATTAGTTTCTAGTGCTTGGGTTGGTGCCTGATATACTGGGCTGGTGCCCACAGGAGCAATGAATGAAGTAGAGACACGGCTCGGTTGGTAGAGTTTGAGCTCCAGTACTGCGTTAGCTGGGCGTGGTAGGAGACACTTGTCATCTCAGTCCTTGGGAGGCAGAGGCAGGAGGCTCAGGAGTTCACAGTTATCTTTGACTGCACAGTTGAGTTTGAGACCAGCCTGGGCTACGTGAGACCCTGTCTCGAAAGTAAAGACCAAAGGATGGGGAAGAGATTGCAGAGCAGTGTAAATGTTGCACTCACATGCTTTCTTCACTCTGTAAATATGAACACTGGAGACCCCGGCCACCTCTCAGTTTAAAGGGCCCTGGTTAACTAAATGCGTCACAAAACAGAAACAAAACTCATGAATCTGGAAAAGGGACAGGTAGCGATGAGGACGCATTGATAGGGCAGGACGGAGAGAAAAGCGGCTAGCAAGAGAGTAGTTAGAGTCCATTGGACACATGCTGGTACAAAAGTAATCAATGAAAGAATAGGAAAAGCGCCAAAAATCTCACGAATAAACAAAAGATGGGATTTGGGTGGGGCTGCAGGAGGCACAGACTCAGTAAAGCACCGTGGTAATAACAAGCTGCTTCCTCCAGGACGAGCTTCGGGGAGTCTTTCATTAATGTCTGGCCCCTTCCTTGATTGTGAAGGAGAAAAAGGAACCGTGGTTTAAAGTCCATGTCACTGGGTCCCTCTGTCCATGTGGATGAGTTAGGCAAAGTCGGGTTTCTGCCTCTAGTCACCAGGTTGGCTCCATTGCGGCCATTCTCCTATTCCCCTCACTCTAGAACCACCCCAATCAAAGCCCGTTAGAAGAGATCCCTGGGTAGGGTGCAGGCCAAGGCTCTGCACATGCTAGGCCTTTCTCACACTAGAAGCAGACAGCCCGGCCTACTCGTGCCCATCTCTTCAGTGGGCTCTGTCCGCCTGTGTGCCCACCTCATGCTCTTGCCCACCTCCTCCTGAGGATCCTGATGGCAGTGCCCAGGGCTTCTCACCGTTGTGTGAGCTGAAGTCAGCATGGGGTATCAGGCCGGGGTCTCCAGTGTTCATATTTACAGAGTGAAGGCCTGTCTCTTCTGCAGACAGGCTCTGGGGAGCCTCACTCAATGCCATTACTCCCTGCAGGCCTGTGCCAACCGGGTGAATACTCAGCAGATGGATTTGCCCCTTGCCAGCTCTGTGCCCTGGGCACCTTTCAGCCTGATGCGGGCCGTACATCATGCCTCCCGTGTGGAGGAGGTCTTCCCACCAAACATCTGGGAGCCACTTCCTTCCAGGACTGTGAAACCAGAGGTGAGTACTTGCTTGCCCCTTTCTGGAACTCTACTCCTCTTTTGAATTCCACGTGATCCAGCCCAGCCCAGTCTGCCCCTGTGGCAGGGTTTAGAACGCCTCGGCCACCTAGGCCACTCCCACAAGTGTGATGATTGGGCAGCAATGAGCAGATTTTGCAAACAGACCTCCTGGGCTCCACCCATCTCCGTGGCCTAGCCACCCCATACTAGTTCCATCCAGAGTAACATTTCCTGGTTTCTCCTGAGGGAGGACCACTTTCCGTGCTCCCTCCCCGGTGATTTAAGAGGTGACCACTGCTGTCTGGCCACGTGCATTTGTGATCGTTATTTTGAGTGTTTTGAATACCTCTCCCTCTGGCTGTTGAGGGATCAAGCGTTGATTAATGCCAGCTTGCCAGGAAAGCAGTATTTCACTTAGGCGCAATAATTTATTTTATAAGCCTTGAAGCATTTGATTAAAAATAGCCTCTTTCTTTGCAGTTCAGTGTTCACCTGGGCATTTCTACAACACCACCACACACCGATGTATCCGTTGTCCCCTGGGGACATACCAGCCTGAATTTGGAAAAAATAACTGTGTTTCCTGCCCAGGCAATACTACCACTGACTTTGATGGCTCCACCAACATCACACAGTGCAAAAGTAGGTTTTTCTTTAAGGTGTTTCTCAGGCTGGACCAGAGGGTGAGTGCCTGAGTTACACCTGGGCAGGGCAGTATGAGGAGGCGGCTGAGTCCCAGCTTCACTCAGGATCATGTATGATATTAGTTCCCCTCATAGCTAAGTGGACCAGTGCTATGGGAGGGAGGGGCTGCAGTGCTCATGGTTAAAAAGGGAGCTATAGCTGTGACCCCAGAGTTCCTCACCCTTTTAATATATGTGGTACAGGGGATTGAACCAAATGCTTAATACATAGCACATCCTCGGTCTCTGAGCCCCACTCCAGCCACCTCTCTATACTTACAACTGTACTCTCCCCCGAAGGATAGTTTTCATTCAGCCTGGCTCTACAGGCACTGTCTGAGGGTCTGCCCTGTGCCCAGCATCCTGTGAAGTCAGCCTGGCCAAGCTGCCAGGAGCCAGGCTGCAGGGCTGCCGGAGGAGCAGGGGACTGGTCTGCGGAGGAAAGGACCCTGGACAGCATGCAAAGAGGATGGGACAGACAGGATAGAGCTTCATGCTCCAGACAGGCCTGAGGGAAGCCAGGGCTTAGGCAAGTGAAGGCCTCTGGCAGCTGACTTCTGAATCTCGGCACGGAAGAGCTGGCTGGCCAGGAAAAGGAAGCCTTGGATGTGGGGCCTGCTAAGGAGGGGGATTTGTAGCTCCAGCGATGAGAAACAGAAGCACTCAAGGGCTTGCTAATGTGGGTGTTTCCTGCATTCCCTTCTACACGAAATGCTATCGTAAAGGCTGATAGTAGAGCTCACCCATGGGTGACCCGCCATCCAGGCTAGTGAGGAGGCCTCTCCAAACAGGAGGAGCGTGAGGTTGAGAGGGGCAGCGAACCTGTGAGTTTTCTGGATAAGAGATTAGTTTTCTCTCCCTGGTTGTTTTCTGTTAGTTTGTTTGTCATGTTTTGCTTTGTTTCTCATTTCAGCAGTGGAGCTTGAACCTGCAGCCTCATGCATGTGAGGCGAGGGCTTTTCCGCTGCACTGCAGCCCGAGGCCCAAGTGTCCTCTCTGTCTCAGTGTAGTTGTAGCCAAAGACATCGGTCTTGAATGCCTGCTTTGGTGACAGTCTCACTAGCGCCCCTGAGAGCCTCATGTGTTGCTAGATGAGGCTTTGGGAGGGCCCACAGTGTTGGGAAGTTTTCCATATACCAAGATGACCCTGTCCCTGGTCTTACCACTCCCTGGTCCTTGACTGTCTGTCAGGAACCCAGGCATACAATTCCTCAAACAACCCCGAATTCCATGGCTCTCCCTTCTCCTTTTCTTCCCAGAAGAAAAGTCTAGTTATTATGATTTTTTTTTTTACTACTGATAACTCCCAGTTATAGTTAGAGAAGAAAAATCAACCCCTGATGTCTCTTGTACAGGTTTACCTAACCCTTGAACTCCGGGTTGTGTCTGCCTCAGTTCTGAGCCCCACATCTTTGGGGGACACGCTGGGGATCCAGTCCCTGACAACAGAGCTGAGGTAGTGAGCATGTGCCCATACGCTCTTTCCCTCTGATGCAGATGGAAACATACAGCACGTCCGAGTGCATCCAACAAGCCACTGAAACTTCCTTCTCCATTTAAAACTAAAATGTGGCTTTAAATAGAAAGAAAAGTGAAAAATGTCTTGGTAAAATAGTCTCTACTGAACTACAAGCTGTGTTCTGAGTCCAGTGTTATGCTCCCCTGATAAATGGAATTATAAACAAAATAGCAAAGACTAAATGTGTTGAAGGTGGGCAACTTTGGGGAGTCCACAGAGGCCATGAGCATTACAGGGTGCACATTGCCTAGGTGGTGTCATTTCCTTGCCACTGGGAGTCTGTGGTTCTCAGCCACTCTTGGGGTGTCTATAACAGTAACGACAGTGTTCTGCCGTCTTAACGCATACATTTCCTTTCCAGACAGGAAGTGCGGAGGGGAGCTGGGGGATTTCACAGGATATATTGAATCCCCAAACTACCCTGGGAACTATCCTGCCAACTCAGAGTGCACCTGGACCATCAACCCACCCCCCAAACGTCGTATCCTGATTGTGGTCCCCGAGATCTTCCTGCCAGTTGAGGATGACTGCGGTGACTACCTGGTGATGCGGAAAACCTGTGCGTCTCCCCCTGGGCTTCTCTCCCTTACCATAGCAGCCTGGGGAGCCTGATGACCTGCCCTCCCCCACCCCCCACCCCGCTTTAAATGTGAGGAGCAGGTCTGGTCGGCTCTCTCCTTCATAGCGGAACACAAATGGGACATGAGTTTATAGCTAAGTGGGGCTGGCTTGACACTGTTCACTCTAGGTAGCAACATATAGTTTAGGGACTGCCCAAGGCCAAAGGCATGAACCAGCCAGGAAGGAAGGCCCCTCCTGTTATCCCGACTCAGCCTCTGGTGTCTATGAAGAAGCAGTTCTGAACCTATAGGTCTCGGCCCCTTTGACAAAGCTCTGTTTCTCGCAAATATTTACATTATGATTCATAACAGTAGAAAAATTACAGTTATGAAGTAGCAATGAAAATGATCTTATGGTTGGGGGGTCAGCACAACACTGGGAGCTGCATTAAAGGGTCGCAGCGTTAGGAAGGTCGAGGACATTGGCCTAGGGGATGCTAGACGTCAATGCAGCTTGATGACAGTGCCGAGAGTGGGCTCAATCCCAGGCTCACCTCCTAATGGGTCTGTGATCTTGGCTGGACATTCGGAACCTCTTACTGTAGTCTTCTGGGGAAGCAGGTAGAAATGACAGTTGCTGCCTTGTAGGGTTGTTAGGACTAAAATTTCAGGTTCTAGAATGTTTGGAAGGAGCCATGTGCCTATTTGTCTTCTTTTTAAAAATGTGCTGGTACAGAAGAATGGGCTTCGTTATGATATTTTCATGCACATATATGATATATTTGGATCATATTCTCTCTCTATTACCCTTTTGTGCCCCTCCTAACTAGCCCCTCCTCTTCCCTTAGTCTCTCCTCTGTTTGTCTTTGGGAGGGAGCTGTTTGCTGTCTTGTTCTTTATGACCTACGAGCATGGGAGAAAAGTTATTTACAGGAACATGGGAACCTTCCCAGTGACTATACAACTGGACAAAACATGTCTCTCCCAGGCAGCCATTAGTTGTGTAGATCATAGGGTGGGGTGGGGGAGGGGCAACGATCATGAGCTCCGCCCCTCTCCATCAAGTGATGCTGATAAGCACAGTCTTGTACAGATGCTGTGTGTGAGTCTAAGAGTGTGATGACCATTACTCGTGGTTAAAATGCCTGAAGCCAGTTGAGGGTTTGAATCCTGTCCTTGCCACATCCTGGCTATGGGCCCTGCGTCCTTATTGTAACAGAGTCAGTCACTGGTCAGCCTCTGTGGTTTTCGGAAGAATCAATGAGATCAAGCCCATAAAATGCTTAGTGTACTCCCAGAAAGCTACAGTATGTGGGGGTGACTCTTGCTGGGTATGAGCAACTGGCTCTGAACTCTGGGGCCCTCTCTCCACTCCTACCATGGGTGGGGACAGCCTGGGCAGCAGCCGTTTGTCTGACTGAGGGCAGGTGGGGCTTAGGCTTTCCTTGGGGTAAAGTATAATCCCTCCCTCCTGCCTCCCCACCCCCCCACCATGCAAATCTTCTTTATTTCCAAGGCTTTCTTTGTTAGGTTGAGCCAGAGAGTCCGTGTGTGTGTGTGTGTGTGTGTGTGTGTGTGTGTGTGTGTGTGTGT
>OU015752.1:123037458-123067174 GCA_907169655.1 Acomys percivali | reverse complement strand
GTGTGTGTGTGTGTGTGTGTGTGTGTGTGTGTGTGTGTGTGTGTGTGCCTGCCTGTGTGCACACAGGTATGTATGTGGAGGTCAGAGAACAATCTGATGTCACTCTCAGATGCCACCCACCTTGTTTGTTAAGAGCAGGGGTCTCACCAGCCAGAAGCTCATCAAGTGAGCCTAGGGATCTCCTGAAGTCTGCCCTCCAGGCAATGGGATTGCAAGCACACTCCACCATACCCAGCTTAACTTTTTAAATTTAAATTTTATTTTTTTAATGGGGGTTCTGGAGATGGAACTCAGGTCCCCATGCTCATACAGAGAGTACTTTATCCATTGACCCACCTCCCCAGAACCCCCACTCCATCCCCTACCCCCACCTATGTTTTTAAAAGGTACCAAGGACTCCCTATGTGCATGGCTTTGAGGAAGCAGGCACAGAAACAGCGCACAGGAGGCTGGTACCACAGGGCAGACACAGGTCTGGGCGGGAGGGATCCAAAGCCGAGTGTCCGCCTTCCTGCCATTCTCACTGGTTCTGTGGGGGAGTTCTGAGCAGGCCTGGGAGTCTGTGAGATCCACCTTCCAGCTGGGCTATTGTTCTACAGCCACGTACTGCAATGCTGCGGCTGTGCATCCAGCAGCACCCCCTCCACTTCCAATGCTAATGAAAGCCTGCCTTTTCACACTGACAGATGATTACCTCCCCTTGGGGAAATTGCTTCCTCTGAGTCATCCCCTGAGCTGGTAAGTGCCATGCCTATAGGCGGTTGCTGGATTTGAATTTGCAGATGATTCTCACATGGCAAGTGGGAACTTGAGAAAGGCAGCAAGAAGTAAGGATTCACTTGTCCTTGGGTAGAAGGTTCCAGGAAGATGGAACGGGGCTGTGTGACCTGCTGCAGACACCCAAGCATCCCCCACCTGGCCCAGCTACAATCGTCTCGACCCAGAAGAGATGCCTTTGTGTAAGACTGTATGCATCTGTTTCCTGCCCCAGAGTGGGGTGGGGTGGGGTGGAGTGGGGTGGGGTGGGGTGGGTCCTGAGAGATTTACCCATGTCTATACCACTTCTCAGGAGCATGGGAGAGGCAAATGGACCAACTGATGTTAAATGATTCCTCATGAAGTAGAGGGAGTTTTCTTACCCGTGGATCCCTAATAGGCCAGCCATGAGCTGTCCCCAAAGCAGGTCCTGGAAGAGGCCAGAGGGGACCCATCTACAGGGAGTTAGAGGCCACCATTAATCCTCCTTTCTGTGACTGTCTTCTATTCTAGGGGTAAGTGAGGACCTAGCCTCCCATCTCCTTTCTCTAGGTATTCATATCAGCCTGCAGGAGACTGGCTGGTGGCCCAGCAGGACTATTCCAGTGGTTAAAGGCAGTGAATTGGGCCACACAAACACGAGTATGCAGGATATGGTAGCTCCCACATGTAATCCCAGCACTAGGGAGTGAAGGCAGCAGTGTGGCTGTCATTTTGAGACTGGCCTAAGCACAATGCAATCACCAGATCAGCCAAGGCTACAGAGCATGACTCTGAAAATAATAAAAGACACAAATATCTATCAAGGAGCTCCCCCAAGGAGCACAGTAGGAAAAAGGAGATTTAGAAAATGAAACCACTTTAATTTACAGGCAAGTTGTTCAAGCTGAATGAAAATGATACAAATTAAGTACCCTTTACCACAAACACTGACAAAAGCTCAGGGTTGCTTGGTTTTCAGTTTACCAGGAAAATGCAACTACAGTCCTCAGTTATTAATACTTCTTTGCTGCACATTTGCTTAGTCATTAATTTATGCAATGTATACTTTCCAAGGGCCTACTAAGTAGTAGGCATTGTAGGGTCTAGGGGTACAGTAGTGAACCCAATAGGTCTCTGTCCTTAGTGAACTGAGAGTCCAGTGCAGAGAGGCAAAAACATAACTGGACATAACAAAGGCGGGTGGTGACAAGTGTCAGTGATGGCAATGTGATCACGGTGGCTAATCTCTTTAGGATAAGATAATCACTGGAGTCTGAATATAGATCCATCAAGGGCGCTGGATCCTCAAAGCACGCCTCGCAGCACTGGCCCTGGCAAGTTCCTTCACTCACCGCAGCAAGAACTTAGCATTGTGTGAACACACTAGTTAACCATAGCACCAAGAGAACAAGGAAGTCCTGGAACTGGTGCCACCTAGTGGTCGGGAAGCAGAGTTGACCTGTGTTTCAGTTGACCAAGCTGTTTGCCTGGAAACTGAAATGCTGGAAATTCAAAATAAAATGCTACCAAATAGGTTAAGGCTGATCTTTGATAAATGGTTGGCCACGTGCTGAACTGTATAGGCCACAGGGAATACTGGCTTAGAACTGACTGAAATAATGGAATGAGCTAATGGCAAGATGAAATTAGAGTATATAAAAGTAGGTTTACTGGAAGCAGCTCTCCTCTGGCCACCATGTAGGGGGAGGGAGAGAGAAGGGGGAAAGTGCAGAAGGGGGGAGGGGGAGAAGGTGGAGGAGAAGGAGAAGGAGGAGGAGGAGGAGAGAAGAGATACAGAAAAAGAGAGGACAGGGTGTGGGGTGGGGTACCAAAATGTCTGATTATATAGTGAAGAGCCTCTGGGAGTGGGGAAGCCCCACCCCTGGACTAGGGAATACAGGGTAAGGGCAGGGTATGCCAGCCATGCCCTGCAGCAGGCTGGGACCCAGGGATGCCTGGATCTAAATCCAAATAAGAACCTTACTCTGCCTAGCCTCAAAATTCGTGGTCATTTAGGTGATTTCAAGCTATCAACAATACTGTGTCAATGCCTCCCCACCCCTCCACCCCCCGCCCCTGCAGACACCATCACTACTCATTCCTTTTTTATGGTACAGGCATTAGAGTAGGCTGGATATATATTCCAGAGTTGGTGAGGAAAAGGAATTGAAAGAAGAGGCTACAAAGATGGCTCCATGTTAAGAACACCTGCTGCTCTTGCATAGGACCAGAATTCAACTCTCAACACCCATGCATGGCTGCTTGCTTCGGGGGCTCCGATATTCTCCTCTGGCTTCCAAAGGCACCCATACACAGGTGCATAGACCCATAGGTGCACAGACTCACACAAAGACATGTATGCACAACTTAAAAATTTTAAATCCTTATTAAAAATCGAAGAAACAGGAGGAAATCACCTCCAATTTGTAATTGTGTCTAATGCTTTGGCATTTGTGGCTCTAGGGGCTATGACATCCCCCAATTTGGATTGGTCTCCTAGCCCAGAATATTTTCTAGGACTGATGGGTAATTCGGAGGTACAGTCTGGTGTTTTCTGTCCCTTCCCTATGTTATGGTTCAAATTTGAAGCACCCTCTCAAGTTCAGGTGTTGAGAGTCTGATCTCCAGCTGGTGGCGCTGTAGGAGGTGCAGCCTTGGAGGAAGTGGGTCCCCACAAGGAATGTACCCTTGAAGGTTTTTCCAGTCCTTTCCTTGCTTGTTGATTCCTGTCTGTCTCCAGGCGAACAGCCTCCTCTTCCTTCTCCACACCCTCCCATCACTCTCTGCTCTGCCTCACAGTGACAGGTTCACAGACACAGAGCCAGGTAACTATGAATGTAATACTCTAAAAGCCAGGTGCAAAATGCTTCCACCCTCTTTTTTTTTTTTTTTTTTGGTTTTGGTTTTGTTTTGTTTTGAGTCAGGGTTTATCTGTGTAACCCTGGCTGTTCTGTAGACCAGGTTCTCCTATAGACCAGGCTGGCCTCTGCCTCTGCCTCCTTGAGTGCTGGGATCAAAGGCGTGTGCCACCACACCTGGCTGATTCCTCCCTCCTTTGAGTTGTTATGATTGCTGTTCTGGGTTGTTAACTTGACCGCTTCTGGAATTAACTAAAACCCAAGTGGCTGGGCACATCTGTGAAGGACTTTTTCTTAATTAAATCATTTGAAGTGGGAAGACACACTTTAAATCTTGATTTTTTTAAAAATTTTATTTATTTGGTATGTGAAGATCCACCTTTAATCCAGATCTTTTGAGGTGGGAAACCCCACCTTTAATCTGGGCCACACCTCCTGCTAGTAGCCTATATAAAAGACATGGAAGAAGGAAGCTTGATCTCTTTTCCTGCTTGCTCTCACTTGCAAGACCATCCCGTTACTGGCATTAGAGCCCACTTCTTAGACACCCAGCATCACCTCCACTCTCCAGACATCTATACACACACACACACACACACACACACACACACACACACACACACACACAAAGAGAGAGAGAGAGAGAGAGAGAGAGAGAGAGACTACATCCAAAATGTAGAAAGAACTCAAATGTCCATCAGTAATCAATAGTGAAACAAAACAAGGGATGTCCACACAATGGAATATAATGTGGCCACAAAGAAGCACTGGTATGTTACAAAACAGATGAACTATGGAGACATTGTACTAATTAAAGAAGTTACTCACAAAACACAATCATTGTATATATTGTATATATAAGATTGTATATATAAGATGTCAGGATAGGTAAATCCATGAAGCCAGAAAGCAGATTATAGGTCATCTAGGGCTGAAAATTTTTAGAGAAAGTGCAGAATGGTCAATAACGTATATGGAGGGCTGGAGAGATGGCTC
Organism: Acomys percivali; assembly: GCA_907169655.1. NCBI lineage: Eukaryota > Metazoa > Chordata > Mammalia > Rodentia > Muridae > Acomys > Acomys percivali. The sequence goes on along the minus strand of OU015752.1, from coordinate 123,062,582 downwards.
AAAGGTTAAGAGCACTGACTGCTCTTCCAGAGGTCCTGAGTTTAATTCCTAGCAACCACATGGTGGCTCACAACCATCTATAATGTGATCTAATATCCCCCTTCTGGCATTCAGGCATAAATGCAGGCAGAACACTGTATACATAACAAATAAATAAATAATATTTTTAAAATTAATGAATATGGAGTTTCTTTGGGGGTGATGGTTGTACAGCTTTGCTAATCTGTTGGACACATCTTTATGTGTATCCATGAGGGTGTTTCCGGGCAGGCTATCCTGACGGTGGGTGGCACCATCCCACAGACTGGGGTCCTGGGCTGAATAAAAAGGAAAAAAATGAGAAAGTGAGTTGAGCACCAGTTTGCATCTCTCTGCTTCTTGGTCTTCCGGGATGCGGGGAAGCCCCACTGCAGGCTCCTGACACTGCAAACTCTGCTGTGGCAGACTGTCCCCTCCTAAGCCATGAGCTAAAATAAAGCTTTCTTCCTTAAATGCTTTCACCAGGAATTTAGTCACAGTGTAGGAAAAAAAGGAAGCAATGAACACAGGGGATTGTATTCTTTGTGTCAGTGGCACAGAGGACAGAGAAAGCTGTGGAAACATTCTGGATTAAAGAGGCTGAAGAGCTGTGACTCTGGGTGGCTCCTGTACTAGAGGAAAACATTATAATAAAGAACTTTATCACACCAGCTGACAAAACTGGAACATGAATAATTTAGATAAAAATATTATATCAATGTAAATTTATGAAGTTTATATCTGTACTGTGGTTACATGAGAGAAAAGCTCCTCCTCTCTCCTTTCTGGTTTTAGAGATGCAGCTTTATGGCTCTTGAACTTTCTGTATAGCCCAGGTTGACCCCTAACACACACACTCTTCTCCTGTCGCCATGTATGCATGTGTGTGTGTGTGTGTGTGTGTGTGTGTGTGTGTGTAGTAAATGTGTGCATATTTACATTTCCAGCAGTCTGCTTGTGGTGTACTGATTGCTTCATCTTTCTGCTGTCTGTGGCTCACCACCATCTTTCCCTGACAGCATGCTCAAAGGAAGGTGAAACCTGTGCAGCCTAGCCAGGGGTGCACAGCAAGGGGGGCGGGGCTGTGGAGGGAGGAGCTAAACTGAACTTAAAGCCAAGCCTAGACTCCTTCCTTCCTAACTTCCAAAATGGACTGTGGCTTCTGACTCTGGATCTTCCTTCCTTCCTTCCTACTTCCTTTCTTCCTTCCTTCCTCTCTGTCTCTTTCTTCTCTTTCTTTTTTTTATGAGTTTTTAAAAATTAATTTATTCTTGTTACATCTCAATGGTTATCCCCTCCCTTGTATCTTCCCATTCCTCCCTCCCTCCCATTTTCCCCTTACTCCCCTCCCCTATGACTGTGCCTAAGGGGGACTTCCTCCCCCTGTATATGCTCATAGAGTATCAAGTCTCTTCTTGGTAACCTGCTGTCCTTCCTCTGAGTGCTGCCAGGACTCCCCCTCTTTCTATCTGTCTGATCTGAGATCAAAATCTGGCCCCATCCCAGGAAATGGAACCAAATCACTGCTGACAGGAACAGACCCAAAAAGGCTCAGCCAACTTTGGAAAGCAGCCACAGGGCTGCCATCAGCTCTGTACTTTGATTCTGTGGTGATGCTCAGAATGTCTCTGAGGTGGGGCGGGAGGAGGTGGAGGGGGGGAATGGACTGATACCTTATTTCTACTTTAACCAGCAACCTAGAAAAGGTCTCCCAGGCTAGCACCGAGACTTGGGTGTTGTGTAGCCAGACATCCTGGCACACACTTGGAACTTGCAGAGGACAAATGTTTGCAGAATCTTCCTGCCACAGGAAGTCATGAGAGTGGGAAGCACGGACAGGAGGAAGACTGACCGGAAGGGTGGGTCTAGTGAGATAAGAGTGCTCCAGGGAATGGGCATTCGGACCCCAGGGTACCATGGGCAACGTGTATGGGTTGAAAGGGGAAAGAGGCTGAGTGTTTCTTTGAAGTTTCCTCTTCTTTGCTCATCTCCTTTCTCCTGGCCACCCAGTCTCAGCTCCCATTTTGTATTTCATTCTCAAAGGCCTCTTTGTCAGCTGAAGGGGCAAGGAGGGTTTCTGGAAGAGCAGAGTGTAAGCTAGGAACTGCTGACAGCTAAGATAGGAAGCACGTGCCTGGTCAGGAAGAAGCCGGCCTGAAATGCATAAGACCATGCAGCCCATGGACCCAGCCGGGCCTGGAGCCCCTGCATCTTTTGATGAAGGGAGGAACAACAACAACAACACAACAACAACTCTGAGTTTTCGCTTAAGAAAGTTACAATGGGTTTTCCCTTTACTTATGAGACTAACATAAAGGGGGAGGGGGCGCTGGAAAGTTGGCTCAGCACTTAAAGAGGGCTGGCTGCTCTTCTAGAGGACCTGGGTCCAATTCTCAGCACGCACATGACAGATTACAATCATGTGTAATTCCAGTTCCGGGAGATATGACAGCCTCTTCTGGCCTCCTCAGGAATTTCACACATGTGGCACACAGATATATATGTAGGCACAGCACCCCGTACGTGTAAAAAATAAATCTTTCTAAAAGAGAAAGAATGCGAAAAACATCTTAACAGGACAGACCCGTTGGCTATGACTTTTAAGTACAGATCCTCTGCAACAGGCAAGGTAGGGTGCAAAGAGCCTTAGATGGGAGCTGCCTAGCATGGTGTCTTACTCGGGGTTACTATAGCTATAATGAAACACTACAACCAAAAACAAGTTGAAGAGGAAAGGGTTTTATTCGGCTTACATTTCCACACTGTAGTTCATCATGAAAGGAAGTCAAGACAGAACTCAAAAAGGGCAGGAACCTGGAGGCAGGAGTTGGTGTAGAGGCTGTGGAAGAGCACTGCTTACTGGCACAGCCTTGGCTGACCTGGACTTGCTCTGTAGACCGGGATGGCCTCGAACTCACAGAGATCTGCCTGCCTCTGCCTTTCTGAGTGCTGGGATTATAGGCGTGCACCACCGTGCCTGGCAGCCTGCTTTTCTCAACCCAGGACCATCAACAGCCCAGGGCTTACTCCCACCAATCACTAATCAAGAAAGTGCCTTACAGCTGCATTGTGGAGGCATTTTCTGAATTGAGGTTCCCTCCTTTCCAGTGACTCCAGATTGTGTTACGTTGACATAAGCTAGCCAGCACGCATGGGAAATCCATAATCTGGGAGGCATTGGGAGAAGAGAAAAGCTGGCCAGTCCCCTGCCTCAGCTCCAAAGATCAAGAAAGATTTTCAGGTCTGATTTGTGTGCCTGGAGTTTTACAGGGAGCAATAGTCAGACCCACTCATAACATAGCAAATACGCTATGGGTTCTCTGGAGGTTGTCTAATTAATGCCAACTAATGACATTAGTTCCTGTCTGCTGGGCTCTTGGTACAAGCCAAGCTGTTATCTGGATAATCTCATTTGATCCTTCTTAGCACCCTGATAGACAGAGGCAGTACTGGCACCATTTTCTAGTAGTTATTCCATAAAACCCAGAGAATGATCTAGCTTTGAATGGGTGAGTTTATTAAGTATGGAGCAAGCCCAAATAAAAGAACAAACGGCAAATTGCAGAAAGACCGGTAGGTAGGTAGACAAGCAGAAAAACATCAAATTATGCACTCAAATTATTCAGCAGATCTGGACTTTGGGAGCCTGTTGAAGCAGTCGGCTGGAGATCCTGATAGCCTCTAGGGTGAGTCCATTTGGGTGAGGCTTCTAGGAAAATAATAAAACACAGCAGGAAGGTAACGGCAAACTAAGGGCTCACAGCGTCTAGAAGAAACTGACTGGCGATGTTGAGGCACTTGGCTGGCGTTCCCAACTGAGCCTCTGTCAAGGGACAAACCCTCTAGAGGTGAGCTTCCAGCTTCTCGTTCTCACTGTTGGCACTTATATATCACGGGGTACAGAAGAGGAGCAGCTGCAGGGAACCCTTTACCTCCCAGCCTTTCTCAAGGACACAGCAGTTTTCCTCTCGGGCTGTTTTGCTGGTCTCCCTATTTGCCACTGAGTTGGGGGCGGGCCTTTCATTTCCAGACCAGAGGCCTTGAAGAACACTTTGAGACAAATACTTGGTCTGAAAGTGGGGGTACCCTGCTTTTAGATCCAAGTTCTCTGTGGGCTCAAACACAGGACAATTTACCAATACATCGACAAAACCAAACTTTCATTGTTGGGAAGTCACATAGCTCATTAGTGACAAAGTAATGCTTTAAAGCTAGTGTATCATACTCCAAAGCCTGTGATTTTTTTGTTTTGTTTTGTTTTTCGAGACAGGATTTCTCTGTGTAACAGCTCTGGCTGTCCTGGAACTCGCTCTGTAGTCCAGGCTGGCCTCGAACTCACAGAGATCTGCCTGCCTCTGCCTCTGCCTCCCAAGTGCTGAGATTAAAGGCGCGCACTACCACTGCCCGGCTTTAAAGCCTGTGTGCTTTTAACCACTTTTAAGCCACCCATGGTCTAGTGCTGCAGAGAGCCTTGGCTAGGTGAAGAATTACTATTTGAATTTCTTGTCAGTGTAGTCCTCAGAGTTTATAATGCAAAACTCAATATGCAATATCACTACATCATTTTTTGTACACATGGAAACAGACTCAGAAGTAGAAAATGACTCGCTATGGTCTGCAGGAACTCAGGGTGCATGCTGTGGTAGGGGGACCAAACCTCATCGCATATCACATCAACCATGCTTAGGAACGGTAATGGACTCAGTCTGGCAAGAAAGGTCTTTAAGAGGTAAGGGGCCCAGCGGGTCCTATGGCCACAGATCCAATTGCAGACCACAAACCCCACTACAGCAGTGCGCTCTAAATTCACACAAAGGTGTCCGGCTCCAGCCATGGCCCATTGATTTTTCAGGAACACTTGATATGGCCAAATTCCGGTTTACCCAGATAGGTTCTGCTTCCTAGTGTTCCCAAGGGGAGAGACTAGCTATGACAGGAGCCCCTCTCTTCTGTCAGAACATCCTCAGCAATAAAAGGCTGCAAGACTGGGCTGAACTGTCTCAAGAATCCCAACTCCTTTCCCAGAGCATCTACCTGCCTAGTTTATTTCTTGAGGAAAGATGTCCCAACCCAAACCACATGGGCCCTCTGTGCTGGGCTGTTCTGACACCCTGCCAAGCTCGGAGGCACCTGTCCTAGAGAGACAAGGCAGGGTTGTCTTTCATAGTTCCCTAGGCAACTCATTGGACGAGCAACCAGGCAGGGACCCAGGCAACAGGACAGAAAGGGACGAGAGCAACCGTCATGGAAGTGTGCCAGAGGATTGGAAGATGAACAGCCTCTGCTCTCGGTATACCGAAAAGCCCCCTGCCCTGGGGCATCCTTGAAGTGAGGTGAGCAGCTTTCTGCATTTGTTTTCCTTAAAAGCAGTCTGCATACTCCAAAAACTAGGGCAGGAGTTGGAGGGAGGGCAGAGGGAAATAGGCAGGTCCGTGAGGTTGAGGCCAGCCGTTCCTGATCTGGGAACAACAGCACAGATTCTAAGGACAGATCCCGCAGCCCTGCTTCTTCTTTTCCGGAGACACAAGCTTAGCTTTTTGCCATGCCTTTGGTAGTGGAGTGCTCTTAACAGGACTACGAGATGATGTACTTGGAGGACACTTTAACAGCAGAGTAATGGATAGGAAGGGGTCAGGGACATTCCGAAGGCAGATTGGGTGGTTTGGGTATTTGCCTGGATAACAGGGAATTAATGGTGGCGCTGTCTCATAACTGCTGCCCTTCACTAAGATACCACATTGTAAGTGTTCATTCTCGTATCTAGCTCCCAATCACAAGAGCTAAATAAGTATCATTGTTGTCACTTCCGGTGCTCTCAGAGTGCAGATCTTTCTGATTCAATCCCGTTTCTCTGAGGTGGAGAGAAGTGTGGTGATTCCACACGTAGAAATATGATTTGTACTGTCATAGGTCAAGACTCCAACCCAGAAGGAACAGAACACTCCTTTTAGAAAGGCTAGAAAGTATGAATGAATCTCAAAGAAAAACGGCTTTCCCACAAGGATGCATTCCACCTCCATCCCTGAGCGTAAAATCTAGTGTTCGCAGAGAGAAAAAAAAAAAAAAAAAAAAAAAAAAAACCCAGGTGCTTTCTTGGAGTTGTTAAGAGCAGGTGTACTCCCAGAACGGTGGAGGCTTCAGAGCAGACCTGCCTCCCCACCTCTGGTGCTGGACTCGGAACAGTGGATGTCAAAAGGAGGAGGGTCCCCCCCCCCCGGAAGGTCCCGCTCCAGCCCGCCCTCCTGCAACCCCCTCCCCAGTCACGTGGCCCGGTGGGTGGGGACCGACCTGAAGTTGGAGGATTCTCGAGCTCTCCCAACTTTGGAAGACAGAGGTGCGACTCTGAGAAGCAGAACATGGCCCAGCTGTCAGTGATTCCGGGATCAGCCGCGGCGTGGACAGGTGAACTTACAGTTCGAGGGCGGCAGCTGGGGTGGAAGAGGTTACCGGAGCACAGGGTCGCACAGGGTCGCACAGCCCATCCCATGCAAGGCATGCAGGGCAACCCAAGCGGGACAGGGGTCAGTTGGGCGAAGCAGCCCCACTGGACGCTTAGCGCCTCAGGGTCAGTCCGTCCACCGCGGGCTGCACCTGGCTGGCTTTTTCCTCGGGGTGGATAATGGAGCAGAGGTGAGTGATTGACGCTAGACACCCCACCCCCACCCCGCCTCTTCCTAAACCCGGCGCCCGAGGGGTGGGGCGCTGTGTCGGCCACGCCCTCTCCCGTGCGCGCACTGGCTGCTCCCCGTGACGTCACGCTCGGCTATAAAAGGCGCGGGAGCAGGCTCCCGCGGCGCTGTCAAGGAGCTCGAGGCTGAGGGTGCTCGGGCGGGGAGACCCGGCCGCCGGGCGGCGGGCGCCTCAGAGATGTTTTACTCAGGGCTCCTCACCGAGGGCGGCCGCAAGGAGACCGACATGCGGGAGGCGGCATCCCTGCGGCAGCAGCGCCGGATGAAGCAGGCGGTGCAGTTCATCCACAAGGACTCCGCTGACCTGCTGCCCCTGGACGGCCTCAAAAAGCTGGGCTCATCCAAGGACACGGTGAGCTCCCCACCCCGGCCACGCCCGCCACCGGACTCTGGGCCGCCGCTGTCGCCCAGGCCCTCGCTGCCGCTTTCACTGAGTCACCGGCCAGGCCTGACGCTGCCCGCTCCTAGGCGGGTGCACCGCAAAAATCCTCTGTCTCACATCCCTGAGGGTCCTTGTAGCTTTCCTCGCCTGTTCTCCCTCAGCGCAGCCTCCTCTCACCCGGCTCTCTCCTTCCCAGTCCAAGGAAGAAAAAGACCCTGCCCTATTTCCCCCTTACTCGGAATCTTGAATTTGGCTCCCGGAGCTGGAGCCTCGCAGCGAAGTCTTGCCTCTCACTGCCCCCCTGGTAGGCTGCGTGGCCAGTTCTGTGTCCCAGACAGAGGTGACTCAGTGGGTGATTGCAAACAGTGGAAAGCGCGGTTTCTTGACAGTTGCTGGATCTATATGACTTAGGTTGATTCTACTGCTCCCCGCTCCTCACCGCCTCAAATCTACTTAGTTTATTTAGTTTTGGTCTTGATCTACCTTTGATTTTCTACCCGGGGGGGGGGGGGGGGGGGGGGGGGGGGGGGAGGGGTGTGGGGAAAAGAGGAGGTCTAGCTCGGACATTTCCAGTACCCAAACATTGTTTCATCACTCTCATCTCTCCTTCTTCTTCTTCAGTTTTCTCTCTATAGAGGGGGAGGAGGGATGAAGCCCTGACTGTTCCATGTACAAACCAGATAATGTGTGTACATAGTCGGAGCCGGGGAAAGTACAGTCTTTTTCTTTCTGACAGGATCATTCTTGGTTTTAAGTAGAAGAAGTCCAGGACGTAAGCCAGAATCCAAAACCATATTGTCCTCCATCTATTGAATAAGGGTGTCTGAAGGATATGACCTATATTTAATTCTCACCTTTGCTCACAAATTTATATGTAACTTTGTAGCTTCATCAGGAGTCTTGCTATATAGCCTAGGCTAGCTTGGACCTCATCACATAGCCCACACTGGCTTCTGATTCTTAATCCTCCTGCCTCAGCGTCATGATTGCTGAGATTATATAGGCATGTACCACCACTCCCAGCTTTGATTGTTTGATTGTTTTCTTGCATTTATAGTTTCCTTAATTATCGGTGGAGAAACTTATGAAACCTTACTTAAATGTCCTTTGCAGTAAAAATAAATGCTCTAAATAATCTTTCTAGTATTTTTATAGTTTGAGCTTCGGAAATACTTAATTTTGAATGGGGTTGTTGGCCCCGGTTCACTGACATTGCTATTTCTGTCCCTAGTATGACAAAGGAAGCAAGCGCTTTTGCTTTTTTTTTCCCTTTTCTTTATTTCAATAGTTTGAATGATTCATCAATACTAAAGATTTTTTTCCTTCCTGCCATTAGATACTCTCATGAAAGCAAAGTTGCTCCATTTATCCTACTGTTTTTTAAAAGCTGTTTTTCTGCTTGAGCATGGGTGTAGTTGATCCAGTGATGCTAACTGAGGTGGATGAGTGGTTGAAATGTATTCCCACCAAAGAGATAGCTCCCTCTTCCCTTCACTTTAAAGCATCCATGATTCATTTGACAAACTCAGTCCAAATCTTCTCTCCTTCAGACCAAAGTCATTCTCTTCAGTAAGGTGGGAGGTATTATGAGAGGAATCAGTGTGGCTTGTGGAATGCTGACTCTCAGGCATTGGTGCTTGGTTTGGGTGGCTAAGGAGCTGCCTAATGAGAATTACCACAATGCCCTTCTTCCTAAAGGTCCTTACATTGCTTTGAGCTCTGAAAGGAAAATTGTTCTAACTGCTTCTATCACAACTGAGCCACAAGGAGTTCACAGCAAGGAACATAGCTGAAGGCTACAAAGAGGACGCTTTCAGAGTATAGCCATGGATCTGACACAAAGCAGCTGACTGTGAAACCCTGAACCATGTTTCACATTTTCTCTATCCATTTTCATAGCGTTAATTTTCCTCTCTCACTGTTCTCACACCTTTAATGTGCCAGTTATTGCAGGGAGGAAGCAGAACGCGTCACAGAAACCAAGGCTGACTGAGGGAGGGCAGGGAGAGCCTCAAGTGCTGGGGTGAAAGAGCATGCTTAAAGCTCTCTTGAAACTGGTGTTGCAGCCTCAGTACAACCTCAGAAAGAGTTTTAGAAACACAGTCTTATCAACTCGTTTTTACAGACAAGACAGATCATGCTGACTCCATTTTCTTCCATGATGTGTAATTTGAAAGGTATTAAAATTAACAGTAGTTCTTACTTGAAGTCGTTTATCAAACAACCCAATAGAAATGGGACAAAAAGGAGGCATGAGAGGAGGATGTAGGTTTGAGAGGAGGATGCAAATTCAGCTTTTACTGACTCTGTGGTTTGAGCAATGTTAAGCCTGTGGATTGTTTTTTATGACATAAGTATCCCATATTTTAATTATGCTTCTAGCTTTTATGAATAAATACCATATACCATGGTGTTTCTGTAATATTTGGTTTGGTAGCAAACATTTTTGGTTTAGCAGATAGCACCTATAAGGCAATCCAAGATGGTCATGTTCACTTGGCCCCAGGATAGTGCCTTTGCCCAGTTCCTTTATGTGTGGAGTTGGCTGCTACAAAATCTGCCATGGAAACTAACCATATTCCTTATGTCTGGCTGGCTTATTTTCTCATTTCATTGTGTTGTGGTTTTTGTAACAAACTAAGAACTGAAACCAATTTATTAGCCATACTACTTTAACTGAAAAAAATTGATAAAGCTAGACAAAAGCGTCCTTATTCTTGGGGTTTTGCCTATTGTAATTTTTCTTGTTTTGGCTGCCAGGATAATGAAAGTTCTTGTTGCACTAAAGATTTTACTTTTTGAAAGCGGTGTGCCATGTGATGATATGCTGTGTTTCTTATATGATTCTATTCCTGACCTGCCTGGCTATATCCTTCCATACCTTGTAGCAGAGAGAGAAATTTTCTTTCCTCTCTATGTTTGAGTCTGCATATTGCCAAAACTTTAGCCAGACTTACTAGAATTAAGACCAGGGGAGAGATAGTAGAACACAGCGAGGGAAAGTGACTATCAAATATCTGATGAGAACAGATCTCTGTCAAATGAGAGCAACTCAGTCTGGTGCCCAGTAGATAGGACTAGAGGACTTTGTAGCCTTAGAAAAGGAGCATCAAAATGCTGGTATAGTACCAGCCTCTAGAAAGGGACCTATGATGGGATGAGGAGATTAGGAGTAGAATGGGCGTGGATATGGTCAAGATACATTGTACGCACGTATGAAATTGTCAATAAATAAAATGCTATTTTAAAAGGATTGCTTTTTTGGATATATTGAAGAAAATGAGGGAGTAAAATATGTCAGGAACAAATGAATGTTCTGGGCAAAAAATATGCTAGGCGATAGTGGTGTATACCTTTAATCTCAGCACTTGGGAGGTAGATCTCTGAGTGTGAGGCCAGCCTGATCTATAGAGTAAGTACCAGGACATTCAAGGCTACACAGAGAAAGCCTGTCTTGAAGCCCCACCCAAAACGATACATCAGGTGCAATGATCTGGCCATCCGGATGCTTCATGGGTTGGAGAATTGAGAGAGGACCAGTATGGCTAGAGGAAAATGAGCAAGGAGTGTGGTGATAGGAGAAAGTAATAGACACAAATTGGAAGGCTAGATCTGTTTTTGCCATGCTGGGCATTGAACCAGAGCCTTGCACATACTAGGTAAGTCTCTACCACTAAACTATGTCCTCAGCCTCTGACATGCATTTAAAAACAAACAAACTTAGCAGAAAATGAACTGAAGCATAAAAATAAGAAGACAAGTGATGTAGCTTCTGTGTTATAGATAGAAAATGGCGGAAGCTTGGTTAGACTGGAGGAAGTAAAGCTGAGGGAAGGGGTACTGACAGTAGATGTGGTTTGGAGGAAGGAGCAACAGCACTTGGAAGGGGAGAATAGGAAGAGAATCCAGAATGTGTATGACGCCAGGGAGATGGCTCGGTGCTAAGAGCACTTGCAGCTGACTGGGGTTCAATTCCCAGCACCCAACTGGTGACTCACAACCTTCTGTTACTCCAGTTCTAGGGGATCTAGTTCCTCCCCTCTATTGACCTTCCTGCAACACACAGACATCCATGAAGGCACAACACCCATACACATAAAAGAAAATAGAAATTAAAAGAAAAAAGAGCGTGTATGAGTTGGTTACTTAGACTGGAATGGACAATATAGTGAGACCATTCTCAAAACTTAATCAAGCCAAACCAAAACAAGTAGGTGGCAATACCATCAGCTGAGGTTGGCAGGAAGAGTAACTGACCAAACATGGAGCCCAAACTTCCTTTATTACTGTTAAAGAAAGCAAAGCTTAGTGAGATTAGTGATTTGCCCAAGGTAATATGTGGCAAGTGGTAATTAGCTAAAAGTAGACCGCCTTCATGCAGCGGTAATTAAATAGATGAGATAGGGAAGGGGGATGCGTGGTAGTAGATCTTGAATGCTAAACTGAGAATTTTTGCTTGATCCAGATGGCAAGAGAATCATTATAAGGGGAAGAGATCATGAAGGTAATATTTTAGGATTACAGATGCTTAGATTTAGCAGTAGAGGTAGAAATATAGAGTAATATATGAGGAGGCAGAATTTTGTTCACCAAGATAGAGAAAGATATAGAGAAGAAAAAAACATTTATGGGGAATATGGGTAGGACAAGTTGAGTCTGAAGTGCCTGTGCCGTGTCCAAGTAGAGGAGCACAGTTGGGTCTATGAGAGCTGTGCTTGAGATACAGTCCTTATGCTTGAGATAGAATCCTTATGAAGGTAGTAATTTATGCAATAAAGTAGATAAAGTTGCCTATAGCAAGTATGTAGAATGAGAAAAAGGCCAAATATCGAGCACTGACAGACACTGACATTTCAAAAAGGAGCAACGGTAAATGATCCAGTAGACAAGACAAAGAATAAACCCAGAGATGGCTTTAGACCCTAGTTGGAAGAGACATTCAAGAAAAATACAAAGTTGAGCTTATTGCTGCTTTTCTGATGACATACACGTGGAAGAAATCCACTAGTAATTAAGTAGTGAAATTGATATGTGTTTGCACAGTAAACTCAAGTATCTGCAGATGATAGCCACAAGTATGGGTGGGGAGATGGCTCAGGGTTTGTGACATACACTGATCTTCCAGGGGACCTGAGTTTGCTTACCAGTACTTACACCTGTAACTGCAGACCCAGGGGATCCAGCGCTCTCCTCTCTTCTCTGAGGGCGCTTGCACTCAGGGATATTCACTCTCCACCCTGCCACATAATTACAAATAATAAAATAAAATAAATTTAGTGCACCAATTAGGACAGCTGTGAGGGAAAAGGTGTTAAACTGGTATATTGATTATTTTTCTTGTAACTGTGATGAAATACCTGACAAAAGGAACTTTAGAAAACAATGATTTATTTGGCTCATAAATCGAGGGTCCAGTCCATCATGGCAGATAAGACATGGTAGTGAAAACTTGAGGTCCTTGATCCATTGTGTTGCAGTTAAGAAGTGGACACACACACATACACACATGCGCACACACAGATGCATGCACACACAAATATATATACTTAAAAATTAAATCTTGAAAATTTTACATTGAGTGTTGGCTCTGTTTCTTAACAATTAAACTTTATTATACAACCCAACTAGCTTACACAAGAAGGAAAAAGGTTAAAGGGACAAAAGAGTGAACCTTCCAGTATCCGGTCCACAGGATGAGTCCTTAGGTGTCTCTCTGGCCCGCATGATAGTCCAGCCTATTCGCTTTCTCCACACGCGCTCCCAAACCCCCAGCTGAATCTGTTGTTTTTTTCTTCCCCACCTGCCTGAGTCACATGGGAAGGGCTGTCTCCTTCTCCCGTTGAGGGTCCATTAGGAAAACAATAGCCCAGGTGGGGTTCCCAGGTCTGCTTCCTGAATTCCAGGCCCAGGATGGCTCCACTCAGTCTATCACAAGGTATTCATGGGGTGCCCCAAGGGTAAAGCCCGCCAAGACTGCTTCCACCTGGGACAGCTTAATCTTTCCCACAAGTGAGTGTGTCCGTGTTGTGTATGCATACAAACACATACTTTAGGTTTTCATGTTCTAATAGATGTTTTAATTATCTAATTGGTTTTCCATTTTCAGTCTTTTCTTTTTTAAATATTTATTTATTTATTATGTATAAGGTGCTCTGTCTGCTTGTACCCCTGCAGACCAGAAGAGGGCATCAGATCACATTATAGATGGTTGTGAGCCACCCTTTGGTTGCTGGGAATTGAACTCAGGACCTCTGGAAGAGCAGTCAGTGCTCTCAACTGCTGAGCCATCTCTCCAGCCCTTAAGTCCTTTTCTATTTGACTTTCCAATTAGAAAAGCTAATTCTCAAGCCGGGCGTGGTGGCGCAAGCCTTTAATCCCAGCACTCGGGAGGCAGAGGCAGGCGGATCGCTGTGAGTTCGAGGCCAGCCTGGTCTACAAAGTGAGTCCAGCAGAGCCAAGGCTAACACAGAGAGACCTTGTCTCGAAAAACCAAAACAACAACAACAACAACAAAAAAAAAAACACACACACACAAAAAAAAGAAAAGCTAATTCTCTTCCAAGGTCTCTTGTAGTAAGGATTGGCTGTTGAATTTCCCTGCTAATGGAACTTATAAAAAAGCATTTGCTTTCCTGACAAAAGGGATATATGGCCTTAGGGTGGCTCCCAACCTCTTCCCTCTTCTTTTGAATATGGATAGAATGACTGGATCTTAGGGTACCTTGCTTATAATGGGGGGGGGCATGTGCAAGAGAAATGAAATTGTTCATCTGCTGAGTTAATGTAGGCAGTGTCCACCTTCAAGACTCTTGTTACTTCAGAAAAGTAACACTCCACTTAAACTTCTGTAAGATGGCCTTTCTTGTGACTGTACTCTTTCCTATGATATAGAATCACCACATTTATAAATAAGTGGTGAAATGTCAACTTATTTTTTTCTTCAGAAAAGGTCTTACAATATTGTCTAGGCTGACCTTGAACTTGTGATCCTTCTGTCCCAGATTCCTTATCATTATGTCCATTCCTGATTAATTGATTTTACTAGTATGGATTGATTTTGTCAATGTATTAAATGCATTAAGCAAGATGGTTCAGCAGGTAAAAGCACTTGCAACTGAGTCTGATGACCTGAGTTCTATATTTGGGATTCACATGGTGGAAGGAAAGAACACACTCCTGAAATTTGCCCTCTGGCCCCAATATGTATGGTGCAGTGCATGGGTACACACACACACTAAACTATAACATTTTTTGAATGGGTAAGAATTCTATTCTCGGGGCATGGTGGCACACACCTTTAATCCCATCACTCAGGAGGCAGAGGCATCGTATCGCTGTGAGTTCAAGGCCAGCCTGGTCTACAAAGCAAGTCCAGGGCAGCCAGGGCTACACATAGAGAAACCTTGTCTCAAAAAAAAAATTCCACTCTCTTATAAGTCATGTCTAAATTAGGGTTTCTATTGCTGTGAAGAGACACCATGACCATGGCAATTCTAATAAAGAAAAACATTTAATTAGGGCTAGATTACAGTTTTAAAGGTTTAGTCCATTATCATCACGGTGGGAAGCATGGCAGCATGCAGGCAGACATGGCGCTGGAGAAGGAGCATGTGTGCCATACTGTGCATAGCTTGAGCATATGAGACCTCAAAGCCCGACCCCACAGTGACACACTTCCTCTACCAAGGCGACTCCTCCAAATAGTGCTACTCCCTATGGGCTAAGCATTTAAACACATGAATGTGTCTGTGGGGGCCATAGCTATTCAAACTACTACATCTTCCCACTATATTCTCTCTCCTGTTATACTAATATTCTATTGAATCATTATTTTGAATCAAATCAGCATTTACTGTTATATTGTGACCATGTTCATATTGTTCACAGCTGAGACAAATATAAAAATTTTGTTATGTATTTTTCCAAAATTACTTCTTTGAAGTTTTTTTTACTTAATTTTCAATGTGAAATTGCTTTAAATCTATAAATGATTATAAGCTCATTTTAAAAAGTTGAAACTAAAGTATAATTACATAATTTCCCCCTTCTTTCTTCCATCATCATCATCATCATCATCATCATCATCATCATCATCATCATTATTAACAACAGGGTTTCTCTGTGTAGCCCTGGCTGTTCTGGAACCTGTTCTGTAGACTAGCCTGGCCTCTGCCTCCAGAATCCTGGGGTTAAAGGCACACACCACCACCAACTGGCCCTTTCCTTTTTTTTCCTCTCTCTCAATCGCATGTCTTCTTTTTCTTTAATAAATATAGAAATACAACCTTCTCAGTCTGTATAATGTTTCTCATATGTATATGATTTTGAGGTTGACTACTTGGTATTGGATGAGCAGTTTGGTGTGTGTGTGGAGGGGATCTTCCCAGGGAAGACCATTTCTCTCACTCACAGCTTTCTGTATTTGCCTATTGTTCTTGGCCTAAGGCCGGGGCCCCATGAGATCCCCCCTTCTGTGCTAGCATGTCTGTTGATGGTGTCCTTGTTCAGGTCTTGTTTAGGCAGCCATGTGGAGATTTCATGCTTGTGGCTTCCCTGACACTTGTAAAGCATGCAGTCTCACAGCAGAATTCCTGTTCTCTGGTTTTTACATTCTTTCCACCCCCACACCCCCTTCCTTGGTGTTCCTTGAGCCTTAGGAGCAGGAGCTGTGTTACGGAAGCATCAGTTAGATCTGAGCATCACATGATCATATGGTCCTTACATTTTAATCGGTTGTGTTTTCTGTAATGCCCTCTGTCTATTGCAAAGAGAAAGTTCTTTGATGAAGGGTGAGATATATGGCCAGACTCTGGCACAGGATATATGACTCATTTTTATTTTTGAGTCAGAATCTCATGTAGCCCAGGCTTGTCCTGTGCTCACTATATAGCTAAGGCTGGCCTAGAACACTTGACCTTCCTGCCTCAAGTGTTGTTTGGGATTACAAGCATGTGACACCATACTTGGTCCAATTTTTTCCTTGAGACATTCTTCCTGGAATCCCATTTTCTCATTTTATTTCGGTCTGGCTGCTGTTCATCTTAATAGTCAAACTTTTCATCCAATACTGCTTAGCATTTCCTTTGCTGTCTTTCTCTACTGGATTCTTTTATGGTTTTTATTTATGTGTATATGAATGTTTTGCCTGCATATATGTCTGTGTACTGTATGCATGCCTGGTGCCAGCTGAAGCCAGAAGCTAGCATTAGATACTCTGTGCCTTGACTTACAAAAGGTTGTGAGCCACCGTGGGTGCTGGGAATCATTTATCAGTCCCTGCCATTCCTGTAAAATAGTGTGAAACACTCAAATTTTCTCTAGTACATGCTGTTCTGATGTTAATATTTTATCAAAATCTGTTTTTCTTTTTTCTCTTACTTTTTTTTTTTTTTTTTTTTTTTTGTACTTAACGGGATTTTCCCTTTAATATCATGTTAGGGAAATTTTGTTTGGGAGCAAGTAAGCATAGGACTGAAATGGTAGCTCAAAGGTTAAAAGCATTGGCTATATTTGCAGACCCAGGTTGAATTCCCAGCACCTACATGGTAGTTCATAACCATCTGTAACTCTTCAGAGGATTTGATACCGTCTTCTGGCCTCTGAAGGTAACAGGCATGCACATACATATGGGCAAGCAAAACACTCAAACACATAAAGATGAATACATATGTAAAATCTTAAAATATGTAGACTTATTAAAGTGATGAAATATCTGAGTTTGATATGGGTTAGTTGTCCATAAATTTTGTACTTTGAATACTTCTTTTGAAGTATAAAAGTAGAGGTAGGCAGATCTCTCTGAGTTTGAGGCTAGTCAAAGTTACATAGAGAAACCTTATCTTAAGCTAAACAAAACAACCCACAAAAATTGGTTAGGGCTGGAAAGGTGCCTCAGTGTTTTGTTGTTCTTACAGAGGACCCAAGTTAAATTCCCAACACCCACATGATGGCTTATAATCATCCATAACTCCAATTCCAGGGGATCTGATACTCTCTTCTGTCCTCCTTACTTACCAGTCACACATATGGGACACATACATACATGCAGACAAAACAGAAAACAAAATAAATCTAAAATTATCTTAAAAGAAATATAAAAATCAATATAAATAATTATATACATTAACATAAAAATGCCTTTTTTTCCCCTTGTTGTATCCTAGGATGGCCTTGAACTTACTGTGTAGCCAAAGATGGCCTTGAACTTATGATCCTCCCGCTTTCACCTTCTAAGTACCAAAAGTGCAGGCACACACCATCACATCTGGCTTGTACAGTACTGAAAATGAAATTATTTACATGCTAGGCAACCACTCACTAACTGGGCTGCAGTACCCCAACCCAGAAAATTGTCTTTCATATACTAACTAAAAATAGATAATTTTTTGACAGTTTAATTATTATCGTCCCAATTTTAACATGTTTACAAAGATGGGTCTTTTTTGTTTGCTTGCTTGCTTTGTTTGGATATGCTTCTTTGGACTTGCTCCTAATTTAATTAGAAGGCCTTCACTTTTAACTTTGTATACTTTAGGGATATTTTTAATATTTTGCATTGAGCATATGGTTAAATGTTTTTTATTCAATAATAATGAAGTTAGAAGGGAGAAACCAGCAGGGCCACATGCACTGGAGAAGTTAAGTAAAAGTAAGCTAAAATTAGGCTGGAGGGATGGTCATCAGTTAGGGTGCTTGCTGCCCTTCTAGAGGACTTGTTTCCAGCACCCGTGTTGGGCAGCTCACAACCGCCTGTAACTCCAGATCCAGGGGCTCCAATACCTCTTCCGGCCTCTTTGAGTTTTATGGGGATTTCTTCTTTCCAGGATCTAGGAATTATGAGTATGCTCTTTAGCTCTTTAGAGTTTTGAAATGTTATTATGAAGTGGGCATAAGATACATATGTATAGAAAATGTCTCAAGTCAAATGACTTAACTAAAAAAAAAAAAAAAGGACTGGTGGCACATGCCTCTAATCCCAGCACAGAAGCAGGCAGATCTCTGTGAGTTTGAGGCCAGCCTGGTCTACAGAGTGAGTTCCAGGACAGCCAGGGCTACACAGAGAAACCCTGTCTTGAAAAATAAATAAATAAATAAATAAATAAATTAAATTAAAATTAAAAAAAGAAAGAGGTGTTCTGGATGGTCTGGAGGCCACTTTGAGTAGGAACAGAGGAACATGAATATATATGATATAGAAACTACTAAGTTCTTCTGAAAACCAAACTTGAATGTACATGTGTCATTCTGTTTCCTAACATTATGTTTCTGACATGGATATTCTTGATCAGTGGTAGTTTGTTTTAAGGCCCCACTTTCTTGTTCATTAAAAAGTGGGAGAATCTGGGGATATCTCTTAGTAATAGAGTGTTTGACTAGTATGCAAATACTAGCATTCCCTAGGTTAAATCCTCACTACTGCAGGAGGATGTTGAGGGATGGAAGAGAGTAAAGAGGAGAGAGAGGAAGAGAAGGAAAGTAGGTAAATGAATAACAAGATAGGCCAAGGGATACAAGTGTTTTGACGTCTGGAGGCTATCAGTGCGGATCATCCTGTGGGGTTTGCCTAGTTCCAAAATGTACATGTTAAGAGGTTTGCTCAGCCATGACTGTCTTTCTGTTTCATCAACCCTGTTGGTAATTCCACCTTCAAAAGAGCCAGCACACAAGGCACTTGCAAACTAGGTATGAAAAGTAAGGGTGTAAGGGGTAACATTTATTATAGCAATAAACAGAGCTTCTGAATACCCATGACAGTGAGCTGCCCTTTCTATAAGGCACTGACTAACAGTTGTCTAGGTAAATACAGAGATCACTTATTCTAGAATAAACTTCTTTCTCCTGAATTGCCCTTGTAAAGGGAAGAAGGTAGAAGTCCACATCATCAGGGTTCTTTGATTCTCTTAAGTCATAGTTGGCCCTATAGTCATGTATTAATTATTTCTCTATTACTGTGATAAAACACCATGACTAAGGTAATTTATTGAAGGAAGGGTTTATTTGGGCTGAGGGTTCCAGAGGGATGAGTCTACCACAATTGCAGTGGGGAAATGTGGTAACAGGCAGGCATGGTGATTGGAAGTGGAAGCTGAGAGCTGAGGACTCATAGCTTGAACTACAAACATGAAGCTGAGAGGATACAGTGGGTGTGTTTCAGGGCTTTGAAGACCTCAAAGTCTGTCCCAGTGACATACTCCCTCCCACAAGACCATACCTCCTGTCTTAGACATTATTCTATTGCTCTGAAGAGACACCACAAAAAAGAAAGCTTTTCTAAATAAGAGCATTTAATTGGGAGTTTGCTTAAACAGTTTCAGAGGTTTAGTCCATTATCATCATGGTGGGGAGCATGGCAGCATAAATAGTGCTGAAGCAAGAGAGCGAGAGAGACAGAGTCAGAGACAGAGACAGAGAGAGACAGAGACAGAGAGACAGAGAGACAGAGAGAGACAGAGAAACAGAGAAACAGAGACAGAGAGAGAGAACCTGGCATGGGCTTTTTGAAACCTCAAAGCCCATCCTCAGTGACACACTTCCTCCAACAAGGCCACACCTAATCCTTCTAAGGCTATCGAGGAGTCCCACCTCTTGTCCACTAGGCATTCAGATATATAAGACTATGGGGCCCATGCTGCCTAGGCCTCCCAAAATAGCATCAGCAACTAGGGACCAAGTATTTAAATGCTCAAGAATATGGGGAACATCTCGTTCAAACCACCACATTCCACTCCCTGTCCCCCCGAGTCTCAGAAGCCATATCATAATGCAAAACCCACTTAGTCCAATTTCAAAAGCTTCTATACTCTTTCACAGTCACAAACAACACTTTTCAGTCCAAAGTTCCAAAGTCTTTCACATTTTTCCAAAAAATGGCATGGTCAGGCCTGCTACAGCACTAGCCCACCCTCTGGTACCAATTGCTATCTTTATTAGGTTTCTATTGCTATGATAAAACACCATGGACCTAAAACAACTTGGGGAGGAAAGAGTTTATTTTATCCTCCAACTCCCAGCTCACAATCCATCACTGAAGAAAGTTAGGGCAGGAACTCAAGGCAGAAACCGGGAGCCAGGAACTGAAGCAGCAGCCATGGGTGAATTCAGCTTAATGGCGTTCTCCTCATGGTTTGCTCTGCCAGCTTCCTTATACATCCCAGGCTCACTGCCCCAGGGACAGCACTACCAGAAGCAGGCTGGGCCTTTCCACATCAACTGTCAGTCAAAAAGATGTGCCATAGGCTTATCTGCTGCCAGCCTGATGGGGACATTTTCTCAACTACGGTTCATTCCATCTTCTCAGATGACCTGAGCTTGTGTCAAGTTGACAACAACAACAACAACAACAACCAAAACAAAAACAAAAAAACTAAGCAGCACACTCCAGAGTAGTCTGTCACATGTTGGTTTTTAGTACCCTCCCCTGATAATACCAATAACATCCTTACATGAGGGAAGAATAAGAAGCAAAGTTGGAGCTGTTTTGTGAGGTTCCTTCATTACCTCTGTGGAGCCAGGGGTGGGATCTTTGGGAGAGGAGGGAGTGGCCTGGCAGTAAGAAGCCTCTGCTTTGTATCCCTCAAGCAACCTCATAACATTCTGCAGAGGCGCCTCATGGAAACCAATCTGTCCAAGCTCCGGAGCAGTCGCGTCCCTTGGGCCTCGAAGACCAACAAATTCAATCAGGCTAAGTCTGAAGGGCTAAAGAAGTGTGAAGATGATGACATGATTTTAGTGTCTTGCCAGGTAATGTTCAGAGAACATTTTTTTCTCTAAAGTTTTCTAGAAATAGAATTTGGGGGCCATTTATGACTCCACTAGTAGGCCCTTTCCTCAAAACTTTATAGATAGTGGTTGTTAACATGGAATTAATAAATGGGTTTGAACATTCTATATATACTAGAAATGCGTACAATATTTGGGTGGCAAGAAGTACAAAAGCTTTTATCAGAGTTACAGAAGAATGTTTTTTATTTTTAAAGACTTGGCCTGTAGTTCAATGGTAGAAAACTCACTTAGCATGCTCAAGGCTCTGAATTTGACCCCCAGAATGATTTTTTTAAAAAATTGTGTAAAGCCGGGCTCAGTGGCACACCGAGCACAGTAATCCTAGCACTCAAGGAGGCAGAGGCAGGCAGATCACTGAGTTGAAGGCTAGCCTGGTCTACAAACTGAGTCCAGGTTAGTCAAGGCTACACAGAAAAACCCTGCCTCAAAAAACAAACAAAAAAATGAATATATAGTATTTAGTATATAGAGTGACCCTCCCCTCCCCCCACAGAGCCCCTTATAGGTATTCTGTTAGTTTTAGATTTAGCAGGAAAAAGATCCAGTCAAAGACAGACTTAGCAGTGGGGGGATGGGACAGCACTGACCAACCAGTTGGAAGGTTGCTCTCAAACCATGGCTTCATTTGCCATCTGCTGTTCGCTCTTGGTCTCCTCTTCTGCTTCTCTAGAGCCTGTTAAAGAGTATGTTTCCTTCCCACAGTGTGCTGGAAAGGACGTGAAAGCTTTGGTTGACACCGGCTGTCAATATAATCTCATCTCCTCAGCTTGTGTGGACAGATTGGGGTACGTAGTCACTTGTGCTGAGTGGAAGTCAGATGTAATTATACTCCTCGACTGAATCGGGTTTAAGGTTATAGATGCGTGACTGTATCTACAGAAGCACAGAGAAACATGAAAAGGGTTTTTTTGTTTGTTTTGTCCTTTTTTGTTTTTATGTAGGCAAGAACCAGTTTCCTTAATAAAGAGTATTGCAGACTGTCAGACAATAAAAGAAATGCAGGAAATTGGGTCTTGTGTTAACTCCCAGTTTCTAACTTCTAAGCAGGCATGTTGACTGTGGAATGAGAGTATAGGACTCTTGCTCAGCATATGCCCTGCCTTGATTCACTAGTGACAAGTTGCCCTGTTGTTACTCATGATGTATAAGAAGCAAGGATGGCTTTCTCTAACTAGGAGAGAGAAAACCGAGGGTTCTCCTCTTCTGGACAGAGAAAGCCATTCTGTTTCTTACTACCATTTCACTCAACTTTTCCCATTACTTTTCCCTCCCTCCTACTCTTCCAAAGTACCAGATGATCCCTGAGCACCTAGCCTAGAATGAATGGAATCAACCTACTGCTGTTTTCCATGGTTCTCAACTTTCCTAATGCTGTGACCCCTTAATACAGTTCCTTGTGTTGTGGTGGACCCCAACCATAAAATTATTTTGGTTGCTACTTCATAACTATAATTTTATTACTGTTATGAATCATGATGTAAAATCTGTGTTTTCCAATGGTCCTAGGTGATGCATGTGAAAGGGTCATTCAACCCCCAAAGGGGTCATGAGCCACAGGTTGAGAACCACTTCTGTGCAACAAATCATTCCTTAGACCAAATCAGTTACTGAGGCAGACCAAGTGGCTTGTTTAGAATGTCATCCAAATAATGCATATTCTCAAGTGGGCTTACACAGGGCTCCATTTCATTCTTACTGCCTGCACTACATGATCTGTTCCTTCCACGTCTGCCTTGTTCTCATGCCCCACCACTGCCGGAACTCTCTGAAGTCGGCTCTGGGAATTATTCTGTACATTGCTATTTAGAGTCGGGGTAAAGTAGATTCCAGGACTCAGGTGAGAAGAATCTCAAGTTTTTGGTTTTGGTTTTTAGTGAGGTGAAGGGATGAGGTATGTACAATATGATGGTTTTAGAAAGACTAATGATGTCCTGGTGCATAATTAGGCAGCAGACTGCATGATTAGGGAGGAATTAATAACCATCTGTAAAACTGCAATTAGTGTTCTTTTGGACGGGCTGTAACACCAAGAGAGAAGAAATGGAGGAAGGCAGAAGCTTTGGCACAGAAAGTCCACAATTAAGTATTTATCCACAAACCCATATCAGCTTGCGTGCTAGCTATTCCATCAGCTATGGAATGATGTGAAAGCTTGGTGCTACTCCTTTTTATTCCTGTCCTGGCAAAGGCAAGTCAAATTAGTGAGAATTCTCACCATAATCTTCTTTGCTGTTACCAGTATCAACACTCTTGCCAAACAATTGCCTATCCCCATTAGCCTTATAGCCTAAGACAATCTCATTAGAATAAAATGAAATAGAAAGGATGGAAAAATGGGACCTTGAATGAAGCCTTTTCTAAATTAGGGTTAATTTGCCCTCTGATATCTGTTACCCAGCGTTGGGTAAAAAGACAGATTAATTAAACTATCAGGATGCAGAGTGGAATTCTTGGAATGTGTCAACTCCTCTTTACACAAATGCAGGTAGTGATTCAAGTATTTATTTATTTATTATGTATACAGTGCTCTGTATACATATACACAGGAAGGCCAGAAGAGGGTACCAGACCCCATTACAGATGGTTATGACCCACCATGTGGTTGCTGGGAATTGAACTCAGGATCTTTGGAAGAACGGTCAGTGCTCTTAAGCGCTGAGCCATCTCTCCAGCCCATCAAGCTTCTTAAAAATAGGAAACAAAGCCAGACAGTGCTGGCGCTCGCCTTTAATCCCAGCACTTGGGAGGCAGAGCCAGGTGAATCTCTGTGAATTTCAGGCCAGCTTGGTCTAACGAGCAAGTTCCAGGCCAGCCAAGGCCACACAGAGAAGCAAACAAACAAACAAAGACAAGAAACAGATCTCATGTTTTCTTTTGTATTCCCAGCATGTTTAGGAAAAAAGGCTGAAGCAAGCACAGTCCGGCTAGCCCAGTAAGTCCCTAGAGAACCCGATTCTGAGACAGAATGGGATTATGCCAATGGAATTATGAAAGTTTTCTCTCTGTTTCAGACTAAAGGACCATGTCAAATCTCACAAACATGAAGGAGAAAAGCTTTGTCTGCCACGACACCTCAAAGTAGTAGGCCAGATAGAGCACCTGCTGATTACAGTGGGCTCTCTCCGGCTGGACTGCCCAGCAGCTGTGGTTGGTGAGTTAAATTGGGGACTAGACTGTTGGACCTTACATAAACCTTCCTGAGGTTTCATGCCTATAATATTTACTTCTTCAAAACACAAGAGAGCCGTTTCCTTAGACTGTATACCTTTGTGCTAATTTTACCTTTCCAAGTGCTAAGATTAAAGACATATGCCACCATACCCAGCACATTTGTTGTTGTTGTTTTAAGACAGGGCCTCTCTCTATAGTCCTGTCTGTTCTAGGGCTCACTATACACATCAGGCTGGCCTCAAACTCACAGAGATTCTCCTGTTCCACCTCCTGAGTGCTGAGATCAAGTACATGCTCAGCCCAGCACATTATTTTAAAATTTTTTAAAAATAATTTATTTTTATTTTATGTACATTGGTGTTTTGCCTGCATATATGTCTGTATGACAGTGTCAGATTCCCTGGAATAGGAAATACAGTTGTGGGCTGCCATGTAGGTACTGGGAGTTGAACTCAAGTCCTCTGAAAGAGCAGTCAGTGCTCTTAACTGCTGAGCTATCTCTCCAGTCTTTATTTTAAATTTTTTTAAAAAATGATTTTACTAGGGGCTGGAGAGATGGCTCGGTGGTTTAGAGTATTTCATGCTCTTGTGGAAGATTCAGGTTAGGTTCCCAACATCTATAGAGGATTGCTCACAACCACCTGTGACTCCAGTTCCGAGAGATCTGCCACCACCGCCCAGGAAAAGATTTGTGTTTCTGAGACTGACTTAATTGGCTTACTATGAGTATCTCCACTTGCATCCATTTCCCTAGAAGTGACATAGTGTCATCCTTCTTTGTGGCTAAAAAAACCTGAATTATGCATATAAGCCAAGGAAACCGACTTTTTTTTTTTTTTTTTTTTTTTTTTAACATTTACTTATTTGTTTCGAGAGAGGTGTGCTCATGTGACATGACATTTGTATGGAGGTCAGAGGTCAGGTTTTTCCCTCCACCATGTAGATTCCAAGGACTGAGTTCAGGTCATTAGACCTGGCAGCAAGCACCTTGCCCACTGAGCCATCTTACCTGCCTGGAGACAGATTTATTTTATTTTATTTTATTTTATTTTATTTTATTTTATTTTATTTTATTTTATTTT
>OU015752.1:123024080-123037448 GCA_907169655.1 Acomys percivali | reverse complement strand
TTATTTTATTTTATTTTATTTTATTTTATTTTATTTTATTTTATTTTTTGTGGCTGTCCTGGACTCACTTTGTAGACCAGGCTGGCCTCAAGCTCACAAAGATCTGCCTGCATCTGCCTCCCCAAGTGCTGGAACTAAAGATGTGTGCCACCACACCTGGCAGACAGATGTTTTTTATGTGCAAGTTAAAATGTCCCCAAGGGCACTTTTTATGAACATGTTTTTGGTGAAGGCAAGATCCTCTTACTCCTCTGCCATAAATGCCAGATTGCCTACTCTCCTTCTGTGCTTCTCATGTTCTCTGTTAGTCTACACCAAGCACCTGCCTATTTGTTACTGGAGAGAGAAAAAGACTGGCTTGAATGTTGGCTCTTACCTTCTTTTAGCCATAATGATCTGAGAAAGTACTCAGTAAAAATGTTCAACAGATGTTTACTGGGCAGGTAGCTGGCTGGTTTGTTGGGTGGGTGGGTGGACAGATGGAACAGATGAACCTAACGGTGATGAGGCTGACGCCCGAGCCAGCATAGAAATGTTGAACCTTACTGTTTTCTTTTTATTAGATGATAATGAAAAAACCTTGTCGCTTGGTCTCCAGACTCTTAGATCCCTGAAGGTAGGACTGCCTCTACTTTCCCTTTGATATTTCCTCTCAGAGGCAGGGAATGAGAGTAGCATCGCTGACAGGTGACCCGTGGTCCTCCTTGTTTTAGTGCATCATAAACTTGGACAAGCACCGGCTGATCGTGGGGAAGACAGACAAAGAAGAAATCCCTTTTGTGGAGACAGTTTCTTCAAGTGAAGACAAGTAAGTACTGAAATTAGTCAGTGAGGTCAAAGCTATCTACCACGAGTCAGCTTTCAGTCATAGCGGAAGTAAGCCCTTACCCAGCCCAGAGTTTACTGTCCCATAGGGCTCTAGCCCACACGCTGTAAGGACAGCACACAGACTGATGGAGGAAATTAACAGCTTTTTAAGGTGTAGGGGTGTGTGTGTGTGTGTATGTGTAGGAGTGTGTGTGTATAGGGGTGTGTGTGTACGGGTGTGTGTGTGTGTAACAAGGTTTCAGTATGTAGCCCAGGCATGGAATGGGATGTGAGTTGGGAGAGGGGGAGTTGAGCTAGCATGTTGGTATGTAGCCCAGGCTGGCTTTGAATGCATGAGCTTCCTGCCTCAGCCCCCTAAGTGCTGGGATTGTAGGTGTGTGCATGAGAAGTTTTTGAGCCAAAGTTAATTTGCCTTCAGATTAACTCCTTTGAATTTGCTATTGATTCTTTGTTTCTTTGGTTTCAGCACCTCAGAAGCGTAACCACAGCCTGAGGGGGTCTGCATGTGTACACAGCGGGTTGGCAGACTGAGAAGAATGGGTTTGAACTAAATGCAGTAGCACCTTGCTATGGACCAAGTCCTTCCCTCCAGTGCACCCTGCAGGGGCTTCTTCCCACTCAGACCTTCCTAGACTATAGTCTATGCTTAGAGATCTTGTCTGGTTAATGGCTTAATGGTTAAACAGCCATTGTTTTTTACTTCTTTGAATATTTAATTTATAGACCTTTTTGACACTGCCAGGTCTTATTTGTGGCCTATTTCTCTGCTTCTTCCAAGAATTTGCTCTTATTAGTCCAGTGTAGTCTGCCAGGTTCTATTTCCTCACAGATAGCACTTGCTGTCTTTAAATAGTAAATATATAATAAATAGGAACTTCTTTTCAGCTGTTTCAAAGAGGTGTAGACACATATGTCTTGACATTAGAATCTCTTCTGAAGTAATTGGTTTTTCCAGTGTAACTGATCTAGAAGATGTCTCAGAAGCTCATCTAGTCCAGACAGGCAAATGGATTGTCTAAATTCATGTATTAAGTCAGTGGCAGAAGACAGCCAGAATCCGGGCATCCAAACCAACACTCTTGTGCTGCTTTGTTTGTTTCCAAGCCTTAAGAGGAAGGCAGCAAGGTCAGAGTGCAAGAAACGGAGGGGTATTGGATGTGGCTTAGTGGTGGAGTGTTTGTCTAATGTGCACACGGGTGCTGGCTTTAATTACAGCTCCAGAGCTAGAGAGTTGGCTTGCTGAGCTTGGTGTGGTGGTGCACGCTTTTAATCCCAGCACCCGGGAGGCAGAGGTAGGTGGATCTCTGTGAGTTAGAGGCCAGCCTGGTCTACAAAGTGAGTCCAGGACAGCCAGGGCTACACAGAGAAACCCTGTCTCCAGAAACCAAAACAACAAAAACAGAAACAAAGAGTGCTTGCTGAGCAATCATCAAGACTGCCATTTGGATCCCAGTACCCAAACAAAGGCTGAGCATAGTCCCACACATCTGTAACCCCAGAACTGAGGGTTTGAAGACAGAATGAATGCTGGGACTTTCTAGCTGCCAGCCTAACCAAGGGGGGGGGGGGAGAGCGAGAGAGTGAGCGACATCTCCAGAGTCCCTATCTCTGATAGAGGAATGGAGGACACCCAACATGGCCTCTCTGAGCCTGCACAGGTGCACAGCCACACATGCACTCATACAAATCCCTGCACATGCCCTCATGGACACACACCACGGGAAAAAGTGAGACTGGGGACAAAAACAGACTACAAAGATGAGACACTTTCTCACAGTGAACAAGAGAAAAAAAGACATCACAGATGTGAAGGAATATCAGCTGCTGAGAAACCACTGATAGTCCTGTTGTCACTATGAGATATTACCCGAAAGAACCAGTCAGAATTCCTGTCTGTCACGTTACATGTCACAGGGATTCAAGTAGCCAGAAATAGAGGTAGAAAAGGAAAAAACAAACAACAACAACAACAACAAAAACAAAAGAAAGCAAGGTTGGAATAGAAGGGAGGAGACTGAGTACACTAAGTCTGGGGGAGCCTACCTGGGAGACTTTCCTGGGATTGAAATAGGGAGCAAACCCTCCAGGCAGGGAGGGAAACCCCTCTGTACAAGGAAAGAAGGTAGCTGGCAGCATTAAGAACCATTAAGAGCTGGGTGTGGCAAATGCCTTTAATACCAGAAGGCAGGGGCAGAGGAAGGCAAGATCTCTGAGTAGGAAACAGCCTTGTCTACATAGTGAGTTCCAGGCTAGTCATGGATACACAGTCTCAAAAGACAAATTAAGTTAAGACAAAGAATAACCTTTATAACTGTTCAGTCGTTCCTGGCCCATCTCAGTGTATTGGGGAAACCACAGAGTTGTTTTTTAAGATTTTTTTTTTTTCTGGCATGTCATCTCAGGCATAGAGGTACCTATAACGGGATCTCTCCTTCCATTCAGTTATTTGGCTAAGTCAGAAAAATAGCTAACTGTGGGTAACCGTTCAAGATATTTCTAGGTCTACCCTTGGTTCATAACAGTTCTCAAACTTTGAATCTTGTCAGGTACCACCCACTATCTTGGCTAGTCACAGCCTTCAACCTGCCTATGAGCTTCGCCGTTTCTGTGTGTGTGAGGGGGGCATGCTCCCTCCACTGAGGCCTCCCTGCACTTCTGTTTATCACCCCACCACACCAGCTTGCTTTGTCTCATAAGACAGCTGGAAGATGTCACCCCTTACTTCCCTACTTGAGAGTTCTACCCCAAGCCGTGGCTCTCAGCCGCAAAGGACGCATACTGCCGGTCCTACTGGCATCTCCTTATTTGGATTTCCTGTGGACCAGTGAGGCCAGGAATGCTCAGGTTCTTGGAAGATGCAATTGATTCTGGCCCTTTGAGTTTAGCACTGTATGGCACCTGGTGGCTTTCAGTGTTTCTTCTGGTCTCTGAAAATCAGTCAGCGATTTTCTAAATTTTTAAAAAATTTTTTCAGTGATTTTCTAATTTGGGACTAGAATCAATGGGGGCAACCTGGACTCCATGTCCTAGTTCACTCAGTTCATTTAAGTCATCCGAACTCTCCAGCTAAATTATTTTAATCCCCAGGCATAGAGAACCTAAAATGCCTCAAGATAGTTATAGGAGGTCGGGTTACATTAGTGCTTTTTGTTTTGTTTTTGAGACAGGATCTTATTATGTAGCCTAAGCTGGCCCGAAACTCAGTATGTAGATGAGGCTGGCCTCGAACTCATAGAAAATCTGCCTGTCTCTGTCTCTCATCACTAATGCTTTTTAAATGCTGCCAAATTAATTACTCTTACAGCTTCAGTCTTTCCAGTGTTCACCAAGGGACTCTGGCTCTCCTTTGGGAGCAATCGAACTAAGAAGGTAAATGAGTTTTTCCTAGGCAGAAAATGGTAGTCTCTCTAGAGATATAAGAAAGCATCTACCCCATCTTAGTTCTGAGTCCCTGGAAAGTACCAGCAGACGTCACACCCAGGAAGTTGAAAAAGATTTGTTTTGTATTTCTATGTCTAATTTGAGGAAGGGGTATTTTCTGACCCAGCCCACTGGCGTGGTTTTCTGTCCCTTAGCTCAGAGCACCTGTAGCCTGGATCACCCAGCTGTCCTTGTGCAGTAGAAATACCTTTTCAGGCTGGGGACGGGAGGAGATGAACTGGATTCCTCCTCCTGCTGCTGCCAGGTCTCTCTGCATTAGCACTTTATCTGCTCAGTGTTTCTGGCTGAACTGGGTGTATTTGTGACGCTGATGTATCAATAAAGTGGACTCTTTCCCTGAGTGCCTGTGTGACAGTCTCTGTCCTCGCCTGGAAGCCCAGGAGCCAGGGCTCAGCCTGAGTGCATCAGCATTTCTGCTTTAGGGCCTTCCAGCCACAAGGCGTTGTGGTTTCCAGCTCCCCCTTAAAGTCTTTGAACAGACCAGCGAATCTCATTGAACCTGGCTTTGTGGTCTATGAAACATATAGAAAAGGCACTGAACTCAGTGGCGAATGAGAACATCCATATAAGTGCTGGGCACTCAAACCTTCATGGACAAGGACAATCTTTTATGTTGAACCAATCAGCAGTGTGTGTGAAAAGAGTTACTTATAGAAAAAAAAGTGTTGGGCTGGAGAGATTGTTCAGAGCACTAGCTGTTCTTCCAAAGGTCCTGAGTTCAATTCCCAGTAACCATGGCTCACAACCATCTATAATGAGATCCAGTGCAGGCAGAATACTGTTTAAATAATAAATAAACCTTTAAACATTATACATTATAAATTATAAAGAAAAAGAAGTGTTAACCTAGGCATGGCGGCTCATGCCTTTAATGCTAGCACTCAGGCAGATTGCTATGAGTTTGAGGCCAGCCTGGTCTACAGAGTGAGTCCAGGACAGCCAAAGCTACAAGGAGAAACCCTATCTAAAAAAAAAAAAAAAAGGTTTATTTGGATAACAAATTAGGCTTGGGAAGGGAGAGGGTTGAATTAACCTTATATAGTTGTATCATTAGATAGTATTCCAAAGAAATGCATTTTGCAGACAAAAAAATTTACCTTTTAAGTATACATGTATTTTTTATTTTTATTTCACATTACTTATTTTGTATGAATCTTTTAAAAGATTTATTTATTATTTATACAATATTGTGCCTGCATGTGAGCCAACAGGCCAGAAGAGGGCACTGGATCTCATTATAGATGTTTATGATCCACCATGTGGTTGCTGGGAATTGAACTCAGGACCCTTGGAAGAGCAGCCAGTTCTCTTAATCTCTGAGCCATCTCTCTAGCACCTTGTATGTATCTTTAATACTTAAATATATGGTTAAGAAGCCTACAAGCAACATGCTTCAACTGTGACAGTGGCTCTCACATTCTAGAACTATGCTTCTGCTGCTCAGCAGGCACTGCCATTCCACCTCAAACATTTTATGCTCTTTAAATTCTAATTATGAAAAATGTCAAAAGTTTAATAGAGGGCTGGAGAGATGGCTCAGAGGTTAAGAGCACTGTTCTTCCAAAGGTCCTGAGTTCAATTCTGAGATACCACATGGTGGCTCACAGCCATCTATAATGAGATCTGGTGCCATCTTCTGGCATGTAGGCATACATGCAGGCAGAATATTGTATAAATAATAAGTAAATAAATCTTTAAGAAAGAAAAGAAAAAAAAGTTTGATAGATCAAATTCCACCTCCAGAAAAATCTATATAATTATTTTACCTATTGCAGGGTGGTGGTGGTGCATGCCTTTAATCCTAGTACTTGGGAGGCAGAGGCAGGCAGATTTCTGGTCTACAGAGTGAGTTTCAAGACAGCAAGGGCTATATAGAGAAAGAAACCCTTTCTCAACAAACAATACAACAAAATCTTACCTATCTTCTCAGAGACCTTTTATTTAGGGTGTGGTGTGTTATAAAAGACTAGAACACCAGGGCTAGAAAGCCAGGTGAGGGGGTACAAGTTCCAGATTCCAGGACTTAGAGGGCTGAGGCAGGATTCTGAATTCAGAGTTAGCCTGGGCAACACGGGAAGACTGTCTCAAAAAGGGGACTGGAGGAAGGCTGAGAGATGGTTAAGAGCTCTTGCAGAGAACCAGAGTTCTGTTCCCAGCACACACATCAGTCATCTTACAACCATCTATAACTCCAACTCCATATCATATGTTCTCTTCTGGGTTTTTATGGAAACCTGTACAAGCATGTGTACCATGTATGCACAGGTGTACACACACATACACAGGGGGTGTTGGAGGGGGGGAGAGAGGGGGAGACAGAGACAGACAGAGACACAGAGAAGAAGGATTTTTTTTTTTTTAGCAGAGGTCAAGACTAGTTCTGGGGATGGGGATGTAACTCGGTGGTGTGGCTAGCATGGGTAAAGCCCTGGCTCTGATCATTATCACTACAGAGAAACAAACAGAGGGGAGATGAGGAAGATATGGTAAAATTATCCCAGAACAAACATTGTGCAGTAAGCCGGGCGTGGTGGCGCACGCCTGTAATCCCAGCACTCGGGAGGCAGAGGCAGGCGGATCACTGTGAGTTTGAGGCCAGCCTGGCCTACAAAGCTGGCCCAGGACAGCCAAGGCTACACAGAGAAACCCTGTCTCTAAAAACAAAACTGTGCAGTAGACATAAAGAAATATTTCAGTGCAAAAGACAATGAGTGATTCTGGGACGGTTCCCTAGTTAAAGCCAGAAACAGAACACTTGAGGCCCTGAGGTCAATCTGCAGCATTTATGGGGCGGGGGCGCGGGGGGGAGGGGGGCTGTCTCATGTGTTTGGATGTTCAGAGACTATGAGATAAATTATAAATATTTGAAGGCTAGGTGCTTTATCTTTCATGTAGAAAGAGGAAATGACTAACTTTATTCCCAAGAGAATGTAATCATATGCTATTTGGAACAACTATGAATAGTATATATACATTTATAATAAATATTTACCTTAATAGTATGATATAATAATAGGTATATTAGGATAGAGGATGCAAATTTTTTTTCAAAAAAGTTTTAGACTTACAGTATAAGTGTGCCTTATTTCCTATAGTTAAAACATAAAACAATGCACCAAGAAATTAAGAAATAATAGCACTAGGCCTGTGATTCCAGCTACTCAGTAGAGGCTGAGGCAGGAGTACTTTAAATTCAAGGCATGCCTGGGCTACCGAGTGAGTTAAGGCTAGCCCAGACAATTTAGTGAGATCTTATCTCCAAAAGAGCATTGGTAGAGTCCTGCACTGATATGAACAAGACCCTAGGTTCAACCCAGCCTCCAGTACCACAAATAACAGTAAAAACATGCTATTTAGAAATATGGAGCTAAATCACAGAGAAGGTAAAAATATAAGGCATTTTAGAGATGAGAAATTGAGTGTAGAGGGCTAGAGCCAATCCTGCTGCTTTTCATTATAAGTCTCAGTGATGCTACATGAATAAAAATTAATGCTGTGCAACTTTTCCTGGGAAACTCTGAAACACCTACTTACCCCCAGAGACAGCAGCTGAACAAAGATTCAAACTCAAGTTCAGCTGGCAAACTCAGAAGCATGGACGACTTTGGGCAGCTGTCACTGGCATCCCAACCCCAGTCAACCTTCCACCACCTATATTCCCCTAGCACCCTGCCCCCAAAACCACATCATCTGGGACAGGGTTTGTACTGCTGGCAGCAGGGAGGGGACAGGAGTCTACCTTGTCTCTGAGGTGAGGTCTTCTTGGGAAGGTCTGGAGCAGATGGTCATAGCTGCTGATTTCAAGATGACAATGGCTGGGGGCAGGGTGGAAGAGATGGCTTAATAGTTAAGAGCACTGGCTGCTGCTCTTGCACCAGTTAAAACTGTTTTGTTATTTTAGGAACCCAAGAATTTAGCAGCCATGGTGGCACCAGCTGCTCTGAGAACAGAAATGACCTTCTG
This sequence comes from Acomys percivali, assembly GCA_907169655.1. Classification (NCBI taxonomy): domain Eukaryota; kingdom Metazoa; phylum Chordata; class Mammalia; order Rodentia; family Muridae; genus Acomys; species Acomys percivali. The sequence goes on along the minus strand of OU015752.1, from coordinate 123,029,216 downwards.
GCCCCACAATTACTGGTACTCTGATGGGCACTAGTCAGTGATAGCATGTTTGGTTAGGCACACACACGTGGTTTCCCAGAGTACAGAAAACCTCATATGAAAGGAGACTAAATAAGACAGACAAACTGACAAGTGTACATGATAAAGTAATCAGTAAACTAATTCAGACTTTGTTAAGTTTGGTGATGGCTCCTCTTGCCTTCCCAACCACTGCCCACAAGGAGACCTTTTCAGGCTTTTCTTAGAGATGAGGACTCAGATCCAGTGTAGAGAACCCTGGCCCTGCCAATCAAGAGGAATGGAGTAGGGGCTGGGGGTGTAGCTTAGTGGAAAAGAGCTTGCCCGGCATGTGTGAGGCTCTGGGCTTAATCCCTAGCATGGCAAAGGAAATAAGAAAGGGAATAGAAAAAAAAACCAACCTACAGGGAAGCCAGGAACAGGGCAGGGAGGAGGGTGGATGCTCATAGTGCCGAGTGTAAATGGAACATAAGCGTATAAATGGAACAGCTCTAATGGGTCCTGGTCAGAAGTCTTTCCTCACCTGCATCAGTTCCCCAGGTTCTGCCATCTGTACTTTGGACCTCTCAGCCTCATTTCTTGGGGGTCAGAAAGAAATCAAGCAAGGACTAAAGCGAGTACTTGTTACCCCTGAGACAACTAAATGAATTTCCTTCCCTCCCTTTTTTCTTTCCCTTGATCCCCACACTAATGCTTGGATCTCAGTCTCCAGGTCCAAAGAGTCTAAGACAAAGGTTCCTATGCTCAAAGGGCCTACAAGATTTTGGTAGGGGATGGGAGCATAAAGGAATATATGAAAACACAATTTTACCATGAGAGAGTAAGTTAGGAAAGAGATCCGCAAAACCAGACATGTATGCTTGTCAAGGAAGGCTTTCTGGCATTAAAGATCCCTGATCTACAGGAAAGAATCACACACATATAAGCACGGCAAAGGAAGACGACCCAAGCCTTCCACGTCTATTAAAATCAACTGAAATCACATTCACTTTTGGCAGATATAGTTCTAAGACCCAGTGTCTTCGTTTGGATTTTATTGCTGTGAAGAAACACCATGACCACAGCAACTCTTACAAAGGGCGACATTGAATTGAGGCTGGCTTACAGTTTGAGAGGTTTAGTCCATAACCCTCATGGTAGTGTGTGGGCAGTTCTACATCTTGATCCAAAGGCAGCAGAAGGGGGCTGTGTGCCACACTGTGCGTAGCTTGAGCATGTGAGATCTCGAAGCCTTCTCCCACAGTGACACCCTTCCTCCAACAAGGCCACTCCCCAGGGATCAAGCATTCAAATATAGAGTCTATGGAGGCCGTTCCTATTAAACCACCACACCCAGTTTCTATCATTGATCTTTCTACCCTAACCTGAATCTCCAGTCTATGGTCAGTTACACTCCACTAATGGCTGCCACACTGTGCATTTGTGCATTCTAGAACAAAAAAATTTCTAGTAGCCACACTGAGGTTTTTTGTTTGTTTGTTTGTTTGTTTGTTTTTCACTAGGCAAAGAATTTTATTAACTCATTTCAAACTTTATTCCCAGGCTTCTTCAGCTTAACTTGGCACAAGGAATGGATTGTGTATAAGCAAAAACTGAAAAGAGATGCAATATCCAGGGGGCTTGGGTTTAAAAATATTAGAGATCTAGATTGTTTTGTTTGAGACAGGGTTTTCTCTGTGTAGCCCTGGCTGTTCTGGAACGCTATTTGTAGACCAGGTTGGCTTAGAACTCAGAGAGATACACTTGCCTCTGACTCCAAGAGTGCTGGGATTGAGGTGTGTACCAGCACATCTGGCTAAAAATCTAGATTTTATCAGATTCATAAAAAAAAAATAATTTTTAAGAGCATACTCCTGTGTCACCTTCTCCAGAAATCACCTCAATTCAGTTTGTTTCATTCTTAGAAGCCTCATCAAAAATTTCCTCCAGATCTTGAACTTCATCCTCTTCCTCCCAAGGAGCAAGTGGTGCTTTTCCATCCACAGACTGTTTAGGCAGAGCTTCAGCCAGTCTCCTTACACTAGTCATGCTGTCTGTACCAAGCTGGTGTAGGATGCTGGGGAGCATTTCTGTCAGCTGCTTTGTCTTGGCGTGACCTGTAATAGTGAAGGTGTTTGCCACCAGAGATGCCTGAACTTTAGGGTTGTGAAAATGGATTACTGCTTCTTGGTTTGTAAAACATGTTCACTTCTTCAGTATCAGAGATCTTGCTTGCCCCTAACTTCTTTAAGAACTGCAATTTCTGCTGCGGCTGTTCTGTGAACCATCTAATTTCTGTGGGTGGTTCCTTCCCCACCAATGGGAACTTGTGCCTGCAGTTTAGAGAGTTTTTCCTGCCTTTATGATTGATTCTTTCATCTTGTTGGAGTGGAAATGGGGCCATGGGGTGGGAGCATCTAGGGTTCACACTCACAGGATCTCAGGCAGACTGGCTAAGTTAAGGCACACACACATGGGGGCACACGGTGGCACCTAGAGTGAAAAGTTTTTAAAGCAAAATTTAATAATTATTTTAATCCAATATTAATCACTATTCAAAATATTTAATCAGTATTCAAAATGTTTATTTTATGTGCATGAATGCTATGTCAACATGTACACATGTGTACCACCACACGCATGCAGTGCCGTTTGGGAACAGAAGAGCAGAACTAATCCCCTGACACTAGAATTACAGAAGGTTCTAAGCTGGCACGTGGGTGCTGAAAACCAAACCTCAGTCCTCTGCAAGAGCAGCCAAGTGCTCGCAACTTTAATCAGTATTTTAAAATAAGGTTTTTGTTTTTCTGACGCTGCCTTTGAAATACAGTATACATTTACAGCACAGCTCCACTTAGACTACTCACATCTCAAATGTTCAATTGCCACACGGAGCTCTAAAGTTTTGCCCATACTGAGTGCTCTACGGTTTTCTTCACTAGACAGATGAGGTGGTCCCACTTGGGGGCCCACACCTGGAGTCAGCTTTTAGGGAAGCTGAGGGAGGGGATCAGCATGGCCTGAGAGGAGATAAACCGCCAGCGAGAGGCACTGCTGCAGCCCTCCAAGTCTCTGTACCCTCATCGAACCTCTGAAAAGAATTCTGAAGGTGCACAGGGGTGCTCCCACGCGTCATCTGAACAGCGCACATTCCTTTTAGATGTACAGCTCCAAGCTAATCCAAATCAGCTTTCAGCAACCACAATGCCTCCCCAACAGATTTTATCCTGCCGGTCCCGCGATTAGCAGGACACCACTTAGAAGGACGTATCTGTAGCGTGACAGGATCGTCACAAAACCCAGCCCCGCTGATTTCACTCTGTGCTAGTTGCCATTTAGGACTAAAAAGAGCTTTATGCATTTAATGCAATAGGCACCTTGCGTTAGGTCCTAGCCTAGAATCATAGAGCAGAAATATGCTGCGAAAATTCTACCCAATAACTAAAATCCACCAACCAGGAAAGGCCCATTAAAAAAAAAAAATGGGTATCATGGGAGTAGATTTTGAGATTCATAGAATCCAATCCCTTCTTATTGAAGGGACGTGACTGTCCCTGATTACATTCAGTAAATCCCTAAGGGTTGTGATGAGCAAGATGCATCCCTTCCACTACCCTCAGGGTCTCCACTTAAGTGAAAAAAAAAAAAAAAATTTTTTTTTTTTTTTTTTAATGAGAAGCACTGTGCCCTCTCCAGAGTGCTCCTACAGTATCTGCAAAAGAAGCCCCAAGGTGCAGGGTCAGCGCTCCCTGAACTGACGGAGGGGTCAGCTGTTTTAAATAGGCATTGCATCACAGGAGCTCGGCGCCGGGAGTCCTGCCTGGGCGGGGGAGAGGGGGGGGGGATGCTGCCGGGGCGGTCCACACAGCGAGAAGCTTCACTTGAGCCAGCCCTGCTCGGCCGCCGGGGCCCACTTCCCAGCCCCAGGCTGCATCCCAAGGCGGTCGGCTCCTACTGGAAGCCACACCCACGTGGACAGCTCACGGGGACGGTTAGGAGCTCCGCAGGGGGCTGAGTCCAGACGGTGCACTAGGCGCAGGTTAGTACCAAAGCGCAGGAGCCGAGCCCCGACCCTCCGCCGCCGGGTGGGCTCCCGATCTCGGGACGCTGGGCTTCTCCCGGCCAGGCCTCCACGCCTCGGCAGTTCCCGGGGATGGGGCTTACCCGGCCTGCAGGACTCTGCCCGCGTGGCCTGCTCCCTGGGGCCGCAGGATTCTCCAGCCCTTGCAGGGGCAGACCCCAGACTTTTGTGCACCCCTGGGCAGCGGCCGCGGCGGGCTCTGTGTACCCGGAACCGTTTCCGGGGCGGAGGCTTTCTCGCAGCTGACCCGGAGCGGACGGTGACGCGCAGGCCCAGGCGGAAGTGCGGGCGGAGGATCCCGAGCCGGATCCCGAGCCGGGCGCGGGGCTCGGGGCTCGCTGGGGCGGCTAGCTCCCGCGATGGCGAGCCTATGGTGCGGAAGCCTGCTGCGGCTGGGCTCGGGGCTCAGCTTGTCCTGCCTAGCGCTGTCCGTGCTTCTGCTCGCTCAGCTGACAGACGCCGCCAAGGTGAGTCCCGCCCCGCCTGGCTCCTGACAGGAGCTCCGCCCCTGCCTCTGGCCTGGCAGAAACAGTGGCTGCCCCCTTGCTCCTTACTCCCGGGGGGTCTCCCAACTCGACAGCCAGATCGCCTGCTTCACAGCCCCGGCCGATCGACCCTCCTAAGAGCCTTCTAACCCTCAGCCCCTGGCAGTGCCCGGACCGGGTCTGCAACTCCTCCGCCTCTGCCTCTTGACGTTTCCCAGCTGGATAGCACACACCCGGAACTTGACCAGCTTTCCAGCCCTAGGAGCTTTGAACTTTGCACCCTTAAACTCCCCGCAGCTCACCTCTGTCGCCCCCGCACTTCACCAGACCTTAGCCCCCAACCCAAACGATGGGAAATTCTCATTTGCCAGAAGTCTTCCCTACTAGGGACTAGCTCCCCTCAACTCATTCATAAGCGGATGCCCTTGCCGTGGTGTGTGGGCTCCCCTCCTGTAGCAACTAACGCTTCCCAAGAGGACCTATAGGGCCATCTCACCAACTTAGTATTCACCCAGCTCCTCTTCAGACACACACACACACACACACACACACACACACACACACACACACACA
>OU015752.1:123002153-123023872 GCA_907169655.1 Acomys percivali | reverse complement strand
CACACACACACACACACACACACACACACACACACACACACACACACCCTCTTCTGAAAATATACTAGATAAGGAAAGAAGTGGCCTAGGAGAGAGGGGAGGAGAGTTTGTGTCCTTTTCTCTACTGTGTTTCTTATTCTTCTTTGGGTAGTGAGGGTGGGGCGACAGGGTTCGAGACAGAGTTTCTCTGTTTATCCTTGACTATGCTGGAACTCAGTCTGTAGACCACACTTAAGAGGCCTCAAACTTTGAGATTTGTCTGCCTCTGCCTCCCAAGTGCTAGGACTACAGGCGTGCACTGCCACTGCCAAGCCTCTATTGTTGTTTCTTAACCATTCTGGTCCCCTCATGGTATCTGGTGCCCCAGAACTGCCCTGGCCCAAGAAAACATGTGCTTTTTCACCAGTAAAGCTAACTCATTTTTGAGGGGGAGGGGGAAATAGAAAGACTCTGGTGTGGTGGGACACAGTGACACTGCATTTTTAAAAGAAGAGTTCTATAATATCTTTAAATATTATAAAGGGCCGGGAAGACAGGTCACAGGCAGGCAGGTGTTTTTGATCCGAGTTGTTTTTGTTTTGGCTTAAATATTTCTGATGTCACCAGAAATAGTAACAGCAGAAAGTCTTGAAATGTCATTGGTATCCTCTCTGCATGGGTGTCACACCCCCATTTTTTTTTTTTGTAGTGTATCATGATATACATGATGTGTGTATTTGTCCATCATCTCCCCGTGATAGGATTTGCCCCCGTAAACAGGGGCCATGTCTCTTGCTTATCTGAGTCCACCCCATTGAACACAGGGTCTGACACAGTGGCTACTGAATGCATTTAGGAGCTGTCAACATCTCTGCCAGACATTTCACTGTACCTAGGAGTAGTGGACATTCTCTCTGGGGACTAATGAGCCACTGCCTTCTCATATAAACACCCCTTTGCTGAGGAAGCGCCTCTTGGATCTATCCAGCATTTAATGCTTGCTTTCTCTGCTTCCTGAAACTTGTTTTGCTGGGTGGTGTCCTCCCTGTCAGCCAGGGATTGGAAGGCCACTTTCCTGGGGGAACATTAGGAAGAGTCAAGCTACTTCCCCTTTGGACTTCTCTCCTAGCACTGGCTGAGTGCCCCTGAATCTTCATCCTGGCTACAGCTGACTCGGCCCCTTTTATGCCCAGTGCCTTTCTCCCAAAAGAAAACATTTAGAAAAGAAGAAATGAGAAGAATTCTGGCTCCCATCCCCCCCCCATTGTTGTCTTGTGGATTGAGCTGGCCTTATGCGTGCTTGGCGCATGCTTTTGCTGCACCCACCCCTAGCCTAGAACTGTGACTTGCTTATGAATAATCTTTAATTTGGTTCTCCCCAATCCTTTTGTGTCAGCATTTCTCTGGGGGGAGGGGGCTATTATCTGTCATGCTGTGTCTTTCTTTCTAGTGGCAGGTAGATGCAACAACACAATTCACTGTCATGCTATTTATAAATGTGTCTAATAAGACAGTTAAGGTCTTGTGGATTTTAGAAATTGTGTCTCTTTGCCGGGCATGGTGGGTACACGCCTTTAATCCCAGCACTCGGGAAGGAGAGGCAGGCGGATCTCTGAGTTCAAGGCCAGCCTGGTCTGCAAAGAGAGTTCCAGGACAGCCAGGGCTATTACACAGAGAAACCCTGTCTTGAAAAACAACAAAACAAAAAGAAATTCTGTCTCTCAAAACTAAGTCTTTATAATGGTTTTAGAAATATCTGACAGGGGATACATAGCAAAATGTACGTGGGCAGATTTTGTTTTAAAACTTTTTTTTTTTAAAGATTTATTTATTGCATATGAGTGCTTTATCTGCAGAAGAGGGTATCAGATTACATTATAGATGGTTGTGAGCCACCATGTGGTTGCTGGGAATTGAACTCAGGACCTCTGGAAGAGCAGGCAGCACTCTTAACCACTGAGCCATCTCCCCAGCCCTTGTTTTAAAACTTGATGACAAACTATAAACAATCTGTTTTCACCTTTATTACAGAATTTTGAAGACGTGAGATGTAAATGTATCTGCCCCCCCTATAAAGAGAATCCTGGGCATATTTATAATAAGAACATATCTCAGAAAGATTGGTAAGTATTCTGGGCCAAGAAATCACCTATCACCTTTTTTTCCCTGTGGTTCTTACTGTTAACTCAGAGTGTTCATATGATGTTCTTAATCAAAAGTGTCAAATTCTATTTCTATTTGAAAAAAGTGAGATGAGGATCCTGAGTGTATGGTACAAATCTAAAGGAATACTGTATTCTAAACAGAAAGCTCTAGGCTGGGAAGGTTTCATATGGAGATGGAACTGAGTTCATTGTCCCTAAACTACTAATAGTCCTCTCTTGTGCCTTCCTAACTTTGGTTAGGAAGCTTTATCCCTCTTACTTTTCAGTGGAAGACAAGTTGCACCATCTTCATTTGATGTACTCCCCAGGCCACAGTTTATAAGTTTTGATGACATATTGTCAAATATTGATGGCTATAGTTAAAAGTTCCAGAGCTTCAGAGGTGGATGAGAATCAAGTCTACTCTCTCCTGGTGTGTGTCAGGAGGCTCAGATAATGCTGAGACCGTGGTCCCTTTCAGCCCTTAGGCAGGCAGGCGGGCAGGCAGGCCTGCAATGGCTGCGATTCTCACTGACTAGTTGAGAAGCAGAAGCCTTCTCAGTGTATTCCAATGGACCTTAAGCACGGCAGGCTTACCTGTATGTGCCTTGACACAGGAAGTGGCAGGTTATACCGCAGGATGGATGTCCTTCCCCCAGTGGGACTGTGATGCCATAGCCACAGTGGAAGGTTGACAGGAATAGCTCCGAATGATAGGTATTTTGGTCCATGCCTGATTTCACAGCTCTGTAATCATCAACAATCAGAAAGCAAGACTAAATTTATCCCATCTCAAGTTTCCAAACTAACTTTGAACACACTTAGTTTCTCTGGTGCAATTGTTTATTCTTCCCACATTATATCTTCCCAAACTAAATAATGCATTTTAGGTTCAGTCTTTTTGGTTTGCTCTTGTGATCTTGTAAATGTCTGTGTTATGTTTTAAGGTACTTTTATATTATAAAGTAATTGGTGTGTATTTTTAGTGGGTTTTGTCCCAGCAGGTTACTTTATATAATACGTGCAAGCTCAAATGCTTTGTACTGGAGATCAGATCCAGGACCGTGTAAATGTTGGGCAAATGTTCTCCCACTGGGCACGATCCTCAGCCCTCAAACACATCCTTAAGTTACATCCATAATTTCCCAAAGCTGTTGAGCATGCATAATCAGCTTGTTTTCTTATTGATAACAGAATATGATATGTGTTAGTAGAGTTCATTTTTCAAGTATTTAACACTGATTTTTTTGTTGTTGTTGTTATTCTGTGCTGAGACAGCGCCACATCTTCATCCCTGGTTACAAATTAAAACTAGGAGCCTTGAAAATAAATAGGTAAAAATAAGACTTATTGGGCATTTTCTTCCATCTCTCTTACTTTCCCTTGCTTGTAAGTCTTTTGCAGATTTATGTTCCCAATTGGCAATGGGAATTTTTAACTTCAGAAAGACAGGCAGGTTATGGTAGACTAGGATGCTATGGTTCCCTGAGGACCCAGGAATCTGCATCTTCGAGTCCCTAAGTACACTTTAACCCACTGTTCTCAGCCGCGCATGCGTGCGGTGGTGGCACATGCCTTTCCCAGCACTCACAGGGCACAGTCAGTGGATCTCTGTGAGTTTGGGCCAGCCTGGTATATAGAGAGAGTTCCAGTACAGCCAGGACTGTTACACAGAGAAACTTTGTCTCGAAAAAACAAACAGCAACAAACAAACAAAACAAGACAAAAACCAATAAAACCCTTCTGTTCTCTGGGCCTCCTGTTTTGTCCAGTTGTTAGCTTTAAAATTCTTCATTGACTTGAACAGCTGACAGAAACAAGGGAAGTCAGTGCAGGATCTGGGTCAAAGCTGATTTCTTCCTTGGAGCACTAGGTGGAGGTGTTTCCTAGCTGCTAAGAGTGGTTGAGCTAGCTTGGAGCTAGTTCTGTTTTCTTATTGGTTAGTCAAACAAAACAAAACAAAACAAAACAAAACAAAACCCCCAGAAACAACCACCACAACAACAAACAAACAACAACAAAACCCACTTCCTGCGGTTTCCAGCCCTACACAGCCTTTTCTTCTCCTTCCTTCTCTCTGTGCCACCTTCCTTCCTCCCTTCCTCCCTCCCTCCCTCTCTCCTTCCCTCCCTCCCTCCCTCCCTCCCTTCCTTTTTCTGCTTTGAAACAAGGTCTAGTTGTGTGGCCCAGGCCTGCCTAGAACTCTGAATCCTCCTGCCTCAGCCTTCTAAGCACTGGGATTATAGGTGTACGCCACAATGTCCAGCTTTTTTTAAAATTAAATTACTTGTTATAGGTAACTGAACTTTTAATCACATACACCATTTTGAGTTTTGTTTCTGGTGCTAAAGCTCAGAGGCGACAGAACCTGAGAAGGTGCATTTTTATAGATAAGGAGGAATCGTCTCAGAACGCTGAGAGCCCCAGGAAGAGTGGCTGCGGTAAGATACGGTGCTGGCAGAGCGTTCTTGAGACAGAGATGACTAATGAAGACACACCTAATGCAAGCGAGGGCTGGAGACTGCCCAGCTGGTTAACTATTTGCCCATAAGCACGAGCACACGCCTCACTACATAAGTGCAAAATGCAATGAAGTCATTTTTCAGAAATGACAGATTCTGAGAAAACATATTTTTGGTAGCATTGCTTTTCTCTTTCTTTCTTTCTTCCTTCCTTCCTTCCTTCCTTCCTTCCTTCCTTCCTTCCTTTCTTTTCTTAATAACTGCCATGTCCTCTCTCTTGGTTTTTTGAGACAAGGTATCTCTGTGTAACAGCCCTGGCTGTCCTGGATCTTACTTTGTAGACCAGGTCGGCCTTGAACTCACAGAGATCCAATTGCCTCTGCCTCTCAAGTGCTGGAATTAAAGGTTTGCGCCACCATGCCTGGGCCATCTCTCTTATTTTTGTATACTTCATTTTTCATTTACAATACTTTAACATTTTAATTTTAATTTACATACTATATCTGTGCCTACATGTGTTTATATGTGCCTCATGCATGCAGGTGTCCTTGGAGGTCAAAGGGCATCAGATCTCCTGAAACTGGAGTTATAGATAGTTGTGAACTGCCTGATACCAATGCTGAGAACCAAAGCCAGGTCCTCTGCACGAACATTAAGCACTCTCAACTGCTGAGCTGTATCTCCAGTCCCTGCCTGTCCTAGAACTCACTCTGTAGACCAGGCCGTCCTGGAACTCACAGAGATCCACCTGTCTCTGCATCTCTAGTGCTGAGATTAAAGCATGTGCCAGCATAACTGGCCCAAGAATGTAATTATTTCTCACTGTGACTCTAGGGGTCCACTTTTCAACATTTCATAATTTACCGTTCTGTTAAATGTGATAAGCCATTCATATACTACATTGTGGCAATTAAAAATAATGTTAGTTGGGAGCTGGGTGCGGTGTCATACACCTTAATGGATTTCCTAGGGCACTTGAAACTGTTAGTAATGGCAGCTTGGACACAGACGGCTGTTGCCTTTTGACTTCTTACAGTGTCTTTGGCTTTTGACATTGTTAAATCTTACCAAAATGGTAATACTGGGAGAGAAAATTATTTCACTTTGACTTATTGATTCCTCATTCTTTATTTCTTTGGATAAGCTAATATTCATTCTGGGTTTCAGGAAGAGTTTTGATCGGAGAAGGGAGAATATGAAGCCAGGTTTTTACTGCAGTGTTTTACTCTGACTTTTTCAGTGACTGCCTTCATGTTGTGGAGCCCATGCCTGTGCGGGGGCCTGACGTAGAAGCATACTGTCTGCGATGTGAATGCAAATATGAAGAAAGAAGCTCTGTCACAATCAAGGTGAGACATGAGCATGTGCACGGGCATGCACGCACACACACCTACACATGCTCTCCAGCAAAGACAGAAACGTTTGAACGTCCCTAAAAGTAATAATGGACCTGCTTTTGCTTTCTGGGTTAGTTAGGATACATTAAACAGATGAGTAAAATGGCCCTGAAAGAAATAGATGGTAATTTCTGTCTGGATCGTGTATGCTGAAGGCCAGGGACCACTGCTTCTCCCAGCCTTTGGCAGCAGGATGCATTTAGTCACTATTGTAGAAGCAGAACTTCAGATCTTCAGTTCCTGAAGGAGATGGGTGTGACTACCTCATCACCATTAGGTCTCTAATGAGCTCAGTTACTCCATTATGGTGGTAAGTGCTTCTTCTCGGGTTTGTTTGTTTGTTTTAAGATCTTGCTTCCCATTCCATACCTAAAAAAAAAAAAAAAAAAAAAAAAAAAAAAAAGGCTTTATAATCAGGAGGTAGAGGCAGGTGGATCTCTGGATCTCCCTGAGTTCAAGGCCAACCTGGTCTACATAGTGAGTTTCAGGACAGACAGTGCTATGTAGAGAACCGATCTCAAAACAAAAACAAAAAGCCCTCGTGGAGAATGTGGGGCATCAGTTCTGAGTCACAGCAGTGCTCAGCCCCGTGGGGAAAGCTCGCCATGCCTCGGGTTTGTGATGTTCTCTTCTCTTTCTCTGCCCTTCCTCTTTCCATTCAATTTTTAAAAGATGTATTGATTTTTTGGGGGCGGTTTGGTTTTTTTTCAAGACAGGGTCTCTCTGTGTTCAGACGTATTGATTTTTATGCATATGAGTGTTTTGCTTGCTTGTCATGTGATCTCTGTGCATCATGTGCCTGGCTGATGCTCACGGAGGTCAGAAGAGGGCAGCAGGCCTTGTGGGACTAGAACCATGGATGGCTGTTAGCCAACATTTGGGTGCTGGGAATTGAACCTGGTCCTCGATAAAGAGCAACAAGTGCTCTAAGCTTCTGAACCATTCCTCACATCTCCTAAGTTATTATTATTTTATATGTATGGATGTTTTGCCTGTATAGATGCCCTTGCACCAGTTGCATGCCTGATCGTCAGAAGAGGGCAGCAGACCCTGAGAATTGGAGTTATAGACAGTTATGGGTCCCTGTGTAGGTGTCTGTTACTGAACCTGGGTCCTCTGGAAGCAGCCAGTGCTTTTAAACACTGAGCCATCTCCCCAGAGCCCTCTCTCCTTTTTGTGGAGCCCAGGGCCTCACACTTAAAAGGACAGAGTTTCACCCCAACTCATATGCTTTTTTAGCATACTTTTAAATGTATAATTTATATGCCCTAAAATTCTCTAGCTTTTAAGTATATAATTTAGTAAATTAAAACGTCTTACGTTTCAGTTTTTAAGCATTTCTGTCCCTGGTCCCAAACGGTCACTTTTTGCCTATATACAATTTAATATATCATGTAAGTAACATCCTATGTGGCCCTTTGTGACTTTTTTTTACCTTGTCTAAGTTGTAGTATGTACCAGGACTTCATTTCATGTTATTGATAAATAGTATTCCATTATATGACTGCTTCTCAGTTCATGAATATCTGTACTATTTTCCATATTTATATTATGAATAATACTGTCATGAGTGTCTTTCTAAGGATATATGTTTGCTTTTCTCTTGGGAAAATTCCTTAGAGTAGTATGTTTGTTTGTGTAAGAGATGGCCAGACAGTTTTCCAAATTGGTTGCACAATTTTGCCAGCATGTGTGAGGTTCCACCTCGACATGCTTTTTTGCCAGCTGTTGATATTTTCTGTTTTATTATAGTCAGTTGAGTGGATGTTGTACCTTTGGCAGCACACGAATTAATATCCTGAAAAAAAAAATCGCTGCCCTGACAATGAGTTTGCTAACTTCCACTGATCTGAAGGAGTGTCCTGTTGAAACCCCCTGGCTCACAGTCGGCTAGCATTCCTGTAGGCTGCTGGGGGTGGCAGACTGCTGAGTTAGTGAGTATAGATGCTGTGTTCAGCTGAAGAAAGAAAACAGCTGTGCAGGGTTCAGTGGGGGTGGCCAGAGGCGAAGCTTTGCTCCTTCTTTTCCTGCTCCGTCGGGCTCAGTTTGCCTCTTCTGTTGGACTTTGGCCGGCACACAGATCCTGTGCACTGTGTAGATGTCACTGTTACCAACCAAACTTTGGTTCTTTGGCTTGAACAGAGGTGTGACTTCTTTTCCTTTTCCCTTAGGTTACCATTATAATTTATCTCTCTATTTTGGGCCTCCTGCTTCTGTACATGGTATATCTTACCTTAGTTGAGCCCATCCTGAAGAGGCGCCTCTTTGGACACTCCCAGCTGTTGCAGAGTGATGACGATATTGGGGTGAGTTCTGGGCTGTGGTAGCGTCATCTGTGTAGTGGGAGTGCTCACAGGTAGGCGTTCTCATGCTAGTACAGATCCTCACTGAGACACTGAAGCAAGTCCTAACCTTAGTATATATCTTTCCAGGAAGAAATTGTTGTAGAAGCTGTACATGCAGTTACTTGAACTGATGGTCCCTGGCAAGAGTTATATAGGAACCTGCACTGTTCATGCTGAGGAAAATGTCTAGTGTAGCTTTTTTCCTCAGGCTCCTCCTCTCCTGCACCTCTCATCCTCTTTCCCCTCCGGCAACCCCTCCCAAAACTCTGAACCTTCACTCCTCTGCTCAGCCCAGTGTCAGCACTTTATTGGCCAGTCAGGGATAATTTTGGAGGTAAGGTTACACAAATGTCATTTAGGTTACATGAGGGTTTTCTTGTAGTACAATAAGAATCTCAGGGGCAGGGGGCAAGCAATTAACATCTGAATACATGGTGGCTCTTGATCAAGCACCACAGGAAACCCCAAGTGTCAGCCTCAGGCCTTCACACACATATGCACATACATGGGCATATACACAAATACACATACATATAAGCAGATACACATGCATGCATACATGCCACATACAGATATACATGTTAAAAATGTCTAGGAATTAACATAATCTATAAGTAGTTTAGTGTATTTTAGAGAATTGATTATTAATCAATGTCATGTATAGGATATTTCTGAATATTCCATTACTTTCTTATTATATATAATTACTATTTCGAATAATTTTTCTTTCTATTTTATTAGACTACATTCCTAAAAGTGTAAAATTCAATGTAATTTCGAGAGTCAATTGTAAAAGCCAGGCCTGGAGTATTTTTAGCTGGGCAGTGGTGGCACACACCTTTAATCCCAGCACCTGGGAGGCAGAAACAGGTGGATTTCTGAGTTTGAGGCCAGCCTGGTCTACAGAGTGAGTCCCAGGATTTTTAGTACAGGAAATCCCAGGTGCTCAAGAGGTGGAGGCAGGAGGATCACCAGCTCAAGGGAATGTAGCGTAACTTAGCTAGACCCTGTTTAAATAAAACATCAGAGCCGAGGATGGGGCATACACGTGTAATCCCAGCGCTCAGGGGTCTGAGGGAGGGGGCTCACAAGTTTGAGTGTCGCCTAGTCCACATAAAGAAACTCAAAACCAGCAGCAATTACCTCAAACAAGGAAAGGGGAAAAGGACAGATATTTTCCTTAATTCCCTTACTTGTTTTGAAGCAGTGTCTTACAGTGCAGCTCACTAAGTGTAGCACAGAGCACCGCCTGCCTACCCTTCCAAGTGCTGGGGTTATGGGCATACAGCTCTGCACCTCAATTGCTAAAACACATAGTTATGTTTACAGAATTCTAGGCGGAGGCTGGGGAGATAGCTCAGTGGATAAAGTCTGTGGTAGACAAGCATGAAGACCTGAGTGTGAACCTCAGATCTGTCAGTAGCACATGCTGTAACTCTGGGGTTCTACTAAAGGGGGGCAGCGACAGGAAAAGTCCCAGGAACCCATGGGCCACTAGCCTTGTGTATGCAGCAGAGAACACCAGGGAGTGACCCTGACTCAAACAAGGTGGAAACTGGAAGCTGTTCTCTGACGTCCATACACATGCCTTGGTGTGCTCATGGACTTGTACTCCCTGAACAGATATGTGCACAGACACATCATGCATACACAAAGCAAACATTTTAATTAATAATAAATAATGTGCCAGACGGTGGTGGCGCACACCTTTAATCCCAGCACTTGGGAGGCAAAGACAGATGGATTGCTGTGAGTTCGAGGCCAGCCTGGTCTACAAAGTGACTCTAGGACAGCCAAGGCTACACAGAAAACCTGTCTTGAAAAACAAAAATAAATAAATAAATAAAAATAAAATAAAAATGCCAGGAGTAGTTTAGTAGATTGAGAGCAAGTCTAGTTTGGAGATCTGATGTGATAAAATAAATTAAAATTTCAAAAGAAAACAGGCATAGGCAGGCCGGGTGTGGTGGTGCATACCTGTGATGCCAAGATTTAGGAGGTAGAAGAAGGATGATTGGAAGTTAAAGATCATTTTTGGTCACATAGTAAGTTCAGTGACAACCTAGGCAATTTGAGAACCTGTCTCAGTACAAAATAAATTAAAACAAAAACCAAAAATACCAAAGTGCTAAAGAGCTTAGTAGCTAAGAGTGCAATTGCTCTTGCAGGTGATCTGAGTTTCATTCCTAGCACCTACATCAAATAGCTCACAACTGCTTGTAGCTCCAGCTCCAGGGGCTCTGATGCCACTGGCCTCCAGTCTTTGCAGGCGCGCGCGCGCGCACACACACACACACACACACACACACACTTAAAAACAACAAATCTTGGGCTGGAGAGATGGCTCAGAGGTTAAGATCACTGTCTGCTCTTCTAGAGGTCCTGAGTTCAATTCCCAGCAACCACATGGTGGCTCACAGCCATCTATAATGAGGTCTGGTGCCTTCTTCTGGTGTGTCGGCATATATGCCGGCAGAATACTGTATAAACAAGAAATAAATCTTTTTAAAAAAAAACTTAAACACAATACACACATAAAACACACATAGCAGGATCAATGCCTAGAGAAAACTTACATATCAGAACCAGTAGAGTCTCAAATACTATTTCCATGGTAATTTCCATTTATTCTCAACCCTGACTCTCTAGATACTAGAGTTAAATTATCCTTCGTTGTGGAGACCCCTTGCCTTTAAGAAACCTGGCACAAGGCCGTGTGTGGTGGCGCACGCCTTTAATCCCAGCACTCGGGAGGCAGAGGCAGGCGGATCACTGTGAGTTTGAGGCCAGCCTGGTTTACAAAGTGAGTCCAGGATGGCCAAGGCTACACAGAGAACCCCTGTCTTGACACCTACCCCCCACTCTCCACCCCCACCCCCCGAAAAAAAAAAAGTAACCTGGCATGGGGACAGACTCAGCACCAGTTGAGAACTACTGGTGTACAATGTATATCAAAGGCCTCATGGTATCTCCATTCCTAGCACAGAGGATGTACGCTGACTGTATTAATATTACAGTATTAATAACCTGCTGCTCACTCAGAGGCACTGCTAACTTAATACATGCAGGACGTAAATTGGTGCAAAATGTGTAGATGTGAACATGGTGGGTGACATAGGCTCATATGCTTACTGACGATGCTTTGCCCTCAGTGATTAATTCTGCCTGTACATTTGACCATTGTGGGATATTGTCACTAAGAGTCCCAGCTGATTCTAACATTTGTCAAACTGATTCTATGCGGAGAAAGGTTTTCCAACCAAAGCTGTGAGTTTAACTGTACAAGCAGAAGGTAAATTTCAGTTCCTGTAAACTGCTTAGCTAGCATGGGAGCGCTTTAGTATGTGCTTTTTAAAGTTTTATTTTTAAGGCATTTTTTCACACTTTTATTAAATTTTAGGGCAAATAAAAGAGTACAATTAGTCAAGAGGTTCACTTCAAACAATGGTAGTATTTGTCATATCATCTATCCAGGACAAATAGTCATTATTATCTAAACATTCCACTAAGGCATGCTTTGTGTTCATTGTAATTTTACCAGGTGTAAAAAGAACAAACATATGAAAGCGAAAATCCCTATTAGCATTCTCCCAGTGTCCGAGCAACTAGTCCAGTCTTGTTATGTAGGGAACAGCAGACCAAACGGATTAACTGGTTTGTTTAGTCATTTGAGTTTGTTCCTTAAGATTTTCTTTTTCCTTCTCCTGCCTTGAGGAGTAGATGACAGGACTGTGTAACTGAGAGGCCCTGGTAAAGCACTTCCTTCTTGGCAGTATTGTTTCTGTCCAAATAAACCAATGGTAGTAATATTTTATATACAAAATCACTGATGCACCGCTTTCCCATAGAAATCTACCCAAAACAACTGGGGAGATATGACACCAATTTAGGGTTAGGCACACGAAGTGTTAGTGTTTGTGCTAATTTGTTAAATGACCTTGGGCCAGTGTGTTTCCTTATGAAATCAAGTAATGCTAATTTATTTAGCCTTCTACTTTCTTTCTTTTTAAAAATACTTTTCCTCCCTTCCTCTCCCCTACCATCCCTCTCAGTGTCTCTGCCTCTCAACAGGGTCTTGCTTGTAGCCCTGGATGGCCTAGAACTCTCTGCACCAGGCTGGCCTCAGGCCTGCAGCAGTCTTCCCGAGCTCTCGGGTTGTAGGTGTGCGCCACCATGCCTAGCTAGCCGTCCTCCTCCTCCATCTTTCTCGTTGTATCTGAGGAACATCTTAGGTTCATGCTGTTGTCTTTATAATTTTCATTTGTAGTGCTAAAAACAAACAGTGAGATTTGCAAAAGATATATCGCCTAAGTTAAATAAAAAGTGGAGGGCATTTTGATAAAGAAGACAGAGACTCCTTATAGAAAAGTCTCTGGGTGGGCTCAGCACTTAAAAGCACCCAGTGCTCTTGCGGAGGCCCCGAGTTCAGTTGCCAGGACCCCTGACAGTGGCTCACCATCAACTGTAATTCCAGCTCTAGGGAATCTAGCATCCTCTCTGGTATCCATGGATACCTACACTCATGTGCACACACCTACCCACATACACATAATTAAAAATAGAGTAAAATTTTAATAGTAAAACAAATAAAAAGCTTCTTTGAAGCCTAGAAAGATAGCTCAGCAGGTAACGGCACTTACTGCAGGAGCAAGCCCAGCATCCTGGTGCAAGTCCCAGAGCTCAGACACAGATGTGAGGAGAGAACAGGCCTCACAGCTGTCCTCTGACACACAAACACATACACAATAATAAATAAACATTTTAACATTTAAAAAGAAATAAAGGGCTGGAGAGGTGGCCCAGCAGTGAAGAGCACTGCTGATTTTGCAGAGGGCATGGGTTCTATTCTCAGTACCCACCTGATGGCTCACAACCCTCTTTAACTCCAGACTCAGAGCGTCTGACACTCTCTTTTGCCCTCAGTGGGCACCAAGAATGAACACGGTGTACAGGCATACATGCAAGAAAGACCTGCATTTAACAAATAAATCTTTAAATGAAAAGGAAGAAAAGTCTTGGGATATATAAACATAGTAGAAATGTCTTGCTGTAGAGACACAACCAGGTAAAACCCAAATAGCAGTCAGGTGGTGCGCATAGCTTCCCACTCGCGTCGACTTCTGCCCCAGGCCCAGCTGCCTGCACGCAGCAGGAGGATGTTGCTTCTCTCCTATAGGCAGAACTAGTTTATGAGACCTGGCCTTTGTTGGAATGTTTAGAAATTTTGCTGACGGGGTTGAGGAAAAAATTCAAGGAAAAGGCAAAACAAAAACAGTAAATTACAATTGAAGCTGTTTGTCATGTGGGCAGCTGTGTTGACATCTCATCCATAGGTAGATTAGTGGGATGATTTCCTGTGTAATGACTACAAACATCCTGGCGCATTAGTTTATTTTGACAGGAGAATCTGGCTTTGTACACAAACCACGGTAACCTTCATTAGCCTCTTTCCTAAGAGAGCAGTTAACATGGAAGCCATGGAGCTCTCTGCAATGAAAGATGTTTTGGTGTCTAGACATGCTGAAGTAAGCCAGGCTCACCCTCCTTGATACCAGAAGTTACTAAAGCACATGAGCTCTGACTCATTGCAGAGTAGGGAACACGGAAAACAAGGAAGTGGTGGAAAACAGTCCATTGGTGCCTGTTAGGGCCCAGAGAGACATCAAGACCAGCCCGGATAGGGCCCTGAGAGCCCTGCCTGCTCTAGTGGCCCTAGCTCACATGTTAACAGTTCTGAAATAATAGGAGTTGGGAAATAGAAAGTCAGAGCTCTCCTGTATTAAATACTGATCAGTTTTCCTACATTAATATCTGCCATGGAGATAGTTATGTGAAAACAGGCTTTCTTAAGCTGGGCATGGGTGGTGTGTGCCTTTTAGCTCTTGGAGCGGGAAGTTGGAGAACCACTAGTTTGAGGTCAGTCTGGACAATATAGTGTTCCAGGTTAGCCCGGGTGACATGGCAAGACTGTCAAGATGTTAAAGGTTTATGTGTCTTATGTGCACGTTTTTGCAGAAGAGGGTGGCAGATCCCTTGGCTCTGGAGTACAGGCAACTGTGAGCTACCTTACAGGGGCACTGGGAACTGAACTCAGGTCTTCTGGAGGAGCAGCAAGCATTCCAAACTGCTAAACCATTTCTCTAGCCCTTTCAAAAAGTTTAATTGCATTAATTAATTTGTTTGTTTATGGGAGAGGGCAGGAGTGGGGATGTGGGCACATGCATACCTCAGGGTATGTGGAGGTGAGAGGACAGCTTGCTGGAGTCAGCTCTCTTTCCTCCGTGTGGGCCCAGGGACCAAACTCAAGTCAGGCTTGGTGCCAATCGCCTTTACCTGCTGAGCCATCTCACTGGCCCAGGAAAATAGACCATTCTCCCAGAAACCACAAAGGAGTTCTCTTTAAGGCAAATGACCATCGTCCTTGTCTTGGTTTCTGCTCCTTAAGGACCATGCTTTGGAGACCTATGAGTGTGTTCCTCACAGACCGCTCATTGCTCCTGTCTTGGGAATCCTCTGCTTCTGTAGCTGAGTTTGCCCTGCTTCTGACTGGCCAAGGGCTGAGCACCAGCCCTGGGTCCACTCACAGGCTGTTTGTTCTTGCATGTTTAATGCTGATCCTGCCATCTCTAACACCTTCCGCCTTGACTTTCAGGATCATCAGCCTTTTGCAAATGCCCACGATGTGCTGGCCCGCTCTCGCAGCCGTGCCAATGTGCTGAACAAGGTGGAGTATGCGCAGCAGCGCTGGAAGCTTCAGGTTCAGGAGCAGCGGAAGTCTGTCTTCGACCGGCACGTTGTCCTCAGCTAACTGGGAACTGGAATCAAGGTGACTAGAAAAAAACATGGCCGACAACTGCGAAGAGTGGACTGGGTGTCCGTGGGCTTGAACGCCCTGTTGTTTTTACAAAGCCTTGCTGGATGGAGGGAGACTCAAAATTGGGAGCAAGCCCCATGCTCAGTACTTTTCTTGTTAATGTATTAATAGAGACATTTTTAAAGCACACAGGCCCAAGTCTTTTCCTTCCTGTGACTTCTACTAATAAAATGAAGCTGCCTGTGGGTTATCCTGAAGTCTGTGCCTGGAACAAGCTCCCTCTTTCTCAGCACACAGTTCTAACTTGGTTTTCAAGATAATTTTCAGGTGTGTTTTTGCTTCTGTTTTTTGTGGTGGGAAAGGAAATGAAAGCCTTGGGAGTGCTTGAACAGCTTCTCTCAAGTCACTTTACTAGACAGATTTGTAAATACACCAGACCTTCTTACAAATATTAGCAAGACACACTTGTTAGCGTTTCCGGCGTGGCTGGCTCATCAGTGCGCTGGCCTCCCTACTTGACTCTTGCACTCTCTGCATTACCTAAGATTCCAGTTAGCCAGTGGCCACGTTTCATGATCAGTTGGATCTGAAATGCCTGGTGGTTCCTCACGAAATGCAGAGTTGTTTCGTGCACTGTGGTGTCTGATGCAACATGTCCAAGAACAAACTGGTCGTTTACTGGTTTACTCTGATAACTAAACACAGTCTCGGTGTGTGTGGTCTTCCTCATCTTCTTCTAGTATCTCTAAGAACTTGAACACTAAGAGTTAAGACATTTTCTCTTAAGCCCAAGCCTCCCCGGTGAATGACATATAGGCACTGGTCAGCCTTTCCTGTCCTGCTGAGAGGCAGCTATTTGAACTAATGTGGGCAGCTTTGGACTAGGACTGGAGTTCAGATCGCCTCTCTCTGAGAAATCTAACAGTTATTGGATAACTGGCTTTTTTCTTCCTACATCCTCTTTGGAATGTAACAATAAAATAATTTTCAAAACCCTTATCAGTGTGCCTGCTCTCCAGCCTTTTCTCCTTCTCCTTGTGCTGTGTCACAAGCATGGTGACACAGAGACATTTGGTACCCTGTTTGAAAACATGTTATGCAACCTAATCCTAAGACAACTGGCCCTGTATTACAGGTATGGGTGCAGAAAGAAAGATGATGTACTCTTAGGGACACACATAGTCAGACAAGTTGAGGGCTTAGACTTCATGAACCAGTCACGGTAGATAGTTCATGCCCTCGAGAGGTTGAAGCAAGAGTTGCTTGGAATTCAGAGTCATTCTGGGCTGTGTAATGAGACCCACACATGCATACATACATACATACATATGCATGAAAAGCATGCTTATATATAACAAAATTCATAAAGGAGTACTAATTCTGTGTAATTCTTGGCAAAATCATATTACATTAAATTCATACTGATATATAAAGTTGCATTAAATTCATAAAGATGAAAAATAAAAACTCTCAGGGCTGGGGTGATGGCTCACTTGGTAAAAATGCTTGCTATACAAACCTAACAACTTGAGTTCAAATCCTCAGGACACTCATAAAAAAATTAAAAAGCTGCATGCAGTAGTGCAGGTGGGCCAGCCTTCCCAGCTTATGCATGCTGTAAGGACTGACACCATGAGCTGTCCCTCTTGGAACCTTCCTTTAAGGAAAATAAAGGGAACTTCCCCAACCAGATAAAGAATTAAAAACTGGATATAGTGACTTTTCCTGTAAGCCTAACATTTGGGGAACAAGCTGGAGATTTGCCAGGAGTTCAAGGCCAGCATAGCCTACAGAATGAAACCAGCATCTCAAGGAAAAAAGTGGGAAAATGTTTTATATTTATGTAATAATAAATTATATTTATTGGCAAGAAGCTAGAAACCTTCCCCTTGAGATCAAGGAGACAAGGATTTCCTCTCGTGACCTTGGAGGAATCCTAGCTCACGCAATAAAAGAAGAGGTACACAGGAAAAGGTGAGACCGTCTAAAGATGCCATTGTCTTCTAGGTCAAAAACCAAACAACAAAACCCTCTAGAACTAATAAGTGATTCCAGCAAGGTTTCAAGACTACACTACAGAAAAGCCAGGTGCTTGGCAATGTACAAACAGTGAACAGTCAGATAAAGTTTGAAATTTAAAAGTACAACTGGGTCAGGGAGATGACTTGGCAGGTAATGGTGCTTGGTACCAAAGCCCAACGGCCTGAGAATCCGTGACCCCTTTTAGAAGAGTGAACCAACTCCTACAAGTTGCCCTCTGAGGTTCACAAGTAAACACACACACACACACATACACACACACACACACACACACACACACACACACACACACGTTCCCATAAAGTACTTAAGAGGAGAAAATACAGCTCAACTGGTAGAGTGCTTGTCTAGAATGTATGAAGCTCCAGCCCTGGTCCTTAGCATAAAGATCAGGTGTGGTAGTGCATGCCTATAATCTCAGCACTTGGCAGATAGATCCTGGAGAACCAGAAGTTCAAAGTCATCCTCAGCTACTTGTCAAGTTTCCCCATCCCAAAAATAAAAAAAGGGCTGGTGAGATGGCTCAGTGGTTAACAACACTGGCTGCACTTGAAGAAGACCTAAGTGCAGTCCCCAGAACCCACATGGCAGCTCACAATCACCCTAACTCCAGTTCCCAGGGATCCAATGCCCTCTCTGGCCTCCACAGGCACCAGCCATGCACACTGCACACAACCTCATTTCCTTGCAGGTGGACACTCACCGCCAGGAAACAGATACTTGAGATAAAGGAGATAAATACTGGTCAACTCAGAAAAACCACTTTTGAAGAGACCAAGGTTGATACAGAGGCCCAAGACTTAGAACTGCTTTTACCTCAAGCCAGGGTGAGGTCTTGGAAAACGTCTTTAGCACAAGTTGCTATTCTGAGCATCGACATCAAAGAAGACTTAGCTCAAAAACTGAATCTAGAAAAAGACAGTGAGAAAAGGTCTCATAAAAAACCATAGGATCTCATGAACCAGGCTGCCCTCAAACTCAACACACAGCTGAGGATAATGGGAAACTCCTGATGCTCCTGCCAAGGCTTCCAATGTGCTGTGGTTACAGGAGTGTGTCATCCAGCTCAGTTTTGTGTGGTGCTGAGGATCAAATCCAGGACTTCCTGTATGCTAGGCAAGTGCTCTAACTGAGCCACATCCCCAGCCCAAGAACTGGAGTTTCTAATGGTGGAAGACTGTCAACCTAACTTTTGAAATACATGGGAAAGTAAATGTGAAATTATATTTCAATTGCAGAACATGAGTTAATGAAAATACTGTTTTAAAGTGTTACGTTGGGCTGGGCATGGTGATGCACCTTTAATCCCAGTACATGGTAAGCATGGTTAGGTGGATTTCCATGAATTTGAGGACATCCTGGTCTTCTTAGTGAATTTTCCAGGCCAGCCAGGGATACATAGTCTCAATTAAAAATAAAAAATAAATGTTATGTATTGGGGCTGTGTCTTAGGATCACTATTGCTGTGATGAAACACTATGACCAAAAGCAAGTTGGAGAGGAAAGGGTTTATTTGGCTTATATTTTCACATCATTGTTTATCATCGAAGGAAGTCAGGACAGGAACTCAGACAGGGAAGGAACCAGAGAGACTGGAGCTGATGCAGAGGCCATTGAGGTGCTGCTTACTGGCTTGCTCAACCTGCTTGCTTCTTCTTCTTTTTCTTCTTCCTCTTCATCTTCATCTTCTTTTTTAACAGATTTATTTATTTATTATATATACAAATCTCATTATAGATGGTTGTGAGCCAACATGTGGTTGCTGGGAATTGAACTCATGACCTTTGGAAGAGCAGTCAGTGCTCTTAACCTCTGAGCCATCACTCCAACCCTTTCTCCTCCTCCTCCTCCTCCTCCTCCTCCTCCTCCTCCTCCTCCTCTTCCCCCTCCTTCTTTGCACTAGTATTTCTCTGTGTAACCTTGGCTGTCCTGGATTTGCTTTGTAGACCAGGCTGGCCTCAAACTCACAGAGATCTGCCTGCCTCTGCTTCCCAAGTCCTGGGATTAAAGGTGTGTGCCACCATGCCCGGCTTGTCAGCCTGCTTTCTTAGAGAACCATCACCTATATTGGCCTGGGCTCTCCCCCATCAATCACAAATTAAGAAAATGCCTTACAGCTGACTCTTAAAAAAAAAAAAGAGTTTATTTATTTAGTTAGTTTGTTTGTTTTTGGTTTTTCAAAACAAGGTTTCTCTGTTGTAGTCTTGGCTGTCCTAGACTCCCTTTGTAGACCAGGCTGGCCTCAAACTCACAGCGATCCACCTGCCTCTGCCTCCTGAGTGCTGGGAAAAGTGTATTTAGTTTATGTATGAGCTCTCTATCTGCATGTGGACCTGCCTCCCAGAAGAGGGCATCAGAATCCAGTATAGGTAATTGTGAACCATTAAGTGGTTGCTGGGAATTGAGCTCAGGACCTCTGGATGAGCAGACAATATTCTCATCCACTGAGCCATCTCTCCAGCACCTTACAGCCCACTCTTATGGAGGCATTTTTTCAGTTGAGGTTCCCTTATTTCCAGTGACTTTAGCTTGTACTAAGTTGATGTAAAACTAAGCACCACAAGCTGGAAAGATGACTCAGTAATTAAGAGCTCTTGCTGCTCTTGCAGAAGACCCAAGCTCAGTTCCAAGCAACCACATTGGATGTTCACAACCATCTGTAACCCCAGCTCCAAGGGATCTGACGCCCTCTTCTGGGCTCCATAGGCACCTGCACTGAGGTGCACATACCTGCAAATGCACGGAGACACAAATAAAAATGTAAAAATCTTTTAAAAGATTAGATTGCATTTAATGTAAATATTGCTATTTTCTAATCTTTGCATTTAAATACCTATCTTACAGGTATTTAAGAGTATACATTACACACACACACACACACACACACACACACACACACACACACACGATGTTTTTTTCTAGAATGAAGACCTTTCCTATATATTTTAATAAACATTTTCAGAAAACCCAGCTTATTATTTTTTGCTTCTGTGTGTATGCATGGTGTGCATGTATGTGTAAAGTGTATGTGTATGATTTATATGAAGGGTGTCAGGTGCCCTTTATCACTCTACACCTGTTCCTTTGAGGCAGGATCCCTCACTGAACCTGGCACTAGTCTGGTGCCAGCAGCAGGAAGCCCCACTGGTCCTCTTGTCTCTACCTGACTGCCCTCCACCCCAGCACTGAGGCTACAACCACACACAACCACTTTTGGCTTTTTAATATGTGTTCTGGGAGATTCGAACTCAGGTCCTTACTATTACCTGCTGAGCCATCCTCCTAGCCCCTCAAACAAACTTTGAAACATAATTATGCTTCACTATAATATAGGATATGTTTTTTTCATGACTCACCAGTTTCTGTTGATTTAAGGAAGTAAGAACTTCTCCCCATATATATAAAAGTAAACACTTGTGGCATCCAATTCCTAATTTATTTGTTTGTTTTTAAGGAAGTTATTTTGTCACTATAAAAGCACTTTTCCACTATAAAAGCAGCTTTCAGGGTCATGTTACTGTATTGCATTACTCAAAAGACTTCATTCTGCAAAGGTCACATGGACCTTCTTAGCTCTGGTCTTATCCTCTAAAAAATATTGACCAGTATTTACATATTATGAGACTACTGTATTTTTCATAAATAATTTCATATAAAACCATATAATCCGGGTGAACGAGGATACCCTCTAAACAAAAGGATATGTCCCAAGTATATCCAGTTTCATAAGCAAACCTTTCAGCTTAGATTGTCAGATGCTGTCATAGCTCCATAGTAGGCAGAGAAAAAAAAAGCTAAACCAGAGCCAGCCGGTTATGTTTAACTGTAAGCTACTTTGCATAGTCTCACTAAATGACCACCTATAAATCAGGGTCAGTCAGACTCTGCATCTGGAGTCTGCATCTGGAACTGCAAAACAGGTAAGAGACACTTCTCCATAGTGGCCCATGGGAGACCAGGATTAAAAAAAAAAAAAAAAGCTACCGGTACATTAATAAGTTCGCCATCAATAGGATTATGTTATTGTCTTAAGAAAGCGACGATGTCCCATACGATGAAAGGCTCAGGTTCTGGCGTCCAGCACCAGGTTTGCCACTGACTTTGAAATCTTAGCATTTCTTCACCGCCTCCGAGGAGGGAGCAAAGGAGGCATCTCTAAGCTTTCCTCTAGCCCTCACATCCCATAATTCAACTGTATGTGCAATGGTGGCTTTTTATTTTTTTTAATTCTAGATTTTTCTTTAATTATGAAAGTTGACATCTTTATGCTCAGCGGAGCATCAAGAATCTCTTAGGATTTTATCATTAAGACCTCATTATTTATTTCCCAGAAGAGCTCTAAGACAGAAACCTGAGATGCTCCCAAGGTAGGCGTGGTTGTCAGCC
This sequence comes from Acomys percivali, assembly GCA_907169655.1. Classification (NCBI taxonomy): domain Eukaryota; kingdom Metazoa; phylum Chordata; class Mammalia; order Rodentia; family Muridae; genus Acomys; species Acomys percivali. Next base: position 123,002,305 of record OU015752.1, on the reverse strand, counting down.
ATGCGTGCATTTGGAAGCCTGGAACAGCAGCATGAATAATCCATTGCTTTCTTTTGAGATAAATTCAATTCCCCACCCTTGCCCCTGCCCCTGCCACACACACCTCACACACACACACACACACACACACACACACACACACACACACACAC
>OU015752.1:122947848-122970713 GCA_907169655.1 Acomys percivali | reverse complement strand
ACACACACACACACACACACACACACACACACACACACACACACACACATACACACACAAGTACTGGGGACTAGAGAGATGGCTCACAGGTTAAGAGTACTGTCTTTTGTTCCAAAGGTCCTGAGTTCAATTCCCAGCAACCAAATGGTGGCTCACAACTATCTATAATGAGATCTGGTGCCCTCTTCTAGTGTGCAGGCATACATTCAGGCAGAGTATTGTATAAATTATAAATAAATAAATCTTAAAAAAAAAAAAAGGAAACGTATTGGACTTTTGAATTCATGAACATAGGATAGCTACACATTTATTTCAGTTTTCTTTAGTTTCTTTTATCAGTGTTGTAGAGCAATTATTGATTGAGTCTTTCTTTTCCTGTTGCTGTGATAAAATACTTAGAAAGGGGTTACTGTGGCTCACAGTTCCAGGGTACTGGGAAGTCATGACAACAGGCGTTTGAAGTAGCTGTTTATGTTGCATCCAAAATCAGGAAGCAGAGAACAATGATTGATAGAGCTTAACATTGGTGACGCCATTTTGTCTCAGTCCACCAATGAATTCCTTACAAGACAGTGATGGTTCTGCATTCAAAAATTTGCACCAGGCTGTATTAGATGTCATGCTCCCATGCCCTTTTTTGGAAAATGTTCTTTCTGTAGACAACCAGGGTGTGGCCAGCTAACCTCAAGCTTACTTCTGTCCTGTCCCCTATAAAGCTCACTTCTGTCACCCTCCCTGGGGCTACACTCTCTTCCCTGACTGCGTGCAGCCTGGAGGATTTAATAAAAGCCTGCTCGGTCCTTTAGCGTGTCCAGGTGTACTCTCTTGCAGTGGTTGCTGGTGGTCAGCTCGCTTTCTCTTTTTTATGGGGAGTGTGACCCAAGCCCAAGGAATAATGCCACCTATCTTTAAAATGGACTTCCCGCCTTAGTTAACCTAATCAAGACACTTTGTCACAGGTGTACCCAGAGGCTTGCCTCCTGGGTAATATACATCCTGACATGTTGACAGCCAGTATTAACTCTCAGGATATTTCTTTCTTCCCTTCCTTCTTCCCTCCCTTCCTGTCTTCCTCCTAGTTCTTTCCCCCACCTCCTTTCTTGTTTGTTTGATTTTTTTTTTTTTGAAACAGGATTTTATATATTTCAGCCTATTTTTAATCTTTGTTCGTATGTATGTATTTTAGCCAAAGTCTTTTTATGTAGCCCTTGGCTGGCCTGGACTTCATAATATAGCCCTGGCTAGTCTGAAACGCAGAGATTTGCCTACCTCTGCCTTCCCAAGTGCTGGGAGGAAAGGCGTGCACCCCCTCACCCAGCTAGTTTTCAATCAAAAAATGACTCTGAATTCAGGGTTCTCTTCTTTCCGTTTCCCAAGTACTGGGATTATAGCTGGGTACTACCAGACCCTGTTAAGTCCTGTATTTCTTTTTTGTTGTTGTTGGTTTTTTTGAGACACAGGGTTTCACTGTGTAGCCTTGGCCGTCCTGGACTCAATTTGTAGACCAGGCTGGCCTCGAACTCACAATTATCCGCCTGCCTCTGCTTCCTGAAGTGCTGGGATTAAAGGTGTGCGTCACCATGCCCGGGAAGTCCTCCATTTCTTGTAACAAATATATTAAATATTTCATGCTATCATGAACATAATAGTTTTCTCTTTCATTTTTGGGTTACTTATTGCTAGTGTATAGGACTTCTATAACATTAATGAATTTACTAATAAATCCTAGTGGGGGCTTTTTGTGGATTCTTTGGTATTTTCTACTGATAAAGTCAGATCATCTGTACTTGAAGAAAATCTGACCTAAGGGCTTAATGCAATTTAGTCATCCGTAGCAAGAGGATTAGCAACTCAAGGCCAATTTGGACTACGTAGCTAGGTCCAACCTCAAAAAACAGACAACCAACCAATCTTAACTTTTTTTTTTAAAGAGTGAGCCTCTTTATGTAACCCTAGTTATCCTGGAAGTCTTAAGTAGACCACACTAGTCTCCTGCTGGTATTAAAGGTGTGTGCCACCATGCCTGCCTCAATCATATTATTATAGTCAGGATTTCTGCCTCTTAATTCAGGCCATCAATACTGTGCTAAATAGAAATGACAGGGGAACCATGGTTCTTGGTTTGACTCTTTTATTATTAACTATGTGATATTTGGACTTTTTGTAGTGCTGGAGATAGTAAACACAGGGCCAGTGTAGTCAGGGGCTCTCCCACCATACTACATCCCCAGGCCCGATTGAACCAAGGTCTCTTTATATAGGTCAGGCTGATCTTGAACTTGCTGTGTAGATTAGTTTCTAACTTAGAACCTTCTTGCCTTTGCTTCCCAGGTTCTGGGTTTACAGGGTTGCATCACCTGTTTGGTGTTTAGAGCTTGGTAGATGCTAAGTGCTCTTTATTAGGTTGAGGAAAATTCCCCTCTTGCTGTTTTAAGTAAAGAAAATCCCAATCTTTCGATTTTACCAATAAAGACTCAGGAGCCAGATGTTCGGGTGAAAACTTGATAGCTCAGAGAGGCAGAGAAAGCACCCTGCTGACCTCCCTACATCTCACGTTCTGAAGGAAAAAGCCAAAAAAGCCCAGGTGGCACATGCCTTTAATCCCAGCATTTGGCAGATCTCTGTGAGTTCCAGGCCAGCCTAGTCTACAGAGAGCGTTCTAGGCTAGCCAAGCTACATAGAGAAACCTTGTCTCAAAACAAAAACAACAACAACAACAACAACAACAACAACAAAAAGTCAAAGCCAAAAGCCCAAGCCCAAAAGTTTGCTAGTTCACTGGACAGTCCAGGAGAAAAGAGCCAAAAGCTAAAAGCCAAAGAGCCCTTGCTTGTCTGCACTGTCTTAAATTCCCTTCTCACAAAGTCCCTCCTACTTACTTAATCTCTGTTTATATTTTTCTTCATTTTTGAGTCAATTTTCATACTCTCTTTCTAAGAGTTTGTCTATTTCATTTAAGTTGTCTAATTTGTTGACAAAAACTTATAGTACCATATTGGTTTTATTTATTGCTTGATTGCTTGATTGTTTTTTGAGACAGAGCTTCTCTGTATAGCTTCAGCTGTCCTGGACTCGCTTTGTAGACCAGGCAGACCTCGAACTCAAAGCAATCCGCCTGCCTCTGCCTCCCAAGTGCTGGGATTAAAAGTGTGTGCCACCACCGCCCAGCATAGCATCACATTGTACTCTTTTTCATTTCATTTCTTTTTTAAAAAAGATTTATTTATTTAAGTATACAGTGTTTCACCTTCATGTATGCCTGCCCACCAGAAGAGGGTGCCAGACCTCACTGTAGATGGTTGTGAGCCACCATGTGGTTGCTGGTAATTGAACTCAGAACCTTTGGAAGAGCAGGCAGCGCTCTTAACCACTGAGCCATCTCTCCAACCCTGGCTGTGCTAGAACTTATGTATACTGGCCTCAAACTCACAGAGATCCACCTGCCATCTGCCTCTGGGTTAAAGGGGTATACCACCGTACCCACTTTTCTCTCTTCCTTCCTTCTCCACAACACCCCTCCATCTCTCCCCCCTTCCCCGTTTATGGCTATCTTAGAACTTGTTCTACAGGCCAGGCTAGGTCTGAACCCAAGAGATCCACCTGCTTCTAGCTTCCAAGTGTTGGGATTAAAGGTGTATACCACTAAGCACAACTCCTACCCCCTATTCCCCCATGCCCCCCTCCCTATTTTTAGGTACATTGGTGTTTTGCCTACATGTAAGACTGTGTGAAGGTACCAGATACTCTGGAACTAGAGTTATAGATAGATGTGAGCTGCCATGTGGATGCTGGGAATTGAACCGGGGTCCTCAGTAGGGCCTGGGGGCACATGCCTGTAATCCCAGCATTCTGGGAAGGAGAGGCACACAGATCTCTGTGAGTTCGAGGCCAGCCTGGTCTTCAGAATGAGTCCAGGACAGCCAAGGCTATGCAGAGAAACACACACAGACACACACACACATAAACACACACACGTATACATTTTTAATGTCAATTCAAATCTTCTGCCTGTTTTGATTTGTGTGATATTGATTTTTAGTATCTAGATATTCTGGATATGAATTTCTTATCAGCAAAATGATGTGTGGTTTCACTTTCACTCTGTTGTAGTATTATTTGATGTGTGAAATTTAAGCTTCTCAGTAAGTCTAGTTTTTCTGTCTTTCCTTCTGTTCCTGTGCTTTGGTTACACACACACACACACACACACACACACACACACACTCATTGCCAAATTCAGTGTTTTAATTCTTTTTTTTTTTTTTTTTGCCTCTCATTACCCTTTTTCACCCCCCCACCTTTTATTTTTTTTTAAAGATTTATTTATTATTATATAAACAGTGTTGTCTGTTTGTACACCTGCAGGCCAGAAGAGGGCATCAGGTTACATTATAGATGGTTGTGAGCCACCATGTGGTTGCTGGGAATTGAAATTGAACTCAGGACCTTTGGAAGGGCAGGCGGTGCTCTTAACCGCTGAGCCGTCTCTCCAGTCCCCCAGTGTTTTAATTCTTTTGTCTTGTTTTCTTCTAGGAATTATTTATTGTTTTAGGCCTTATACTTATATCCTTGATTTATATTGAATTGATTTTTTTGTATATGGAATTAGATAAGAGTCCAGCTTCATTCTTGGAACAGCAATGGATGGTTGCCTGAATTATATAAGCCATTTTCCATTACTGTTATAAAACACCTGAGAGAATCAGTTTTTAAAGATCTAAGGTGTATTTTTTAACTTAGTTCAGTATATAAGTTAGCTACTTTGCTCTGTGACAGGGAATATGTGAGGAGCACCATTCTTTCCTTTATGAGTGGGTTATGAAAGGAAACCCAGGCTCTCACAACCTCCTGTGGCCCTCGTGCCCAGGAAAGTCTCTGTCCTGGCCCATCTTCTCCTGATAGGCAAGCTGGCAAGTCAGCTGTCACACACAGACCTCTGAGGGACAGGCCTGATCCTAACTAGCTTGTGGAGGTTTGTGCTTTCTGCAGGTTTCCTGTGCTTACACTTTTGTGATTAGAAGATGCAATCAGTGACAGAGCACATATCCCCATGATTGGAGGAAAGGCCCCTTCTTTGTCTAAACTGTCTGTGTAAGGAGCATGGCCACAGCTGCCTGGCATGGGCGGAGGGAACGGGTAGCTTCTGCCATGCTAAGAGCTCAGTTTGGGATTTACTACCCAAGACTTATTTTCAGTAAACCTTAGAGTTCCAAAACAGTTGTATCTGACAGTTTCTGCTTATACAATGATCGGCTAAGTAGAAGAAGTGTTCCTGTTCTTTCCTAATCTTCCATCATACCAGAATCCTCCTCTTCCCTCTAGTATCTGAGGCAGAGATGCTCTATACTTGAAGTATTATTGCCTGGTGGAACGTGAGCTTGGAATGTGGGGAAGGACCCCGAAGAAGACATAGGCTCAGATTGTTTTCTGAGGTGCCTGGTGTAGGCTGAGGCACAACAGGTACAGAAATGGATTCCTTGCATGTGAATTTGTTTCTGGGGCTCTGGAAGTTTTGTTCCTCATTGTTACTGGGCAAGACTGGACATGAAATTTGTTGGGACAGAGGACACTCGAATGTAAGAAAGGAGAAAGTGACCACAGGTGGATGGGATTGGAGCTGAAGAGTACAGGTGTCCTGTAGAGGAGGGAGACAGAAAAAGGCCAGATAGACTTTCTGGAGGACAGCAGATTTCTTTAGTTGGTAGTAGGCCTTCTCAGTCAACCCATACACCACCATCATCTTTATGCAGTTAAAGAAAGCAGAAGTGGGCTGGTGAGATGGCTCAATGGTTAAGAGTGCTGCCTGCTCTTCCAAAGGTCCTGAGTTCAATTCCCAGCAACCACATGGTGGCTCACAACTATCTGTAATGTGATCTGACCCCCTCTTCTGGCATGCAGGTGTACATGCAGGCAGAACACTGTATATATAATAAAAATAAATAAATCTAAAAAAAAAAAAGAAAGTAGAAGTAAGGTGCAGTAGAGGAGCTCTTTAGTAATGGTATAATTCTAGGTATGGTTTCTGATATTCTGTAGTGGCAGGTGGAAATGACCAGAAAAGATTTTGGAGTAATTTTCTCTAGACCTGATTATATGGATAACTTTATCTTAGGCTACAACCAAATTACTCAACTGGCCTAAGTGTTGAAGATGAGATGATAGGAAAAACTGAGATAATAGATAACAACATATTTTGAAAATTTTATGGTTATGTAAAAAGTGCAAGAAAGAATTACACTTCTATAGCGCTAAGGTGTTAGGAACTAGGCGTGGTGGTATGTATCTATCCCTAGTATTCAAGAGGTAAAGGCAGGAGGATCATGACTAGAGACTCTTGAAGGATATATGGAGGGGAGGAAGGGAAAAGAAAGAAGAATACATAAATGCTAAATGTAAGGCTCCATTTGGGAGAGTGCTTGCCTAGCATGCAGGAAGACCTGGGTTTGATTACCAGCACCTTACTCAGTGTGGTGGCATATGCTTGCAATGCCAGCATTCCGAAAGTGAAGGCAGAAAGATCAGTTCAAGGTCATCCATGGCTATACAAGGCCAGCCTGGGCCAGTGACAGTGCCTCTTTTCCCCATAAAAGAAGAAAATATATTTATTTTGAAAAAAATCACTTTAAGCCAGGCATGGTGGCTCACGCCTTTAATCCTAACACTAGGGAGGCAGAGGCAGGTGGATCGCTGTGAGTTTGAGGCCAGCCTGGTATACAAAGTGAGTCCAGGACAGCCAAGGCTACACAGAGAGACCCTGTCTTGAAAAACAGCAACAACAACAAAAATCATTTTATGTTGTGTTGGGTGATGGTGTTGGCAGTGCACATCTTTCATTCTAGCACTTGGAAAACAGAAGCAATCAGATCTCTGAGAACGTCAGCCTGGTCTACAAAATGAGTTCCAGAATAGCCAGAGCTACACAGAGAAACTGTCTCAAAAACAAAACAAAACAAAACAAAAAACGGCTGTGGTAGCACACGCCTATAATCCCAGCAGAGGCAGGCAGATGTCTATGAATTTGAGGCTAGCCTGGTCTACAAAGCGAGTCCAGGATAGCTAAGGCTAACACAGAGAGACCTTGTCTCAAAAAACAAAACAAAAACAAAAGCCAAAAACAAAAAAAATCATTTTATATTCATGTTTATGTGTTTTGCCTACATACATGCATGTGTGCCACATCCATGCCCCTTGCCTTTGGAGGCCAGAAGAGGGTGTCAGATCCTTTGGGACTAGAGTTACAGACAGCGTGAATCTGTCGTGTGAGTGCGGGGAGTTGAATCTTCCTCCTCTTGAAGAACAGCCAGTGCTCTTAACCACCGAATAGCTCTCCAGTTTAAGAAAAATGAATTAATTTTTCTTCCTTTCTTCTGTCCTTCAGCATCTGGCCGGTGGCCTCGGTTCTGGATGAGAACAGACCCTGAGGTCAAAAAGGTCCGGTTTCTCTCAGGAACAGCTAGAGCACTTTAGGGTAAGGCCCTAGGCTGGGCTCCCGGTAGGTCTCACTGGCGGAGGTGGAAATGATTTTCCATCAGGTGTTACACTTTAGCTCTTTTAGAATGAGACAGCAGTAAAGACTTGGGAGCTACACAAGCTCATGATGATACCAAAGTGTTATAGCCCTTTGTGCTAAGCATGGCAGAGGAAGTGGGCAGAGGCCCTGGAAGGCAGATCCAGTGAGACGACGGCTTCACTGGCGATCAGCACCGATCTGCCATCACTGCCTTGGCCAGCAGCCTGGGTGTTGCGTGGAAGTTCTTCCCCAGAATAAATGGAGTCTCAGATGGTCATGGTGGAGGAATGGAGCAAGCATGAAGGAGCACGCCAGCCAGCCTTTATTTATAAACCGTGGGCAGTGGAGCGTGATTTGTGAGTGAATGTGTCTGATTTGATAGGGCTAGGGGTACCAAGATACTTAATCTACATGCAGTGGTACAGTATCTTATTTACATGTAGTAGCTCGGGTCCTATCACAAGAAGGAAAACCCAGTATTTAATTATACTATAACTGGGGGAAGAACTTCTAGGTACGTTTAAAGGTCATTCACTGAAGGCTAGGAGCTCCTTAGCATAGGGTGGGATAATCTCCAGGTGCTTGATGAGCAGGTTTCTTTATCAGGAAAGGGTTGGGCCTATAATCTTACCTGAGGGCTCCTTACAAGATCTGTGGTTCCCCAGATCAGAAAGAAAGAATCCCACTGAGAAAGGGAGTCCAGACAGCTCAGAGGCTAGCTGGGAACAACTTCAGTCTTACCAGCAGGGATTCCACATTTTTCCTTCCCTTTTTTTTTTTTTTTTTTTAAAGACAGGTGTTGTGGCTTATGCTTGTAATCTCTGCACTTGAGAAACTGAGGCAGGAGGATAACTGTGAGTTCAAACCCAGTTTGGGCTACGTAGTAAATTCCAGGCCAGACTGGGTTCCAGAATAAGATCTTATCAAAAATAAAAGTATTGAGAGCTGCTTCTTAACTGGGCTGTGGTAGCACACACCTTTAATCCCAGCACTTGGGAGGCATGTGTAGGCAGATCTCTGTGAGTTCTAGGCCAGCCTGGTCTACAAAGAGAGTCCAGGACAGCCAGGGCTCTGTTACACAGAGAAACCCTGTCTCAGAAACAAACAAACAAACAAACAAAGCAAAATAAAACAAAAAACAAACAAACAAACTAAAACAAAAAACAAAAAACAAGAGCTGCTTCTAAAATATAAATTTCTCATAAGCTGTAATGGAAATTACTGGAAAGTCAAGATTTAATTTTCTATGACGTTTCCACACAACATGTTAAGCAGTGAGAGTCATGTAAGTTAGAAGTGAAGCGCAGCCCATGTAGCTGCCACATGCCCTCCAGGTGCCGTCATTCGAGCACTCTCAGTGCCTTTTTCTGTCCACCCTCTGCCAGACTCGGATTAAATCCAGTGTGTTTGTTTTGTGAGAAGCCAGAGAGAATATTTTCACCCCAAAAGATGATAGTGTGTTTATCTCCATCTTCTGAAGGCATTTCCTGCCGGGCAGTTGACACAGAGCCGTGGCACAGCTCCAGGAAACTGTTTGCTTCTATTTACTCTTTCTAGACCCAGCTTCCCTAGGAACTGGGATGAGGGGTCTCCTTGAACTCCTTCTTCATAGCCACCTCAGCACTGGCCTGTGTCCGCAGTGGGGAGCTGGTCTGTGAGGGAAGGGGGGGGGGTCTGCGTAATAATGAGCTAGGCGAAAGTGAGTTAATTCAATAAAATGTACTCGGAATATTCTATAATATTTTTCAGATGAGACTCAGGAAGTGCAATTTAGGGACTGGTGAGATGCCACCAAACTCGATGATCCACGTTTAACCCTCAGGTGACACTTGGTGGGAAAGAACTAACTCCAAATGGAAACTGTGCCACTTATTCATGAGTGCATGTGCACACTAAATGTAATTTAAAAATCTTAGCAGGGTGTGGTGGCGCAGGCCTGTAATCCCACCACTCTAGGAGGCAGAGGCAGGTGGAGCTCTGTGAGTTTAAGGCTAGCCTGGTCTACATAGCAAGTTCCAGGCCAAACACAAAAACAAAAACAAAGGATCCCAGCTCCCTCATGTCAACTCGTAACTAGTGGGAATCCCAGTTCCAGGGGATCTGCTGCCCTCTTACGGCCTCTGTGGGCACAGCATGCACAGGGTGCACAGACACCCACGCAGGCAAAACACTCATATACATAAAGTCAAAATAAATACATCTTGAAACACACACACACACACACACACACACACACACACACCCTTGCAGCAGTGAACTTGAGATACAGAAAGACACAACCACTTAATGTTTGTTAGTTGTGAGCAGGTTTCCATCTTCTTTACATAATATTGTTTAGGTAAACTCAACATTTACTTAAATCGTTTATCCTGCTGGCTGTTCTAAACAAGAGTCTACAATTGGGTGAGCACCGGAACTGCAGGCAGCAGTTGGGGTGGGGGTGGGGGTGAGGGTAGGGGTGGGGTGGGGTGGGGTGGGTTGGGGAGGACAGAAAGTGAACAGCATGGGAACAGTGGCTCGAGACAGAATTCCTGGCGTGGCTGGGGTCAGAGGTCTGAGGCCATACACATGCTTCAGACTGGGAGTGTATCTGAGGCCCAAACTCAGGACAAAGCCATACACTAGAAAGGCCAGAGCCTCTGACTGGCCAGAATCGTGCAGACTGCAGGTTTGCAGGGGAAAGCAGGGGGCTGTAACACAAATACCGGTGGGAAGAAAATGGGAAGAATATATAAAAGGCCACAGTTCAGAGCCTCAGATTAATTTCTGTACCAGAATCTGGCCCTGGAGCGAGGCAGCACCCTCTGGTACGCGCAAATGGACAGTGGATTAACTGAGCCAATTTGGAAGAACAGAAGTAGTAGGGATTTGTGCTGCTGCATTTGCACAGATTGACTTCATTAATGAGAAAATAAAGGTTTAAAACTAACCTGGGTCCTAAAGTAACTTGGGTTCTAAAAGGTGACTCAGCAGGTGAAATACTTGGCTGCCAAGCCTGGCAACCTGACTACACACAGACAGACAGACAGACAGACAGACACACACACACACACACACACACACACACACAGAGAGAGAGAGAGATTTTTTTCTCAAGACATATTAAAAAAAAAAAAATACAACTCACCTGGGCATGGTGTTGCACACCTGTAATCTCATCACTGTGAGGCAGAAGCACTTGGATCACTGTGATTTAGGGCCAGCCTGATCTACAAAGCCAGTCCAGGACAGCCAAGGCTACACAGAAAAACCCTGCCTCAAAAAGAACAAACAAACAAGCAAACAAAACAAAACAAAAAAAACCAAGCAAACAACAACAACAACAACAAAAAAACCAGCTTCCCGCTGGGATGCTGGCTAGTGGGTAAGAGTGCTTGCTTGCACAAGGACAAGGGCCGGAGTTTGAATCCCCAGTATTCATGTTAGGGGAAAAACAAAAGCCTGATGTGGTGGGTTAACACCCCTAGAGCTGTGGACTGTTGGGGCTTGCTCACCAGTAACCTTGATGTAGGTTCAGCAAGAGACCCTGCCTGAAGGAAAAGGCAGAGATAATAGAGCAGGCCATACAACGGTTTTCTTTAGTTCTGTGCACGGACCCTCACATCGCTCTCTCTCTTTCAGCCCTCCCCAAAGACAACAACTACACCAAAAATCAGTACCTTGGGTTTTTGTTGTTGTTATTGTTTGTTTGTTTTAACATAACATCTCACTATGTAGCTTTGGTTGGCCTGAAACCCAGTATATAGACCAGTCTGGCTTTGAACTCATAGATACTTACTTGCCTGTGCCTGCTGAGTGCTAGGATTAAGGCATGCCCAGCCAAGCCCTTAGTTCCTTTGAATAACACAGGTCTCTTACATCTTTCTCCTTGTGAGGTTTCAGGCTTAGGGGGAAGTCAAATCCTTTGCTTTCATACTCTGTGAAGCTGCAGGCTTCTAAGATAGAGAACTTTCTGCTTTGAGAGAAGCAGAAACCAGCATGGTTTGCTGAGTGAGGTCTCCAGAGTTCTGCCAGGGATTTAGCAAATCCTGGGTTCCCCCTGGTTCCATCACTTACCTTGGTTTTGTGGTTGGCTGCCTTGGTCTTTCATGACTTTACTTTTGCCTTGAAGTCCTGTTGACTTCTGGACCGCTTGGCACTGCAGCCATGAGGACTGACTCAACCCAACCCCACATCTTTAATGTATCTTGATTTCTGGTACTTCTAGCTGCGTAGAGAAGTGGAAACTAGGAAATCAAAGAAGCAGGATGACGCCACCAGATAACTGAGCTTGGTCCTTTCTGTCAGTCAACAGGCTAGTATTAGCATCCTCTCAGGCGCTGGATTCACTCTAGCCTCCCTATGAGTTCTGTCAAGGAAGGGCTTTTTTAAAAAAGGATTGAAGCTGGATGCGGTGGCACACGCCTTTAATCCTAGCACTTGGGAGGCAGAGGCAGGTGGATTTCTGTGAGTCCGAGGCCAGCTGGTCTACAGAGTGAGTCCAAGACAGCCAAGGCTACACAGAGAAACCCTGTCTCGGAAAAAAAAAAAAAAGGGGGTGGGGTGGGGTGGGATTGAAGCTGAGCATGGTGGTGCGTGCTTTAATCCCAGCACTCGAGAGGCAGAGCACTGAAGATGAGGCCAGCCAGGGCTATATACTGAGCCTTGTCTAAAAAGAAAAGTGTATGTGTGTGTCTGTGCAGGGCCTGGGAGTGCAGCTCAGTTGGTAGAGTACTTGCCAAGCGTATATGAAGCCCTGAATTCACTTCCCTAGTACTGCATATAGTCTTATACATCTATGATCCCAGCACTTAGGAGGTGGAGGCAGGAGAATTGTAAATTCAAGGTCATTTTTTTAATATATAATGAGGCCAGACTAGGCTACATGAGACCCTTTCTTAGAAAGAAAAAAAAAGAAAGAAAGAGGAAAAAGTTGAACATTAAATTAGATTCACAAATGATTAAAAAAAAAAAAAATAATGAAATCGGACAAGAAGGGAGTGAAAGAAGAACGGACTGAGGCCGAGAGCCCTACCACAGCTTTCAGATGCAACTACAGCTCTGTAAACCTACAGAAATGTCCTAGATGTAACCTAAGATACAAGGGAGTTATCGACCCATCTAAGGCTTCTGGAAACGGACTGAACACAGGACAGATGGGTTGTAAAAATAATGCTTAAGTCAGCCACAAAGCATTAATAAAAAGTTTAGGTAAGTGAAGTTTTGAAGATGATGGAATCTAATTGATAACTTCCTTATGACTTAACCTACAGATAATCTCCCTTTTAAAAGGGTTAATTATAGTGGTGACTATGCAGAGAAAAAGCCCATGATGAAAGTGTGGTAGAGGACTGTGCTCTTTGTTGAGCAAGTTAAAACAAGCTGGTCTGTAAGCAATTATTATCTTCATCAGACTTCCTAACTCTAATGTTTTGGTTTCAATGGCCCAGCACGTATGCGTTCTCAAACAATTGGATGGATTTAAGACACTCAGGAGATGTTTGTGCTTATATCTTAACATAGCATCAGTTCGGCAGGAAAAGGGGGTGGGGAGTAAGACTTGGCATCAGAGCTTAGTTTAAAAAAATAAAATAAAAATAAAAGAATAAAAACTCAAGTAAACAAAAGGCCTACAAGGCCTAACCTGTGCATATGAATGGTATTCTTTCTTCACCTTACAGTGCACCTAGCAGCCAGGCTCCAGTCCAGACTCAGGGACGTCTTTTCTTTACTCCTTAGTCATGTAATGTCTCTGGGAAAAAACCAAAAATGATCAGCAGTTGGCTTGGGTGTTACGCACTCTAACATTTTTGTACAGGGGATACTTTCTTTTTAAAAAATTCATCTTTGCCCTTTATTGTTTTGTTTATGACCTTAAAAAAACAAAAAAAGCAGAAATCCCAAGTGTGCTCAGGCTAGAGAGATGGTTCAGTGATTATGACTACACACTGCTCTTCCAAAGGTCCTGAGTTCAGTTCCCAGCACCCACATGGCAGCTCACAACTGTCTGATGCTGCCTTCCGGTGTGCTGCTGTACATACAAAGTACCCATATACATAAAATACATACATAAATAAATCTTAAAAAACAAGTCTTGCCAGGCGTGGTGGTGGCACACGCCTTTAATCCTAGCACTCTGGAGGCAGAGACAGGTGGATCGCTGTGAGTTCGAGGCCAGCCTGGTCTACAAAGCGAGTCTAGGACAGCCAAGGGTACACAGAGAAACCCTGTCTCAAAAAACAAAAAACAAAAAACAAGTCTTCTATATTCTAAGAAAAATTTTGGATGCCTGCTTGGAAGAGCAAATGATTTGAAAACTGAACTAACTTTTCAAATATTGATTTATATAAGTACAAGTGACTATGAAGAATGTTTCTTTGGATTAGATTAGGAAAACTTGATTTAATATAAAAACCTTTATCAATTAAAAAGAACCACAAGTGTATTTTGAAATGTGTGTGTGTTTCTAACGGACTAGGTTTCTCGTTATATTGTATACTTAATGATGAATTACATTGTCAAATGTTTATATTATATGTTCATTTGAAAAGCCTATAAATTAGGGCTGGGTAAGAACATGTATTACTTTTCCAGAGGACCTGAATTTAGTTCCCAGCATCCACGTCAGACGGAATTACAGTAACAACTGCCTGTAATTCCAGCTCCCTGGGATCTGACACCTCTAGCCTCCTGGAACACCTATACTTATGTGCACACTCTTACCCCAGAAACAAACACACACAAAGTTAAAAATAATTTTTTAAATCTTAAAAGAGAGCCGGGGCAGTGGTGGCGCATGCCTTTAATCCTAGCACTCAGGAGGCAGAGGCAGGTGGATTGCTGTGAGTTCGAGGCCAGCCTAGTCTACAAAGTGAGTCTAGGACAGCCAAGGCTACACAGAGAAACCTTGTCTCGAAAAACCAAAAAAAAAAAAAAAAAAAAAAAAAAAAAAAAAAAAAAATCTTGAAAGAAAGAATAGGGCTGGGGAGATGACTCAGAGGTTAAGAGCACTGGCTGCTCTTCCAGAGGTCCTGAGTTCAACTCCAGAAACCACATGGTGGCTCACAACCATCTATAATGGGATATGATGCTTTCTTCTGGCACACAAGTGTACATGCAGGTGTAATAAATAAATAAAATCTTATTTTTAAAAAAGAAATGATAATAATTTGACAGCTATAGCTATATAGCGAATGAAAGGCAGTTGGTAGGTAAGTATTGAAGGCAGAGTTGATACTAACAGAAAGGTGAGTAGCCCATGCTTTCAAGAGGCTCCCAGTGTCTGTCTGCTCAGCCCATAGATTGGGTCATGGTGAACAGGACTGGTGAGCAAGCATCATAAGCTATGAACTGTCTCGGAGAGTGACTCATCCACTCTGCCTAGGACAGGAAGAAATCAAAGAAGGCTTCACTAAAGAGATGACAGTTGTTTTGAACTTACTAAGATGCTAACTTTTCTATATTTTCTGGTAACAAGTTGTTATGAGACTGGAGCATAGAATGCTGGAAGCCAGAACTGAAATGCAAAGTTCCCAGAATCTGAGATGTCTAGTCTAGGTACAGATGCCTCACAAGTTGGACGGTCAGGTCTAGAAAATACAAGAGAGAAGTTAGAACTCTAGAGATAATAGTTTGACAAGATCAGTATATTTAACTGAAGCTTTGTAAACAAATGAAATGCCTGTATTCAGGAAAGAGCCAAGAGGAAAATCTACTTGAAAACTACACAGAAAAGGAGGCAGTAGTGAAAGACACTGAGGATCGGTCATAGAGATGGGAAAAGGAGTTGATAGAGAGGCTGGGAACATAGAGGTCAAATAAAGGGCTTAGGCGGCTACTAGAGAACTGAACAAGCAGAGCACCTGGAAAATAAAAACTAGAATAATTGAAGCTGGGCACTGTGGTGCAAGCCTGTAAGCCTACTGCTTTGGAGGGAGAGGGGAAAAGGTCAGACGTTCAAGGTTATCCTGGCTCCCTACAGACTTTGAGACCTGCCTGTGATGCATGAGACTCTGTCTCAAAGCAAACAACAGCAAGCAAACACAGCCAAAATGATAAAACAAAACCAAAAAGACCTGGATCTCCAGATTGCCACGTGTGTTAGGACGATGTTTGAAGAGGTACCCACACTGCATCATCCTGGAGCTACGCCAAAGTGTGAGTGCAGTCAGTAGAAACGATGCCTCCCGCACTCTGCTGCGACATGGCGTTTTTCTCCATGGGGTACCTTCTCAGCCAGACTATCAGTCTAGTGGGTGAAGAGACTGAAATTGCTTTCATCCTGCAAAGGAATAAAAAGGTACCATTGCTCACCTCTTCACAGAAAGACCATAGGGAGTACCACAGAAAGGTGCACACAGAAAGGTGAGCCTCAAACAAGAAAGAGAAAAACGGGAGGTGCAAGACACAGTAGAGCCGAGAAGTCTATCCAAGAGAGTAAACTTCTGTGTCCGGAGGTGGGAGAGTGGAGGGCTGCTTTGATGTGACAGGGAAGCTGAGCTTTTGTCACAGTGTGAAGTCAAGGTTCCCATCAACGCTAAGGAGATGCTTGGTTTTGTTTTGTTTTGTTTGTTTTTAAGATTTATTTATTTTATTTAATTCTGTATGTATGAACACCATGTGGATGCAGTGCCCGTAGAGGTCAGAAGAGGGCATCAGATCACTTATAGATGGAGTTACTGGTAGTTGTGAACCTCTGTTTGGGTGCTGGGAACCGTCTCTCCAGTACCCTAGTTAGAAGTTTTGAGAACCGACAAGCTTAGGACAGTTACTTTGTAGAGCCAGAGGCGTCTAAATCACTGGGAGTAAAGGGGTTATTGAGCGATGTTCAGTGCTGGGAGGTTTGCCTGTCAGTGTCTTTTGCATCTTACCTCTGAGGTTCCAGAAACAAAGAGGTTTTGCTTTTGTCAGGTAGACTGCTCCTGTGCTATTTATTATGAATTCTTTCTGCTAAGATGCTTTGAAGAGGGGCTGGAGAGATGGCTCAGTGATTAAGAGCACTGGCTGCTCTTCCAGAGGTCCTGAGTTCAATTCCCAGCAACTACATGGTGGCTCACAACCATCTATAATATGATCTGATGCCCTCTTCTGGCCTGCGGGTATACGTACAGATAGAGCACTCATATACATTAAGTAAATTAAAAAATATTAAAAAAAAAAAAAGATGCTTTGAAGATGTGTTTCAGCCACACGAATTGATTTATTATCAGCAAAAGATTTATTTTGTCATGGTATAGGAGTTGTCTATATTGGAAATCTGAGGCTCAAAGTAAGTGAATATATTCTATCAAGTACTTGGTAGTAAAGTACACACAGAAAGAGAGAGAGAGAGAGAGAGAGAGAAGGGGGGAAGGGAAGGGGGAGCTGGAGACCTAGAGTGACAGCTTCCTAGGCACCTGCAGCTTGGACTTCTTGGACATTCCTCTTTCAGCTGTCCAAGCCTTCTATAGTTGAAAATGGATTGATGACTATGAAAGAGACAGTACCTTACTAACAGCCAGGCTGGCCTCTAACTCAGAGATCGCCTGCTCTGCCTTCCAAGTCCTGGCACTAACGGCCTGCCCCACCATGTGCAGCTGCCATTTTTGTTTCTAATTGATTCTTTACATTATACCTAGAGTTGTTTTCCCAAAGGGCACATCATGTCACTGTTTCCAGGACTACCATGTCCTCTATAATGAAATTTAAATTCCTTAGTATTAACTTATGGTTTTTACCAGATATGACCTTTTATTATTCAGGCGGTAATCAATAAATACTAGTAATCCAAACCTAACAGCATATAAAATGATTATAAACCATTATAAAGCAGTATTTGTTCTAGGAATGCAAGGATGATCCAATATAAAAAATCAGTAAATGTGATACTTCATATCAATAGAAGAGGGGATTGAAAACTGTATGATTATCCCAAAGGGTTAAAAATGAAATTTAACATTAATTCATGTTAAAAAAAAAAAAGAAACAAAAACGCGCGTGCACACACTAAGTTTAAGAGAAGAGCT
This sequence comes from Acomys percivali, assembly GCA_907169655.1. Taxonomy (NCBI): domain Eukaryota; kingdom Metazoa; phylum Chordata; class Mammalia; order Rodentia; family Muridae; genus Acomys; species Acomys percivali. The sequence goes on along the minus strand of OU015752.1, from coordinate 122,953,220 downwards.
CCAGCATAGCAAGAGCTACATGTGACAGATTTCTGACGTACATCATACTGAATGCAGAAAAGCTGAAGGTCTCCTGTAGCTAGGTGAAGACTATACAGCCTTAAGTGTGGGATACTATAGCTATGATGAAACAACATGACCAAAGCAACTTGGGGAGGAAAGGGTTTCGAAAGGAAATCAGGACAGGAACTCAAACAGGGCAGGAACCTGGAGGCAGGAACTAAAGCATAGGCCATGGAAGGTGCTGCTTATGGGCTGGCTTCCCATGGCTTGCTCAGCCTGATTGTTATGGAACCTAAGACCACAGACCCAGGGATAGCACCACCCACAATGGACTGGGCTCTTCCCATCAATGCTAATTAAAAAAAAAAAAAAAATGCCTTGTAGGCTTGCCTACAGCCCAGTGTTATGGATGTATTTTCTTTTCTTTTTTTGATTTATTTATTTATTATTTATATAATATTCTGTGTGCAGGTCAGAAGAAGGCACTGGATCTCATTATAGATGGTTGTGAGCCACCATGTGGATGCTGGGAATTGAACTCAGGACCTTTGGAAGAACAGACAGTGCTCTTAACCTCTGAGCCATCTCTCCAGCCCTGAATGTATTTTTTTTTAAATTGAGGTTCCCTCCTCTCAAATGACTTTATCTTGTGTCAAGTTGACAAAACTATCCAGCACACAGCCAGATCCCAGAGGCAGGCACATCTGTGAGTTCTAGATCAGCCTGGTCGGCAGAGCAAGTTCCAGCATAGCCAGGGCTATACAGAAATATTCTGTCGGGGGGGGGGGGGGGGGGGGGGGGGGGGGGGGGGGGGGGAAGCCAAAACCAACCACCAACAAAAACCATCCAGCACACTTACTCTCTGGGCCTGTTTTGTTACCTCCTATGCATCCACCACACCTGGCCTCTCAGCCCACCTGTTCTCATAGCTGGCCCAGTCAGTTATCCCAGTGTTTTCCTTAAGTGATATTGTTGTTATTATTAGCCTGGTATTTAGAATAAAATACAAAATATTGTAACAAAAATATATGGACATAGGTCTAAATTAGCCTTTTCATGACTCGTTATTGGGAGAGAACTTTGGTTTCTGTATTACATCGTTGGTATATTGTGAAAGGGGGGAGTAAAAGGCATGCATGGAATTCAAGCCATGGAAACTGATTCTGCTGTGGAAAGGGAGCTACGGTTTTCATATTCTCTCTCTCTCTCTCTCTCTCTCTCTCTCTCTCTCTCTCTCTCTCTCTCTCTCTCTCTCTGTGTGTGTGTGTGTGTGTGTCTGTGCGCGTGCGCGCGCGCATGCTATAGTTTTCTAGTCTCCTTATTAATAACCCTATAACTTGTTAATTGTAGTAACCAGGATTAACCAGTTAATTTTTCTTATGAAATCCTTGTAGAGCTAAGTAAAATCTTACCTTTACTCAGTAGAAAAATTTTAGATTATAAGAGAAAAATGTGTGCTCTTTGTGCATATTCACATACCAAAAATTTCCTACAGATTTCTATTCTCTGTTGGTCAACACACTAACATTATTTGGAAAGATTGTCTGAGACAGAAATAAAAATCAGGAAGTTATTAACGAGCAGATGGAGCATTTTTACAACCACATCTGCATGCTGACCAACACTGCTGCAGTTTTGTTGTCTGGAATTATACAGAGAAACACCAATAAGTAAATACATTCTCTTAATCAGTGTTCTATTACTATGAAGAAATGCCTTCCAATCTGCCTTCCATTCACCCAGATCTGAGTAGAAATTCATTTCTTTCCTTTCCTTTCTTCCTTCCTTCCTTCCTTCCTTTTTTTTTTTTTTTCTTGTTGTTGTTGTTTTGGATTTTGTTGTTGTTTGGTTGGCTGGTTGGTTGGTTTGGTGTTTTGAGACATGGTTTCTCTGTTTGGTTCTGGCTGTCCTCGAACTCACAGAGTTCCTAGAAGAGATCTGCCTGCCTCTGCCTCCCAAGTGCTGAGATTAAAGGTGTGCGCCACCACCGCCTGGCTTTACTTTATTTTTTTAAGTTTGTAATAGGGTATGTCCTACCTATATTGTATGTAAAAAATCTGCTTGTTTTTTTTCTTTTTGTTTTTTTCTGAGACAGGTTTTATCCACGTATCCTTGGCTGTCCTGGACTCACTTTATAGACCAGGCTGGCCTCGAACTCAGAGATCCACCTGTCTCCTGGAGTGCTTGGTGTTTCAATGTGGATTCTTGTGAATACTTACAAACAGTAAAATTAAAAAAATGTAATGATAAAAAAGAAAAAGAAGGGGAGTTCCCATGTTTCATGAACACTGTGATTACAGATGCAGATGGCTTTTTTTTTTTTTTTTTTTTCTGAGACAGGGTTTCTCTGTGTTATCTTGGCTGTTCTGAACTTGCTTTGTAGACCCGGCTGGCCTTGTACTCACAGTGATCCACCTGCCTCTGCCTCCCAAGTGCTGAGATTACAGGTGTGTGCCACCGCACCCAGTGAGTCTTTTATTTATTTTTTAACATTTTGGTTTCTTTTTAAAATTTTTATTTCTTTTTAGATTTTTGTTTTATTTTGTTTGCACATGTGCTTGCCTACACATATGCTTGGTGCCCACAGAGGTCAGAAGAGAGAGCTGAATCCTCAGGAACTGAAGTTTTGCATGGTCATGAACCACTACTGAGGTGCTAGGAATTGAACATGGATCTTCAGCAAGAGCAACTAGTGTTCTTAGCTGCTGAGCCATCTCTGCAGCCCCCACCCCAGAGTCTGAGAGCTCATGTGAATGCCTTAAGGGTAAACATGGGTTATTCATTTATTTGTGTCTTTATTTAAGACAGGGTCTCATGTAGAGCTTAGGCTAGCTTTGAACTCACTATCTAGCTAAGGATGAACATGAACTTCTGATCTTTCTGCTTCCACTTTCCACATGCTAGGATTACAGGTGTGTATATTACCATGCCCAATTTTTATGCACCAATGGCAATCAAACCTAGGGCTTCTGGAGTCTAGGCAAGCCTTCTACCAACTGGTTTTTTTTTTGTTTTTGAGACAGGGCTTCCCTACCTATCTCAGGCTGGCTTTCAACTTGAAGCAATCCTCCTGCCTTAGCTTTCTAAGTGCTGAAGTTGCCTTATCACATCCAGCTGCTTTAGAAATGCATTTCTAGGCCGGGAAGTGGTGGCTCACAGCTTTTAATCCTACCACTTGGGAGGCAGAGGCAGGTGGATCTCTGCTAGGAACTCTGTGAGTTCGAGGACAGCCAGGACCAAACAGAGAAACCATGTCTCAAAACACCAAACCAACCAACCAACCAACCAACCAAACAACAACAAAATCCAAAACAACAACAACAACAACAACAACAAAAAAAAAAAAAAAAAAAAAAAAAGAAAAAGAAAGGAAGAAAGGAAAGGAAAGAAATGAATTTCTACTCAGATCTGAGTGAATGGAAGGCAGATTGGATTAACTAGCACTTCTGAAGGTTATAGAATCATGGAGTTAATATTTTTTGTTTGTTTTTCTTTTCCTTCCTCTTTCTTTCTTTCTTTCTTTCTTTCTTTCTTTCTTTCTTTCTTTCTTTCTTTCTTTTTTGAAGCAAGGTCTCACAGTGTAGCCCTGGCTGGCCCAGAACATTCAGTGTACACTAGGCTAGCCTCAAACTCAGAGAGAGTGCCCTTGCCTCTACCTTCTTAGTGCTGGTATCAAAGTTGTTTACCATTACACCCAGCATTTTGTTTTGTTTTGTTATTTTTTTTTTTTGAAACAGGGTTTCTCTGTGTAGCCTTGGCTGTCCTGGACTCACTCTGTAGACCAGGCTGGCCTAGAACTCAGAGTGATCTGCCTGCCTCTGTCTCCTGAGTGCTGGGATTAAAGGTGTGTGCCACCACGCCCGGCTTTATACCCAGCTTTTTTTTTTAATCTATTTATTTGATGATTAATATTTTTAAAAACTATTTCTAGATGATCTCAAATAACATTCAAGTTAGGCAGTTTAACTAAAGCATAATATTCCTAAATAATAGAAAAGGAATTTGGAGGTGAAGACAGCAGGATGGAGAGTTTAAGGTCATCCTTAGTTATATAGCAGATTGGAGCTGGCCTAGGCTATATGAGACCCCGAAATATCTCCAGACCTCAAACAAACAAACAAACAAACAAAACCAGAACAATTAAGGAGAAAGAGAAAGGATGTTTGGAAACATCTGTCCTAGAAATCTGAGTTATCTAGGCTAACCATGGCTCCCGTTTTCCTGCTACAGAGAAACACGGCTGTTTAGTCCAGGAAGCACAGCCCCACAGGCAGGCTGATGGGCACATGTGCTAGGGGGGAAACAACTGCTTCGCGAGTACCAGAGCTTCAGACCCAAAAGTCTGTCTCTCAAAGAAAAAACAAAAACATATGACAAAGTGAAATTAATGAACCAAAAACCCAAACAACTCACCCTGCTTTAAGTGCAGGACTTAAAACAGCAAAAGGCAGTAAAAACCCATCTTTGTGATGTCAGATTCGGTTTTGTGTGTGGTAAAATAGTTGAATTTTAAGTCTCTCAGAGTTAAAATATACAGACACTTAACTATAAGATGTGTTGCCAGGCATCTGTATGGAACATAACCATGTAATCAGGCTGCATTGTACTTCTCTACACAAAGAGAGCCAAAGCTGCTACATCTGAAAAATTAGGAAACTTTCATTTGCCTGACAGAAGACAGTACAGAGGAAGTGGCTTGGAGGCAGAGGAGAAGCAGGGGAGAGGATGAAAGACTGTATTCATGCTATCCAAATTAGAGTCAGGATGTTTATGCTCAAATCTTGTCTTGGCTCTTGTTGAGGGCGCTGAACAACGGGGACATGGGAAAGTGTATCTCTGAAGTCCCTAATTTAGGCACTAAACAGTCTAAATGCCTTCCACAAATGCTTCCTATTTTCAGCAGTCTGTGTTTCTGAACATACATTGTGATTAAAGTGCATAGCTGGTTAGTGCCTTCTTGTTTTTGCTGCTAGCACTTCCCTATAGCTATTATTTTATTCTGTTGTTTATAAGTGACATGCCTCTACAGAACTTCAACCTATTGTGAAGTGTTTTTATTTATCTATATTTCTAACTATGCCATTCCTCCTCCTCCTCCTCCTCCTCTTCCTCTTTGCCCTACCTACCATCATCCCCCCACTCCCCATCTTTATGAAGTCTCCCTCTGTTGCCCAGGTATGTCTCAAACTCTTGACTCCCTACCTCAGCCTCTTGAGAAGCTGGAGTAACAGGCCCTTCACTGTGCTCAGCTTATTTATCTTTTATTCACTTAAATTTCATGAATGCATTGTGGACTTATTTCATGGTAGGCATAAAAGATACAATTGTGAGCAAGCTAGACTTGGCTCCTGTCCTCAGAGCATACTGTC
>OU015752.1:122927296-122947838 GCA_907169655.1 Acomys percivali | reverse complement strand
ACACACACACACACACACACACACACACACACACACACACACAGAGTTTAAATAAGAGCAGTTTTTTTTACCTACCAGATGAAGTACTGGTTTGTGTCTGTAATCCCAGCCCTCTTACAGTGACATAGAAGGCAGAGACATTCGAATCAAACAGAGGTTAAAGGTCAGCTAGCCTGGAGTACAGTATGGTAGAAAGAAGATAAAGACCTTGCCTTGATAAGTGGAAGAAAAGAATCAACTACTGAAAATTGTTCTCTGATCTTTACACATGCTTTGTAGCATGTGTGCTGCTGTGGGGACACACACACACACACACACACACACACACACACACACAGAGTTCTATGTATAATTTATAAATGAAAGTTTCAGACAAAAAGAATGATTCATATCTCATTGCCTCTCGCAATTGCTTTAGCACACATAAGAGTTCCTAGCAGCTAGAGACAAAAAATAACTAATGTCCTGAGTCTCTGTGGAAGAAAGCCTTGATGCTTTCTGTTGGGTTGGCTTTTTCTATAGATGTCACCCACAGGAAAAATGGGATGTTAATACACGTTCCTTTAGGTTTAGAAGTGAGCGACTGCTGAGCCTCTTTACAGGGCTGGTGGTGTAGTCAGGGCTACTGCTTGTCTTTAGTATGCAAATTGAGGCCTCCGAATAATCTCTGTCCCCTTCCCCCACTATAGCTCCTCAGGGCTGAGAGTTTGCTAGGAGCATTAAGCCATGAGGCTTGGCTTGTCATCGCACCTCTCCAGTGTCCCTGGTCACCCTCCCTGCTGCCATGCAGGCATTCTTTCCTTCTGTGTTGGGGTAACAAGCACCCTAATTTAAGACTGGAGATTAGAGAGGCAAGCACGTCCAAGGGTAGCCCAGTTCTCCTGTAGGATCCACATGTCAGTGAACCAGAAAAGAACCTCACTGTTGGATTTTCAGTTTGGAATACAACCTATACTGACTTGCTTAGTTCCAGGTAGAGAGCCTTTGTTTTCCAGAGTGCCTCAACAGCAGCTGAAATTTTGGGGTTTCCCAAAGTAGAACCAGTTCAGCTTTGTAAAGGTAAAGTCTACCAGACACCCTCTCTGATGCCAATATGATGGCAGTAAAGAGTTAATGACATGATACTGCAGTTCGTCTCTGATATCCTTTTTTGGCAAAGGAACAATAGGGTTTTTGTTTGTTTGTTTTTTTATCAGTTTAGTTTTTGCCACTAGTTGTGTTTGATCATGAGGAGGTTGAATTATTTCCAGGATGAATCTTAAACTTATTGTTTTTGGTGCCTGTCTTGCAGCTGAGTAAATATCTCTTTAGGATGTGTGACAATTGAATTGGCTTGGGTTTTGAAACAGGCCTTTAGAGTTTTAGAGCTTGCTCATATTCATCTACACACATTGGCTCTTTTGAAATGCAGGTAGTCAGTGTAAAATTATAAAGTGTGTGTGATTACAGACCAAACCCAGAGACTCACATTGTGCTGAACCCTCGGTCCCAAAAGTGTAAATTTTGTTTTGTTTTGAAACAAGGTCTCTCTGTGTAGACCTGGCTGTCCTAGATTTGGCCATGTAGACTAGGCTGGCCTTGAACTCAAAGAGATCTGTTTGCCTCAGCTTTTCTAGTGGTGGGATTAAAGGTGTGGACCACCACTCTCCACCAAAATTATTAATTTGAAAAACCTAAATTTTGAAATTCAGTTTTCACTATTGCTTATTCTAATTCCAGGGTCTGTTTGTAAATGCTCTGTGGGGAGGTGAAATCAAGTTACTTATCTTCATAGGACCCCACCAAGTAAGTATGGGTCTGGATTGTAAGTGACATAGTCTTTTTTTTTTTTTTTTTTTTTGAGTTTTCAAGACAGGGTTTCTCTGTGTAGACTGGCTGGCCTCGAACTCACAGCGATCTGCCTGCCTCTGCCTGCTGAGAGCTGGGATCAAAGGCGTGCGCCACCATGCCTGGCATGACATAGGCTTTTCCAAACGGCTTGTTATATCAGGTCAACAATTTTTCTTCGAATTCCACTAATAAATAAGATTGTCACCAGTAACTAACTGTCTTTTGGATCATCGTCGAATGGCATTCTTTTCTACCTTTTGGTGTTGTCTGCACGTGGAGTATTTTAAATTCTCACAATTCCTGTGGAGCTCAGGGTTCATACCCGATGCTCGCAGCCCTAGAGCGTCAGTTCTGCTACTGGCTGAGGTACCCAGGGTAGCTTCTTTTAATGTCTTTTGGGTTTCATAGGGCTTCTGGGCCCAAAGCCAGCCGAACGGAAAGCGCGCTTGGGGTTTGTTTGAAGGCGGGCCGGCTGTACAAGCAGCTTTTCCCAGACTTTCCCAGCTCCGGCTTTTCATGCATACCAGCAGAGCGGCTTTTTTCCTCCGGTGATTGAAACCATCTGGACTGCAGGGGGGTCACGTGTGTATGAGAAAATGACATAAAGTTTCTGATCTCCTTGTGCTTCTGCTCCAGATCCAGACAATCCGTGGTCGGATGGTGCGGAGGTGAGGGCGGTGCGGTCTGGGGGACTTCCCACCCTATCCTGGTCACACACAGCCTTCCCTCCCCCGCGTCCCACGCCGGGAAGCACACCCCTCCTCCCGGCTGCTGCAGCCCACCCTTTAGGTCTCCGGTGGAGGCACGCCTCCCCTGGCCCTGCCGCCCGGGGCGCGGATACCCGCCCGCCGCCCGCCCTCTCTGCGGGAGCGGTCCCCCTCCTTGGGGCTGTGCGGCGCCCAGGGAGCTCCGAGTGTGTGGAGCTCCGGGCCGGCTTTGGCGGCGGGGTGAGCGCCCCCCCCCCCCCCCCCCGGCTGCTCTCAGGAGTCGTCTGCCGACCGCGTTGCTTCAGCTCCCCTCCGGATGGCGGGCGGATAGGACAGATTCCCGTTTTGCGGCGCACCGAGCCCTTCCGCTTTCCCCACTCCGGGCCCAGGCGGGGGCTGCTGCAGCGTGAGTACAGGCGTGCGGGCCGCTGCTTTCTGAGTTGCTGGGGACTGCCCTCCCGGGCGATCGGGCTATCGGGCGATCGTGGCCAGCCCTGCCTTCCGGTCTGGCCCCGGGTGCGTGGTGTCGGGTGTGAAGCCCTGACCCGGGTCTGGGGTTGTGCAGAACTGCAAGTAGCCTCGGAGACACAGCTGAGCTGCATTTACCTGAGCCCATGCAAATCGAGTGCGGCTGGGTAAGGAACACGCGTGTGTTCACACACGCAACCATACAGACTAGCTTCCAACTCAAACAAAGGAAATTAACTTTTTCTTGTATCACTTGGACCTATTAAACGGGTTTTGTTTCCTCACTACCTCCATATGCTTTCTGGTGTTAACGAAGTGACCCAGCACTGAAGGAACACACTTAAAACGCTGCTTTTAGGGTATGAAAAATCTAGTATCCGAGTAAAGGTGAAAAGAACCAAACACTTTCTAGTGTTTTAAAAGGGATATTGCAGTGTTCTGGGGAATCTTGTATGAACATAGTTTATAATTGCTTAAATATGGATAAAATAGCTTCCTGACAGTATGAAATTATTTGCCATAATGCTGGTTCAAACCAGCCCTCTCCATCTCATTTCCACCCAGATGTTTCTGTTTTTGCATTGCTGGGTCTGGGGAGTGGTAAAGAAGTCATTAGCTTATGTCCAAGATATTAAGGGCCACAAGGACAACCCCCAAATGACCACATAATTGCTTTATTTTGTTTGTGTTTTCTACAAAGGATGTTTTTCAGAAGGTGGATGCCTTGATTTTGAGGGTGGAGGACAATGTCTTACGAAACTCAGACTGGCCCTAAACTTTTGAGCTTTCTGCCTTCACCGTCTAAATCCTGGGATTGTGGATGTGAAAACACCAAACCCTGCTCCCTTCATGTTTCTTTTCTTTCTTTTCTTTTCTTTTTTTTCTTTTAGAAGTAGAGATGTCTAAAGAATCAGAAGTAGTGGAAAATTCTAGAAAATTTAATGAAAAATACTGAGTTGTCCGTGGTCTCCTGTGGTCTCCATATCCTATGCTGAGTTAGGAAGACTCTGAGGCTCTGGAATCTATTAAATGCATACTGTAGCCAGCTGTGGTGGCACACCCCTTTAATCCCAGCACTGGGGAGGCAGAGGCAAGCTGATCTCTGTGAGTTCGAGGCCAGCCTGGTGTACAAAGTGAGTTCAGGACAGCCAAGGCTACATAGAGAAACCCTGTGTTGAAAACCAAAACCAAAACCAAAACCAAAACCAAAAAATGTAAATTGTGAAGCAGAAGTCGTCTGGCTTCTGTTGGTCTGGGTTAGAGTCTCTTGGAGACCAACAGATTACCTTTGGAAAGACTGTGCAAAATATGGGGAAGAGACTGATTCAAATAAATATTGGGAGAAAGATATTGGAAGTGGTTCCGGTTCTTTAATTGGGCCAGAAAGGAACCCTTCTCTAGCAGTTTCAAGAGAACCTTTATTATCAGTGTATTTTCTGTTGTGATTGGTTTAGTAATTAGAAAAGTGCTTGTTCCTCAGGATGGGTACTTGTGGAGAAAGGATGACACAAGCAAATATCTAGTTGATTGACTTAGCGTGTAAGATTTATAGATCATCAAGTAGAAAATGGTTAGGAGGCAGGAGCACTTCCCAGAAGAGAGGCTGTTTGAGGCGGGTCTGGAAGAGTGGTTGTGCAAATGAGTGGAGCAGAGTTGACGGTGGGGTTCTCAGGACAACAGAGTGGCCGTTTGGTTGGGAACCAGGGAGAAGCGTCAACTGGAGCTGCTGTGAGCTGCCCGGCCTTCCCTCACTCGTAACTGTTGCTCCTGTTTTAGGACAGAAGAGCAGAGCAGTCAGTAGCCTGCTCAAGATAGCGCGGCAGTCACTGTGGCAGAGCTGGCGTTTAGGTGCGCAGTTTGCCCTGACTTAGTTTTGTCTCCACTGCTGCTTCCACAGTGAGCAGTGGGAGGTCCAGCAGCAGGGACTGTGGTCAGCTGGAATTCTGGCTCATGGGCTAGAGTTCTATCCCACAGACATCATGAGCCTTCTGAAGGTTTTGTTTTGTTTTGTCTTGTTGGGGGGGGGCGCGGGTTTCGAGACAGAGTTTCTCTGTGTAGCCATGGCTGTCCTGGACTCACCTTGTAGACCAGGCTGGCCTCGAACTCACAGCGATCCACGTGCCTCTACCTCCCAAGTAAGTGTTGGGATTAAAGGCATGGGGGCCACCACACCGGCCTTCTGAAGGTTTTTGAGAAAAGCGGTGATGACCGGACAGTATTTTTAGAAGATCCGTGTGGAAGTGGTCCACAGGAATGTGATGTCATAGTTCATAATCAGGAGGGTAAAAAGGAAATGTAAGCAAGGTGTCTGTACGTTTCAGTTTATTCCCCATAGACAGTAAGGACCCTGCAGTAAGTAGTTAGGTACCTGGGAAGGAGCTGGATGCATTGACCACAGGGTTGCTGGGAACAGGAAGGGAGCAGCATGTTAGCTGACAAACGCTGAAATGGAGTGTGTGTGCAGCAACGCTGCCGGTGCCTTGTCCTGTATGTTCTGCACACATTTTGCAATACTCCAGGGACTGTTTTTCTCTCTGACAACTACCCTGAGAGTCAGAGTTCATTGCTGTGACGTAAGCGCCTTTCCTTGCCTGCCCATACATTCTCTTGCTTCTAATTAACAATGCTTAATTGTAAAATAAGAAAAGCATGAACAAAGATTATCTTTCTTAATGATACCAAATACCAAGTGGGACCAACCTATCTCACCTTGTGTAACTGGTGGAACAGTAAGAAGCCTTTGGAGTATTACTGTGCGGTAGGGTAGGAAGGGTATAGGGATGTGGAAGGTCCTTCTTGTCCGTCAGATTTCTTACCAGGGAGTTGTGTTTGTATGTACTGTTAGGGGACATAAAGGGTCACTGAATCCCCTAATTTATAACCAGGCTCTGTGACCCTCCACAGATACTGGACACAGAAGGGGCAGCAGTGGGTGGCTCTATCTCACTAGACTTCTCCTTGAGTAGCCTGAGTTCTTGTGTTCCCTCTGTAGACTAGGGTTTTGTTTTTGTTTTTCCTTCCGAACTTGTTTAGTTTTCTGAAGACTTGGTTGTTAGGCTGGTGTATCAGAAAGTGGAAGGTAGCACATCAAAGGCAGACACTCCCGGGATCTATGAGGGTGACCCCATGAAGGCCTCCTAGTAATGAAGGATATGGAGCCTGACCATCCATCTTCCACAGCCAGGCAAGGCTCCCAGTGGTGGCACTCGGACACAGACTCAGCCACAAACTACAGTCTGGCCTGCCTGCAGGATGTGCTGGGGAAATGGTCACGCAGGACTTGTGGGAGTGGCTAAGCCGTGACTAGTCTAAATCGAAGCCCATGCCTGACGCTGTCTAGATGACCAGGAAGCAGTGGCTGGATAGCCCAGAAACCTAGGGTAGAACCAAACATATACTTGCATGCACCCCTCAGCCACCTTACCCCTCGCCCTGCCCCACCCCCAGCAAGATTCCTATACTTTAAGAGGCAGCTGATGGAAGTGGATACTGAGACTTGGAGCCAGACATTAGGCAGAGAGAGAAAGAGAGAGAGCCCAGGTTGGAGGTCTCCATTTGCTTTCTCCCCTCAGAGCTCCAGGAGCCTAGTGGAAGAGGGGAAGGAGGCAGCCAGGGAGGGTCAAGGACACTGGAGGAGCACAGCCATGCATATACTTAACTGAGCAGGGCTCATAGGGGCTCATGGAGACTAAAGTGGCCAGCATGGAGCCTTCATGGGTCTCTGCTAGGTCCTCTGCATATGATTGCTGGCTTGCTGTTTTGCGAGGACTTATGACAGTGCCAGTGGGGGTGTCTGACTCTTGCTTGCTCTTGGTACCTTTTTCCTTGTACTGCCTTGCCTAGCCCAGCTGTGATGTTTGTGCCTGGTTTTATTGTATCTTGTTGTGTCATGTTTGTTTGATGTCCCTGGGAGGCCTGCTTTTTTCTAGGGGAAGAGGTGGAGCCCTGCAGTTGGGGGTGGTGGAGGTGGGGGGGTGGAGGTGGGGTGGTGGAAGTGGTGGGGTGGGGGAAATGGATTTGTGGGAGAGAGGAGGTAAGGGGGCACCGGAAGGAGTGGAGGGAAGGGAAGCTGTGGTTGGATGTATCATATGAGAGAAGAATAATTTAAAAATCAAAAAAAAAAAAAAACCCCCGTAAAATATAAATATAAAATGTATTATAAATAATTAGATAAAATAAAAAGAAAAAATAAAAGGCGAATATCCAAAATATATAAAGAACTAAAAGCAACAACAAAAATGGACATCAGGAAAATAAACAACCCAATTTAAAAATGGGGTACAGATCTAAACAGAGAATTCTCAAAAGAGGAAACTCAAATGGCTAAAAACCACTTAAAGAAATGTTCAACAGAGCCGAGCGTGGTGGTGCACATCTTTAATCTCAGCATTTGGGAGGCAGAGGCAGGCAGAGAGCTGTGAGTTCGAGGCCAGCCTGGTCTGCAAAGTAAGTCTAAGACAGCCAAGCCTACATAGAGAAATCCTGTCACAAAACAAAAACAAAAACAAAAACAAACAAACAAACAAAAAATGTTCAACATCCTTAGTCATCAGGGAAATGCAAATCAAAACTACTTTGAGATTTCGTCTCACACCTATCAGAATGGCTGATTAATAAAGCAAATGACAGCTCTTGCTGGATAGGATGTGGAGAAAGGGGACTCGAATATTCATTTGGTGCTGGTGGGAGTGCAAAGTTGTCCAACCGATATAGAAATTAGTGTGTTGGCTTCTCAGGAAGATGGAAAATACATTAAAAAAAAAAATCTAGGCACTTAGTGCTGTGAACTTTCCTTTTAGAGCTGCCTTCATTGTGTCCTATAAGTTTGGGTATATTGTGTGTTTGTTTTCATTCAATTCTAGAACATCTTTAATTTCTGTCTTGATCCATTATTTCATTGAATAGTGAGTAGTTAGGTTTCCATGAGTTTGTAAGCTTTTTGTTGTTTCTGTTGTTGATATTCAGCTTTAATCTTTGGTGATCAGAGAGGATACAGGGTGTTATTTCAATTTTCTTGTGTCTGTTGAAACTTGCTCTGTGTGTAAGCATGTGGTCAATTGTGGAGAAGGTTCCTGAGCTGATGAGAATAAGGTGTATTCTTTTGTATTTGGGTGAACTGTTCTGTAAACATGTGTTAGGTCCATTTGGTGTATGATGTCAGATAGCTCCAACATTTCCCTGTGTAGTTTTTGTCTAGATGACCTGTCTAGTTGGCAAGAGTGGGGTACTGAAGTCACCACTCTCAGTGTGTGAGGGTCAGTGTGTGATTTAAGCTGAGGCAGTTTTTCAGCAGGAAGTAGTCTAACGACAGTGATGCCCTCTTTCCCCTCTAACCTTCTTCTGTCCTACCTAGTGTTGGGGGGTTGGAAGGGATAGGGGTGGTTTAGGGAGGTAGGAATAAGAACTCAATAGAGTAGGCAAAAGTCCTGCTACATTAATGAGCAGTGTTTGCTAATTAGTGTTATTTTGGCGTGTGTTTGTTTCCCCTCTTTTGACTTGCTGGTCTAGGATTATTTATTCCTTGTGTTGTGGGGTGTGTGGCTAACCTCCTTGGGTTGATGGTTTCCTTCCAGGGCCTTCTGTAGGGCTGTAGATAGATATTGCTTAAATTTGGTTTTACGGGATGCCTTATTTTCTCCATCTTTTCTGATTGACAGTTTTGCTGACTATATAGTCTGGGCAGCATCTGTGGTCCTAGAGTCTGTATAACATCTATCTATTCTTTTCTGGCTTTTGGAATCTCCATTGAGAAAGCAGGTGTTATTCTAATAGGTCTGCCTTTATATGTTACTTGGTCTTTTCCCCTTACAGCTTTTAATATTTTTTCTTTGTTCTGTATGTTTAGTTCACCAACAGGCCTTTCTTTTCTGGTCTAATCTGTTGGTGTTCTGTGTGCTTCTGGTCTAGTCTATTGGTGTTCTGTGTGCTTCTTGTACCTTGATAGGCATTTCCTTCTTTATGTTAGGAAAATTTTCTACTATGATTTTGTTGAAAGTATTTTGTTTGACCTAGATTTCTTCTTCTTCTATTCCTATTATTCTTAGATTTGGTCTTAGAGTGTCTCAGGTTTCCTAGATGTTTTGTGCCAGGAGTTTTTCAGATTTAACGTTTTTCTCTGACTGATGTATCCATTCCTTCTATCTTCAGTGCCTGGAATTCTCTCTTCCGTCTATTATTCTTTGGGCAAGGCCTGCCTCTGACACGTTCCTGTTCAACGTCTAAACTTTTCATTTCCATATTTCCCTCAGTTTGGCTTGTATTTATTGAGTCTATTTCCACTTTCAGGTCTTGAACCGTTTTATTCATTTCCTCCAGCTGTTTGTGTTTTCATAGATTTCTTTAAGGACCTCTATCATATTCGTAAAGGCTGTGTTAAGGTTGTTTTCTTGTGCTTCAGCGATGTTGCAGTACGCAAGGCCAGCTGTGGTAGGATTTTGGCTCTGGTGGAGACATTGTGCTGGTGACTGGGCATCTGGGACTGGGAAGGTTGTAATTCTAGGGGCTGATAGCTGGTCTTGTCTTTGCTAGGTGGGTGTTTTCTTCCTTGTTTCTGTTACCTTCTCTGGTTCTGAAGAGACTATGGTGGCTTCCGGGACTCTGACAGGTGGAGGTGTTGCAGGTAAAGTGTGTTTCTGGGTATTGGGAGCTGACACTTAGGAATGAAGATGGGGTGGGATGGGGTGGGGGTGGGTTGAGGGGACCCACAGAAGGGAGGAAAGCAGAGTATTCTACCAAGATCTGCTTAGTTTCCTGGGAATAGCAGCAGAAAGCGAGGAGAAGCCACACAGGTAGTCTGCTACAGAGCTGGGGATGAGACTGGACATTAGATTTGGAGGAGTGGAGGAAGGAGAGTGAAGATCTGTAGTTCACTCACCTGTGTTGATAGCCTAATCAGTTCTCTGGCAGGCTTGTCTGTCCAGGTAATGCCAGGTGGCGTTGGGGGGCTGGATAGAGCAAGGAGTGGTGGGGAAGGAAGGTGTAAGAGAAAAATCTGTGTGATCTGCTGGAGATGGAGGCAGACGGGAGGGGAGGCCACAGCAGGTGGTCTGCTACAGAATTGGGCTGAGACTGAAAGGGATTGATTTTGGAGAAGAGGAGGAAGAAGTGAAGGTCTGAAGTCTGCAATCGGTCTACTTGCTTCCCTGGCCAGAGTGTGCTTTCAGCTGTCCACACTCAGTTTTTCATCAGAGCTCTGGAAATCTGAGGTGTTGAGTTGGGCTTTGGGATGACCAGTATGTCTATAGGCAATTCCTCATTTTGGGATCTGGCCCTCTAAAGAACGATACTCTCTCAGGATGGATCATTTGAAGTGAAAAATCAGGAGTTAAGGTTCCAGCCTTGCCATTTCTTCACAGGTTTCTGGAATTTGATGATTTAGGAGTAGCTCAGTTTTGTTTTGTTGAGATGGAGTCTCACTATGCCTTGGTTGAGATGGAGTCTAACTATGCCTTGGTTGAGATGGAGTCCACCACCCCTCAGGCGATCGCTCGGTTTTTCGGCCTCTAGGGTGTGGTTATCCTTTAGGACTAGACAGAGGAGGTTATGTCCAAATGAGCCTCTGGATTCATTTTCCCATTTTGTGTCTCGAATCTCCTGAGAGCCATTTTGCTTTATCTGGATAGAAAGAGACACATTGTTCATGTTTCCTCAGAGGGTGGTGGCACTCACTGTCAGTCAGTTGGTGAGCTTTTCTGAGGAAAGAACGTTCTCAAACCTAGTCCTGAGACCTGGAGGATCTCCTTAAGAGTTTTTTTGTTTTGTTTTGTTTTTGTTGTTGTTGTTTGTATCAAAGAAGAAGAAAGAAAAGAAGTACTAAAACATGAAACCAGGTATGTCTGTCAAATAACAGCTTTACAGAAACTTTTTTCCCTTCTTCTTCCCCCCCCCAGACAAGGTTTCTCTGTGTATCCTTGGCTGTCCTGTATTCGCTTTGTAGCTTTTGTTGTTTTTGAGACAAAATTTCCCCTTGTAACAGAGTCCTGGCTGTCCTGGACTCTCTTTATAGACCAGGCTGACCTTGATCTCAAAGATCCAGCTGCCTCTGTCTCTGCCTTCCTTCCCCAAGTGCTGGGATTGAAGGTGTGCGCCACTTTGCCCAGTATGATACTTTACTTACACAGTTACCATTTTTATATGTGGTGAGCGTTTGCCAGATTTATCACTTGTTAGAGGAGTGATTTATGTTTTCTGAAAGACAGGACTGGACTCCTTTTGATACCCAAGTGTAACCTGGTACAAAATTTTGACTGTTGGAGATGACTCTATCTCCAGATAATCCTAAATCTTTGTTAAACCACTTGAGCTGTCAGGAGGATGAAGTAGGAGGAGAGCAAGTTCAAGGCAAGCCTGGAGAGCTTTTGTTGAGATCCTGTCTCAAAAAAGTTAAAAACGATAAAAGTAGGAGGGGCTGGAGAGTGGCTCAGCTGTTAAAGCGTTTGGTGACATTGGAGTTATTGTCCCCAGGAGCCATGTAAATGCCAGGTGGGTGTGAAGGCCCCAACTAATTCTAGTGCTAAGAAGAAAGAAAGAGAAGATGAGACTTTCCCTCTACACTGGAAGTATTGTGGAGCTCTGGTTTCAGCTGAGTGACCCTATCTCAGTGTATAAGGTGGAGAGCAAACTCCTAACATCAGCCTCAGGTCTCCACACACACGCTATGAAAAATTAAAAAACAAAGCCGGGCGTGTAGTGCACGCCTTTAATCTCAGCACTATCGGGAGGCAGAGGCAGGTGGATCTCTATGAGTTCAAGGACAGAGTGGTCTACAAAGAGTCCAGGACAGCCAGGGCTACACAGAGAAACCCTGTCTCAAAAAACAAAACAAAACAAAAGTATGGGGGAATAAGGGGAAAATGGGAGGGAGGGAAGAATGGGAGGATACAAGGGATGGGATAACCATTGAGATGTAACAAGAATAAATTAATAATAAAAAAAAAAAAGTATGAACAAGATGGTAGAGTCCTTGCTTAGCATGTGTAAGGTCCTGGGTCAGCACCCAATACCACACATGTAAACATTATTTGGTACCTCCTTACTTAAGTGTTGCACATAAAGTTCTGAGCTCCATGTGGGTGTTGAGCTGACCTGATAAGGAGGCTGAACATGTAGGGTTGTATTTTCTGGTGAGAAATAGGACCTAATTAGTTATCTTTCCTATTAGACATGTTAGGTTACATTTCTGTTGCTGGGAACTACAGTTAGAAGAGTGTCCTTTCAGAGAGGACCACTGTGGTTAGTAGTAAGGACTGTCTTGGGGAGCTCATTCTGAAAACTTACTATTTTTCTCCAGGTTCCATACACTGGTTACAAGTCCAAGGAGAATGGCAATTCTTTTAAAAATTGTGTCCTTGGACTGGGACTATACCTCACCTAGCATGGACAAATAAATCCCTGGGTTTGATCCTTAACACTGCAGAAATAGGGAGTGGTGTACACACCTGCTCTCTAAGCACAGCAGAGGTGGAGGTAGGAGGACCAGGAGTTAAAGATAATCTTCCACTATACAGTGAGTTTAAGGTCAGTCTGTAACATATGAAACTGTCTCAAAAAAAAAAAAAAAATGGTGTACTGGCTGGGGATGGTGCATTCTTGTGATCTCTGCGCTGAGGAGGCAGAGGTGGGAGCATTAGGAATTCAAGACCATAGGCTGGGGACATAGCTTGCCCGAAGGCTTGAGTGTGATTTCCAGAACCCTCTGATATCAAAATGCTAGGTATGCTGGGAACTCTTTCCTTTCTCCTTTGTTGGCCATTTTGGCGGCTGATTTTGGTTAGGGATTGTCCCGCACCTAAGGCAGGAAGATGGTGACCACAAAGAAGACGAAAAAGTCTCTGGAGTCAATCAACTCTAGGCTCCAGCTTGTTATGAAAAGTGGAAAGTATGTGCTGGGTACAAGCAAACTCTGAAGATGATCAGACAAGGCAAAACAAAATTGCCCAGCGTTGAGGAAATCTGAAATAGAATAGTATGCCACGTTGGCTAAAACTGGTGTTCATCAACACAGTAGCAATAATATTGAATTGGGCACAGCATGTGGAAAATAATACAGAGCGTGCACACTGGGTATCTTTGACCCAGGAGATTCTGATATGATTAGAAGATGCCAGAACAGACTGGTGGAAAGCAAACCAGAAAAGTTTTCCTTTAATAAAACTTTGCCAGAGCTCCTTTAAAAAAAAAAAAAAAAGCTTAGGTATAGGGGGCTGGAGAGATAGCTCAGTGGTTAAGAGCACTGTCTGCTCTTCCAAAGGACCTGAGTTCAATCCTCAGCACTCACATGGCAGCTCACAACTGTCTGTAACTCCAGTTCCAAGGGATCAGATACCTACATACCAATGCACATAAAATAAAACTAAATAAAAATTATTTAGCCAGGCGTGGTAGCATATGCCTTAAAAAATAAATAAATAAGTCTAGATGTAGTGGTGTGTACTTGTAATCCCAGCATGAGGAGGTGGAGATCTCAAGGGCTCACTGGCCAGCCAGACTAGCCTACAGATTGACTTCCAGGCTGCTGAGAAACCCTGTCTCTGAAAAAATGGTGCACAGTGCCCGGAGAACGATACCCGAGCTTGTCTTGTCTTTCACATGTATGTATCCCCTGTGCACATACACTCAGAGGGAGAGGGAGAGAGAATATATTTAAGGCTGGTTTGTGTTACAAAGCAATTCCTTTAAAAAGAACCCTAAAAATAAAAAAATAAAAAAAATTCTGTTCTTACATGGTGGGGAGTGGTCATGTGAACCTTTTGTTTGAGTAGACACTAGAGTCTGTGGAGACCTAGAGGCGAAGGAGAGCTACTTGCAGAGGTTAGTGCTTTGTGTTACCATGGAAACAGCATTCATTGTGATGATTTTGTTTTGCTATTTTCCCCCCACATCTCTGTTTTGACAGGCCACTGCCTCATATTGGAATAATGTTTAGGACCACAGTGTTTGTACTGAAGGAGTCATGGGAAAGGTCGTGGGGTGTAGTTCAGTGGTAGAGTGCTCACCTAGCATGTATAGGATCCTAGGTTTGGTCCCCAGCTCTGGAAAAGAAGAGAAAAATGTCATGGAAGATGGGACCTCTTGTTTCAGGTGGCCTTCTTTATTTTCTCTTAAAAAAAAAATCCCACCGTGTGTGTGTGTGTGTGTGTGTGTGTGTGTGTGTGTGTGTACGTGTGTACACGTGCGCACGTGCATGTGTCATGTTGTGAGTATGGAGATGAGAAGATGTTTGTGGGAGTTGGTTCTCTCCTTTCACCATGTGAGTTCTGGGGATTAAACTCAGGTCATGAGGCTTGTTGGTAAATTCTTTAACCTGCTGAGTCATCTTCTTGGCCCCTAGATCATGTTTTTGTTTGTGTTTTTAAAGCTCCATAAGTAGTTTAGTAATCAGTATGAGCTACAAGATTAGTTGATAACATGGCAGCCTTATTCCATGTTTATGTTTGTTCAGGAAGCAGTATCATGTCCACATTCAGTTATGTACTTAGTTTCCATGTGTTTGTTACTATTACTGGTCCCTAGAGGGCCTAGGTATGAAATCCAGACTTGGTTGAAGCCATTATCAAGAACTGGTCCTTGTGAAGCATTATTTTCTGTGGCCTATCACGTGTGTGTGTGTGTGTGTGTGGTGGAGGGGAGATAAGCAAGGATACATAGTTCTATGGAAGTTCAATTTTAAAAGTAAATTACAAGTATTGTTTCCTTGTTAAGTTAGACCTCTGTTCTCTGGGAAATGCTTATCAACTGAGTGTATTTTGAGTCTTCACAGTAGCTGGCTGAAGGCATTGTGACCTTGTGCAGTGGTGGGAAGAGCCCTGCAAGGCAATTTTCTAGGTTGTATCAGCTTCCTCCTCTCTTTTCTCCTAAGTTTTTTTGTGTTTTGTTTCCGTGTGTGTGTGTGTGTGTGTGTGTGTGTGTGTGTGTGTGTGTGTGTGTTGAGACATGTTTCTCTGTGTAGCCTTGCCTGTCCTGGAATAGTTTTGTAGACCAGGCTGGTCTTGAACTCACAGAGCTGCTTGCCTCTGTCTCCCTGAGTACTGGGATAACAGGCATGCACCAAGGGGTAGGCAGAGGCAGGATTCTGAGAGTTCAAAGACAGCCTGGTCTACAAATGAGTTCCAGGGCAGCCAGGGCTGTTACACAAAGAAATGTGGTCTCCAACAACAACAACAACAACACAACAACAGCAACAGATTTATTTTATTATTTTTAATTGTTTGCCTGTGTGTGTTTGTATGTGGGTATGTGCATGTGAATGCAGGTGCCCATGGAGGTCAGAGGCTGCGGAAGCCCTGGAGCTCCAGTTACAGGGAGTTGTTTTTTAATTTTTTAAAATTTTTTCTTAAATTTTTTAATTTTTTTGGGAGTTGTTTTTTTTTAAAGATTTATTTATTTGTTATTATGTATACAGTGCTCTCCCTGCATGTGCACCTGCAGGCCAGAGGAGGGCATCAGATCACATTATGGATGGTTGTGAACCACCGTGTGGTTGCTGGGAATTGAACTCAGGACCTCTGGAAGAGCAGTCAGTGCTCTTAACCTCTGAGTCATCTCTCCAGCCCCAGTTACAGGGAGTTGTGAAGTACCTAGTGAGTGCTGAGAACTGAATTCAGATCCTCTGCAAGAACAGTGAGCGCTCTTAACTGCTGAGCTATCTCTCTAGTCCCTGTCCTTTCTTTTCTTTTTTCTTTTTTTTTTTATATGCTTGCTTAGATACTTTTAATTTTTTTCAATTTTTAATTAAATTAATTAAATTTTAATAAAAATTAATTAGTGTGTGTGGGGGGGCACTGTTGTGTATACATGGAAAGTCAGAAGACAGTTTGTGAGAACTGTTCTTTCTTCCAGCATATGGGACATGGGGATAGAACTCAGATTATCAAGCTTGTCAGCAAAGGCCTTTATGCTCTGAGCCATCTTGCCAGCCCTTGGCTTAAGATTCTTTTTTTTTTTTTTAAAGACTCATTTATTAATAGTCTAAATGTGAGCCAGCAGGTGGAAGAGGGCACCAGATCTCTTTATAGATGGCTGTGAGCCACCATGTAGTTACTGGGAACTGAACTCAGGTCATTTGGAAGAAGAGACAGTGCTCTTAACCTCTGAGCCATCTCTCTAGTCCCCAGTCAGGTATCTATCTCCTCTGTTGAGGAAGAGATACCTCTTTTTAAGATTTATTTGTTTATTTTATTTTATGTATACGAGTGTTCTGTTTTCATGCACACCAGAAGAGGGAATCAGATTAATGGTGGGTGCTGGGATTTGAACTCAGGACCTCTGGAAGAGCAGTGAGAGCTCTTAACCGCTCTCCAGGCTGGCTTAAGATTCTTTTAAGGCCAGGGGAACAAATGGTTGTTTGTGACCTACTGTTGGTTATAGGAGGGTTGTTGTTGTTGTTGTTGTTGTTGGATTTTTTTGTTTTTGTTTCTCAAGGCAGGGTTTCTCTGTATAGCTCTGGCTCTCCTGAAGGTTTTCATACCTAGAAGAGGCAGTAATACGGAGCATGGGGGTTCAGAAGCTTGTTGGGGAAGTAGCATGGCGAATGGTTATCTCCGCCAGGGTGGCACTGGCGTTGAATGGTTAGAAAGCACAGTGAGGGCTGGAGAGATGGCTCAGCGGTTAGTAGTGTAGACTGCTCTTGAAAAGCACCATAGTTTGGGTCCCAGCATCTACAACTGACTGTGACTGCAGCCTCGGGGGTCTGAGGACCTCTTTCTGTCTCCACGGGCACGTGCATTCATGTGCACATACTCATACATACGCATAGCTTTAAAGTCGTTAAAAGGAAATACTACAGTGCTTTCTTTTACATTTATAAGACATTATCCATGACTGAGTATTTGTAGACACATGAGCACATGCCTATGCCAAGTAAAGTTGTGTCTATGGAAGGAAATTTTAAAGAAAAAGACAGTAACCTGAATTCAGAACATTTATTGTTACCTAAAGTAGTAATCAAGATCTAAATCATGAGCCCAGATAAAGCTTAGGATGCACAGGTGATGGCAAGTCTTGGCCCTTGTAGGAACAGTTGGAAGTGTTAGAGCATCCCAGGGCCCAGTCCCAAGGACCTTCCTCTTAGGCGGTTCTGTAGCTGTGTGTGTGTCCATCCATGCCCATGCGCATTAGCATGGGAGAGGACAATTGGGTATCATTCCCCAGGCTCCATTCACTAATAAATGCTATTTTTTTTTTTTTGAAGACACGGTGTCTCAGTGACTTAGGGTTCACCGAGTAGGCTAGTCTAGCCGCCTAACGAGCCCTCCGGATATACCTATCTCTGTCTCCCCAGTACTAGGATTATAAACACGTGTTTGGCTTTTTGTTTTGTTTAATGGAGATTCTAGGAATCAAATTCAGGTCTTTGTGTTTACAAGACAAGCACTTTACTAGCTATCTTCCTAGCCTTGGCTTGTTCTTCTGGTTTTGTTTTGTTTTTGTGTTTTGAGAGAAAGTCTTTGTTATACAGATCCGCCTGGCGTGCTTTGACCTTACATATCCTCTTGCCTGTGCCTACTAACTGCTGGGACTTTAAGCATGTGCCATCAACCCCAACAGGGTCTGATGGCCTTAAAGTGCTAGGATTTATGGAGTATTTATTCTGTGTTAGATTCTGTAATAAAGGTTTTATGTACACTGGCTGAACCTTCCAGACAGCCTCTCAGCATAAGTACGGTGAGCATCCTCACTTGAAGGTGGAGAAACTGAGGTCCAGGGAGATGAACTTGAGATCACTCAGCTCAGGAGCTGGAGAGCCAGGATATGAGGCTTCCTGGATGTTCCACTCTGACTGGTTCTGTGGAGCCTTTTCACTAGGCTTGACTCCTGTATTCTTCCTGTCCCTTTATTGACTCTTTCTGGTAGCAACCAGAGCATTCTAATGTAAGCCTCATATGGACTCTTTATACTTAGGAGTAAGAGTTAAGATTTATTACCAGTCCTTGTATGGTCTAAACCCAGCCCTCCACCTGTTCTCTACTTCATTTCATCTCTGAGCCTTTGCCGGTCACCTGGCGTGCTCTTCCTGGATATTGTGAGTTTGCACTCTTAGTTCATTCAAGTGTGGGCTTGAGTACACAAGCTCAGAAGGCTTGCCTCATCAGCCTGGTGAGAGACTTCCTTGAGTCACACTCTATGGCTCTGTGATTTTTTTCGTTTGTTTGTTTTTAAAAGATTTATTTATTTTATGTGTGGGTGCTCTATCTGCATGTACACCTGCATGCCAGAAAAGGGCATCAGATCATGTTATAGATGGTCGTGAGCAACCATGTGGTTGCTGAGAATTGAACTCAGGACCTCAGGAAGAGCGAGCCGACAGTGCTCTTAACTGCTGAGCCATCTATCTCTCCAGCTTCCTCCCTTCCCCCACACTTAAGACTTCGTTTCTGGACTCTTATGTATGTTCTTTCCCCTTGTCTATACAATCTGTCTTTATGATAATACATTACTGTCTTATTATTATTTTGATGTGTATGTGTGCACGTACTTATGGATATGAGGCACACCTAGCCTCGTGACATGGAGTCTATGTCTATGTAAGGACATGAAGTGACATGGAGTCTATGTCTATGTAAGGATACTAATCCCAGCACTGTCCAAAGGCTCCACCTCTTATTATCTTCACCTGAGGGGTCAGTTGGTTTTTCTTTTAACTTATTTAGTGTGTAAGTTTGTGTGTGTGTGTGTGTGTGTGTGTGTGTGTGTCTGTCTGTCTGTCTGTCTGTCTGTGTCTGAGGGGGGCACGCAGAGACACAGAGACAGAGACAGAATATGCCACATGTGGGCTGGTGGCTAATGGTTCCTTGGAACCAGAGTTACAGGCAGTTGTGAGCCACCCGAATTAAGTGCTGGGAACTGAACTCATTTCCACTTGAAGAGTAAAAAGTGCTCTTTAACCACTGAGCCATCTCTAGCACCTGTACAATGGTGTCCAATTAAATAATTCTCTTTAACATGTCCCTTTAATTGAGTTCTGTGGATTCTTTGGAGGTCATCTCATTTAACCTTTGCAGCAGCTCTGAGAAGTGTGTTTTCTTCCTCGTTTTTATATTCTTTATTCCAGTGGGATCTCAACTATCCTCAGAGCTTCTACTAGGCCTTTAATGCCAGCTCTTGGGAGGCAGAGGCAGGTGAATCTCTGGGTTCAAGGCTAGTCTGGTCTGCAGAGTGAGATCCAGAATAGCCTGGGCTAAGACAGAGAAAGCTTGTCTTGAAAACCAAAAACAAACAAACAAACAAACAAACAAGTGAAAAGATTTTGGGCTAGAGTCAGATGGCCTCCTTTATATCATGCGGTCCTAGACAGATTCCTTACTTTCTCTGTGCCTTTGTTTCCTCATCTATAAAATGAGGCGATGGTACTATCTGCCTTACAAAATTGTGGTGAAGCTAATGATTTCACAGAAAAGATGACCTGGCGGACTGCTGTATGACCAGGGACATCCCTGAGCTTCCCATGCTCCTCACTATAAAGCTAATCTTTTTCCTCTGTGTTCACCAACTCCTTTCATGATAACAGCCATCCCTGCCTCCTGTCAAGCATCATACTTAAAAGGCCTTTCCAGTCTCACTTTCCAGAATTGTCCTTAGCTAGTGCCGCCAGCCCCACTAAGGCCTTGGCCTGTTCTCGCTGAAAACAGCTTTTATGACTCAGATGTCCTTCAAGTTCTGAGACTCCTCTAAACAAGCTTTGTAAAACACAGTTCAATGAATCTTCTTCCTTTTCTTTTTTAAAATTGAGGCACAAATACTAAGCTTATAGCCGGGCGGTGGTGGCACACACCTTTAATCCCAGCACTTGGGAGGCAGAGGCAGGTGGATCGCTGGGAGTTCCAGGCCAGCCTGGTCTACAGAGCCAGTCCTAGACAGACAAGGATACACAGAGAAACCCTGTCTCAGAAAAATAAACAAAACAATACTAAACTTAGAATGATGGGTATCAATGTGTATGAAGTTCCATGTAGCTACCATTCAGATCATGAGGCAGAGCATTTACAGACCCAGCAGGTCCCCTCCCACTCCTCAGAAAACATTGCATTCCTTCCCTAATCACTCTTCCGTTCCCACTTGTTCTGCCTTTTCTGCTCCTGGGTAAGTGAGCCACAGAAACTCTTCATGGATTCTTTTTTTTCACTAGATAGCTCCATCCTTTACCGTGACTTTCAGATGCCTTTGCCGTTTGGCTTTTCCTTCAAGACCTCTGTGGCTTTTCCTTCAAGACCTCTGTGCATACATACCCTGCCCTTTCAGCCATGCCAGAATCGTGTGAGAATCAATATGGCTGGCCCTCCCCTTGTATTTCTTTTGCACTTGATACTCTCTTGCTGACTTCCTTATCTCTCATATTCTCGCTTCAGCTCCAGGCAGAATGGAGCCCTTCTCTGCACTCTGGAAGCATGGTTGGTTGCCTAGTTGTGTGTTATGTGTCCTGTCCCTTCATTGGTTACTTTCTTGGATGGTGGGTGATTCATTCCTTATTTCCTCTATAACCAGTCAGTTGAATTAAAAACAAAGATTTATTTATTTTTTACCTGCATGTACGTATGTGCTCC
>OU015752.1:122916291-122927286 GCA_907169655.1 Acomys percivali | reverse complement strand
TGTGTGTATGGTGCCTGAAGAGGCCAGAGGAAAGCATTGGATCCCCTGGAGCTGGAGTTACAGATGGTTGTGAGCTGTTGACTGGGATCTGGGAAAGGAACTCAGATTCTTTTTAGTTCTCTGAACTTCTGATCAATCTCTCCAGCCCTAAGTTGGTTGTATTTTACACAAGTAGTTCATTCTTTATAGAAAAATTAGAAAAGTAAGACTGAAAACAAAACAAAACAATCTATTTTATTTATTTATTTTTAATTTTAATTTTTATTTTTTGGTTTTTTGAGACAGGATTTCTCTGTGTAGCCTTTCCTGTCCTGGACTCACTTTGTAGACCAGGCTGGCCTCGAACTCACAGCGATCCACCTGCCTCTGCCTCCCGAGTGCTGGGATTAAAGGCGTGCGCCACCACGCCCGGCAAAACAATCTATTTTAATGTCATTATTCAGAGATAATCATTGCTTACGCATTTATCAAAATAAATAGGCATTCACAAAATGCTGTTTACTACTTTATTTATTTTCATTCATGTTTAGAAACTACCCCTGTCTCTCAACACACACATTGCTATATAGATACTGTAATGGCTAGACACAAGGCCAATGTTGAATGCTTGTCTGGAAACACTTGGAATAACCTCTGTATGCCTGTATATTTTAATGCTGTTCCTCAAGTATTTAGGGGGTGGGTTGCATTTCTAAAAAGAAAGCAAATAGATGAAAAGGAAAATATTTTGAGAGTTCTTGATTTGATGTGCTTAGCCAAATTGGTCTCTGGAAAGTCTTTGACTGTGAGTGAGATGCTTGTCTTTTGGCTATCTTCACTGTGGTGGTTTGAATAGGTATGGCCTGCATAGACTCATGTGTTTGAATGCTTAGCCCATGGGGAGTGGTACTTGTGGCCTTGTTGGAGGAAGAGTGTCACTGTGGGGCTGAGCTTTGAGGTCTCCTAGTGCTCAAGCTTCACCCACTAAGGCTCAAGATGTACAACTTGAGGGCTGGAGAGATGGCTCAGCAGTTAAGAACACTGTTTGCTCCTCCAGAGGTTCTGAGTTCAATTCCTGGCACCCATATGGTGGCTCACAACCATCTATAATGGGATCTGATGCCCTCTTCTGGCATGCAGGTGTACATGCAGATAGAGCACACATACAAAATAAATATATCTTAGTCAGGTGCAGTGGCACACACCTTTAATCCCGTTACTTAGGGAGGCCGAGGCAGGAGGATCACAGGGAGTTCAAGGCCAGCCTGATCTACATTGAGAGTCCTGGACAGCCAAGGCTATACAGAGAAATACTGTCTCAGATAAATGAATAAATAAATAAGTAAATAAATAAAATAAAAAAGATGTAGACCTCTCAGCTCCTTCTCCAGCACCATGTCTGCCTGCATGCTGCCATGCTTCCCGCCATGATGATAATGGACTAAAGCTCTGAAACTGTAAGCCAGCCCAAATTATGTGTTTTCCTTTATAAGAGTTGCCTTGGTTATGGTGTTTCTTCATAGCAATAAAAACATTAACTCAGACATTTACCAAACTGAAATGATAAATACTTGCAAGTCAGATCATATAAATGGTGCTTCATTAATGTTTTATTAGAATATATTAGAAAATAATGGAGTAGCTATTTAATTTCTACAGTATTTCTTTGGTGATTTATGTGTTTGTGTTTTTGTGTGTATATGTTCTCTCTCTCTCTTCTCTCTCTCTCTCTCTCTCTCTCTCTTTCTCTCTCTGTGTGTGTGTGTGCCTTCAGAGTGTGTGTGCTACATGTGTATGGGTGTCACATACAACCACAGAGGATGTTAGATCTCTTGGAGCTGGCAATATACTTGATGTAATGAAAAAGAATTTACATCCAATTGACACTACATTACATTAATAAATAGGTGCACATTTTGCAAAGTGTATCTATGGCAGTCCTGAACAAGAATGGTTTTCTGTTTAAGTTGTAGCAACTTTTCTGTCTGTGGATTATCACTGCTTCGCTGGCCAGATTTTTATAATTCCTATAATGTGTTTGTGGCAACTATCTCAAAGTAACCTGCAATTCTCCTGGCAATTTCTCACTCTGTTCTGATAGAAAATGTAGCACTCTTCTGTTGTCATATATGTCACTTCCATCACCAGATTCATAGCCACAATGTTAGAGACTGCCTAAGCATCCTCTGCCAGCACTGCTCTCCTTCGTGGATCCATCATTTGATTGCTGTTGCCTATAATTTCCAAAATCAGTGTATTTCCCACAACCACTATAATTACCTCCAGCCAAATGTCCCCCTTTATCGTAACCATCATCTCCTCCTCCACCACCATATATATCCACTGCCTTGGTTTCTATATCCTGGTTCATTACTATCAACCTCTACTACTATAACCAGGACCACCATTATAGCCTCTTCGGTTACTATACGCAGGACCACCACCACAGTGTCCTCTACTACTATTATAACCAAAATCACCACCATAGTGTCATCTACTACTATAGCTAAGACCACTACCATAACCTCCTCTACTGCTGTAACTAAGATCTCCATCAGAGCTTCCTCTACTACTGTGACCAGGACTACCACCATAGTTGCCACGATCACTTCCAATTTTATTATATCCACTATCACTGCCTCCGTAACCACTGCTGTTCCCACTACCTTCACCACCATAGCCTCATCTTCTACTAAATTTCTTTTCCACAACCCTTAAAGTTGCCAGATACCTCCACGACTTCTCTGTGGTTCAGCCAACTGCATCTCTTGTTTAGAAAGGGCCTTTTCAGTTTCCCAGTTCTGCCCGTTAATAGTGTGGTATTTCTGAACAACAATTTTATCAGCCGATTCATGATCATCAAAAGTTACAAAAGCAATCTGACTGTGGTGGCGCACACCTTTAATCTTAGCACTAGGGAGGCAGAGGCAGGCAGATCTCTGAGTCTAAAAACAAGACAGAACAAACCAAACCAAACCAAAATAAAACAAGTTACAAAAGCAAAAGCTTGTTTGTTCCACTTTATCTTCCATAACTTAAGTTGTTTCAATTTTTTTTTTTCAGAGACAGGGTCTCTCTGTGTATCCTTGGCTGTCTTGGACTCACTTTGTAGACCAGGCTGGCCTCAAACTCACAGAGATCCGCCTGCCTCCCAAGTGCTGGGATTATAGGGCCTGGCTCTTAACATACTTTTCAAAGTAACCTCTCAAATTATATTCTTTTGTATCTTCGTTAATACCACCAACATTTTCTTCAGTGGTGGGCACCGGACTTTACAGAATCCTCTCTAGTGATAGCTCCCTTTGCTTCCACCACACACTCATCAGCCTTGTGAGGTTAGGCACACATTGCTGCATCCACCAGGTGCATGGCTTTAATTCCAGCACTAGGGGCACAGAGGCAGGCAGGGCTATATAGAGAGACCTTGTCTTAAAAAAAAAAAAAAAAAAAGAGCTGGGTGTGGTGGCTCACGCCTGTAATCCCAGCATTTGGGAGGCAGAGGCAGGCGAATTACTGTGAGTTCAAGGCCAGCCTGGTCTACTAAGGGAGTTCTTGACTGCCAAGGCTACACAAGGAAACCCTGTCTTGAAAAACCAAAACCAAACCAAACCAAAAAACAAAAACAAGAGAGAGAGAGAGAGAGAGAGAGAGAGAGAGAGAGAGAGAGAGAGAGAGAGATAATATCACCAAACCATGGCCTTGAAATGTTTTGTTGAGGGTGGGATCTCTCATTACCACACAATCTGTAAGTGTGCTATATTTATTTCTCAAAATGTTCTCTTAAAGTATCTCCTATAGTTTCAAAGCTCAGACCTCCAGTTAAACAGTTTCTCAGCTTCTGTGGTTTCTTTAGATCACGTCTCCCTCCCTCAGCTGTCAGGACTGTGTCAGGAGTCAGGCTGGGGGCTGCTGGTCCCAATTTTCCCTTCGTTTATAGACCAGGCTTTCTTCTTCCAACTCAAGTTCAATGTGGAACCGAGAGTAAGAGTGGAAATCATATTTCTTAACATCCAAGCCCCTCCACCTCTGTCTCTGTCTTTCTCTTTTTCTGTTCCTGTCTCTTCTTTACTCTCCACTCTTGAGACAAGAGCTGCTATATAGTCCTACCTATGCTGGAACTCACTACCTACATCAAGCCAGACTTGAACCTTCAGCTAGCCTCCTGAATGCTGTAATTATAGGTGTGAGCCTCTGTGCCCAGCTAAAATCAAAGTTCTTTTATTTATTTATTTAATTAGTTTATTTATGCAGTGTGGTGCAGGGGTGTACTTTGAAACTCAGAGAACAACTCAAGGGAATAATTCTTTCCTTCTGTCCTAGAAATCCCAGGAATTGAACTCAGGTGGTCAGGCTTTGTGACAGGCGTCTTTACCTTTGGGGCCATCTTAATGACCCATAAAGACATTTGTTTTCATTTGCTCCAGGAGTATGTATACCTTGTTAAACAATTGGAAGTAAAAATAATTCCTCTGAGTTTTATATAAAAATGCAGCCTATAAACAAACCCTCTGCAGAGCTTGAAGAAATGTGGATTGTGGATTTTATAACATGCATTGCTTTATATGTATACATTTAAAAAGTGTAAGCATGTTGTCATGGCCTGGCAGTGGTGGTGCATGCCTTTAATCCCAGAACTTGGAAGGCAGAGGCAGGTGGGTGGCTATGAGTTGGAGGCTAGCCTGATTTACAGAGTGAGTTCCAGGAAAACAAAACAGAAAAATATATTCATATTCTCTCTCTCTCTCTCTCTCTCTCTCTCTCTCTCTCTCTCTCTCTCTCGTTTTTGGAGACAGGGTGTCTGTGTGATAGCCCTGGCTGTCCTGGAAATCTCCCTGCATCTGCCTCCCTTACTGGGATCAAAGGTTTTCCCACATGCCTGGCTTCAAACATCTCTCAAAAGTCTTTGATATTCAGACCAAACCCTTCTAACATTTGTAGACAGTTTTCTTCTTTCTTTCTTTCTTTCTTTCTTTCTTTCTTTCTTTCTTTCTTTCTTTCTTCCTTTTTCTTTCTTTCTTTTTCCTGAAACAGGGTTTCTCCGTGTAGTCTTGGCTATCCTGGACTTGCTTTGTAGACCAGGCTGGCCTCAAACTCACAGCGATCCACGTGCCTCTGCCTCCTGAGTGCCTGGCCTTCTAGACAGTTTTCACCTATTAAACTTTTAATTATATATTTGAGGCTGCTTATCCAAAGACATCTTTTGTCAGCAGGGTAGCTCATAGATCCACGTTCCTTTTCTTGTTTGTCATACTGTGTATCATTCCTTTAACCTGTTTCTTTCATTACAAATTTATCTCTGTAGCTGCAATGTTCCTGACTGTTTCTTTCATAGCATCTGCTTATTAATTATCTATGGATCTCATGTTTCTTCTATTTCCTTTTCATTTTCACAGTCTGTTGCATTTCCTTGAGACTTGATATCAACTACTTTGTGAATTGGTAGTATTTATCATGTTTTTGTGAGGAAGGCATTTTATTTTAGAGATTAATTTGGCCCTTTGTTTCTAGAATAAACATCTTTTTTTCTCTAACTGCTTATATATTTTTTGCTATTTATTCATTTTTCTAATTTTACCATTTGATCTTCCTTTCATAGTTTAAGACTTTTATTTGCATTGTATTGAGATACTTTAGCAGACTTACTATGTTTAAATATATATTTATTTCTATTTTATGTGTGTGAGTGTTTTCGTTTCCTTGTGTGTAAGTGGAATCAAGCCTGGTGCCTTTGGAGGCCAGAAGAAAGTGTTGAGTCCCCTGGAACTGCAGTTGTGGGTAGTTGTAAACTGCCACTATATAGGCACCGGAGGCGGAATTTATGTCCTCTACCAGAGCAAGTGCCCTTGACTGCTAACTGCTGAGCCATCTCACCAGCCACTCAGGTTCACTGTAAGTGAAGGGCTAAGGAGTTAATGGTAGTCCTACTTTTGATGATGGTAGGGCTATTTTTTTTTTTTTTTTTTTTAAAGATAGAGTCTTGTATTATCCAAGATTGACCTCAGACTTGCTATATAGTTTAGACTGGCCTTGAACTCCTGATATTTCTTCTGTTATTATAGGCAGGAGCTGCCATTGCCTAGCCGTGATGGTGATTTTAATTAGTGGACTTCTAATTGCAATAAATTTTCCTCTCCCTATTTTGGGAAATAACTGTGTAAAGGAAGTAAAATCTTGAATCCCATTTTATTTTTGTTAAGATTAGCTGGACGGGCAGGGGAGGTGACTCAGCAAGTAAGAATGCTTGCTATACAGTCATGAGGAACTGAGTTAAAATATCTGGCATCCATTCATTCATTCAGCATTGGGGGAGGGGGAGAGGAAAGGAAGGATCGCTAGGACTTACTGTCTGCCAGGTTAGCTCTGGGTTCAGTTAGACACCTGTCTCAAAGGAGTTAGGGGGAGAATTATAGAGCAGGACACCCATCCCCCTCCTCTGGTACACACATGCAAACAAGGGTGCAAGCCCCCTATGCACAGATAAACCACACGCTCACATACATATGCACATACAAACAAGTACATACACACATACATATACATTCATACACACTCTCATACATATACAAACAAGTATGTGTATATGTACACACACACACACACACACACCATTAGCATTAGCATGAAGGAAAAGCCCTCCCACAATGATTTCTTCTAGGATGCCGTTTGCTTCTGAGGAACACAGTGTTTGGCTTTGTCTCTGCAGAGTTGGCTGGCTCAGGCTGCATACACCCTTCATGTACAACAGCGTTTAGGCAATTGTCTTGGCAACCTAAAGAGTGATTACAAAAGTGAAACACTTTAAGGCCTATAAAGGGCCCACAAAGTTTTGGATGTGAGCCTTAAAATATGTAAAAGAGGTAAGCATTTGGGAGGAGATAGCAGTCCACTAAAACTCTAAGCTCTTAGGCATCCTGCACAGCAAGTATGTTGAGACCAACTCTCTGTGACAGGGAGACATGGAGGACATAGACCCTGCCCCAGTGCCTACAACGTAGAGCTACAGATGAAAACCAAGAGTCACAAAACACGTGAAGACCTCTTGCTATGAACACAGCGACACACAGTGAAAATAATTATGAAGGTTATAGAAGAAATATAACTGGAAATATAAGGGTGTAAGAAGACTGCATGGACTACAAGGGAATGGGTCTTGGCCTTTGGAGGTCAATTTTTGGAGAGCTGACGACATTTGACTTGGTGAGAGAAAGGAAAAGGTAAAGACTCTCCCGAGGCACAAAGTGGGAAACGTTTATAAGCAGGCATTGGTTATCATCTGTAGATGCTGTCTCACTTTTAAAAGTGATGACTGTGAGCCTCAAGGAATGGTGCTCTGCCCAGGGGGCCCATCAGTCTGCTGCTGCTTGGGGGGTCCAAATACACTGCCTGGTGCTTGCCTTCATCCAAGGAGAGACATGGCCTCCATGCCAACACCTTGTGGAGCACTCTCCCCCAACCTCACTAACTGGAGGTCGCCTTCACTGGGTTTCGTTTTCAGCCTTTAGGTCTTTGTATTGGTCAGGTCGGCTTAGGAACTGCCTAGCCCTCATTTCTGGTGCTCATAGAGACCAGACCCTGGAACTGGAGTTGCAGATGGTTGTGAACCACCATGTGAGTGTTGAATCCTAGTTCTCTACAAGAGCAGCAAATGCTCTTAGCTGTGGAGCCATCTCTAGGCTCCTAATTTGTTTCTTTAGATGAATGATGTGGTACTCAGATTCCACTGTACCATTTGGATTCACTTAAAAAGAGTAATGCTGTGGTTTATTTCAAAAGGTAAATATTTATAAATGCAATATGCTATTTTAGTCTTTAAAAAATTTTTAAAAATTATGTGAAGTAGGATTAGGGAGGGTTTGTATGCTACAGCTCATGTGCAGAAGCCAGAAGACAGCCTTGTGGAGTTGGTTCTCTCCTTCTACCTTTGTATGGCTTCTGGAAATTGAACTCAGGGCACCAGGGTTTCAAGACAAACATCCTGGCTGCTGAGCCATCTCTGCCTCAGCAATTTCTTCTTCTTTTCCTTCTCTTTCTTTCTTTTTCCTCTTCCTCCTCCCCCTTCCCCTCCTCCTCCTTCTCCTTTTCCTGTTGTTGCTGGGGGTTGAACACGTGCTAACTATCCACTTTACCACGGAACACTGAATTAGATCCCCAGCCCAGAATTCTAACATCGCTAATATATAAAATACCAGAAAGTACATTTCTACTACTGTTGATGATGTGTAAATACTAATATATGCATGTGTATATATGGAACTACATTGCATATATGCATATATATTGCAAGCACATGGAAGATGGTGTATTTTGTTAAATCTTTTAGGGCGCATGGTAAACATTTACAGAGGAGTGTGATACAGGTGCTTAACTAGAGGAAAGCAAAGAATCCCTAGTATCAGGGACAGTCATCAGAGGAGATACTGTGGGAAATGAATTTTGAGGGTCGGTCTTAGTCATCTCAGCAAAATAAGGATGGGAGGGAATTCCTGGGAGAGGGAGCCATATCTGAAAAAGGCCTGGAGGTCAAACAAGCAGAACACTTTGTGGGTAGTGGCATGGCAGGACCCTTGCATGGCCTGTGAAGAGGCTGGAGGTCTGCGGAGGGAGCCTTTGCCAAGGAATGGGCGTGAGAAAGTGTTAGCAGTCTGTTGAGGGTGTTTCCTTCCCAGTGGCTGTTTTCCATATTAATATTCCTTTGGGCATTATTACAGATGCAGAGATTCTTGTTTACGTACAGCTAGCGGAGGAAAATGAAGCTGGGGACTGAGTCTGTTCCTTTGCAGAGTTGTACCTAGTGGGTATGGGTGAGCTGAGCTTAGTGCTATAGGGAAAAGGAGCTCTCTCTAGTGACATGACTATCATTAGGAAGAGTGGCTACAATTTTGAAATAAAAATTTGATGCCCCTGCTCCAGTAAAAGAATTAAAATTTACTTTTATTTTTATTTTTGTGTATGGGTGTTTTGCCTGCATGTACATCTGTGTACTGTGTACATGCAGTGCCTGTGGAGGCCAGAAGAGGGTGTTGGGTCCCTTAGAACTAGAGCTAGAGACAGTTGTGAGCTGCCGTGTGGGTGCTAGGAGTGGAACCTGGCTCCTCTGGAAGAACAGTCAGTGCTCTTAACCACTAAGTCATCGCTCCAGCCCCAAGACTTTTTGTCTCAATTTGCAGATTTACTTAATGAGAAAGAACTTAACACATTGCATATATAAAACTACCTTGATTGTAAACAATTCCACTTCAAAAGTTCTTTGTGGTCCCAGAACAGGTAGAATGTATGGTTGGTTACTCTCCTGGCCTGAACTCTATGACTCTGAATTCCCCTGTTATGATGGAGAGGAGTGCTGGGAGGTAAGGTTCTTTGTGGTCCAGAGAAAATGGACGACACTTTGTTCTGTGCATTTGAACATTTGCTCAGCAGTGTGATGAGCCTGAACAGTGTTTGCTTAGAGCAGATTATACCAGACCCAGAAGGAAACCTCCAAAGAGCTGATTCAGTATTACACAAAAGCACGGGACAGTCGCACTTTCCAGGATGACGCTGTGAGCCTTGTCCTTAGAGAACCTTGAGCCACCTAGCAATTCATTGTTCCAGCTTGCAAGGGGGAAGTGGGGAGTTTATGCTACCCAGTTTATACCAGGGCAGTAGGTGCTCTGGGACTTTGTGAGGAGGAACACAAAAGGAGCTAAGGGTAGCCATAGGAATGTGACCAACACGGCCAGGTAGAGAACACTGTGCCACTTTGGTTTGTTGTGGGAAAATGTATTTGGAGGCTTTTTTGCTTCAAACCAAAGACTTTGTGCATTCTACTATGAAGGCAAACATTTGAAGTACTGAGCAATAACCCCACCTCTACCTGCCTACCTATTTTCTTTCCATCCTTTTCTTTTTTCTTTTTTTCTTTCTTTTTTTTTTTTTTTGGCTGTGCACTTTCATTAATCTGATTAATTGTCTCAGAGATGTGGAGAAACTTGCCTAAGATCTGGAATTAGAGCTTTGGTGCATTTGATTCCCAAGCCTTTCCACCTGTGATAACCTCCTCCTGCTGAAATTATGTGCAGCAAATTAGGAATCTCATGATATTTAGTTGTATTAGTGACCTTCCAATCACTGTGCCCAAAATACCTTCACAGAATAAGTGACCAGTGTTTCTTTTCTTTTCTTTTTTTTCCCCATTTTTGAGACAGGGTATAGCCTTGTATAGCCTTGGCTGTTCTGGACTCATAGGCCAGGCTGGCCTTGAACTCACAGAGATCCACCTGCCTCTGCCTCCCAGAGTGCTGGGATCAAAGTTGTGGGCCACCGTGCCCTTTGCAACCAAAGTTTCTTTATCTCGTAAGTTTCAGAGGTATTGGTACATTCACAATGGGAAAGTGGAACAGACTACACAGGTTTTGGGGACAGGAACAAAGTAGTAAAGTCTCTCTCCGTCACAACAGACAGAGTGTGACCACCAGAGCCCTGCTAGAATCCTTGAGGCCTACTATTATGTAGGCTTCACCTCTCAAAGGTTCTACAGCCTCTCACAATCCAGGGGTGGGGGTGGGGGACACAACAGTGTAAAACATGAACCAGTGGGATATTGGGCCAAGAAGCTGCACCAGTTATCTGGTGCCATTGGGGGAAAGAAAATGCTGGCCAAATGAGGAACAGAAGAGGGAGATGGCATGGGCTTTTGAGAGTGTTTCTGGAGAAGAAATTTGCTAGTGGTTTGGAAGAAATGGGCCCTGAATTTACCTTCCACTGCTATCCCAGGTGAAGGGTGCCACACTGAGGCTATAAGATAGCATAGAATATAGCTTTTGTGTGCTTGTTTCTTATTTGGGGACTAAATGAATTTCCTAGCTTTTAAGTTTTTCTAAAAGTAATCAAATTATGACTGCAAACCTGTTATCTTTGCCTCATAGAAAAGAGGACTTTTACAGACCAAACTAATAAAACAAATAATTGAAGACTGCAGCTTTGGATCTTCTTTCTTCATGGGGGAGCCTGTCTCTGTGCTGTGCTGTGCTGTGCTGT
>OU015752.1:122883419-122913256 GCA_907169655.1 Acomys percivali | reverse complement strand
TCTCTCTCTCTCTCTCTCTCTCTCTCTCTCTCTCTCTCTCTCTCTCTCTCTCTCTCTCTCTTTCTAATATTTTATTGTGCATTGATGTTTTGCCTGCATGTACGTCTGTGTGAGGGTGTCAGAAGCTCTGGAACTGGAATTACAGCCAAGTGTGAGCTGCCATGTGGGTGTTGGGAATTGAACCCAGGTCCTCTGGAAGAGTGGCCAGTGTTCTAACTGCTGACTCATATCTCCAGCCCCACATGTTTTCTTTCTTTCTTTCCTTCTTTCTTTCTTTCTTTCTTTCTCTCTCTCTCTCTCTCTCTCTCTCTCTTTCTTTCTTTCTTTCTTTCTTTTTTTGAGACAGGGTCTCACTGTGTTAGGCTTGGCTGTCCTGGACTTGCTTTGTAGATCAGGCTGGCCTCAAAGTTACAGCAATTTGCCTGCCTCTGCCTCCTGAGTGCTGGGATTAAAGCGTGTGCCACCACACCCGGCTTCCCATGTTTTCTTTCATTTGTGGATCCTATGTATTTTTTATACATGCATAAATCTTTTATGTATAACATAGAAGGAGAAAAATTACTTAGGTGAAAAGGAGACTAGGTGGGGGAAAGGGAAGAGGAAGAACTGGGAAGGTAGGGGGTGGATATGGTCAAATGTATCGTATACTTGAAAGAAATGGACTCTCTGAGACCCAAAGCTATGCACAGTGAATATATATGTGTATCTATATATCCATATGAATGAATAACAGGTAAGCTTCACTTGTGAAATCTCAATATGGCCACCAAGAGCAGCACAATGACACCATCAGTTGACATGCCAGTGTGGATGGGGGAAATCTCAAGAAGTCCTATCCCTAGATGAAGAGCTGCAGGCAATCAGTGACTTCAGGGACAAGCCCCTGCCTGATAGGTTGTCCAGTCCCAAGTGGTCAGCCCTAAACACCGTTATAGACAAGCAATAGTAAGTAGACTCACTGAGCTGTATTGATTTTTATGTGAGAACATGATAGAGGTTAGAAATATGAGGAATGGTGGGGAGACACGGGAGGAGTTGGGGTAGGGATTGATTGATTAAATTTGTGGAACGAGCTAATTGGCATAAAGCTGTAATATATAAATGCAGGTTTATTGGAAGAGTCAGAGGAGGGGGAGCTGAAGGGGGCCTGCTGGGCTCTGGGGGCGGGGGTGGGGGGGAGAGGGAAGGAGAGAGGGTAGAGAGTAGGGACAAAAAAGGGCCCTGGAAACAAAATGTCTGTTTTTATAAATAGTGAGTCTCTGGGAGGTAAGGGGTGAAAACCCCACCCCTAGGTAGAGGGCAGGCCATGCCAGCCACGCCCTGGAGCAGGACCTAAGATCCCAGCCTTTTGTTGGTAGTAAATGCATAATGGGCCAGAAATCTGGTCTTTTGACTGCTTCAGGCTGACTGTAGGGCGGCAACCCCCAAGTGTGGGAAGAGCAGGCTGTTGTATTTGCTGTTCAGGATCCGTGAGACCATCTGTGGCTAAGTAACTGCAGGTCCAGCTGATGCAGTCTGTGAGGTGCAGTCTGTGAGGTGCAGGCTGGAGCACCCGCGACCTGGATGCAGCACCTGGCAGGATGCTGGGACATACCTATGTTAGTGGCAGAAGATAAAGTTAAGGAGTTTACATTTGAAACTTTTAGGCCCATGGTCTTGGTCGTTGCGGGAGAGGACTCCCAAAACTGAGGAGTTGGGGAGGAATCCCACCCCACCCTCTGAAATAGGAAATATTTATCTGGAGTGTTCCCTGTGGATTCCAGTGGATCTCCTGAAGCTTACATGAATCTTTTTTTTTTTTTTAATTTCTGTGGGCAGTGGTGGCAGACACCTTTAATCCCAACACTCGGGAGGCAGAGGCAGGTAGATCGCTGTGAGTTCGAGGTCAGCCTGGTTTACAAAGTGAGTCTAGGACAGCCAAGGCTACACAGAGAAACCCTGTCTTGGTCGTGGTGGTGGGGAGATTTATTTATTTATAGGATATACAGCATTCTGCCTACATATATGCCTGTACACCACAAGAGAGCATCAGATCTCGTTACAGATGGTCATGAGCCACCATGTGGATGCTGGGAATTGAACTCAGAACCTCTGGAAGAGCAGTCAGTGCTCTTAACCACTGAACCATCTCTCTACCCCCCTTACATGAATCTTTTTAAGTTAGACAATTTAAGATCTGATTTATGTAAAGCTCTGAACAGTCTAAATACAACAGTAGCATAGTGGAGGAGGAGTTTTTACATACCTTTACCAGCCTTAAAACACCTTCTCACCCTCAAACACTCTTAGATCCTCAGACCTTACAGAAACTGCACACTTTTCTGGGAAGGCAGCTGAAGCCTTGGTTTTTGTTAAACTGATCTTCAAACCCATCAGAGACCTGAGAAAGATAAATTGCCGCTGGGAGTATAATCCAAGCGGCGTCTGCATTGGTTAATGTGACGGAGGATTATGCGTTATCCAGGCGGCCTTCCCAGTAGGCTCCCGTGGTGTCAGTGGCTGCATTCTGGCCACAGGTCTTAGGATCGCAGCATCAGTCCTGGCCCAGCAAACCTGAGAGATCTTTCCATGGCAGAGGACTTTGGGAGAATGACCAACCTTATTTTGTCTGTGCAAAACAGGGCAGTCAACTCTCCAGGTGTCCACAGCGCAGGCAGGGCCTCTGCCGAGGGCCAGTTGGGGCAGATTTGCCCAGTATCACAATCCAGGTGGAGTCAGCTCTCATTGTACCCAGGTCTTCTTAGTCACTGCACCAGATGAACTAATCGGTGACAAAGTTATAATATATAACTGTAGGTTTATTGGAAGCAGCACAGGAGGAGGAGGAGACGGGGAGCACATGCTGGTGGGGGGGGGCAGGGAAGGAGAGAGGGTAGAGAGGTGGGGAAAAAAAAGAGTCTATTCCTAGCACATGGCAATTCTCCTTTCTCTTCCTCCTAAGATTCTCTCTGCCCAAGGCCCCCAACCCTTCACTCTGCCCTTCTTCTGCCTTGCCCAGGTATATTTATTCAGCCAATCAGGGAGGCAAGGCTCAGGGCAATAACGAGATCTCGCAAGCCATCAATGAGCATCAGCATACATCAGACCAATCTCCAGCAGAAATGATATAAATACAGTTCTCTTGTATGAAGTTCTTAAAAAAATTAAATTTAAAAGAAACTTAAAATTAGACAGTGGTGGGCAGGAGAGATGGATTGGCAGCTAATGTTGCGTTTTCAGATGACTGGAGTTTTGTTCCCAGAACCCATGTTGGATGGCTCCAGCTCCAGTGGATCCAATGCCTTTGACCTCTGAGGACACCTGTGCTGATGTGTCACATATGTACATAAAAATAAAAAATAATCTTAAAAAAATTTAAATGGAAGCCATGCAAGGTGTACACTTCTGTAATCCGAAGGCTAACCTGGTCTACAAAGTGAGTGCAGGACAGCCCAGGCTACACAGAGAGACCCTGTCTCAGAAAACCTAAGTGGACGTGAGATGAGGGATGACCCACGTCTTCAGTCCCAGCTCTCAGGAGGCAGAGGCAGGGGGATCTCTGTGAGTTCGAGGACAGCCAGGGCTACACAGAGAAACTCTTCTGTCTCAAAAAACAAAAACTCACGTGGTAGCCAGATGTGGTGGTGCACACCTGTAATCCTAGTACTTGGGAAGCAGAAGCAGATACTGTGTCTCAACATTTTTTTTCTATTCCATGGTATGAAATATTAATGCATTAGTGATGCCCTGGGAAATACCTTTGAAAATCCCTATCTTATGTTTTTAATTTTTTATTTTTAAATTAAGTTAAAATTTTTTGAGTCTCATGCTAGTCTCTAATTTGGTATATAGCTAAGGCTGACCTTGAGCTATCTTCTGAGTGCTGGATTATAGGCATGTACCATCATGCCTGGCTCTTTTTTTGTTTTTTTTGAATAATGGAGTGCCTCATGAATTTGCTGACATCCATATGCAGGGACATGCTATTCTTCTTTATATCTTTCTAGATTTATTATCTGTGCTGCAGTAGCAAGCACCCAGTTCTACCTTTTTTTTAAAGATTTATTTGTTATGTATACAATGTTGTATCTGCATGTACACCTGCACACCAGAAGAGAGCACCAGATCTCATTATAGATGGTTGTGAAATACCATGTAGTTGCTGGGAATTGAACTCAGGACCTCTGAAGGAATAGTCAGTGCTCTTAACCTCTGAGCCAGCTCTCGAGCCCCTCAGCTCTATCTTTTAATTAACCTGTCCTTCCTGAACTAATCTGTGAGATCTGTAAACACTATGTAATTTTATGTCTTTCTAAATAAGATGTATTTATTATTTATACAGTATTCTGCCCACATGTGTGTCTGCATGCCAGAAGAGGACACCAGATCTCATTGTAGATGGTTGTGAGCCACCATGTGGTTGCTGGGAATTGAACTCAGGACCTTTGGAAGAACAAAGAGTGCTCTTAACCTCTGAGCCATCTTTCCAGCCCCGTAATTTTTCATCTTCTTGCTTGCGCTCAAGAGGCAGAGGCAGGTGGATCGTTGTGAGTTCGAGGCCAGCCTGGTCTACAAAGTGAGTCCAGGACAGTCAAGGCTACACAGAGACACCCTGTCTTGAAAAAAAAAAAAAGAAAGAAAGAAATCAAGTTTCAGCCATATTTCTCAGTAATGAGTTTATCTGAGCATTCAAACGTCATGTCGAACGTGTATGTTGTCATTTATAAAAGCAACTGACTGGCTCTTTTGACTCCTATTGTTGAAAGAGGAAGAAAAGTACTTCCAAAGGATTCTAAGAGCAAGATAAGGGAAGTTCGATTCTTCTCTGAGCCACAGTCTCCAGGCTAGCCGTGATGGAGTTAGCTATGCTTAGCTTTCCTGAGCTTTTCCTTCTCTCCCTGTGTGTCTTGTTGGGACAAGCTATAGCTGAGAACTCCTTTGAATTTTGTGATCTGACTATAGTAGGATCCCATTCTTCAGACATGACTAGTGGAAAGAATGGACTTCTTTCTTTCTTTCTTTCTTTCTTTCTTTCTTTCTTTCTTTCTTTCTTTCTTTCTTCTAGACAGGGTGTCTCTGTGTAGCCTTGATTATCCTGGACTCACTTTGTAGACCAGGCTGGCCTCTAACTCCCAGAGATCCGCCTGCCTCTGCCTTTGAGTGCTGGGATTACAGGGGTGCGCCACTGCTGCCACACCCTGCTTATCTCTTCTATTTTTGACTAGGAGATAATCAGTGCTTACACGCAAAGCTCCCAGCCTGAAGTTCCATGTGTTGTTTACATAGTATATATGCTACTCACTTTGGTGGCGATGTCCTGTGTTACCTACAGCATCTCCTTGTGGGATGCAAATTCAGGAAAAGAGAAATACTACTGAATAGATGCCAAACTAGACTGGGCTCCAGGTGACTGATGTTTGTGGTTTGTCCAGATGTTCCTGTCTGGTGATTGGCCTGTATCCTGTTGGCCTGTTGTTCCAGAGAAGTGCAGCATGGCTGGTTTTTTTTTTTTTTTTAAATCTCTCCTGTACTTCGTTCTGGGCGGCCCAGGATGTTCTTTTTTAATTCTTCTGTAACTTTGTCTCTTTGAGGAAAAGCAGCATTTATTTTGGCCCAGGGCTGTGAGTAAAGTCTGTGGACAGAGGCCAGGGTGAAGCTAACTCTTAGTCACAAGCCCTTCAGTCAGAAGGCTCCATTGGCAAGAGGCAGTCAGAGACTGCAGTAGCCAATGGCAGATCTTTATTGTGCAATTGTGAGGTGACATTGGGTAAAATCCCAAGGCCCAGACGGCAGACATGTGTCAGCCAGAGAGATGACATCAGCTCGTTTGCTTGTGCTACAGGAAGGGGAGAGTCCAGGTGCTTAGCCACTTTCCTACATGTGGGGTGTCTGGAGCCACCTCTGGTTCTGCCAGCAGTCAAGGCCTCTGTCTGTAGAAAGCTTTGTCTAATTTGTGCCTTCTGTTTTCTCTGTGGGACCTGAAGTGGAAACTTTGATGGTGAATACAAACCTCTGAGAACTGAGCAAACTGCTCTGACCGTGTGCGCTTTTGGCAGTGATGCTGAGAATTGCCTAAGGTTTGCAAACCTTGTGAATATGAGTATCTTACATGCAGTGCCGAGGGGAAGTATGGGAAGGGAAGTGCTGTCTGGAGTCTGTATTAGGAATTGCCTTTTTCCAGGAAAGGAGGACAGTCTTAGATTTGATTCTTTGTTTGTTTGGTTTGGTTTGGCTTTTTAAATTTTCTGGTGGGTAGAGGAGTGAGGGAGGCATGCGTATTGGGGAGGTGCTGGGCACCTGTATATGTTTGCTGAGGCCAGGGGTTGGCATTTGGTATCTTCCTTAGTTGCTTACAACTTAATTTGTTGCTTTGTTTTGTTTTTCAAGACAGGGTTTCTCTGTGTAGCCTTGGCTGACCTGGACTCATTTTGTAGACCAGGCTGGCCTCGAACTCACAGCGATCTGCCTGCCTCTGCCTCCCTGAGTGCTGGGATTAAAGGCATGCGCCTTTTGATTTTTTGAGGCAAGGTCTCATTGACCCTGGAGTGCATGATTTGGCTAGACCAACCAGTGAGTTCCCAGGATCCTCCTTTTTTTTTTTTTTGCCTCCTAGCTCTGGGATCACAGCCATGCGCTTCTGTGCCCTGCCTTTTACATGGGTACTGGGTATCTGAACTTGGGTCCTGGTTTAAATCATTTATAAACTAATTTCATTCAGTGGCTTAATGTAGATATTTAGCCCAGAAGAGAAAGGCATACCTAATGACTTCCTTCCTGTGTTGTGCACTTGCCTTCATGCTTATCTTCCAGCAGAGCTTGTTAGGACCGTCCTCTGGGCGGTGAGTTGGAAAAGGCATGTGCTCAGGCTTCTAGGAACTGTAGTGTGTACTCTCGGGACGCTTACAGCTAGCAGTAGGGCTGCAGGAGGCAACCAAGAGGCTAGAATAGGGTCAGAGTCAGCAAAGCCCAACTACTTTACTTAGCTTTGGTCAGATTTGGGATCTTTTTCTGGTTCCACCTGTTTCCCTGTAGATGTTAAAAAAGAAGCCTGGGGCTGGGCAGTGGTGGCGCACACCTTCAATCCCAGCACTTGGGAGGCAGAGGCAGGCGGATCGCTGTGAGTTCGAGGCCAGCCTGGTCTCAAAAAACAAAACAAAAAAACCCAAAAAACAAAAACAAAAAAGCATTAGAAAAGAATCCTGATGCACAGAAGATACTAGGACTTACTCCAGGAACTTCCAACCTCTGGTTTATGTGCGCTTCTCTGAGTAGCTATGGGTTTCTGTAACACCCTGGCTCGTAGTCAAGTGTGCCCGGCCACTGCTCTCTCAAAAGCATTTTGGGGAGAAACTCAGGTGTATTCTGTCTGGGTGTCTTTTTTTCTCTTCTTTTGGTCTTTCACATTTGAAGACCTGTCCATCACAGCCTCTGAGGTACCACAGTGCATATTCTAAGCCTAGTGCCTCTACTTCTGGACCTGGCAGACTGGGTGAGCTTTTGCTTTCCTTCTTAGTCAGGTACTTCTTGGAAGCCACCTGCATTCCTCTCTGCCCAGCTCAGCCTCTAGACTGTT
The DNA here is from genome assembly GCA_907169655.1 of Acomys percivali. Classification (NCBI taxonomy): domain Eukaryota; kingdom Metazoa; phylum Chordata; class Mammalia; order Rodentia; family Muridae; genus Acomys; species Acomys percivali. The sequence continues at coordinate 122,905,704 of OU015752.1, read as the reverse complement.
GTGGGTCCAGTTGCTTCCTGCTTCTGTGATGTGGAATGTTAAAACAGATCTGTGGAGACTAACTACTGAAGGTGGCCAGAGCTGTTGAAGGTGGAATGGCCTTTTCTTGGAATTCTGGGAGCTGTCTTCTGGGGGTTAGAGTGTTGAGTACTGGGCCTGTCTTCTGGGTTAGAGTGTTGAGTATTGGGGCTATCTTCTGGGGGTTAGAGTGTTGAGTATTAGGGCTGTCTTCTGGGGGTTAGAGTGTTGAGTATTAGGGCTGTCTTCTGGGGGTTAGAGTGTTGAGTATTGGGGCTGTCTTCTGGGGGTTAGATTGTTGAGTATTCACTCACTGATCATCCTGCTTTAACGTCTGAGTGCTGGCGTGAGTGGGGCCCAATATTAATTCTTTCTAAGACATTCCCAATTTGCCTGCCTTTCTATCTGTCATTCTGAAAGGAATGGGGTGGGGAGCAAAGCCACGTTCCAGTGATCGTTTTTGGACTTAAGATGGGACTGCATGGGCTGGAGAGATGGCTCAGCGGTTGGAAGCACTGACTGTTCTTCCGGAGGACCCGGGTTCAATTCCCAGCACCCACGTGGCAGCTCACAACTGTTTGTAACTCCAGAATCTGACACCCACATACATATAATGCACAGAAAAAAAAAAAAAAAAAAAAGATGGGACTGCAGATGGAATTTATGAGAGGAGCTGAGAAGCACGGATGAGGCTGTCTCTGGCTCTCACATAACTGGTGTTCTGTCAGTCTGTGTTGCTACTCTGGAAAGTTTCTATAAGTAACCCCTTCCCTGCAGGCAGGTGCCATTTTTTTTTTTTTTAACCTGGTTTCAAAATCTTTGGAGGGCAGCAGCATTTGCCCCTGTAAAGTAGGAAGGGCCCAAGAAGACATGAAAAACATGAGCTGGCTGTGGAGAGTGGGGAAGGGGGATGTGTCACGGAGTGAACTGAAGCCAGAAGCAGTGGGCTTGCGAATGCTTGCTTGTGTTTTGGGTTTGGTTGCCAGGACTGACTTCCTCTGGGAATAGAGTTGGCAGCTTGCCTGGTCTTCTGACCTATCCTCACCATACACCTATACAGTTCTGGCCTGCAAGGGAAGTCTTGACAAAGTGTCATCCTACGAGATGTGAGGTTAGACTGGTCAGCCTCAGTCTGCCTCCCAGCTTTTTGGCTACCTTAATGATGAGCTCCTTGGTAGCTGCCAGTCCTCGCTGAATTAGCCTATGATGGTCTCTTGCCGTCATAAGGTACGTATTCCTTCTCACGAATGCTCTACATGTTTGGGGTTTAAAAAGACAGGGGTACAGTCAGGTATGGTGGCGCATGCCTGTACCTCAGAACTTAATGTGCTCAGGCAGTATAATTGTGAGTCCAAGGTTAGCTGGACAAGATAGCGTCAAGCAGCAGACCAGCATGAGCTACATAGGGAGATCTCATCTAAAGAACTGGAGAGGTTGCTCAGTGGTTAAGAGCATTTGCTGAGGACCTAGGTTTAATCCCCAGTACCCACTGGTTCACAACCATCTATAACTCTAGGTTCAGGAAGACCTGAGGGCGTCTTCTGATCTCTGCCGGCACCAAGCACACATGTGTTACAATACATACATGTAGGCAAAACACTCACATAAATAAAATGGATAAGTTTAAAAAAAAAAACTTAAAGATGAGACTGGTTAGTGGTGTATCTCAGTGAGCAGAGTGCTTGCCTAGCATGTGTGGCCCTTGGTTGGGTCCCCAGGACAAATAGTTACGTATTTCTGTAATCTCAGCACTGGGAAAGTAGAAGCAGGAGGATCAGAAGAAGTTCAAGGTCACCCTCAGCTTTATGGTGAGTTTGAGGTCATCCTGAGCTACACGAGACCTTGTAGTAAGGGGCTTAATTTGAAACAGGCCTTGAGGAAGGGGCTTAATTCGAAACAGAGCTAGCTCGAGGGCCTCCATCTGAAATGTGTATTGGAAGACTCCTACTAATCTTGGCTCTTCTTCCTGTCTCTTCCTTCCCTTTTTTTTCTTCCCACCGTGGTCAGAAATTGTGGACAGCTGCCACTATCAAGTAGGCCCGTCAGAATGTTAAGAATGGAGCTAAGCATAACTGCACGTTGCTTGGAGTGCTTGGGCTCACCTGTGGGACTGTCAGCGTAAGCCCGGGGTGGGCCCTTTCCTCCCAAGAGTGGGTGCTAGCAGGGAGGAGAGAGTAAGAAAGTACCTCAGAGTCAGGATAGCATTGAGTCCATGCTCTCCTCCCTCTGTGCTTCCAGCATCATCAGTGTTGAGGGTCAAGCATGGGAAGAGAAAAGCAAGACCTTGCTGTGCAGTCATCAAGCAGTTGGCAAGCGTTTGCTGACTTTCTTAGCTTATCCGTCAGTGTAATGCACATACTTTATAAAACTTGGGTTTTGGCAAGAAGGAATTTTATTATTTACCCAGAGAGAGAATAGTTGATAAACAAAGAATATCCAAGCTTTCAACTTGTTTGTTGTTAACTACAAATACCTTTGCAGTTGGTGAACGGAAAAAGTTGTGTCTTAAAACCATAGGAAAGCTTTCTTGAAAGAAGCAGGGTTTGTTTGTTTTCCTGGCCTTTGAATGTTTTGTTGATTTCATAAGTAAAAGGGGTAGAATGTGTTCTGTCTGTGGAGAACAGCGAGCACATAGAGAGAATATAGTCTCTGTCTAAGGGTCACTGTGGGGAGCTGTCCTGAAGCAGAGTGGTAACAGGGCAGAGCCAAGAGTTTCACGCTACGAGTTTAACATTGGTCCACAAAAGAGGAAGTGAAGCAATGAACGTGGAATCACATGGAAATCTTGTTCAGTTACATTTAAATTACGCGTATGTGTATGTGTGGGTGTCCCACAGAGGGCAGAAGGCACTGTTGGATGCCGTGGAGCTGGAGTTAGAGGTGGTTGTGAGCTGGCTGATGTAAGTAATCCTTAGCTGCCAAGCCATCTCCAGCCCCCGGAAATCCTTTCTGGTAGAAAGTAGGGACACTCTGGAGAGGGCAGACACTGTTAGTAAAGTAACTCGCTAAAGGTATTGAAAGAGCTGCAACAAGAATAGAAAGGGAATAAACCCTAGAGGATGCTCCGGAGTGAGATAGGCAGGTCTTAGGCATGGGACACTAAGGGCAAAGGTGGGGAGGAGGAGCGTGCTCAATAAAGTTTCTGACCTGTGAGGCCTGAGCCATCCCGTCTGACATCTCTCTAAAGCACCTTGAACTCTTCAAAGTGCTTTTTCATTCTGGCCTCTTTAAGTTCACCTAGTCTCATTTTCACCCCCACAGTGGGGAGCTGGGAGCCACAAAGCAGAAGGGACTGTTCCTAGCTCACCCAGCTTTTTAGTGGTGGAGTGCAACCTGTGCTCTGAGCTTTCCCTCTTTTAGGGCAGTTTTATAATACAAGCAATACAGAGGAATGACCGAGGGACCAGAACACTAGGTAACTCCCAGTCTCTCTGGGCAAAGGAAACTTACAAGCATTTGGAACGTATTACTGGGTTTCCTACTAAGAAATGTTTTCTGAGAACTATGACCAGGAACATAGGCTCCTTGGGTCTTTCTAATTCTGAGTCTTAAGTGCACAGAGATTATATGAATGAAAAATACTTAATTGGAATTCTTGAGATACTGTGGCTTGTCTTTTCCTAACGGAATTACAGGAGTTATTTGACTCCATAATTTCATTTTCTGCTTGTGTTTCCATAAAACCTGACTGTTGAAGACACCACTCTGTCTTGTTAGGCTTTGGCCAAATGATCAGCAGCACCCAAGAAGCTTCTGCTACCTTCTTCCTCTCATTACAAGATACACCTGTGCACCTCATCCCCCATCTTCTGTCTTCATCTCTGTGTGCCGTCTGTCTTGATGTCTAGGTAACCTCCTTTGTTGGAGAAACCCCAACTCCTACCCCTTATGCTGGCTATAGAACCATTGCAAGACTGCTTTGTGTTCTCTGAAGTGATAGGAGCCAGCACAGTTGGAGGACGGAAAACAGAATTGAGGGTCATCCTGAGAGCATTTTGGGGAGTGTGCCTTTTTCATAAAGCTACTGTGGTCTGTGTCCTGACCTTTTAGCTTCCCCCTAGACACAGCTACATCGGAGCCCATAAAGACCGATCAGAGAAGTGCTGTATTCTGCAGTCTAGCAAACCTTTTCTTTTCTGCTTTGGGGACAAGGGGTGCTGGCTCCTACATGCCTAATAATGCATAACCATAGCTACTGAGTCCGCTGCCGAAGCTCTGTGAGGACAGCTGTATGTCCATGCTCTTCTAGGACAGAGATTAAAGCTAGCAGGCCAAAGAGAGAAGGTTCTGTGTGGTCCGTCTATGTTCTCAGTCCATCTGGTCTGTCATTTGCTTTCAGTTTCTGACCCAGTTCCCAAAGTTTCTTAAAGAGGTTAATTCCACAAAGTTCTTAGTTTATCAGAATGACCATATCCTTGGTATCGGTCCCAGGTTCTGTATCACGTTACTTCCTTTTTCCTCTTTATCTGCTCTAGACTCTACTGCTGTGGTCCATCTCAGACTTCCAATTTCTTAGTCTGGTGTCCTAAAGGTTTAAGGGGTTGGGGGAGGGGATGGAGTATATAGGTAGTAAAGGAAGGAAGTTAGGTTTGTGGGTGGGTCTTATCCCATCTCTTCTGTCCTTCAGGATAGCAGGTAAGGTCAAGTGTACCTGTCTTGGATAAATTGAACTAGATGGGATAGTCTCATTTGTTAAAACTAACAACAAAAACCCTGAAACCTCCTCTGGCCTCCAGCTTTTGGGCTGCAGGTCTCTCTCCTTGCTTCTGCCAGTCTCTCCAGTTCTTTTTTGGGCTCTGATCCTCACACTGCTGCTGGATTTGCTTTTCCTGGCTTTGGAGAAGCCTAGATTCTGGAAGGGAATGTAATTAAGTAAAGCTGTGGTCATCTGGTAACTCTTGGGTGTGCACAGAGTAAAGCCTTTCTTAACCATACTGAATTTTCATGAGAATGCCTTCTTCCTCAGCCCCTGAGGCCGTTTCCTCAGAAAACATGTCTCATGCATTACTGATGATGGGTGTCGTCTGTGTTGATGGCAGGCTATAAACGTTCTCACCTTTAAGACTGAAGTGGTTGATTTCCTCATCTGGTGGTGTTTGCAGTGAGCCAGTGTCTCATGTGTATGCTATGAAGCGACATGGCTTGGGACAGGGAAGTCTGGTGGCATCTGTTGTGCTGGGCCCAGCAATTATGTCCCCAAAGAAAGAAACGCCAGACACTGAGGAAATGGAGGAGGCTTTCTGAATTCTTTCCTAACCCTCCGGTAGGCAAAACGGTACTCACATGTGTTATTTTACCCCTCTAGGAGTGATGCTGAGGAATCCCACAGACGAGCCATTCTGACAGCCAAACAAGTTTCCACCTGTTTCTGTCCTTCAGAACCTTGTGCTAGTTTTCCCTCTTCCCTCTGCCCTCCATACCCATCCCTGCTTCTCTCACCACCTCACCAGTATTTCTTTTCTTGCTTCCTGGGTCGCGTTTTTCTTTTTCTTTTGCATAAGTACCTCTGTGTTAAACTCTTAAGTCACCAGACATACACAAGGCATCTTTTATACAAAAGCAAACTAGTTCTGTTCTGGGTTCAGAAATAGGATATTTGGGGCTAGAGAGTGGCTCAGTGGTTAAGAGTGCTTGCTGCTCTTTCTGAGGAACAAACAGTTCAGTTCCCAGAACCAATGTCAGGTAGCTCAGAGCTGCCTGTAATTCCAGCTCCAGGGAATATGACACTTCTGATCTCAGAGGCACCGATGTATATGCTTTCATAGTCACACATACAGATGCAGACACATGTATAAATAAGAAAAAAAAATATAGGCCGGGCGTGGTGGCACATACCTTTAATCCCAGCACTCGGGAGGTAGAGGCAGGTGGATCAGTGTGAGTTTGAGGCCAGCCTGGTCTACAAAGTGAGTCCAGGACAGCCAGGGCTACCCAGAGAAACCCTGTCTGGGGGAGGGGGAGGAGGGAGGATATATCCAGTCTCTGCAACACTAAGAGCTAATTTTTACTGAGAAAGTTCTAGGTCTTAAGCTTTGAGGTGAGTCATCTTTGGAACTGGGTGTGCTTCAGTCCTAGCACTCAAGACAGATCTGTGTGAGTTTGAGGCCAGCTTGGTGTACATGGAGAGTCCCAGGTCAGCCAGGTCTACACAGTGAGACCCTGTTTCAAATCGACAATAACAAAAGCCAGAATAGAAAACCTATCATCTTCTACTATAGGATAGTGACATTTAAGGTGGAAACCTTCCCAGGATAAGAAGTGGCCTTTGAGGTGCCTTTGCTACCCCTCCCCTTTTGAGTCTTTACTAGCGTTGGGAACTTTGCTTCTGGCAGATAAGTTGGTTTTTACATATCCAGACAATGCCTGAGAGGCCACCGAGTTGCATCATGCCACCTGACAGCTAAGATCCCGCATTCAGACCCCAGGCCTTGTTCTCAGACAGCTATCAGATGACAGCTTAGTATAGTAGGTTAAAAATCCACAGGCATTCACTCTGGTCGTTAAAAATATCAGTTTGGGATTCAGAGCATGGTGAACCGTGGTTTGAGGAGACAGTGGTATGAATTGTTCAGATTCTTGAGCAGCTCAATGGCCTTGCTAAAGCTCGGGAGGGAGGTCAGAGCCCCAGCAGGCAGGGCTCAGCTGTTTCTGCTTTCCAAAAGAGGTCTTTATCTCACCAAGCCTTGAGTTTCTCCTGAGACAACTACTCAGGGACAGAAGTGCTTTGCTGCCTTCTTGCTACAGGTATGTCTCTGCACTACATGCATGTAGTGTCTGAGGAGGCTAGGAGAGAGAGGGTGTCAGATGCCCTGGAGCTGGTGTTGCAGAGAGCTGTGAGCTCATGTGTATACTAGGATACAAATCCTGAGAACTTCCTAAATGCAGAGCAAACTCAAACATAAGCTGTGGTCCCTTTCAGAAGAGCTTGCAGATAATTAAAAATGTGAGAAAATGAACAACAGCTTTGTGGGAGGAAATAAAGTAATAGAACTCAAAAGACAAGTCCTGGGTATAGGTGGGAGAATTAACTTGCCTACCCGCCAAGTTTCAAGTGGAAGACTGTAGAGGCTGTCAAGGTAGTTTAGTCCATGTCTAGACAGAGACTATACAACTGACTTGATGACTCAAAGTCTCTCCCAGGTCCTTGCTCAGAGTGTCTTCCTGCATTTGTGATCAGGAAGCAGGTTACTGGCAAGAGGCTGATACTTTTGAAGCTGAGATGGAGAGTTAAGATACTGTTCTTGTTCCAAAAAGTACTAGGAGCTGGTGAGAAAATGAAGCCAAGCAGGCCTCGGTGCATTAAAACAAGGCAGTGAGACACAGTTGACATAGGCAGACTGCTGGTCCCAAGAATACTGAGTTGAGAACCCAGCACAGCTAGGAAACTCAGCAAGATACGACAGAGGATGTGGTAGTGTGGGGTTTCATTTCTGTAGCTGTGCCCAGGTATTATGTTGGGCAGCACTTCTTTCCCAGGTTCCACATGCTTTCTTGGTTAAGAATGCAGCTTAAAGACTGAGAAGGCGCAATGGGTAAAGCACTTGGCATGCAAGCATAAGGAACGTAGAACCCAATGCTGGGTGCTATAGTGCATACCTCTGATTTTGTCTGGGTCCTGCCAGGTGTGGCTTGCAATCAGAGGAGGGCTGGAATTGCCATCACTGGGGAGCAATTCATTTTATTGATCTGAAGGCTCTAGCAGAGCCCATGTTTGATTCGCTGTAGGCAAATTGTCTTCCAAGAGGACTTCAAGATGACAGGTCTCTGTTCTTTAAAGGCAGCTTTGAGCCAGGTGATGGTGGCGCACACCTTTAATCCCAGCACTCGGGAGGCAGAGGCAGGTGGTTTGCTGTGAGTTCGAGGCCAGCCTGGTCTACAAAGGGAGTCCATGACAGCCAAGGCTGCACAGAGAGACCCTGTCTCAAAACAACAACAACAACACCCAAACCAACAACAACCCCCCCCCCCCAATAAAGGCAGCTTTGAGAGCAATGGCCAAGGAGGGTGTCCAGACCCTCAGTCTTCTTCCAGGCCCTTCCCAGGTGGTTTCCCAGCTTTCTTATTCCATGTTTGGCACCTTCCTTCTCTCACCAGCCTCCTTCCTGTTCGCCAGAAGCTGGGATCTCCAGTCCTTTTCTTCAAGAAAGTTGCTTTTTTTTTTGGTGATGGTCTTCTTTATGATTGTAAGCAGATGGCCCCAGAACTCCAGGCCAGGTGTTGTGCTAAAAGGGTTGAAAGACCCACAAGAAAATATAGTGGCTAGAGAAATGGCGCAGTGGTTAAATGTAGTAGATGCTCTTGCAGAGGACTTGAGTTCTAGTCCTAGCACTTTTAGGGTGTCTCCTAGGGCATCCCATACCCTCTTTTGGCCTCTACAGGCACATGGCATACAGACATACATGCATACAAAACACTCATACACATAAAAATAAACAATTCAAAAACAAATACCATAAAGACAAATAAATGCAAAGAGAGATATAAGAAAACACCATATATTGTTTTAGTGACCCAATCTAGATTTTGATTATTGTATTTTCTATAAAATGAGGATGGATATGCATTTTCTTTTCTTTTTTTTTTCTTTTTTTGGTTTTTTGAGACAGGGTTTCTCTGTGTATCCTTGACTCACTTTGTAGACCAGGCTGGCCTCGAACTCACAGCAATCTGCCTGCCTCTGACTCCCAAGTGCTGGGATTAAAGGCGTGCGCCACCACTGCCTGGCGGATGTGCATTTTCCATGTACAGTGTAAGCCCACCTAAAATTCATTGCTCTGGAGAATAGCTGTTTCTCTTTGCTTATCCGGTGAGTCTTTCCATTTTCCCGTTCATCTCCTACGTGTTGATTGCCATGATGAGTGAGCTGCCAAACTCCTTGCATCTGGAAGGGCTCAGGCCTGCGTAGGGACCAGTGTGCAAGTCGTGATGATAAAGTGCTACATACAACATAGGACAGGCATCCCTAGGCTTCTGTGGGCCCGCAAAAGAGACAAAATCTGCCAAGAGATATAGAAGAAACATTTCACAAAGGAGGTGTCGTTGAGGTGGGCCTTGAAGGCAGCCGGGTTTGTGAGTGTAGGAAGGAGATGCAGCCAGATGCAGGAATGGCAGCTGCGACAGAGTAGGAGACAGAGGTCTGGGCGGGTTTCAGGGCACCAGGTTAGAAGCAGTGTCATGGTGTGCTGTGATTGTCCGCACCATGGCAGCAGCCGGGAAGGTGTAGTGTGGAGAGACATTGATCCTTCACTGTTGATTGTTGAGTGAAAATAATAAAGAAGTCAGGATTTCAGATTTTGGAGACTAGGCAATAGATCTAGTCAAACAATTGGTTGCTGCTTTTATTTAAGACTTCATTCTTTTCTTTTTTAGAAAGATTTGTTTTTATTTTTAGTTATGTATATGCTTGTATGTGTATATATAGAAAGTGGTTATGTGCATGTGAGTGGAAGTGTCCTTGGAGGCCAGAAGTTTTGAATGCCCTGGAACTTGAGTTTCTGAGGGTTGTGAGTCACTTGTTTGGGTGCTGGGCACTGAACTTTGGTCCTCTGGAAGAACAGCATATGTATGTTCTTAACTGCTCAGCCGTCTCTCCAAGTCCCACCCCCATAGCAGTTTTCAATGAATTCTTTTTTAGTGACAAAATTCCCTGCTTCAAACTCATATTACATGTCTTTAAATTATAATCACACACGCACGCACGCACGCACACACACACACACACAGAGGCAGATACATAGTTTTTCAGTGTCCAGTATTTTGACATCCTGCCATGGCTTTGGGTGATGAAGTTCATGCTTGAGAATTGTGCAATCAAGTTACAGAAACAACAACAACAACAACAAAACCCTTGTGTTTTGAGCAAGCGTGTGATGTTTGTGTTGGGCCACATTCATAGTTGCCCTTGGCTGCTTAGATTCAGGAATGACATTCTTGTCAGCATGGTAACCTGCGCTGCATAGTGAGAGGGAGAAGACAGTGTTTCATCTCTGGGTAGAATGAACCACAGAGAATGTTGCCATCGTGAGAACTGGGCCATTTCTGTCGCTTACGTGGTTTGGCAAAGATACAGTGTAGTGGAGGGCCTGTGAGTGGGCATTCCAGTAATGAGAGAGGCTATAAAACCCTAGAGTGCGTCCCTAGGAGAGTGACCTTACCAGGAAAATTCTGGGAAACAAACCACAAGGATACTTGACAGGAATTTTGGTTAAATATTCTTATTCCTCTATTGGCAAGGCATATGGAGGGAAAGAAATGTAATTATAGTTTGTAAGTCTATGAAAAGATGCAATGAGTGACATGGGTGTCTCCTTCCTGTAGGAAGGGTTGTTACACATTCATTCTGCAGATATTTTTTGTGCCTGTTCTGTGCTGGGCCCTCTATCAAGTACAAGGATTGTGGTACCAGAATCTTCAAGGTTCCTGCTCTCATATGGTAGAAGACTCATATTAAGCAAGTAACTGCATAAAAGTACAGTTACAAATCATAATGAATGTTTTGAAGGCTAAGTACAGGAGCTAAAGGGGCTACATTTAGACTTAGAGGACCGCGGAAGTCAGGAGATAAGGAATCAAGTTGATGCAAGGTAAGAGTCATCTGGGCAAAGATTGAGGCTGAGATCCCAGACTAAGCTAGACAGCCTGGGGGAAAACTGACATGTCTTGTTTTGTTTTTTCCGAGACAGGGTTTCTCTGTGTAGCCTTGGCCATCCCGGACTTGCTTTGTAGACTAGGCTGGCCTCGAACTCACAGCAATCTGCCCGCCTCTGCCTCCCGAGTGCTGGGATTAAAGGTGTGCGCCACCACGCCTGGCTAAACTGACATATTAGTAAACTAAAATATCCTGTGCTCAGAGGGGGAAAGGCAGGAAGTATGCTGAGAGGAGGGAAGAGAGGGCTCGTGCTAGGTCCTTGTAGGTCTTGGTAAGAATCTAGATTTCAGCCTAAGTGCTCTGGGAAGCACTGAAGTGTGCTAAGCAGGACCTGACACAATCCTGTGTCACAAGGGGCTTCAGAGAGCTGTGTGGAGAGTGGATTTGTGAGGTCATGATGCTGTGGAATGTATATACTTGGTCTTTCTCCTGTTTCCTGGCAGACAACTCCTAAAATCCTTTGCAATCTCCAAAGCAGGGCATGTCTTATTTTGTAATTACTTGATGTCTGCCGGTTCCTGGATGTCCTCAAATGGGGGCTGCTTGTGTTTAGAAGATTGTAACTCCTGTCTTATTCCCTTACTCGTGGTGAGAGAGAGAGGGGTGAAAGTTAAGTTGGTTACCAATGAGTAATGATACAATCTGTTGTGCTTACACACTGGATCCTCCATAAAACCCCAGAGGACTGGGTTTTGAGAGCTATAGTGAGGCCAAACATGTGATATTTGTAGAGAGGACTTGGAAGCTCTATGCTTTCCCCACACTTAGCCCTATGAATTTCTTTCATTTGCAATATTGTTTATAATAAACTAGTAGATCTAAGTAAGTTTTATGGGCCAACCTACTAATAGCAAATTCATTAAAGCTAAGGATATTGTTGTGGAAATTCTGACTTAGATTTACACATGCTTGGTCAAAAGTACAGATAAAACCATTTGAACCTAGCAATTGGTGATGGGGAAGCAGTCTTGAGGACTGACTGAGCCTCATGGGTTTTTGGTGCAGAATCTGGGGAAACAGTGTCAGCATCACACGGGAGGGCACACATCTACTGTTAGGCTGATGATTTGCATGATGTGTTTGGAGAAACCTCCACGCAGTTGGCAACAGAAGGCTGCTGTGTTGGATGTTGTGTGACAGTGTATGAGAAACTGAGTTTGATTTGTCATTATTTTCAGTGAGGGCAAGAGGTAAAGCTAGAATAATTAAGTTTCTACAGTAATTAATGAGCGAGATAGGTAGCAATGGAAGTGGAGAAAGGGGGGCAGATGTTAGATATATCTTTCAAGTAGGATTATTTGAAGTTGGTAAGTGGATTGCAATGGGAAGGGGAAGAGAAGAGACTGGTGATGTCTCCCAAGCTTCTGGCCCACGTATGTGCCCGAACTTGTGGTTCTTTCTTTTCTCCCTGTAGTGGTTAAACCTGAAGCCTTCCATGTGTCTGTCAAGTGCTGTCTCATTGAGGTTTCTCCCAAGCACTTTGTTTATTTAGTTATGTCTATCTTATTGAAAATACTGCATTTATTCATTTGTGTGTGTATATGGAGGGGGTATGTATATAAGTAAGTGCATGCCATGATGTACACATGGAGGTCAGAAGATGACTTCAGAAGTCAGATGTTGGTCCCAGAGATTGAACTCAGATTGTCAGGTATGGTGGGAAGTTCCTTTACGTGTTGAGCCTTATCTTGTTTAATTTTATACTTTTTAAAGATGTCTCTCTTTTTTTTTAGCATAAAGATTTCTTTTTATTTTATGTGTATTAGTATTTTGCCTGTGTGCATGCTTGTGCAAAATGTGTGTGCCTGGTACCAATGGAAGAGGGTATAGAGTCTCCTGGAACTCAAGTTATGGATAGTTAGTTGTAAGCCATCATGCGGATGCTGAGAGCCAAACCTGGTTCCTCTGGAAAGGATCAAAATGTTCTTAACCACTGAACCATCTTTCTATCCCCATAGCCCTTATTTTTTATTTTGAGACAAGATTTCATTGAATTGCCCAGACTGGCCTTGGATTTGCTCTGTGGTCCAGGCAGCTCTAGTCATGGCGTTCCTCTGATCTCAGCCTCCTGAGTAGCTGGTATTACAAGCCTGATGGGCCCACCATGCCTGGCAGACAACACGGGTCTGTAAAACCTTCTCCCTTCAGAGAAAGCCAAACAGGCATGGTCTGGATCCAGTCCCGCAGAGGCAGCTGTCCTGACGTCACTTCTGTCTAGCTCTGGGAGTTCATGTATACAACAGTATCACCCAAGCAAGGGTTCTGGTCTCTCCGCACTCAGGCCCTGACTGTCTCTTGCTTCTGAGGACAAGGCACCGAAGAACCTCTGTCACTCCAGTGTGCCACTAGGGGGAGCGTGGCCTGCATGTATATCTGGTCTTAGGGCTTTTAAGATTTGCATTATCTTCTTGACTGACTCTGTTTCCAGCTTTGGTAGCCTGACTCACACTGTTTTAAAGTATGCCTGGTAGGGTCCCAATACATTTTAGTTGGTATTACCATTATACCATGGATTTCATTTTATTGTAGAAAGCAGTGGACTTGCCTCAGCTGGGTTTGGAGACTAGGCAAGTGTGTGCTCTTTGGGTTCAGAAAAAGGGCAAGTAAGTGCTTGCTGTGTATAAGAGGAAAGAGAAGCTGAGATTTAGCGATACTGTCTTCTCTTGTAGCTTTGGGATTCTGGGGGTCATGACCACTAGCATCTGTAGTAGCCTGACGTTTCTTCTTGGGTTTTGTGACATGTTTCTTACACTTTACTTCAGCATATGTTTATGATTTAAACTCAAGTCAACCAAAATCTGGTTTTAAGGATTTTGCAGTATACTAAAGTCAAATCAAAATCACAAGGAGTTCTGCAAGGGATGAGCCTCAGGATGCGCATCAGGGTGAGCCTCAGGATGCGCATCAGGATGAGCCTCAGGATGCCCATCAGAATGAGCCTCAGGATGCGCATCAGGACCTCCCTAGCATTATTTTGAGGAGCAGCATTAGAAAATGTCTCCTCCTCGAGTTTCACTGTCTTCATCCTCATCAGCCTCCTTGCTTTCCCATATTCAATCCTCTTACCAATTCCAAATAATTCTACTTGAAAAATGTATTTATTATCTGGTGGAGCAGGGGGTGCCAACAATTTCGGGGGTGGGGATCAGAGACGTTCTTAGCTGAGTGCCTGATTTGAGGTATTTCTGGTGAATAACATCTTGACACTCCCCTACCCTACTCCTCCCCCCTCCCCCACCCAAAGGGTGAGATATATGGGTAGAAACTAGAAGGCCAGGAGGCAGGTGGCCAGTTGGTGATGAGGTCAGACACTGCCAAGGTCTTGTGATTCTGCTCCGGTGTTCTTGGCAACCGCTCTGTTTAATGTATGCTGGAGAGCTGAAAGGCTTGGGCACTGGTTTTGGATCTGTTATTTCCTGGTTGAGTACATGAGAGCAAGTAATTTAACTTTACTATAGATAGTCTTTAAAATGTGTTAAATTAGTATAATAACACCAGTCCTAACTTTCAGACCTACTCTGTGGGAGTGATAACAAGTGAACCAGGATTTCGGTAGCTATTTTGGGGAGATGTAAGGTAGCACATGGCATTTTTCTCTCCAATTTGCAGCAGTTATTCTGCATGCCATAGGTGCTGTCTGTCATTGAGTCTTTAGGCTAAAAGGGTGACAATTAGATTTGCTGTATCAGGACACCAAAAGAGTCTCCATTTCCCCCCGGAAGCCTACACTTGTGGTTGTCAGAAAATAAGCTGCTTTTTAAGATCATGCTTCAGTGTACTTTATAGCAAGGATTAGGAGACCCTTGACTAATATCTACTCTCAGTTCTTTTCCTGACTAGTTATGTAGCTATGGAGAAGGCATCTGACCTCTCTGAGCCTCAGTGGTCCTATCTGTAAAATGGAAGCAAACCTATATCTGACCAGCATGTTTCAAACAGTTGAGAGGAGCAAAGAAAACAGTACATCTAAGAGAGTGTTAAGTAGTGTTCAAGCAAAAGTGTACACGAGGCTACTATAAGGGCCTTCTGCGTCCCAGGTTATGATGCTGACCCGTGTACAGCTCCTCGCTGGAGGCCTGTTTGCATTGTGTGTGATGCCCTGGCTATGACTATAGACTTGCCGGGGGGTTCCTCCTGATCTAGTTTGTTTCTTCTCCATTGCAGGAAGACAGGAGACTGCTTAGGCTCTGGCACTAGTACCATGGGACCCTGTACTGGTTAAAGCCATCTCCAGGACCTGAACAGGCAACAAGGTAACCCGAGAGACCAGTCCAGGCCAGCTTCTGGGATGTGAGTGGTGTTTCCGCCCCAATTGCTGCTGGAAAATCCCAAGTGAACAAACAAGTCGAGGCAACACGTATCAGGGTCCCTCCTCACTCGGCTACTGCTGTAGGACCCAGAGGAAGAGCTTGCTTCCCCCGCCCCCCCCCGCACTCCCCCCCTCTGCCCCCCCCTTCAGCTAGCTCCCTCCCCCTTGGCAGGGATTCTTCCAAGTTATAAAAACTGAGACAGTAGAGGGGAGGGAAACAAGTCCATTCACTGTCTGCACCCTTCTCCCCTCTGGGTTGTTGCAGCAAGTTCCCAGGAACAGCCCTGGGCTCCTGGTTGACTGGAAGGGAGGTAGGAGGAGTGGAATGCATGTATAAACTAAGCCGATCAAAAGACAGCGCTGTTTTAAGACCATCTAGAACTCAGAGAATGTGGGTAAGAGCGCGCACGCATATGCGTGCGCGTGCTAGCTCGGGTCCCGGGGCTCGGGTTGAGGGAGAGTGCCTAGTTGTGTGAGAGCAAGCCTGTGTGCAGCCTGGGAGCACAGGGTCTCCATGACAACCAGCCTGGCTGGCTAGCTGCGCTAGCTCTGCTCACTTGGCTGGAAGGAGTGTCTTGAAAGGTCAGAGGAAGGAGCTGTGGGAAGTTCGCAGCAGGTACTGGAGCTTAAGCCAGTGGATCTGGGGGCCCTGGGCTCCCTAAGCGACTGCAGCTGAGCCAGCCTCTGTGGAGAATGGAGGGGGAAAGAAATCTCCCGGACTACCAGGTAAGGGCACCTCTGAGCCGCTTGTTTTGCGTCCTAGGCTGTTTGTGGCAGGCCAGTTGTCTGTGCTTTTCAGTCAGGGTTGGGGTCGAGAATGATGTCATGATCCAACAGTTGGATTCTATTAGCTCCGGGAGGAGACGGAAACAGCCAGTTTTCTTGACTTTGCAAATCTAGCTAATCTCACTCTGGCTGAATCGTAGATGTTTAGGCTTTACTCTGCATTTACTTAGCACAAAGCCGCCGGATATTTTCACAGGAAGGCTCTTCTATAGGAAATTGAGTTCTCATCGCTCGCTGTGCTGTAGTTCTCTCTCTTTGAACTTTTTGAGCAGCTTGGTTGGTTCTACCTAGTGGTGTCTGTCCTCTTCTCTCCATGCTGCTGTGCTTGGCCTGTAACAACAGTCCAACCAGCTAATGAAGCTCAGCGAGGCACCTGCCGTGAGTTCCAGGTTCCTCTGGAGCGTTAAGAGAACCGAGGCACTGTCACAGTGCTATCTGAGCTGTGGCCTTTTCACTCTCTTTATGAAGTAGCCTTAGAAATAGAAATGCCTCCTTCCTATTAGTAGTGTTCATCGCTGGTTTCCTTGAGTCGTGGAAGGGACTTTCTTGGGCTTTAGGGACCTGCGAAGCTCTGTCTTATCCAGATGTTGCAGGGGCTGTCATAGTGGTAGGAGCTAGGAACACGAAGGGCCGCGTGTGTGTTGGAGATCCGTTTTCCTTCACCTTTTAACCAAATCCCAGAGCACACGGTGTCTACATCATGCGCGCCTTATCCTCAATTTCAGAAAAAGCTTGTTCTGCCCTGGAGGCGTGGAGAGGAGTGCTATGTGTGAACTCAGTGTGGCCTACAAAAGGAAACCCTCTCAGAAAAGTAGTTTTATATGATGAAGCAGTCAGGTCCTTCGTGATGTTTAGGGGAGGATGAGAGCCCTGGAACTCTCTTTGCAGGGACCCCCTCTCTCCAGGAGGCTACTTCTACTTCAGCCTGGCCTCAGGGAATTTTATGGGAGCTTTGGGTTTCTCAGTGGGGCCAGGGAACAGCTGTTGTTCCTAGCTCTTTGGTTTTTCCTTCTTGAACTTTCTGAACAGTGTGCCTTTTGTGTCCTAGCAAACAATAAGGGGACCTTCTGATTAACTTCGGGTCAGCTTGCCAGTACAAGCGCTGGCTCTACCCCTGATTCTGGCAGCCTGAATATATGCTATATGCACCAGCGTTGGGGCACGAGGGCCTGCCAGTATGAACTGCATGGCCTTTGGACCTCAGAGGAGCTGCTTTCAAAGTTAATTCCTCCTCCTCCAACAGTCTAGGGATTCTTTGCTTGGGGCAGTATGGCCTGTGGGTTGGGATTGAAGGTAGAGTTGTGAGGAGGAAATGTCTGAGTCCAGGGGCGCTCTCTGTGAGGTGCTGCTGCTTGCTGGGAAGTCCCTTGACTAATAGAAGCTTCAGGTTATTAGCTGTGAGATGGAAAGAATGAGAATAGTTATTATCTTAGTCTTGCTGAGAGGAAGCAAGTAGGATGGTTTCTATGAAAACAGTTGTAAACAAATCTATATAATGTGATAGGATAGAGGATGAAGCCTAAGGAATGGCCTGACTCTTCTGGAAAGTCACTTTGTCTCTTTCTTCTGGTTCCCTCATTTATAAAGCGTCCTCTACTCAGATGCACATACAAATCAAAACGAGATAAACCTCGCAAGTCTTCTTTGAGACATATAAAGAAAACAAATAGTGCAAGCCGGGCAGTGGTGGCGCACGCCTTTAATCCCAGCACTTGGGAGGCAGAGGCAGGAGAATCGCTGTGAGTTCGAGGCTAGCCTGGTCTACAAAGTGAGTCCAGGACAGTCAAGGCTACATAAAGAAACCCTGTCTTGAACCCCCTCCCCCCCAAAAGAAACAAACCGTGCTTTCTTTGGCTTGGGCAATCAGATAGGATGATATTCGCTGTAGACATTGCACCTCATCAATGATCCTTCGAAGACACTTTAGAGATGAAGCATCCTGTAGGTTACGCAGGTCGTGTTTCAGTGTAGAGGAGTTTCAAGAGATATTTTTCTTTTCCAATATTCACAGCTCTTTGTACTGGTGGCATCACATGTTTTAATGCCTGTAAGATTGGCCCTGGTTCTCCTGGGCTCCTCTGGGGAAATTGTCTTGAGTGGGCTGAGGGGCCCGTCTCCTCCCTTCTCAGTTTGAAAGGTCGCCGAAAACTAATAGGAAGTGTTAGTGCCCTGGAAGCCTCTTAGGAGCCAGGCAGCTTTTAGAAGAACTTGTAAGGGGGAAACCTAAAAGAAAACAAGGAAGTGGGAATTCCAGGGGCAGATACTTGATATGGCCTGGAATTGTGCCAAGGAATGGAGTAGTAGCAGGGGAGGGAGAAGCTCAAAGCCTAGGTCTGTTTTCTGTCCTCAGCGAAGCTGTAGGGTGTATGACATGCTAGGGTACCCCACCCATAACCTCCCAGGACAGGGGAAAACCTGCCAGCCGTGTGACCTAGAGTGGCATCTGAAGAGAACAGGCACGAACAGGTGTGCGCTCTCTCTCTCTTTCTCTCTCTCTCTCTCTCTCTCTCTCTCTCTCTCTCTCTCTCTTTCCCCTTCTCTCTCTTTCTCTCTCTCTTTCTCTCTCTCTTTCTCTCTCTGTCTCTGTCTGTCTGTCTGTCTCTCTCTTTTTCCTTCTCTTCTTCCTCCTTCTCCCTCCTTCCCTCCTTCCCTCCCTTCCTCCCTTCCTCCCTTCCTCCCTCCCTCTGTCCTTCCCACCCTTCATCCCCCCCTCCCTCCCTCCCTTGAATCAAACAATGCAGCTCTCCTAGGTGATTTCACATCGCTCCAGCCAGTCAGGCTTGAAGGAGAGTTGTGAACAGTTTAGATTGGACACATCACTGCGGCCTCTCTGGCCTGAAGAAGCTGTGCAGACCTTGGGTTGTACTGCAGCTGTTCTTTCCTCCTCAGCCCTTCAGCTTCCCAGAGCTGAGTCACAAGTTGGATCCCTCTATGTTCCTTAAGGATTAAAAAGTAACATTCCTGTCCTCACTCCCTCTCGCTCCCTTCCTGTACACGTTCTCTCAGGGCTCCTAATCTCCGAAAAGAATAATCAGTCACCCAAGGAAGTTGAAACTTGGAAATCTGTGGAGAACAAGGCCAAGGACATCTTTAGTTCTGCTGGCCTGTCCCTCTCCCTGTCCTGGGAGAACAGCTTTGAGGAGGAATCAGCTTCCAAGTATCGTGGCCTCACCGGTGACCTGCGACTAGGTGAGGGATGCCCTTTCTTCCACTGTGTCTGATGCCGAGAACCACTTTGGGCAGGTAGAGGGAGGTGGGCCTAAGTACCTGTGCTTCTGGAAATGGGTTATTGTCTGTCATCATCCTAGCAACTCTAGATTTCCACTGTTGGGTCCAAGAGAGTTTGCCAAGGCAGCCAAGCAAAGGCAGCGTACTTCTGAGGCCCCCGGAGGCCAGGCCAGCCCCTTAAAGCCTGTCGCAACTCCCTTCTGTGCCTCAATGTTGACTTGGGGGCTGCGGAGGAAGCTGCAGATAATTGAGTTCTTTGAGTTAGAGGGACCATGGCTCAGAGGGCACGAAGGGAAAAAAACAAAACAAACCCAAAATACTGGCCATCTGGCATAATACAATAGGCAGATTTCTCTTCAAAGCCTGTGGGAAAACTTGCATTAATGTGACTTTCTGTTAGAGGAAGGGAGAGAGGGGACTCTCTCTCTGCTAGAGGGGAGGCACAGTGACCCTCTGTTTGAGTAAGTTGTGTCTGCCTTAGGGGAGTGTGTTGTCATTCTAATGCTGGAGCCTGTTTTTAGCCTGGGGTCCTAGAAAATGTCTGTGGTTTGCTTATTTGTTTGTTTTTGAGAGGAGAGGGAGGTATTCAGTGAGTCTAGACTACCTTATTGAAGAGTTTCTCCAATGTTCCCTCCGCACCCCCGTCCTTTTTCGATCTGACATAATGAATACACTGTTGGAATGATTACAGTGGCTGAATATTTGAGCTTCTCTGAGACTGTCTCTGTAAAAGGGCGAATTACATGCAATTGGGTATGAAGCTGCTTCAGCCAAGATGCACCTGTTTCTATGGGCTTGTTTTGAAACCATTTCAGTTTCTTCTCCTGTCAGGCCTGCTGTGGTTGAAGGTTTGTGTGTGAATTAAAGATTGTCCGTGGGAATCAACGCAGTGTGTGAGGGCTATATGAATATGAAAATAGGAGATTAAACTGGGGGGTTATGGGAGAAAGTTCTAGAAGCAACAGGAGAGAAATTCTGGATAAGGGGTTGAGAAGAAAGTTCTCAGCAGTGGGTTAAGAGAAAGGAAGCTAAACAAAGGCAACATGTTTCTGAGGCCAGAGGAGGCAAGGCAGCATCTCCTTAGAGCCACCAGGAGGCCTTCATATGTATGTTACGCTATATAAATATATGGTATGTGACATATAACTGTGTGTCTGTGTGTGTGTTGCTCAGTATGTGGTTCTGTCTTAAAGCAGCTCTGGTGGAATCTTTCTGCTTGTTATGCAGGAATAATTTTTCTAGAACTGTTTACTGCCTCTCTCTTTCTACTGGCCAGCCCAGGCAGAGGCCCTGAGGTTTTCCTTGATTTCCTCTGGAGACCATATATAATCAGAAGGCTAGCCTGCCTTTGGGGGACCACGATTACACTTACGCAGGTCCTAGCAAGCACCTAACATAAGGGTCTTGTTCACTTGCTCCTGCGCTCAGAGGTGTCTGGTGCCTGATGGCACACCTTCTTGATTGGGTTACCCATTAAGTCAGGGAGCACAGATGTGGGACAGAGCTGGGGACGATCCAAAAAGGTATGAGTTGTGGGACTTACGTTGACGTTGATGTTACATTGTTCTGATTTCCTCCCCGCGGCATCTCTTCCTACAATGGGAGCTTCTGCTAGTGTGATTAAGGGAGAGCCACAAGCCTGAAGTTGGGGCTTTGGAACCATCTGGAACTCACAGGCTGGGGAAAGGGAAGAGGGTGCTTATCCTGGGTCCAAGCCAAGGAGAGGGCAGCAGACACGAGGAAGCTGGGCTTCCCTACCTCTCATGAAGCTTCTTTACAATTATTGAGTGGTAAGGCGGGGGTATAGGAAAAGGAACATTGGGGAAAAATACCAAGAAGTCAGCCACTTTAGACTTCTAGATTTATTGAAGGAACTAAGTTTTTGTGTACTTACCTGTGTCTTGCAACACAGCCTACCTCATGAAGTTCTGACACTTGTTATTATTTTTGCTTGTTTGTTTGAGTCATGGTCTCTTGTAGTCTGGGTTGGCCTTGAACTCACTATGTAGCCAAAGTTAACCTTGATTTTGTGATCTTCCTGTATTTACATCCAGAGTGCTGGAATTACAGGCATACACCGCCATGACTGGTTTTATGTGGTGCTAGGGATCAAACTCAGGGCTTCATGCATTGCAGTTAGGCAAACACTCTGTAAACTGAGCCCTATCTCAAGTCATACGTGTGTGTGTGCGTGCGCCCGTGTGTGCGCCCGTGTGTGCGTGCGCGCGCACGTGCATGTATATATATCACACACACACACACACACACACACACACACACACACACACACTTGAGTACAGGTGCCCCCAGAAGTGAGAAGAGGGCATTGATTTTTCTCTGAGTTGTCTAATATGGGTTCTTAGAACCAAATTCAGGTCTTTTGCCAGAGCAGCAAACCCTCTTAACTGTTGAGTCATCCCTTCAGCCCCTGCCCTGTTCTCTTGTCACAAGGTAATCCTAGCACTCAGGAGGCAGAGGCAGGAAGCCCTCTGAGAGTTCGAGGCCAGCCTGGTCTACAAAATGAGGCCAGGACAGCCAAGGCTGCACAGAGAAAAACCCTGTTTCCGGGAGGGGGAAAAAAAAGATTTACATTTCTGGCATCACACATGCTGCCAATAAATGTCAGCTGTAACCTCCATACGATCATTTGCACTGACACACGGCAGGAGAATGCACTGGCCAGGTACTTAGCATCTCTGAGTTTTAGTTCTGGCCCTGTCTGGCTGGTACCTCTCAGTTTCCTCTTCTAGAAAACAGAAGAGACGGATTAAGAGTTCTCACTGACGTTTTGACTTGTCACTTGCCAATGCTGACTTTCCAGTTAAGTTCTCTGGAATTAAGTAGACATTTTATTTCTCCAAATGGCCAACCTATGTATAGTTTGTACTTTTAAAGTATTTGAATAACTTTTAAGGCCATCAACTAGATTTTTGGAATTTTTTTTACTTAGTTCCCAAAACTTGGAGATGAGAACTTGTTCTAAGGTGCAAAAGGTGCATTGTTGCTGGCAGCTACTACAGGAGTAGGCTGGGGCCTAACAGTTAGTGAGAAGACCGGAGTTTACTTGGTGCTGCTGGTAATATTTTCATTAGTAGGTGTTTAGGGCACTGACTTTTGATTTGCTCTGAAGATTGAATAAATGCTGCCATCTCTCCTGGAAAAAGGAGAAGCTGCAGGATAGACCAAAGGACTGTCTGACCAGTTGGTGCAGGATAGACTGAAGGAGACTCTGACCAGTTGGTGCAGGATAGACCGAAGGACTGTCTGACAGTTGGTGCAGGATAGTCTGAAGGACT
>OU015752.1:122864234-122880240 GCA_907169655.1 Acomys percivali | reverse complement strand
AAGAAGAAGAAGAAGAAGAAGAAGAAGAAGAAGAAGAAGAAGAAGAAACAACAACGTTCTGAGCCCTTAGCAGCATTTAATGTTTTCAGCAGGGAGCTGTAGTGACTTTATTTGTTGCTGCTTCCCAAAGCTGGATCTTCAGTCTTTTATTATCTCATGCCCATCTCTTCCTCAGGGGCCAGCCTTTCCTGTTAACAGGGAAAAGAGGACAGCCGTGCCTCTGCCTCACATTTCAGAAATGGAATTTATTTGTTTGTTTGCTCGTTTATCTAATGAGTATTTACTTGACACAAGGTGTTAATCTATAGCTAAGGATGGCCTGGAATTCTCTTGTCTGAGTCTGCCCAGTGCTGGGACTATAGGTATGTGCCACCACATTCGATTCATTTAATAGCTATTTAATTGTGTGTGTGTGTGTGTGTGTGTGTGTGTGTGTGTGTGTGTGTCTTGTGCGCGCAAGAGAGAGACAGAGACAGAGAGACAGATGCACGCGGATGGGGTTGGGGCCAGGAAAGGCAGCGTCTTCTATTTGCCCCTGCATACGCTAGGCTAAATGGGCACAGTCTTGTGGGATTCTCCTGCCTCCACCTCCTGTCTTGCTATAAGGAACAGTTGGATTACAGGTGCATACCACCATGTCTGACTTTTTACACAGTTTCTGGGCATTTGAATTCATACTTGTATGGTACGTGTTTTACCGACTAAATCCCCCTCTCCAGCCTTAATAAATATTTACTGAGTATCCATTTTCTTCAGACTACTACTCTACTATATGTTAGGGATGTAAAGATAAGAGATAGCGAAGTCTTTCTCATGGAATTTATTGTAGAAAGGATTGAGTAAACAAGTTAACAGACTAATACATGGGATAAAGGTAGCGATGCTGCAAAGGAGAGAATGGGGATGTGAGAGATGGGCTGGAGAGGTTAGAAAAGGCCTCTCACAGAATGATGTCCAAGCTGTGCTCTCCAAGCTCAGGAGAAGCCGGGAATATGCAGATTTAGGGAAGCGCCTTCCTAAAGTGGGAAACAGAGAAGACAAAGCCCAGAGGTGGAGAGATCTTGATGTGCCGAGTAAACACGGTTGGAGTTCAGGAGCAAGTGATTCAGACTGTGAGATGGTAGTTGAGGCCAGTTGAGTTTGAGCTTAATTGCCATTGTCAGGGCCTTGAAAACTCAATGAGAGGTACACATTCTAGGTCTGTCACCTGCTTTGGAGTGAGGTGAAGCAATTTGACAGAGATGGCTGGCTGAGAGCAGCATGAAATCTGAAGAAGAGGAGGAGTCAAGAGAAGAGCGATGACAGGCAGAAGTGGTCTGGAGTAGAGATGGCACACAGGCTCAGTTAGCAGGAGTCGAGTGGACACACTCTGGGACCAGCAGATTTTAGGTTTATGTTATTTCATTAGGAGATGTGTTATTATACCACACACTTTTATTTGCAATTTTATTCAGCATTTTAGTTAACCCCCATGATAATATTTGAGTGAGTTTGTTGATA
Source organism: Acomys percivali (assembly GCA_907169655.1). NCBI lineage: Eukaryota > Metazoa > Chordata > Mammalia > Rodentia > Muridae > Acomys > Acomys percivali. Next base: position 122,878,740 of record OU015752.1, on the reverse strand, counting down.
TCTTGCTCTCTTCAGGAACTTGGAGCCACTACCTTGCTTAAACTCTGGATCTAAGGCTTGTAAACCGAAGCATGTGCTCTCTCCACACTCCCCCGTTCTGATTGCCATGCCAAAAATGTGGTTCCTCTCAGTTACCTGAAACATCAATGAATGCCCTGCTCAGAGTTGTTTCATTTCGTTGATGACTATGATCTCCTTTCAATCCACTGAGAACTAGAATATGTTTTGAATGTTTATGGAGCTGAATAGAGTATTTTCAACTCTCTGTGAAATGATTACATCTCAACTACCAAGACTATCAATTAGAATAAAAAATGGGGCAGGAGGTCGGGATGTGTGGCAAGACTGGAACACAAATAACTTCCTGAATTACCTTCCCCACCCTCCATTTAAAAAAAAAATTTAAATTTTTAGTGGGTTGTGGTGGTACACGCCTTTAATCCCAGCACTTGGGAGGCAAAGGCAGGTGGATCTGTGTGAGTTTGAGGCCAGCCTGGTCTACAAAGCAAGTTGCAGGACAGCCGGGGCTCTGTCACACAGAGAAATCCTGTTTCAAAAACCGAACCAAAACAAAACGCTATATTGGGGGCAGCGGGTATGTACATCTGAGTGCAGGTGCCAGTGGGGACCAGAAGAGGGCATCAGATTCCCTGGAGCTGGAGTTGACAGTTGTCAGTTTAAGTTGTGGGAACAGAAGTTGAATCTTCTGCAAGAGTAGTATACACTTTTATCCATCAGCCCATCTCTCTTGACCAGCTGTCGACCCTCCCTTGCTCCTTTCTTGGTCTCATACTTGCTGTTTAGCTGATGATGACCTTGAACGTCTATCTGCTCTTCCTTCTACTTCTAGAGTCCTGGGAGTGCAGGCACACAACACCATACCCAACTTATGAGTTCTGCCATATGGCTCCCTCATGTTATTTCTGTTACGACTTTGAGTTTTATAGTAAACAGATGCAATTGGTTTTTTGGGTTTTTTTTGGAAAAAATAATCAGTAAACTAGTAGTTGCAATAAATAAACCTTTATTTTGTAGTTTACAGGTACTTCAGGTCTCTGAGTTTGTTGGAAATGTTTAAGAGAGTAATCTATCAGTTCACAACTTTGATTTTTTTAGAAATTAAACTACAAATTGACTATATTCAATTTGTAGGTACTGAACCTGCCTGGCTTGAGGTGCAGGGTTCAGACATGAAGGTGTGTGGGGTGCTTGTGAGCCCTTACTCCACGGAGTTCATGTGATCCATGTTCCTCCTAGCTGGCAATGCTGGAATGGAACAGTCTGTGGGGGGCAGATCAGGGTGAGAGTGAGTTTCAGGTAAGCATAGATTTCTGAGACCCAGAGGAGTTTCTTTTTCTGAACCATGAATTCTACCTTCCCGCATCCCATCCCTATCTGGTGCTCTTGCTTCTAGTGGGAAGATACGTGGCTTGTGTCGGACACCAGTTCACTGGACAAAACTTTAATACTTATCTGCCTTGAGCAGAGCTGCACAGATGAGTTCTGGGATGAGGCTGGGAAGATGGGCTTTGGTGAGAACCTGAAAAGCTGGACCACCAAGAGCCAGGGAATCACTGCTCTGAAAGCAGCAAAGAACATCATTGGAATCAGTGTGTGGAAAAGCAGCCTATGAGGCCATGTAGAAGACACAACTGAAGTGACAGGAATCTCGCCCATCTAACTGAGTGTATTATCATGGATACGCAATCTTCCTATCCTTCTAAATTGACTTAGAATAGCAGAAAGTCAAGAAGTCCAGGGGCAGAGTCCGACCTCCCCTTGCAGAGCTCTTAGGAGCCCGAGATTGGTGGTTTTGAGACTTGAACATACACCAAACTCACCCAGAGAGCTCATTTCAAGTTCAGTAAGGACAAAGTAGGGATGAGAGTTTGTGTTTTTGGCAAGTTTATAGATATGCCTGCTGTAGTTGGTGGCGATGTGTGCGGTAATGTATGTGGTGATGTGGTGTATGGTTGGATGGTGTGGGATGATGGTGATGTATGTGGTAGCGATGTGTGCAGTGGTGTATGTGGTCATGGTGGTGGTCTATGTTGTGGTATGTGGTGATGGTGGTGGTGGTATGTGTGGTGGGATGGTGATGTGTGGTGGTCTTGTGTATTGTATTGGTGTTGGTGGTGATGGTGGTTGTGGTGGTGTATGTGGTGGTGGTGCTGATGTGTAGTGGTGGTGTATATGGTACTGGTAGTTTATGTGTGGTGGTGATGTCATGCATGGTCATGCCGATGATGGTAGTAGCAGTTTTTGAACCTCACTCTGAGAAGCACTGTTTAAGAGGTTTGTGGTTGAAATACAGTAAGGCTTTGAGGCAGGATGCTAATTGGCTTACTCTCTTTGACTAACCTAGAATTTCATGGGCTAGTTCACACTGTAATACCAACAGAGATGGGTAAAAGTCTGTGCCTGTCTAGTCACTTTTCTCATGGTATCCAAATCACCTCCAGGTGAGGCTTCAGGTGGTGTCCTTGTGTCTAAATTGCTGGTGTCTGAATTTTGGAACATGCCCATCCTGTGCCCTTTATTTCATTAGACCTTCTCTGTCAGGAAAAGCGTCCTGCCTGCCCTTGAGCACAGCCCTCTGGTTGGCTGGGCTGGCTCAGGTGCTGCAAGCAGGCTGTGCGTGAGTGTGCTCTGTTTATTAGCCAAGTTTACACAGGGAGATTATCTCTTCAGCCCAGGAGTTGAGTTTCAAGGGCAAAGTCCACAGTTGGCAGTTGAAAAATTGAGAACACCTGGGCAGAGAGAATTTCACATACCCAGTCCTTGGGGTGTTCCCACAGAGGTCAGATTTTTTACTTGGGAGAGTTTCTCTGAGGCAGCATGGCTCCAGGTGCCTTCACATTCATGTTCCAACACCGGAGGCTTCAGGTGAGACAAGGCATAAAGCCGCGCCCTCTCTTTGCCATCTGTGTTTCCCAAAGCCTTCTCTGGCTTGCTCTTCCATTCTCCAGTCCTCCCTTCCCTTCTATATATATATAATTTAAAGACTTAAAGACAGGCTCTTGTTTTTTACTGATTCTGTTTACATAGCATAACACCAGCAAATGGCATGACAAATTAATAGACAGAAACAATGTACTCTTCTGGAGTTTTCAGAGAGGTACAAAGAGGACATTAACGCTTGGTGTTGGATGTTTCTGGGGAAATAGTGCTGATGTTTGCACGGCTTTGTGATGTGATGTGATGCCACTGAATTGTACAATTAATGAGTAATTGAAAAATTTGAATGATGTATTTTACCACAAGAAAATTTTACCCTCTACTAAAAAATGTCTGTCTTATACTTTACCAAGAATGTTTTCCTATGTTAGTGCATTCCTGCTGGCAGCGGCGTTGTGCCTTCTCTGATGGATTTTTGTTGTTTACCTGAGTACTTTACTAAGAATTGCCATTTGGGTCGTTACCAGTGTCCCCTGTTCTAGACACTCCTGTGGAGAGCAGTCATCCGTCTTTGCCCATGTGTTCTAATATTTGTGTTCTCTTAGACAAAATTCCTAGAAGGAAAGGTTTGCTGGTCAGAGGTATGCTTATTAAAAAACGTTAATAAATGTTTCCAAGCTGCTTTCCAAAGAAGTTTTCCAGCTTGATTCTCACGAATAGTTTAGGAAGACACCTGTTTCGACCACACCTTTGCCAATGTGGTATTAGCCAGTTTTCAGTCTTTGCCAATATGATGGGTAAAAAAAGAATTTCTCTTTTAAAAGTGATTTCTTTTCTTATTCTTATTATGTGTATGTGTGTATGTGCATGTGAATGAAGTACCAGTGGGGTCCTGAAGAAGGCGCCAGAGCTCTTGGCTGCCGAGCCATCTTTCTAACCTCTGAAAAGGGAACTTTTTTTGATGCTTTGTTTAGATTTCTGTCATTACTAGCACAATTGAACACTTTTCATATTTACTGTCAATTGCTTTTATTCTTCTGTGAATTTTATGCTTAGATATGATGCTCACTTTTCTAGTTGGTTCCTTACAGATTTGTTATGAATTTACACACATATATCAGATCTGGGATATATGTGTTGGTGGTATTTTTTCCTCCTTTCTACTGTTAAAATGATTCTTTTCATAAAATTGGTAAACTCATAATATCTCCTATTTATGATGTACCATAGCCATTAAAAACATTTTTGTAACACTTAACAAAGGAACACTTCCAATCCAATTAGTGAAGACGGCAGGTTGACAACTACAGTTCACAAATCTCCCCAGTTCTGGAGCCTGCTTATTTTCTGTTGTCCTGGATACGGTGCTGCCATGTTTCTTTTCTCTGTGTTTGGGGATAATCACATCTGCCATCTCGGTAAACCTAGAGTGCAGCTATATGAATGTTTGCAGACCTAGATACTGTGATACAAAGCTTCTCTCTTAATTCAGATGTGGTTGAATGATCTCATTCTGGCTGAGGTAGCCCATTGGTGGGTTTTGACGTCAGTGACATAGTGGCAGAGTAAGTGGGCCAAAGTCCCAGACAGGGTGTGGCTTTATCATGGGGGCAACAATAAAATGTGAGTAAATGTGTCTTCTTCAGGGACCAATAAAGAGCTGAGTGTTGTGGCCCAAGGATGTAATCCTAGTACTTGGGAGGCAGAGTCACAGTCAGGGGAAGGGTCACAAGATTAAGAGCCAACCTGAGTTGTCTAGAAAGAAAGGAAGGAAGGGGGGGAGAGGAGGGTAAAGAGCTAGTTCTCACCACACGTGTAGAAAACTAGGCATGGTCGCGGATGTTTATAGTTCAAATGCTGAAATGATGGGGAGGTAGAGTCAGGCAGATCGCTGGGACTCCCTGGCCAGGAGACTACTGAACTCCAGGCCAATGAGAGTGAGAGAGTAAAAAAAAAAAGGTGAATGGAGCCAGGCGTGGTGGTGCACGTCTTTAATCCCAGCACTTGGGAGGTAGAGGCAGGTAGATTGCTGCAAGTTTGAGGCCAGCCTGGTCTGGTCTACAAAGGAGAGAGAAAGAGAGAGAGAGAGAAAGAGAGAGAGAGAGAGAGAGAGAGAGAGAGAGAGACAGAGACAGAGACAGAGACAGAGACAGACAGAGAGAGAGACAGAGACAGAGACAGAGAGAGACAGAGACAGACAGACAGACAGACGGAGAGAGAGAGACAGAGAGAGAGAGAGCGAGACAGACAGACAGACAGACACAGACAGAGAGAGACAGACAGACACAGAAAGAGAGACAGAGACAGACAGAAAGAGAGACAGACAGAGAGACAGACAGACAGAGAGAGAGACAGACAGAGAGAGAATATGGCCTTTTTGGAACAAGACCTCCGGCCTATGCATGCATACATGAACATGCAAACACACACAGATGACAGAGTCAAGGGAGATTTTGAAGAGAAGGAAGGATGCTGTTTATTGAGGATTCACTTCTGTCTCTCCAAGATACTAAACTAAACAGATTTACCTTAACTGTACTTTAAAGGCAGCTTTTAGTTCAGGGCCAGCCTAGAGTTGCTGATCCTAGGGTCCTAAACCCAGGCAAGAACACCTCCTTCAAGGATCAGAGTGCAAATCAAACCTTAGAGTTAGTCATTAGGGTTTAGGAGAGTTCAGTAGAGCAGGAGTGAGCTAGCATGGTTTCTGTTCTATCAGCCAGGAAGGAGTTTAGGCAGAAATGTTAGTGGAAGTGGGCTAAGAAAGGAAGAAGGGGAAAGTATTCAGATGGGCACACACCAGGCCTTTGCACTGCAATCACACACAGACAGCTGCACTCGGAGGGAACTCAACTTGCTGGACGAGGCAGAGGGGAGGCCAGTGTCCTGCAGTGGGGTCTGTTACCTTAGCCATTGCAAGGATTCGTGTTGTGCTTTGAGTATTAGGTAGTAGCTACAGGAACGTGTGTCTGCAGGAGGACAGGACTGGTGCAGTTTGCTGTACTTAACAGGGAAGTGAGGAAGGTCAAGATGGGACTCAAGGTAGGTCTTGGGGATCTGCCGTTTCCCAGCTTACCAGCTTGCACCATGAAACATAGTGGCTGAAGTATCAGTTGTTTCTTATGATTCTGGGCGTCTCACCTGGGGTCATGTGTAGTTTAGTCAGATGGAGAGTGGAGCCGATCACCTGACGGCTTGCTCACTCACCTGTGTGCTTGTGGCCTGGGAAGCCCAAGCAGTTGGCGTCCTTATTTTGCTCGCTCATTCTTGAGAGTTTTGTTGTCCCTACTCCTGCCGTGGCTCCATGCTGTTCCTCCTGCAGCAGCCGGGTAGCTACAACCCTTAGGAGGTGGCTCAGGATCTCCAAGGGAATGCCTTAGAGAGACCTAAAGATGTTGCATGGCCTTTATCTCCCCTAGGCTTGGGAGTACAACCTTGCATGGACCACATTTTGTTCCTCATGGCACTGACAAAGGCATGGTTTACTTAAGGAGAGATTTGCTTTGAGATCATCATGACCAAAAGAGAAACTACTAGATAGTATTATTCCCTAGGACTAATTCATTGTTTACAATCTTTTTAGGGTTACCAAAGCCTCTTAATACTTGGGCTACTACTTACCTAACATTTAAATCACCGTACTATTTCTAAATAATTACATTTATTTAAAAAGAAAGAAAGAAAGAAAAGAAAAGGAAAACAGCCAAGCTTGGTGGTGCATGCCTGTGATCCCAGCATTCAGGAAGCAGAGGCAGGCGGATCACTGTGGGTTCAAGGCTAGCCTGATCTACAAAGACAGTCCAGGACACCTAGGGCTACACAGAGAAACCTTGTCTTGAAAAACCAAAAAAGAAAAAAAGAAAAGAAATGAAAAACATGTTTCTTAAGGTGAAAAAAAAGTATTATTTGACATACATGGAAGGTAACTTTTAAAATAAGTACACAGTGAAACAAAAAATAAGTTTAAAAATTTCAGCCAAATACTGTGGTTTGTGAAAGTCCCTTCTCATTAAGAGATGGTAAGAGCAACAAGGAAATGGTACAGTGTATAAACCATTTGCCGTGGAGGTGTGAGGACTGGAGTTTGGATCTCCAGGACCAGGTGTGTGTGTGTATGGTGGCGTGCCTGTAATTCTAACACTTGAAGACAGAGGTAGGATTCCCGGAGGTAGCAAGAAGGATGTGCAAAGGAAGAAGAGCACAGAGTAGACCCGAGGAATCTGCTGAGGCTTGGTTGGGGATGGTTTTAATTGTTGCAGTAAACCAAGCAGTTGCTGGTAAAGCCAGAGGTGAAGTGGGGCAGGGAATGGAGGTGGTGAGCCTTAGAGCGGGCAGAGCGTGCAGGCCTTGCTGAGAGGCTTGAGCTTGAGTGAGGGTCTGAGAAGTCAGGGATAGAAGCTCGCAGGACCTTGTAGGAAGGTGGGTTGTGTGCCTCTGTGTGTGTTTTATTAGGGGTGGAGGGTGGATGCAGTTCTGTTTAGACATTCCTTTTTATTTTCAGACGGGAATTTAATTTGTACTTACTAGATTTATCTGGTTGTTTCTTTGGAGCGTTATTTGGGTTGCTGTCTCTCCTGTGTATTTTCTGTGAACTGTAAATTAGATACACAGGCTAGACAGGTAGGACTTCGGGAAGGAGGTCTTTGAGCAGTGCAGAGGGTGACGAGCATATGAATCTGGATAGCCCACTGTTTCTGATGTTAAATTTGGTTACTACTTAAAGTAGACCAGCCAGTTGTTTCCACTGTAAAATTACAGTTTTCGTTTTGTGAAGATCACCTCTGGGTGACCTTTGGCACTGCTCCTCTTTATTTTTTTTAAATAGATTTTTAAAATTAATTTATTCTTGTTACATCTCAATGATTATCCCATCCCTTGTATCCTCCCATTCTCCCCTCCCTCCCATTTTACCCTTATTCCCCTCCCCTATGACTGTTCCTGAGAGGGATTACCTCCCCCTGTATCTGCTCATAGGGTATCAAGTCTCTTCTCGGTGACCTGCTATCTTTCCTCTGAGTGCCACTAGGTCTCCCCCTCCAGGGGACATAGTCAAATGTGAGGCACCAGAGTGCATGAGAAAGTCATATCCCACTCTCCACTCAAGTGTGGAGACTGTCCTGTCCATTGGTTAGATCTGGGTAGGGGTTTAAATTTTACCGCCTGTATTTTCCTTGGCTAGTGCCTTAGTTTGAGCGGGACCTCTTTCACTTAAGGGGTTTTAGTTTTTAAACTTTGTATTATGGAAAATGTCACACATACCCAGAAGTTGAAGACGAATTGCCCGATAACCACCATTCAGCATCAACTCCTGTCAACACATGGACTAACTGGCTTTGTTTCTATGCCTGTTTACCCCTGCACTACCAGATTTTGAGGCAAACCATGTCATACTTTTCTAACCATTAGCATTTTAGAAGGGCTCTTCAAAAGACCCTTAACGATACATTTGCTGGTCCATCTGGTCTGCCCAAGGACAAGACTTTGAAATGCTACAGTCTTGAGTGCTAAGGTACAAGGGTTGACTGTGGTGTGGTGACTTCAGGAAGTACTTGTCATGAGACCAGGGTTTCTTTTTCTTTTTCTTTTTTAAAATTCATTTATTAATTAATTCATATTACACCTCAATGGTTATCCCATCCCTTGTATCCTCCCATTTTCCCCTTACTCCCCTCCCCTATGACTGTTCCTGAGGGGGATTACCTCCCCCTGTATATGCTCATAGGGTATCAAGTCTCTTCTTGGTAGCCTGCTGTCCTTCCCCTGAGTGCCACCAGGCCTCCCCATCGAGGGGACGCGAGACCAGGGTTTGAAACAGTAGTGGGTGGTAGGGTTGCCAGGAGGGGAGAGCTGTAGATGTGTTAGGATATAGGATGGTGCTTGATGTGAATTTGAAGGCATGGTCAGTGGGCAAGAGAAGACAAGGTAAGAAAATCTCAGGGCGCCATTAAGCCTGCTGTGTTCCAAGATGTTGCTGTCGTTGGTGCTGGCGAGGTGAAAGGAATGAGGGGTTAAGGGGAAAAAAAGAAGAAGAAGGAGGAGGAGGAGGAGGAGGAGGAGGAGGACTGAGGTGTGAGGGAGGAACAGGATTCCCCTAGAGGAGATACTTGGTCACTGAAGTAGGGTCAGAGGCATAGGCCAGCAAGCCCCCTGTTCACTGTTTTGCCCCCTCAGGAATCCCTTTGTGGGAGTTGTTCAGGTATACGTTGGTTGGAATTTGTCTTGTTTGCCTATCTTTGTAAGAGTCTGTTCTGTGCTGTGTACACTGCTTACTCAATATGGATGGGTAGACAGGAGAGCTGTGCTGAATAAGACAGCTCCCAGTATTTTCCTCGTAACCACTTGTCTCTTAAACTTCTGAGACACCCCCTGCCACTTGTTCTGTGGTGGTGGGCACCCCTTCCAGGACTAGAGGGAGTGACTTTTTTTCTGAACTCACTTAGTTTTAAGCTTTGTCTCGAAAGTACCAGTGAATGGGGAAAAAAAATGAGTACCACTCTTTCTAGGTATGATTGAGAAGGTTTATTGTAGATATGAGGAGAAAACAACCTGAGGCATCTTGAAGGGTCCCAGTGAATGGTGCCATGAGAGAAGAGAGGACGGAAGAGAGAGGAAGAAAAGATGGGGTTGCTAAGAGGCCAGGAGCAAGCCAAGAGACCAAGAGAGCAAGAGGACAAGGGACCACATGGCCAAAATGGCTAAGGTTATATAGGGACCAGAGGATCTGGGGGAAGGGAAGGGAAGCTAGGGGCTGGAGAGGCCCAAGGTAGGGCGAGAAGTGCTGAGAGGAGCCAGGATTCTTTACCAGCTATTGGAGGCCAGTTTAAGCAGGCACATCCGTTAGCCATTTGTCCAGGTTTCTTTGAGACCTAACACCCAGGGATGGCGTACCCATGGTGCTACCCATCAAGCACCATATCGTAGCTGTCAGAGTTTGGTAGAACTTAGATTCAGAGTCAGAATGTGGTAACCATGAAAACTTGAAAATAGCAGTTTCTCCTCTCAAAGATAGAGTTTTTGTTTTGTTTTGTTTTGTTTTGTACTAAGGATGTAGCTCAGAGCTAGATCACCTCCCTACCATGCGCAAGACCTTGACTTCAAGCCCCAGCGCCACAAAAGAAAACAAAAGATAGCATCTCTTGAAAGAATGCTTAGAGAGTGGCCATTACTGAAGGAGATTGATGAGAAGAGAGCGGGAAGAACAGAAGTCCCCTACCTGGAGGAGCATCTTCTCAATGGTGAAGCCAACAGGAGTTGGCGCCCAGGGGAGATTTACAAGAAGGACGGCTTCTCACTGACTGTCACACGTGTGTGTGTGTGTGAGAGAGAGTGACTGAGACTCTCTTAAATGGCTTTCTGAGTTTTAATGCTGGGAGACAAGCTAAGCTGTGTTTGGAGCCCATTTCCTATGAATGTTTGTGTATGTGCAAGCATGTACATGTGCACATGCACACATATGTATAAAGTGGTAACATTAGCTCTGCCATATGCGTCTTTTCCAGGAGGATGGTACCCACTATTTATATACCTGACAGCACAGGAAACAATTTGCATACTTTATTTCCTTGGGTTTATGGTCTGTTCAGGAAAGGAATTGAAGTGGCTGGCTATAGGAGACGCAGTAAAAGCAGCACCCCACTGTACTTTCCATGACATGATAAGCCGAAAGGGGATTTTTGAAGTTAGACTTAGTTTGTATTCTGGCTCCACCTTTTGCTAACTATACTTTGGGCTTTGGTTTTTCTTGCTTGATAAAATAAATAGAATTGGTAACACTTACCTCATGGGATTATTTTGGTGTAGTAAATGAATTATAATTAATGCAGGGGAACAGTGTTCTGCATGCAAAATAGCTGGTAAAAAAAAACTCTCTTAATAACAGAGTAGCAGGGCCTGGAGAGATGGCTCAGAGGGTAAAAACACTGGCTGTTCTTCCAAAGGTCCTGAGTTCAATTCCCAGCAAACACATGGTGGCTCACAACCATCTATATTGAGATCTGGTGCCCTCTTCTGGTATGCAGGCACACACGTGGGCAGAATACTCCATGTATAGTAATAAATAAATAAATCTTTAAAAAATAACAAAAGTAACAGGTAATTGGCACCAGAGAAGCGTGTATAGTGTCCTAATCTTGCTTGTGTCTGAAGTTGCAAGTGGCCTTCCATTCTGACTGCCAGACCTGGGTAGTCTGTGCTCCAGTCTCAGAGAAGATAGAGGTTTTCCTTTTCTCTGTTTCTATTGTGATAAAATCATATGGTAATATAAATAAGGTGAAGTTGAATGATACGTAATTCTTTTTTGATTTTTGTTTATTATTATTGTGTGTGAGATAGTATATTGGGTGTGCATGTGCATAGCACACATGTAGAGGTCAGAGGACGTTTTTCTTCATGTACTGTGCATTCTGGAGACCAGACTTGGGTTGTCAAGCTTGCAGAGTAAACACTTTTACCTGTTGAGTACTTCTTTTTTTTTTAAAAATAATTAACTAAGGAGTTGATTTTCCTGCTGTAGCTGCCGAGGTCTCTTACTAGTTTTACAACAGATGCTTATGCGGTGTTTATTTCCTATTGCTCTCTTCTGCAGTCTGCCAACTCAAATGCATTTATATAAAGTTGTAACTTGCAGCTGGGCAGTGGTGGCACACGCCTTTAATCCCAGCACTCAGGAGGCAGAGGCAGGTGGATCTCTGAGTTCCAGGCCAGCCTAGTCTGCAAAGCAAGTTTCAGGACAGCCAGGGCTACACAGAGAGACCTTGTCTGGACAAACCAAAAGCCCAAAAGAAACAACAACAACAAAAAAAGTCAGAAATCACTGTATAAGGAGCTAAGCTAATGATCTTATGGAGCCTTCTGGTGCCCTAACTGATAGAAAAAGGGAACTTGACACACCAGAGGCATTGGTACCCCTAATGTGTGGTGTTATTTTGTTAAGAATTGTACTGTAATTCAAGACCCTGAGCTTTGTATTCTATACTTTTGTATTCTGTATTTCCTACTAAATGTAGAGCCATAGACTTCAGAAACCAGATCAAAAAGGTTGACTTTCTACCATCAAGTTAGAACCTAGTAACATACATTCTTGCTTGTATTAAAGCGTTATTCTGAATAAATCTTTATTTTAGCCTGGGGAGCCCTGGTATCTCTAAGAACTTTCCTTCCATCTGCCAACACAGCTAAGAGATCAGGTGAGGAAACCGATTGCGTTCCTTGCCTCTCTCAGGCCCAGTTTTGTAAATCCATAAATGTCAGGCAGAGACATCTTTGCTTTATCTGTGTGACATTCTGGTCAGGACAGAACTAATCATTTCTAGAGAGCACCAGCCCTGGACATTTCCTGAGTGAAGCTCATCCGTGTCACAGATGCATCATGAGATACAGTGACCGGGGAGAAGCCCTATCTGGGAGTAGCTGTGGCTCTTCCAGAAGACAGAAACAACAGGGAGGCGCGTGGCCTCTTCTCCCAGGGCTAGGATGCTTCTTTGTAGTCATTTAGTCATCCCTGTTTGTCAGAGACAGGTAGAGTGAGCAGGTTTGCATTCTTGTCATTGTGTAACGCTTTGTAACAGATTGAACTGCCTGCCGCATTATCCATCTTTATGGTCAAGAGCTCATGATGGCTTTCCACTGTCTTAGCATTTCAGGCTTTGCATTGTAGGGATGGAGCTGATAATAGAAAAGCAGGCATCTGTCTTCTTAGATGATAGCCACAGTCCAAAAATAGGAGGGTAGCTTAAGTTTAGCAGACATTTGTGGCATTTTAGGTGGAAGCCAGACCCAGAGGAAGACACACACGAATATGGAGTGCCTGGGTTGGCTAGTAGATGCCACGCAGTCAGTACATGTTGGTGAGTTTCTGTTTAGTTATATCTTGTTTGCTCAGATGCAAGTTGACATGTGACTATTAGTGCCTGGTGCACTGGCCATGCTGCTCACTATAGTTCTTAAATTGTTAACTTATTTTTTTGTTGTTGTTGTTTGTTTGTTTGTTTGTTTGGAACTCACTGTGTAGACCAGGCTGGTCTTGAACGTACAGAGATTTGCTTGCTTCTGTTTCTAGAGTGCCAGGATTAAAGGTGTGTACCACCACACCCTGCAAATTTTCATTAGTCTTTATTTTAATAATTCCAGAGAAACAGAATTGCTACTTATGTGAACTTGACACAGGCCACTTTGATGTCTTTGCTTTTGTTTTTCTCAGTCACTCTCAACACGGGTAGCTCAGTCTACCACTCTATGTGCACCAAAAGAGGGACTGGGCTCCACGGTAGGCGCAGAATCTCATAGTGGAGAGGGATGTGAAGCCATACTTTAGTATGGAATTTGGGAGCTGCGCAGTTCTCTGGCCTTCTGCCCTTCAGTCTCCAGTGGGCTCCTGCTTACTACTTGGTATTCTCGCTGCTCTTGATCTCAAGCTGCACTAACCCTCCAAGCCCAGCTTTCTCCAGACTCTCAGTTTGTTAGGTTCTGTGTACACCATTGCGTTTCCCTCTTTCTCTGCTAAAGTGCACCATTACTCCAGCTGAACCACGCCTGCTACTGGCAGGGCCAGCCCACTTTTATTTCTTTTTCTATTGCTTTATGAAAATTAATAAAAGCATTAGGAAAAAAGTAAAAACATAATTTATTAATATTTGGTATATGTTTTTCTTTTGAGTGATATACATATATATTTATTCATCCCCCCCCCACATATATATAAATGTTTTTTTTCTCAAACATGGCATCATTTTGCACTTAGATTTTGTAGCTTACTTTTTTTTGCTACTGATTTTGGTTGGGTATATCTACAATACTGTTTGAAACTGTTTTGTAATAGTTAATCTTGCATAGGATTTTATTACATGGACGAATCTATTTGATGATAGAGCGTTGGGTTGGGTTGTTTGTATATGTGTTTTTTTCTTTTTGGGTTTTCGAGACAGGGTTTCGAGCCTTAGCTGTCCTGTGCTTGCTTTGTAGACCAGGCTGGCCTCAAACGCACAGAGATCCACCTGCTTCTGCCTCCTTGAGTGCTGGAATTACAGGCATGTGCCACAGTGCCCGGCTTTCAGTTTTTATATGTTTATTTTCAATGGTAAATCTGCCTACTATAATTTCAGGATAAATCTGTAAATTTCTATAGTTGCTAGTCTAAAAGCTATGTAGTGTACATAAGTTATTTAATAATAATAACTTTTTGCTTCTTAAAAGCTTGGATAAGAATATGGATAAAGCCGGGCGGTGGTGGCGCATGCTTTTAATCCCAGCACTCGGGAGGCAGAGGCAGGCGGATCGCTGTGAGTTCGAGGCCAGCCTGGTCTACAAAGTGAGTCTAGGACAGCCAAGGCTACACAGAGAGACCCTGTCTCGAAAAACCAAAAAAAAAAAAAAAAAAAAAAAAAGAATATGGATAAAGGTTAATATAAGAAAATAGTACATGCAAGCCAGGCAATGGTGGCACATGCCTTTAATCCTAGCACTCCCAGGCAAAGGCAGGCAGATCTCTGTGAGTTCAAGGCCAGTCTAGTCTATGTGAGTCCAGGACAGCCAGTGCTACACAAAGAAATGGTCTTGAAAAACTATAAAATAATAATAATAATAATAATAATAATAATAATAATAATAATAATAA
>OU015752.1:122761151-122841484 GCA_907169655.1 Acomys percivali | reverse complement strand
GGGCTCTGGGCTCTGGGCTCGGGGCTCTGGGCTCTGGGCTCTGGGCTTTGGGCTCTGGGCTCTGGGCTCAGACTTAACTGCATGCTGTTTGGTGACTGTCCTATAGTTGTGTTGGTTGCAGTGCCCTGGCTGTAATCAAGTTCTTATACCACATGTGAGAGCTCAGGTTCCTTTGCTGTCTTTTCTGTCTCTTTGTGCTGCTGCTTAAAGCTGTAACTGTCATACAAACTGACTGTAGGAAATTAGAGAAATGAAGGTATTGGTAGAACTTCTCCCATGCTTCAGAGGCTTCCTTTGTTAGATATCTTTTTAAAATCTTTTATTTCTGTGTGTATGCACATAAGTACATGTAAACATCGAGCCAGAGGTCAAAGTTGAGTGCTCTCAACTTTCCATCTTACTTTTTCTGAGTCAGGGTCTCTCACTGAGCCTGGAGCTTGGTGACTGGCTAGACTGGCTGGACAGCAAGTCCCAGGGACCCTCCTGTTTCTGTCTCCTCAGCCGTGGGGTTAGAGGACTGTCTCCCTGTGCCCAGCTTTACATAAGTCCCGGGGCTTCAGAATCAAGTCCTCATGCTTGTGCATCGAGCACTGTAACCCCCCCCCACCCCACTGAGCTGTCTCCGGGCGTTGTCAGGTGTCTTGACTTCTTACTAGTAAAGAGAAGAGAGCAGCGAAGGGCAGTTCCTGTATCCTGTGAGTGGAAGTTCTAACGCCAGCGGGAGGGGAGGCGTTCCCTTACGTGCTTGCCTCTTTACCATTCTCAGGGTTCTGCAAGTCACGCTGCATGCATGGCTGTGTCTGCAGGAAGATACCAAAGGGACGTTAACCTAGTGGGGAACATTGGTTGTTTTTGTTCCTTCTCAGAGGGCTGAATGAATGTCTCTGGGAAAGATCTCCCTTCAGAGAGTAACATCATCATCATCATCATCATCATCATCATCGTGTGTGTGTCTGTGTGTGTGTGCGTGCGCATGCATGAGTGAGTGTGGGTGCTCCTGTATGATGACTTGTGTGTGGAGATAACAACTTTCAGGAATTGGCTTTTTCCTTTCAACCTTTGTGAGTTCCAGGCATTGAATTCGGGTCATCAGACTTGAATAGCAAGTACATTGACCTGCTGAGCCACCTCACTGGCTCCTTCTTGAACTTCTGAGATTCCTTTTGGATTATGGATCAGGTTAAATTGTATTACCTGTTGAAAGCCAAGTTGGGCAAAAGTAGAAATCTTCCAGAAGGTCTGGGGATTTCCAACAGCCAAGAAGCTATGCCTTGCACCTCCTTGTGTGTGTCCTTCCTACACTACTCATGCTCCAGCATCTGAGAAGGTCTGTGTGGCGTGTGCTATGGCCCACATTCTTAGTGCTCCTGCTGAGATGCAGACCCAGGCCTGTACACTCACCTGCTGCCTGGGGAGGCTGCCCAGGTGGAGGCCGAGGGCTAGAGGTGTCAGTACTGACATGGAGAGCAGTTAAAATGGGCCGTCGGCACCAGCTCCAGACAGTTACATTACACAGAATGTCAATTGTTTTGACAGAATTTCTAATTTTCAAGAGAAGGCAGAACTTCAGTTTTTATTGACACTCAGCTTCTTTGGCAGCTTATTTGGCAGCTAATACGGGTTATTTAAAAACAAAGGGAAGCCTGGATGAGACTTGGCTTTGCTCTTGGGTCGATCTGTGTCCCAGTACAGGCTGCTCTCTGCAGCGGTTTCGAAGTGGGGACAAAGCAAGGAAAGAAGCGTCTAGCTGCTAGGGTGGATGGCAGGAAACATGGGCTTAAAGTAAAAGGAGCACAGTTGGCTGAGGAAGCCGTTAGCTGGGGCGTGGCTAGTGCTTGCATGAAGCCCAGTTGCGTACGTGTCCCTTTGCCGCGCGCCAGGGGTTCCGTTCAGGATGGAAGAAGCTATGGGTTCTGGAGGAGGAAACAGGTGTCCATCTTCTCTTTGATCACAGCTGAGCAAACTCTTGGGAAGAGTGAGTAGTGACCTCAGATCTTTCTGAGACTTCACCATGTTTTAGGACACACGTTGTGTCATGTAGCCTAAGACCAGCCTAAAATGCTTATTAGAAATGTAATTTCCCTCTGTCCCACTTTCCTAGTAAGTGAAGACTTTCATGGGGCATGCCCCTTGGGCTAGTGTCCAGATATAAGTGAGTATATACCATTTGACTCTTTCTGCTTCTGGGTTAACTCACTCATTGTGATCATTTCTTTATTCATTCTTCTTCTGATGGACACTTAGGCTGTTTCCAGGTTCTGGCTATTATGAATAAGGCTGCTATGAACATGGTTGAGCATATGTCCCTGCTGGAGCATCTTCTGGGTATATTCCAAGGAGTGGAATAGCTGGGTCTTGAGGAAGCCTTATTCCTAGTTTTCTGAGATAGCACCAGATAGATTTCCAAAGTGGCTGTACTAGTTTGCATTCCCACCAGCAATGAAGGAGTGTTCCTCTCTCTACATCCTCTCCAGCATGTGGTGTCACTTGAGTTTTTGATCTTAGCCATTCTGATGGGTGTAAGATGGAATCTCAGAGTCGTTTTGATTTGCATTTCCCTGATGACTAAGGAGGTTGAGCATTTCTTTAGGTGTTTCTAGCCATTCGATATTCCTCTAGGTGAGAGAAGCATGGGAGAATGGGGAAATAGAAGGATCCAGAGGGTCCTAGAAACCTACAAGAAGAACATTTATGACAGGTAGATCTGGGCCCAGGGGTCCCGCTCAAACTATGGCACCAGTCAAGGACAATACGTGCAGTAAACTTCGAACCCCTACCCAGATCTAGCCGATGGACAGAACATTCTCCACAGTTGAGTGGAGAGTAGGGACTGACTTTGACACGAACTCTGGTGCCCCATATTTGACCACGTCCCCTGGATGGGGAGGCCTGGTGGCACTCAGAGGAAGGATAGCAGGCTACCAAGAAGAGACTTGATACCCTATGAGGATATATAGGGGGAGGAGGTCCCCCTCAGTCACAGTCATAGGGGAGGGGGGAGTAAGGGGAAAATGGGAGGGAGGGAGGACTGGAAGGATACAAGGGATGGGATAACAATTGAGATGTAAGATTAATAAATTAATAAAATATATTAAAAAAAAAGAAATGCAATTTCCTGATCTCATCCCTACAGGTTCCTATTTAGGTGGTGGATATAGAACTGAGGACCCTTTGGGGTTTTTGGTTTATTTGGTGGTTTAATAAGCCCCTCATAAATATTTTAAAAAGTAGACAGGGAAATCTAGTCATTTGGGAAGTCACTTAATTACCCTGGAACTAAATTTCCTAATTGGAAATATAAAGATGTATTATTCCTACCTTGTAAAATGGTAAGAATTGAATTAAAAGCTGGGCGTGGTGGCGCACGCCTTTAATCCCAGCACTTGGGAGGCAGAGGCAGGCGGATTGCTGTGAGTTCGAGGCCGGCTTGGTCTACAAGGTTAGTCCAGGACAGCCAAGGCTACACAGAGAAACCCTATCTCGAAAAGCAAAAAAGCAAAAAAAAAAAAAGGAATTGAATTAGATCCCAGGAGGCAAAACAGAGCCCTAGCTGGGCGGTGGGGCCCAGTGTAGGTCACAGAGGCCCCGATTCCTGACTTCCACTTTCTAGCTGTGTGATTTGGCTGGCTTGTTCCCTGCTCTGTATCTTGGTATCGTTAATAAAAGGTAAATAATGATAGTAATAGTAATACCTACTTAGTAGGGATGTCCAAAGGATTAAATGGTTTAATATATGTGAAGTGCTCAGAATTGCAGAAGGGCTCTAGCGGCATGTATCGTGGTAAACAACACCTTTAATTTGTTTTTTTTCCATTCTTTAAGTTTGTTTCCTATGAGTAACAAACAAATTAAGGCATATGAGCCTTAGTTAGGGTTTCTGTTGCTGTGATGAAACTCCATAACCAAGAGCAAGTTGGGGAGGAAAGGGCTTATTTTGCTTACACTTATGTATCATAGTTTAATCAGGCCATCGGGGAGGAGCTCAAAAAGGCGAGAACCTGGAGGCAGGAGCTGATGCAGAAGCCATGGGAAGAGTGCGTCTCACTGCCTTGCTCTTATGTGTGCCTCAGTCTGCTTTCTTTCTTATAGTACCCACAACTACCAGCATAGAGATGGCACTGCCCACAGTGGGCTGAGCCCGCCCACATCCATCATCGGTTAAGAAAACGCACCACACGTTCGCCCATAGGCCAGTCTGGCAGGGGGAGACTCTAGCTTGCGTCAAGTTGACATAAAACTTGTCAGCTAGAGAGGCCTTTCTGATCAGTTTTTACCACCTTCTCGCCTTTGACAGCACTGCCAAAGGCAGGTACATCTTACATTCTTTATATTGTAAGTACATAGTTTTATATTGTAGGTACATAGTCAGTGCTTGGCATAGGTAGTAAAATCAACTGAATGGCAGTGCCAGGGAATGTGAAAAAGTGACACGGGCTCAGGAGCTGGGAGAAGCATGATCTGGAAGAAAAGCCTTTTGTTAAGCGTCTCTGTGTCTGGGGAAAGGGCATGCTGTTTTCATGGCTGTTTGATTGAGAAAGCCAGCCTCTGGAACTCACTTGTGCAAGGTCACACAAGCAGCAGATGGTGGGCAGGGTTGGGTGCAGTTTGCTGACTGTGTCAGGCATAGTCCCACTGTCTCTCACGTGCCTAGGAAATTCCAGTAGTGCTTTACTGTGGTATTCCCCTGACTTAAAACTCTTCACATAATTGTTTGAAATTTATTGGAGGTAGGTTTTGGAGAAGCTGGTGATTGGTGGCATACTAATTGAAGGATTTTGTTTTCCAATTGTGTTGTTTCTGCCTGGCCTTTGCCATTTATAGATGGACCTTCGGACAGCAAACCAGCTTGTCATCTTGCTTCTGTTGGGCATTTTGTTCTTAACCCCAAAACACTCAGCTAATGGTGTAGCGGAGGGCCAGCAAGGTGGCTCAGTGGGGTAAGGTGCTTGCCGCCAAGCACTGTGGCTTGTTTGATTCCATAGACCCACATGGCAGACGGAGAGAACAGACTCTACAGGTTGTCTCCACCCTGTATGTGCACTCATGGCACATGTGTCTCACCCCAACACACATGCACACAGATAAGAGGGAAAAAAGTAGCCCTCACTCCCTGCCGATGGCCTGCCTCACCGTGTGCTACCGCCCTGCAGAAATGCTTCAACTACCCACAGTCCTTCTCCAGATGAGACCAGTGTCCTGGGCACTGGCTCCTCATCTCACTTGGGCCTGTGCTAAAGATGTAAAATTTGGTGCTGATGCCTTAATACTTCAAAGTGTAGAATTTTTTTTTTTTTCGAGACAGGGTCTCTCTGTGTAGTCTTGGCTGTCCTAGACTCACTTTGTAGACCAGGCTGGCCTCGAACTCACAGTGATCCACCTGCCTCTGCCTCTGCCTCAAGAGTGCTGGGATTAAAGGCATGCGCCACCACGCCCGGCTCCAAAGTGTAGAATTTTTAGTCAATGCTGTAGCTGTTACAATGGGGCCAAAGGGAAGAACAGTGATTATTGAACAGAGCTGGGGAAGTCCCAAAGTAACAAGAGATGGGGTCACTGTCAATTGATTTAAAGGACAAATAGAAAAATATCAGAGCTAAACTTATTCAGCATGTTGTCAATAACACAAATAAAGAGACTGGGGATGGCACTACCACTGCTACTGTTCTGGCACGTTCTGTTGCCAAGGAGGGCTTTGAGAAGATCAGCAAAGGGGCTAATCCAGTAGAATTCTGTAGACAGGTGATGTTGGCTGTGGATGCTTTAATTGCTGAATTTAAAAAGCAATCTAAACCTGTGACAGTCTCTGAAGAAATTGCTTAGATTGCTACACTTTCTGCAAATGGAGACAAAGACATTGGAAACATTATTTCTGATACAATGAGAAAGGTTGGAAGAGGGCTGGAGAGCTGGCTCAGAGGTTAGGAGCACTGACCGCTCTTCAGTACCCAGCAACTTCATGGTGGCTCACAACCATCTATAATGAGATTTGGTGTCCTCTTATAGAGTGTGGGTGTACATGCAGGCAAAACACTGTATACATAACAAATAAATAAATAAATAATTCTTTTTTAAAAAAAGGTTGGAAGAAAGGGTATCATCACAGTGAAGGCAAGTGTGGGGTCTGATGTATTTTGATAATAAAGAGGAGAACTTGGGCCTGCCTGTTCCTCTCTTTGTTGCATCATCCAGGATTTTTTTTTTTTAATTTCACCCAGGTATCAGAGTGAGCTTCATTTTTTCCCTTTCACTAGTTGTCTCTCTGTTCATATTGCAACTACAGAAAAACATTCTAGAGCAGTGAGGCCATCTCTCCTCACACTAGAGATTCATCAGGGAAAGAAAGGATGTGTTTTGTCATGTTTTAAAATAAAATTCAGGGGGCTGGAGAGATGGCTCGGTGGATAAGAGCACTGGCTGCTCTTCCAGGGGTCCCGAGTGCAATCCCCAGCAACCACATGGTGGCTCACAACCATCTATAATGTGATCTAATGCACACTATATACATAATAAGTAAATCTTAAAATATATATATATATAATATTCATATATTTATTTATTTCAGTTTCTAGTCTTTTCACACAATCTGCCCCTTCCTGAAGGCCTATCCTGAAAGGAGTATGTTTGAGAATATCATTGATGGGCGATGATAGTTACTATAATCTTAGCAGCCACGGGCACTCAAAAGCTAACATGTGGCAAGTTAATTCCTTGCCCGTTGAGCTCCCTGAGGACCCTGAGAGCTGGCCTGACAGAGCTTCTGGGACTGCTTTCTTTTGTTCCTATTTGCACAAAGCTATATCCAAGCACTTAATGGGGCACTGGGAACCCATCTGGCCATGGTGGACCTCTCTGGAAGGTATTTGAAGTGCTTCTGGCTGTGTGTGGAAACTTGGTTTACAGGTGTGTTTTCTTTGCAGGGCTCTGGGTTTGCAGAGAGCCGAAATGACCATGACTGCCAACAAGAACTCCAGTATCACTCATGGAGCCGGAGGCACTAAGGCCCCTCGGGAGACTCTGAGCAGGTGGGTAGAGGCACACTTCTGGGAGCTGGCATCAAGAGTCTGCCAAATGGCCTGGGACTCGAGTTGGGATCTGTGCAAAGTATAAATCCACCATGACTGCTGATCATCGTGTTGGCTGTCCTGTTAGGCAGAAGCCTTGTCTCACACCATTTTCTAGTTCTATTTGGGATGGTGACTAGAAACATGAAAACAAGCTCTGCCTTGTACTGGGAACCCCCAGCATTCTAGGAACATGAAGTAAAAAGCAGCTTAGAGAAGATGGGGCCATCTTACAGCCAGGCTGTACTGTCATAAGAAAACAGACCATATTGGGGCAGTGTTGGGTAGACAGTTACACATATTAGCATAAGTTCCAAGCAGAAGTCTAGTCTCTGTAACAACATAGGCCTAGCCACAAAGAAAACAACTTGGGGAGTTTTTTTTTCTTTCTTTCTATTATCTACTATCTTGTTCTTTTAATCCTCTTTGCAAAGGTAAGAATATAAGAGTAGAGGGAAATGAGAGATTTTGGAATCTTTATAGAACTGGGTTCAAATTTAAGCTCTAAATGCTTTTTTGGGTTTTTTGAGGCATGGTTTTTCTGTGTAGCCCTGGCCGTCCTGGAACTCAGTCTGTAGACCAGGCTGGCCTCGAACTCAGAGAGCTTCGCCTGCCTCTGCCTCCCGAGTGCTGGGATTAAAGGCATGCGCCACCACAGCCCCGGCAAGCTCTAAATTACTTAACGAGATAGTGAGATCTCAGAATGTTTTCTAGTGCTCTCTAAAATCTTTTCTGCCTCGACTGTAAAATCACAGTAATAATTCTAGTACCTGACTGTCAGAGCTGGTGTGGGGACTGGGTGAAGGGATCTGGCAGGGCTTAGCATAGGGGCTACTGTAAAGCAGCAGATCCTACCCTGTGATGAGAGAAAAAGCTCCCAGAACTGGCATACAGATGTGTGACTCTCTCTAGCTCTTCTCAAGACTTGGGCAAGGCTTTATGCTGGTCCTAGAAGAACGCTTA
The DNA here is from genome assembly GCA_907169655.1 of Acomys percivali. Classification (NCBI taxonomy): domain Eukaryota; kingdom Metazoa; phylum Chordata; class Mammalia; order Rodentia; family Muridae; genus Acomys; species Acomys percivali. The sequence continues at coordinate 122,833,463 of OU015752.1, read as the reverse complement.
GACTTGTCGTAAAGCCACAGAATGTTTTCACAGACTCTTCTGTCATGTGATGTCTCTTAGATGGACAGATTTAGCTCGTAGGCTCTTAGTCACTAGGAGGGACAGGTGTGAGAATGCTTTCGTAATGTCTGTGCTGAGCCTAGTGGGGTGTGGCGCCTCAGGTTTGGAATGAGGTGATGTTTAGTTCACTCGGAGCTGGTATCCCAGTGTAGCTAGTTGAATAAGACCCAAAATGTAGCGTGTGGGGTGTGATTGGTATGAATGAGGCAGGGGTTTTCCCACAGTGTGCATACAAGCCTTGGTTCTGGTTCAATCTAATGGGCTGTGCCAATCACACAAGGCTTGGTAGGTTGTGTCTTCTTAAGTATGTAAGAGTTTTGGATTTAGCTAAAAGTTGAGTACTTACAGCAAGACCAGTAAGAACTAAACTCATACAGAACATTAGGTAGCTGAGACATTCTGCCTCTGGGAACCATGCTGCTGGGCTCAAGTCACACTTATGGCAAGTCTTACTCCTCAGTGTGTATGTGCACATGTTTGTAGTCTTGATGTACAACCCAAACACATGCATCACACACTCCTGCACTGAACATCATACTGAACGTGCAGTCCTCCTTCCATAGCCTCCTGACTGCTAGGATTACAAGCTTGCACAACTACACATGGACCTGCATTTAAAAAACGTCACTTGCTATAGGAGTGGAATCGACACCCATGACTGTATAATGCTGCTCTTACATGTATCTGTTTGTATCACGTGCATGCCTGGTGCCCACAAGCAGCAGAAAAGGACGTCAGATTCCCTGGAACTAGAGTTGTAGACAGCGCCTATGTCTACATAGGTGCTAGGAACTAAATCCCAGTCTTCGGCACGAGCATCCGTGCTTGTAACCATATGCCATATTTCCTATTTTTATTTTATTTAAATGTATGTGTGTCTGTGTGTTAGATGTACACATGCATGTAGGCGCCTATGGAGGCCAGAAGAGGACGTCAGATCCCACAGAACAGGAGTTCCAAGAGATTGTAAGTTTCCAGATGAGGATGCTGGGAACCAAACTATGGTCCTCCGTCTGGAAGAACAGTGCTTGTAACCACTGAGCCGTCTCTCTGCCCCTGCCATTTTGCTTCTAACTTACATGATGTTAGAGCTGCAGGGGTGCAGGATGTGTAGTGTTTACATTACATTTCAAAGCTGAACCAGGACTGCTGACACATTCTCCAGTTTCTATTTGGAATATCCGCCTACACGTTTCTAAATGTTTTCAGGAATTGCTTTACTTCTTAGTTTCCCAGCACGATTGCCGTCTAAACATGCTGTACGGTGTTTGTAAATATCTGAGCTCAAGATGTACCTTTAAAAAAGGATCTCTCCAGACTCCCTTCTGTGACTTCACTTCCTTCCTGCCACATTCCTACTCCTCTACGTCCCTCCGTTTCTGGGAACCTGGCTTTTGACATGGAGTCGCAGACCCCTGTGGCTAGCTGTGTCCTTCGCTCAGAAGCCACTCCTGAGCTGTAGGTGTTACTTGGACACTGATCTGGCGGGCTTCACCTTAGCCACTAGCTCTGTGTATTTGGATGGGATGAAACAGGAGGTCACTGGTTCACTTAGGAAGTCACTGTTTGTGAACTCCTTTGGGTGCCAGGTTCTGTGCTGAAACCAGGAGAACAAAGAAGAGATGAGACTCTCTCTTGTGAAGGTGTTTACAACTTGATGATCTTAACATTTGAATATTGTAGTCTGACTTTTCAGTAGATTGCTGGCAATGACTTGAGGCCCTTTCATCACTGCCAGCTCAAGGATTCAAGGAAGGGAACACATAGGTGTTGACAGAAGTTTGATAGGAGAGGACAGGGGTGCAGTGCCTTACAAAGCGAGGTGTTGACGCCCTGGCTGCTTTGGGAAACATGAATACAGTAGAATCTAGTAGCATTAAGAAGCATCTGTGTTTGTCCTGCCTTGGGATGGAGGTGAGGGGTGGGGGACCTCAGTGCTACTGTTCAGATCTACAGTTACAAGGCCGTATCTTTGCCTTGCTTAAGGCTGGACTTGACGCTGACCCCAGGCAGTCTGAGTTAAAGCTCCTGGGTTCCATTACCAAGGTTATAATTAGGTGTTCTGCAAATCTCTCCCCTTTTTGTGCCTCTGAAGCCCAGGCTTGATGTAGCAGGAGCCTATAGGAGGAAGAAAACTCAGGCTTTGCCTTTTGCTGTGTCCTGACCTAAGGGGAACAGATTTTCTTTTCTCTTTTTAGGTGAGGCTGGTGAACACACTGCCTCACATCACCTGACAGGTACACCCCCCTGCTCTGGTTTCTGCAGGTTGATGCCCAGCTCAGCAGGAGGATGGGGGTGGGGTTCTCAAAGCTCCGCTGAATTGCTGAGGTTATTTGTGTTAGTGCTGGTGTCCTGGGATGGGATCAGAAGCAGCTTGGTGACTTGCACGTAAGGTCACGTTCTACTTAGAGCTCACTCAGCAGCTTTGCTGGGGGTCAGTTTGGCTTCTTGTCTCCCTCAGATTCACTTGTTCAATCGTAGGGCGTGAATTTTTCTACTAGAAACCCTGACACCTGGAGCATAGCAATGTGGAAATTAAGCTGGCAGGCTTATGTTTGGTGGTCTTGATTCTGGTTGTGGGGTATAGGAAACCTGGGTATCTGTAAGAAATGTCAGTTCCCTGAGGAGAAGGACTTTGACTTCCATCTGGGCTCCCAGAGCCTGCAGTATTGCCTAGGCTATAGAGAGCGCTGCGTGTGTGTTGGTCACTCACTCTGTTAGGGAAGGTAGCCTCCTTTATGGAACACAGTCCACTGGTAACATCTTGATGTTCCTTTTCTACGTTGGTCACTGCCTATTCACTCTGTAAAGTTTTAGAAAGTCAGAACTGATTTATACATTGGAAAACTGAGGCACAGAGAAAAGAAAGTGTCTTCTGCAACACTGGGCTGGGGAGATGGCTTAGTAGCTAAGAGCACTTATTGCTCTTGCAGAGGACATGAGTTCAACTTCCAACATCATGGTGATTGGCAGTCATGTGTTGGTCCAGTTTCAGGTGCTCCAACACCCTCTTCTGGTCTCTGTGGTCACCGTGCATCCATGCACATAATGCACATGCATACAGGCAAAACACTAATTAATATACATTTTTAAAAAGCTGAGGGTGATAGGGAATGCAAGTGTTGCAAAGCCTGCCTAGCCATGGTAGGCTACCACATACGGGGTCCGGCAGCCTCGGCCACCCTCTACTTGAGCTTCCCAGAATTTAGCTGGGATGAGTATATCTAGTGATTGATGTGTAACAAATGACCACAAGCTTAGAGGCTTGAAATGTTTTATGTCATTTATTTTGTTAATAAATTGTAAATTGCATAGGGTTCATCCGGTAAAGTTTGTCCCTATTGCAGCATCAGTTAGCATGGCCTAAAGGCTAAAGGTGACAAAATGGTTAGAAGTTAGAATGATCTGAAATGACAGTCAATGCTGGCAGTCAGTGGGGTGTCACCTGGGGAATAAGTCCCATGACTTTATGTCATGATGCCTGGGTACCAAGAGTAAGAATCCTAAGAAAGCAAGACAGGAATATGTGGCTTTTTATGTCTTTAGCCCAAGAAGCCACAGGGCCTGGTGTTTGTTGTGTGTTTGGTTTTCCTGTTATGGTCCTGGGAATACAACCTAGGGTCATGTACATTCGAGGTATGATGGTTTGAATAAGAATGCCCCCATCTGCTCATATATTTGGATGCTTGGTCATCGGGGAGTGGTACTAGTTGAGAAGGATTAAGCCGTGTAGCCTTGTTGGAGGAAGTGTGTCACTGGGAATGGGCTTTGAGGCCCAAGTCAGGCACACTATTCCTGCTGCCTGAGGATCTGGATGTGGAACTCTGGGCACCATGTCTGCCCGGGGCCCACCGTGATGATAACTGACTAAACCTCTGAAACTATAAGCAAGACCCAGTCAAATGCTTTCCTGTATAAGAGCTGTGGTCATGATGTCTTTTAATAGCAATAGAACACTAAGACGCAAGGCAAGCTGTCTTCCCGTGAACCACATACCCAGCCTGTACAGTGTCTTCTACTGAACTTCATTGATTAAGGCCACATAAAGGACTTAGTTCAGAGGAAAGGCTGATAGTTATCACCACCTAATGAGAGAAGCACAGTAGCTCATCCTACTTAAGAAGCATGTGTGAGGGAGGACATTACCATCCATAATCCCAAATACTTGCTGGGCCAACTGTCCATCCACACCGGCCATGTGCTTCTCCTCCACCTAACCCATGGTACAGCCGGCTTCCTCCACTCCTCTCCTCCAGTCTCTCTTCCCTCTCCACATTCTCTCTGTTTCTCCACGCCCTGAAACCTTAGCCACGCCTATCCCATTTGCCCTACCCAGGCCTTTTATTGGTCAAACAAGTTAGGCTCTTAGGCAAGGTCCAGGCCAGGCACTGAGACAGCAGTAAGTAATTAGCATCAAAATACATCAGATCAACCTCCAACAGTAATCATTGATGTTTCTTTTCAAAAAAGGGAAAATGAAGCATCTAGTGTCACCTACCTACCTGCTGTGATTCCTTGATTAGATCTTGTCCTGCTGCCTAGGCATCCTTTTGATTATGCCTTTGAAATATTCTTTTTTTTTTTTGCCATTTGGTACAGTATTTCTCTGTGTAGCCTTAGCTGTCCCTGAAACTCGCACTGTAGACCAGGCTGGCCTTGACCTCATAGAGATCTACCTGCCTCTGCCTCCTGAGTGCTGGGATTAAAGGTGTGTGCACCACGCTGGGCCTAAGTTACCTTTTTTTGTGTGTATGTGCTCAGCCCTAAATGGACCACGTTATCACTTCCCCCCAAGCTCAAGGAAGGGGTGGAAAAAAGTTAGAGCTAGAGGACCAGCACTTGAAATGCTGTCTTCTAGACATGGGTGGCCATTGCACTCATGAACTCACAGATCTGCGGTTTCCTGCATAAGACCTGTGCAAGATTGAGCCTACCAACAACACTTCATTATGGATGTGAGTGAGCTCATGAGCCCCAGTCCCCCAAGAGCTATGGGAGTTGGTGGCTGCTGGGGGAGGGAGAGGTATTTTTCTTCTGTAGTGTAGCCCATGCAACTACAAATAATCCCATAACCATTATGAGGTAGCCCTAATTAACCTCAGTGGATCTTTTTTTGAAATGAAAGTAGAAAGTAGGAGGGTGATTTGTAAGGAACGGGTTCAGGGGGTATGGAGAAATAGGAGGAGAAAGTGAGGGGGAGATGATCAAACACATACAATTTATATATACTTTTTTATGAATACGCTAATTCTGGCCATTGGGCTGCCTCAGCGGGTAAAGGAACTTGCCACCAAGCTCAGTGACCGAGTTCAATCATCCCTCGGACCCATGTCATAGAAGGTGAGAACTGACTTCTGCAAATTGTCCTCTGGACCTCTACACACAAGCATACATAAACACACACACACACACACACACACACACACACAAAGTTAAATGAAAAGTATCTCATTCTTACAGATGATTAATTTTTCTCAACCTACTTTATAATATTTCAGAGGTCCAAAGGCCTCTGCCCTTTGGACTGAAAAGGGCAGTCCAAACTAACGTACTTCTTTTTAAAACTTCCTGCCTCTTGCCTTCCTTCCAAGACTGAGTGTCACTGTAGCTCCAGCTAGCCCAGAACTTGCTATGTAGACCAGGTTAGCCTTGAACTCTGCCTTTGCCTCTCAAGTGCTGGGATTAAAGTCATGCAGCACAATGCTAGCATGGTTTTCTTTTCTTTAAATTTTTTTTTTTTTCATTTCATGAGCATCGCTGTTTTGCCTGCATGTATGTCTGTGTGAGGGTGTCAGAACCCCTGGAACTGGGGCTACAGATGGGTGTGACCTGCCATATGGGTGCTGGGAATTGAACCCTGGTCCTATGCAAGAGCATCCAGTGCTCTTAGCCACTGAGCCATGTCTTTAGCCCCTGGCATCATTTTCTTAAGTCATTATGCTCTCTTGTCTTAGGCAGCACGCATACTGTCACTTGAAGGTAGCTCCCCTGTCTTCATTGACTTTCCTGTGAAATTGCCATGAAGCAATGATTCTTTTCTCAGAAGCCTTGATTGTCTCCAGAGAGGGCCTAAAACGATCAGCCTTCAGGATACTTACAAGGCTTTTGCCTGCAGGATTCTGTGAGGAAGGAGGTGGTCCTTACTGCTATAAAAACTTTGGCGATTCTGTCAGGCAAAGTGCTAAAAATGTCATCTGACTCTGGGTGACAGGAGAAGAGGTGAGGTGAGTTTAAAAGGGAACTATCGAGTTTTCATACAAAATTTAAAGGACGGATAAGTAAGAATTTACTGGGTCAGAAAATTAAAAAGTGTTCTTTATTCCCAGTTTCTTTAAACAAAAAACAAAACAAAATCATAAAAGAAAAAAAAAACCCTTTAAATAAAGAAATGGCTTTCGTTGTGAAGATAGTTTAGTGAATGTGTGTATATATCAATAGTATGTGACAGGAAAGTCATCCACTTGGCACTTCAGTTGAACAGTTGATTATACTACAATGAGTTTTAAGAACAATAAAAAGGTCAGGCATGGTGGCACATGCCTTTAATTCTACTACTCAGGGGGCCAGAGGCGGGCAGATCGCTGTGGGGCTACCCTGGTCTACAAAGCAAGTCCAGGACAGCCAAGGCTACACAGAGAAACCCTGTCTTGAAAAACCAAACCAACCAACCAAACAAACAAAAACAAAAAATAAAACAAAACCTGGTAGGTCTAAAAAAAAAACAACTCTAAAGCTAAAAATATTAATTAAATCATTTTTATCTATCCTTTAAATTTTGTATAAAGTCTTCTTTTAGATCTTCTTTCTATTTGTCTGTCTATCTATCTATCTATCTATCTATCTATCTATCTATCTATCTATCGTGCATTTGTGTTTTGCCTGTATGTATATCTGTGTGAGTATGTCAAATCTCCTGGAATTGGAGTTTCAGGCTGTTGTGAGCTGCCATGTGGGTGCTGGGACTTGAACTCAGGACCTCTGAAAGAACGGCAAGTGCTCTTAACTGCTGAGCCATCTCTCCAGTCCCTCTTTTGTCTTCTACGAATTAGAAATTCAAGCTGATCACTGATGTAGCAGCAGAGACTATATCATCTGGCAGTGTCTTGACACATGTTGATGCTGGATGTTCCTGGGACCACCCCCAAGGTCTTTGAGCCAGAATACCTAGGCTTGACTCTCTAGTTGTCCTGACATTACACATAGCTTGAGGGACAGGAACTAGAAGCTCTTTCTCTCAAGGGCTTGGCCTGACAAGTGGCACAGATTTGTTTCTGCTATATCTTGTTGGTCATGTAGGTACAGAGTCCAGGCGCAAGAGAAAAGGATCACTTTGGCAGGAGACATGACAGAGAACTTGGGGACCATGTTCTAAAACCGTCACAAGTGTCTTTGGCATTGTGTTCTGGAACTTTGTTTTTTTCCTCCTTGGCTTTGCATAAAGCCTTCTCTGCATTGCTGTCTAGGTTGTACTGGAGCAGGGTACTAGCATTTTCCTGTCAGTTCTGTGCCCTCAGAGAAGGCTTCTATGTAGAAGAACTCCCTGCTCATTACTGCTGCTTCTGAGAGGGCTGAGACTTTCATTCAGAAGAGAACTCACCCATCTCCTCTGTGCTGCCTTAAGAATCAGCTGGAGACTGAGGCACAGATATGGCTTGGGTCTACTTTATGGAAGCAAAATGGCCAGTTTTTTCATAGACCCACAGCAACCTTTTGCTTAGTCTGACCTTGCAGGTCTCTGTAGTCATGGCCTGCTGGTAGCTCACTTGGAGGCTGAAGCTTTCTGGACTCTTGAGGGTTTGTAGTCATTTGAGATGGGATTGCCTGGGGCAGTAGGAAGGCTGAGTTAACACACCCAATCCTTTACCTCACTATTGGAACTCCTCTGGAGTGGATTGTTGAGCTTTTAGGCCAAGGAGCAAAATGCTGGTCTTGATGACACGACTCAGACTCCGCTCCTCCTTTTTCTCATCCCCTGTGTTCACAGTACAGGGTGGTACCGCCCCCAGAGTCGAGGCCATCACTAAGTGGTTGGAGAATGCTCATACTTGGGGAGTCAGCAGCTCACTGCAGTTAAGCAGTGCTAGAATGGTTCGTAACCAACTCCAGTTTTGTTTGAAGCAGACTAAGCACCGATTGAGCATTCCTCCCTCCCCAAAGAAAGCTCAGTTTCTAGTGTTCACAGTACATCCTGATACGTCTTGCCTGGTTACATAGGCACCAAAGACTTTCTCCCAAATACTTCCTTCCAACTTGGCCTTTTACTTAGTTTTAGCAATCCCCCTGACTACCCCCTCCACCCCCACCCTCCATCCCAGATCCACCTGTAATTTCAGCAAGCTGAGTTTAGAAGAACATTGACAGTCTTCTCTCCAAAAAACGTTCTGGGTGCGCTTAGCAATATGTAAGGTGTCTTTGGACAGAAATGCTTCCTGCTATTAAGAGAATCAGATGTGCATACCTGTAATCCCAGCACTTAGAAGATGGAGGCAGGGTGATTAGGAATTTAAGATTAGCCTCAACTACACAGGGAGTTCAAGGCCAGCCTGGATTATAAGAGACCCTGTCCTCAGGAGAGAGAAAAAGGAGGAGGAGGAAGAGGAGGAAAAAGAAGAGGAGGAGGAGGAGAGGGCACAGGGCTCACAGTGGGGTTGGGTTATATTTGTAGCAGAGGAAATAGTTTGCGTTTTAAGACACTACTTCTGTCTGCATGTATGGAGACATGTACACACAATGCTTTCTCTTTAAATTTGTTCTATTTCCATACCTCAGTTCCTACCCTTTAAAAAAAGTCACTTGTCTTAAATATTTATCTCCATGCATGTGTGTTTATATTCTTACATTCTTTTAAATTTCCTGTATACTTTCCCCCACCCCCTCTGCTTTTATCTGTTTTTCTAACTCCCTGTCTCCTGAAAATGTTTATTTTGGCAAGTTGTATGCCATGGTGCTGGCATCTGTGTCTGTATCAAGCAATAGAACTGGCTGCCGATGATGACAACCTGTGGCACATCAGGTGCCCAGTTCCACAGCGGCTGCCTCCCTCAGGCCAGACTCTGGCGATGAGACCAGAGTAAGCCATTAAAGAACATCTTGATTAGCAAGTTACCAAGAAGAGACTTGATACTCTAAGAGCGTATATAGGGGGAGGAGGTCTCCCTCAATCACAGACATAGGGGAGGGGAGAAGGGGGGAAGTGGGAGGGAGGGAAGAATGGGAGGATACAAGGGAAGGGCTAACAATTGAGATGTAATATGAATAAATTAATAAAAAAAGGAAAAAAAGAACATCTTGATTATGTATTAGTTGCTTTGTATTTGCTTTTGTCTTATACATCTCTTGCAGTTTCGGAGTTATTCAGTGTTCATTTTTATACATTGACATCATCTTAGTCACACAGCTAGTGCTTTCAGATAATCAGAGAAAGTGTTTCATAAAGAACTTGAGATTTGGAAAATATAGGTGACCTGCTTGTGAGCAAACCAAGGAAACTGACAGAACCAGATTCAGATCTGTAGGCAGTTGGTCTGGTATATGGTTGTTGCTGTGTTGGGGAGAGCTTTGGGCTGACAGCCTTACTGTTACACTAAGTGTTTTGTATATCTTTCTGTGTTGGGCAGGGACATTTGTAGACAATGGGTTGGGCAGGCATAAAAGAAAACCAAGGTTTTCACTGCTTATCTTTTCACTCACTCACTCACTCACTCACTCACTCATTCACCAAATATAAAAAATTATACTTAGGTGCAGTGAATAACAAGATTTAACAAGATAGTAGCATAACCTTCAAGTAAGTCCATTTGTTATCTACTAAGGAGATATAGTGGGAAGCAATCTGATGCAGGCATGTCCAGCCTACACCTTGTGATCCACATATATCCCAGGATACCTATGAGTATGGCCTACTATACTTGTAAATGACAGCATCATGTTACAGTATCAAGGTTGGACACCCTTGTAAGTAGTATACCATAATAGACATTTTTCTAGCTATAGTGAAGGGATTAAAAATTGGCCATCTCCACCTGGGTGAATAGGGGTAGGGTGAAGAAAAACAAATCTAGTTTGATGTGCTTTTGAGTGGGATGCAGGATTGGTTGTGGAAGAAAAGACAGTGTGAGGTGATGAAGGCGAACCTAAGTAGAAACCAAATCCTGGAGTCCTTGTAAGCCTTGCTTTTTAGTCTAGTAGGGGATTTTAGCGAGTTTCGCACTATGTGAAGATGCCAGGGATGAAAAGGGAGACCAGAACACCGGTGAGACCAAGGCAAAGAAGTCAGGAGACTGTTTCCAGTCCTGGTGCAAGAAGAGATCTGAATAAAAGAAATAGCAATAGTAGTGGGAATCGGGGTAGGGGCTGTGAGGGATCTTAGGAAGCAGAGCTGATGGGGTGCCGTCATGGAGTAGCCGGGTATGTTGGGGAGCAGGCTGGATCCAGATGTGGTTTGGAGTGGGAAGGATACAGACCTTTGTCCTTTCTTCATCTATGGTGGTAAAACCAGAGGCGCGAAAGCACAAACCAGTGTAGGGATGGCTCAGATGGCAAAGAAAAGCCAACTCCGTTAGGTAGTACATACAGGAAGAAGCAAGGGTGGGGGTGGTCTCTGCTGATTCTTCATGCCTAGGATAGTAACTGAGTGTACCTGCTACACAGTATAGCAAGTGGATGAAGAGCCAACCTGGGTCTCAAGCTTGAGGCGTGTACACACATACATGGGGAGGTCCCTAAAGAGCTCTTCGCTAACCCTCGCTGAATCTGAACCAAGGGAGCCACTGGTTTCGGTGTGCCTGAAGACACCAAGGAACGGTTTCCTCGGGGCCTTGGCTCTGTGAGAACATCGGGATCCAGGCACTGTCATTATCTTTGCCGTCATTTTCTCGGGAGGGTCTGTCTTACTTTCTCTCTCAACCTGTTTAGGGATAAAAGACAACTAAATGAAACTGAAGACCAAGGCTGAGTGTTATCTCACATGGCAGCGGTGCTACCTGATGTGCAAACTCCTTGCCACAAAGATCCGAGCACCCTGACATCTGCCCACAGCCCTGTTTTATCTTTCCTTAAGCGTTCTGTGAGAACTGACTAATTCTTCCGAGCCTTTCCCTAACCTGGGAGCAGAGACCTGTGGAGGTGCTTCTCCCATCTCCAGCTGAGACTCACCAAAACAAGGGCTTAGCTTTATAGGGGGCTGGATTGATGCCCTTTATATCTGTGCCTTTATAACATAAGAGAGACTAGGGACCCTTGAAGGGCAGGGTCTCTTTAGGCTCCCCTTTCTGTTAGTGCCCACTACAGAGGGCTGAGGCTGAGGCTGAGGCTTCTGTTTTCAAGTCCTCACTGAGTAGGCTCTTGGTCATAGGCTCGGCTGTACACTGTGGTCCTCTCATCTATGCCTTATGTATACGTGTAATGGCTCTTGTTTGACTTGCCCTTTTAAAAACAATTTAAGCATGTTGAGGTCTCCTGTTGGTCAGGGCAGTCAGAGGCTGTGACACAACAGGCAATCCTGACCCTTCCAGAGCTCCACTTTTCTGTATGTGAGCAAGTGGTGACAGCCACTTGGCTCAGGAGCAGCTGGCTGGTGTCCTGGAGATGGCATGGCACTTTGGAGGCTATGAAGCTGAACAGCCCAGCTTTTGATCACACAGACCTTCCCTGGGTTCAGTGTTAGCAAAGTCACACCACCTTTGAGCTGCTATTATCATAGTGGATACCAGAAAACTGGCTGAAGAGGAAGCTTGCTCATAGCTCTCCTCAGTAAGTTCACTCACTTTACCTTTCCCTCTCATTTCTTTTCAACAGTCATAGAATGCTTTATAGATGTAGACCACATGACTTAGGCAAGATCTCTAGCAGGGAAGTCCCCTGATGCTTAGAAACGTGTTCTAGACTGGGCTGTGTTCAGTGCTGTGGAGGAGTCCTGGTGAGCCCAAGAGTTCCCCAAAATGGAAGAGGCTACTGTTTACTGGTTGTGTTTTTATTTCTTCTCCATTAAAACGTTTTAAAATTAACATATAAAATAGTGGGTTCCATTGTGGGAATTTGAATAATACACGTTTTCTATTACCCCTCCTCCTACCTAAGACCCCCCTTTTCCCTCTTCCATAGTCCCCCTCTTCTAGTTTCATGACCCACAATATGTGTGTTATGTATGAATGTGTGTGTGTGTGTGTGTGTGTGTGTGTGTGTGTGTGTGAACCTTAGATCTGATTATGAGAAAAATCATGTGGTTCTATATCTGGGTCACTTTGCTTAGTAAAAGAGTTTGAAACAAAACCAACAACAAAAATATCAAGCCAGGTATGGTGGTCCACACCTTTATTCCCAGCACTCAGGTGGGCAGACCTCTGTGAATTTGAGGCTAGCCTGGTCTACAGAGCAAGTTCTACAACAGCCAGGGCTCTGTCACATAGTGGAATCCTATCTCAAAAGACAAAGAACAACAACAAAAAGAGTTTCTAATTCCATCTATTTTCCTGCAGATATCATGATTTAATTTTTCTTTATGGCTGAGTAAAACCCCATTTTGTGTGTGTGTACGTGTGTGTGTGTGTGTGTGTGTGTGTGTGACATTACTTTAGTCTAGTCATTGATGGATATCTAGAGTATTTCTATTTTCTAGTTATTATAAATAGTGAAGCAGAAGCATGGGTCTTTGCGCTAGCGCGTGCAGCCCTCTGGTACTGTTTTCTCTTTAGAAGCAACATGCTGTCATGTAAATTCATATTGTGGCTTCACTACTTAGATATGAGTAACCTGGCATGAGTCTAAGTCTTTGAGTCATTTTATTTGCAGCATGAAGATAACAATACAGAATAATGACCTAATAGCATTTTCATGAAGGTAAAATGAGTCCGTGTATGTAGGAGCGCTTGCTGAGGTCTGTGTATGGATTTCAAGGTGGCTTGTGGGATACGAAGCCACTCTTACAGGGTGGAGCTGTGTAGAGAGCCCTCGGAGATATGGAAAGGACTCTTTCTTGAGGGGTCTGCCTAACCTTTGTGAGGCCCTTGGGGACCCTAATTCTGGTCAGGATAGTCGAATCTTGTATCAGTAACACAGTCTCAGGGGAGACAGCCAAGGGTTTAAAGGCCAACACATATGGGAATATATGTCTTGGACCTGTTTTGCTGCAGTTCAAGAAAGTTGGTTGTTAGCATCTCTTCCCATCTGCACATTCATTGATATCATATTGCTAGTTCAGGAATACTTATAATGTAACACAGTGTTACCGGTCTCTGTTTTCTCCTCAGAGAGCCAGTTGACCACACGGCAGGCGGCACGTCACTGGTCTTACTTTTCTCTAGCTGACAGATTCTGAGTCCTGGGACTTTCTAGTCTATTGTAGAACAGGCTTCTCCTTCATACATTATTCAGGTCTCTGAAGATGAGCTAGACAGAAAGGTTCCTGGAGGTTGGCCTGCCATGGCTGAAAGAGCTGTTCTTTATTTGAGGACATTGGGACACACTATCCAAGGCTGTCTTCAGACTCACCGTGTAGCTAGTGATGACCTTGAACTCACGACCCTGCTGTCTCCATCTCTCAAGTGATGGGATTAGTGGTGGTTGGGGGCTGGGGGGAGGCACTTGCAGAGTAGTTTTGAGACTTCTACAGAAACAGAACATGAAATATGACCAGTCTGGTGTTTAGACCATTCACCACCATTTTCTTTTCTTTTTTCTCCTCTTTGCTCTTAGGTCTCAGTCAGTCTCTCCACCTCCAGTTTTGTACCCACCAAGAAGTCCCATCTATCCACTCAGTGATAGTGAAACCTCAGCTTGCAGGTACCCCAGCCACTCTAATTCCCAGGGGCTCCTCAAGGACCGGCATTCTTGCAATCCTTCACCCCTGGGTCCTCAAGATCCCTCCCCAGAGACTTCACCACCCACCTGTACCCTCAAGTCTACCAGCTTCAGCTACTTGGACAGAACCCCTTCAGTGCACAAAAGAGAGGACCAGAAGGAGACTGTACAGGGTGCGGCCCAGGATGTAGAGGGTGTGGCTGCTTGCCTCCCTCTTGCCCAGAGCACCCCATTCCTAGGGCCAGCAGCTGGCACTCGGAGTGTTTTGCTGAGTTGCACTGGTACCCGAGCCCATAGCCTGGGTATCCGGGAGAAGATCTCAGCATGGGAAGGTCGCCGCCGAGAGGCTTCACCCAGGATGAATCTGTGTGGGGAGAAGCGGGAGGGCTCTGGGAGCGAGTGGGCGGCCAGTGAGGGCTGCCCCAGCGTGGGCTGCCCCAGCGTGCTGCCATCCCCCTGTAGCTCAGAAAAGACCTTTGATTTCAAAGGCCTCCGGAGGATGAGCAGAACCTTCTCTGAGTGTTCCTACCCCGAGACAGAGGAGGAGGGAGAGGCACTCCCTGTACGGGACTCTTCATACCGGCTGGAGAAGCGGCCAAGCCGGACTGAGCCTAGTGCCTTGCTCAGGGGTCATGGCAGCAGGAAAGAGAGCTCAGCAGTGCTGAGCCGAATCCAGAAAATTGAACAAGCCCTAAAGGAGCAGCCTGGCAGGGGTCTTCCCCAGCTCCCCAGCAGCTGCTACAGCGTAGACCGTGGGAGGAGGAAGACTGGAACTTTGGGAACTTTGGAGGAGCCAACAGGGACTTCAAGTGTGAGCTCCAGCAGCAGAGCAGGAGTGGCTGGAGTTCTTGGGGAGGCAGGCCCACCCCTGGACAGGGAAGGCAGTGGTTCCATGACGTCAGGGACCCCTGGAAATAGCCCTAGCACCCAGCTGCTGCCTTCGAAGAGCTCCCCCGATCCCGCTGTGAACCCTGTTCCCAAGCCCAAACGTACCTTTGAATACGAGGCTGACAAGAACCCCAAGACTAAGCCAAGCAATGGTCTACCTCCTTCGCCCACACCTGCTGCTCCACCCCCCTTGCCTTCCACCCCAGCCCCTCCAGTCACCCGGAGACCAAAGAAGGATATGCGTGGTCACCGGAAGTCACAGAACAGGTAAGGCATGCCCTCCTGCGTCAGGAAGGGGGACCCAATGGCAGTCTTTTAAGTACAAGAAGCAAGAGCAGATTGCACTTGGGTCACAGGAGTATGCTATAAGCTCTGAAGCATTGAATGAGTATTAGTTTGGCTGTTGTGGCAGAGAAATGGTTCTCCTGCTCTTTCTCTCTCTCTCTCTGTCTGTCTCTGTCTCCCCTGCTGCACACCCCCCACACCATTTTGTATTTGACCTGAACGTGCTATAGACCAGGCTGGACTTGAACTCACAGAGATCCTCTTGCCTTGGCCTCCTAAGTGCTGGGTTTAAAATCATGTGCCACCACCAGACTTGTTCTCCAGCTCTTCAATGGAAGAAAGAGGATGAAAGCCACTCTTGCCCGTGCTGGGTACTGAAGGTGTTAACTAGTTTTGTTGGTGTAGAGCCAGCTACATTAACGATTCCTTAATCCATCATTAAAAGGTCAAAGCCGCCTTCCTTTTAGGTCTTCTAGAGAGGACAGTCTGTTGAAGGACTGGTAGGATATTAGTCTTATAATCACGTGAAGTGCCCGCACTGAAAATTAATTTTTTTAAAGTGAAACTTTACCAGAAGATTGTACTTTATCATTAACACAAGAATGTTGACAATGTCAGTATGAGTCCTCTCTCTTGAGGGCCTGCAGCCTGCACAGGTGCTCTGGTGCTGTTTCAAAGGGTCGTTCTTGGGTCTTGAAAAAGGGACATATGGAAAAATATCTCACCAGCTTCTTGGCCAAATCCAAGTACTACCTTTTCTGGGAACTTCGATTGGTTCCTCATTAGTTTTGGCACTTTTGACCCTGACCAGACAGGGACAGCTCCTAGGTGTGACTCGGAAGCTGGAGTTGGTGAAAGATGAAAGGTACGGTTAGCCTGAGTCTCTGCCAGGCTGGAGGCAAACTTTCTTTGGAATTCTTACCATTAACCTATGTATCCCAAGATTGGGTGGACATTCAGCTTGCTTCCCTTCTGGGAATCTTCTAGGGTGTTACCAGTCTTAGCACTTCACCCAGCATATCCCATCTCAGATACAGACTTGTCCATATGTAGGAGAAGAATCAAAAAGTTTTAGACTCCTGAGCCAGAGCACCTCATGGCTATATACAGTCTTATGATTTGGTCTATCCTGAGAATGCTTACTGGCTCCTTAATTTATTTACTATCCTGCCAAGTGTGCTTGCTTTGTCTATATTTATACATTTCTGCTAGCATCTATCTAAAGCCTGCTGTGCACCTAGCCTTGTGCTTGTCCAAAAGACACAGAGGCAAATGAGACATGGGTCTTCCTTGAAGGACTTGAAAATATGATTCATAGATAAATCGTAGATACCATGGCATGCACTATGATCCCTGGCAATGCAGAAACCACTGCAGAGACTTGGAGTAGAAGCATCTAAATTGAGCTCAGAAGTGAAGGGAGGCCACTCCTGGAGGTAATTACTGAGACAGATTTAGAATAACAAAAGACAGTTGGCTAGGTAGCAAGAGTGAATAAGAGAGAGTTGATCAGCCTGAAAGTGTGACATGTCACACTTTCATGTAATGTGCATACACTATATATGGTGGAATCTCATCAAGAATTTAGCAGACTTTAGCCTGTGCATTTGGAGAAAGTGTAAGCTGTTGTGTTCCTTTTGAGGAGTGCATGATGGTAAGTTTATTTTTGTTATATCAGCTGTGTTTATTACAAACTTATTTTAAAGAAATGAAAACCAGATATTTATTGTACCCAACCAAGCAGGGGTGGTGGAGGCATTAAAATGTCTGAGGAAGAGATGCTAGGGAGCTGGCTCAGTACTCAGTCAGTTACATGCTTTCCACTCAAGCATGAAGACTGGAGTTTATGTTTCTACCACCCATGTACGAACTGGGCATGGTACATGGCAGCCCCAGGTGGTAGGGATGGAGTCAGAACGGGCAGATCCCCTGGAACGTGTTGGTGAGTCATTTTGGCTGAGTCAGTGAGCTCCAGAGACAAGGCACATGAGAGTGGTGCTCACCTTTACTTAATCCCAGCACTTGGGAGGCAGGCAGATCTCTCAGTCTGAGGCCAATCTGGTCTACATACAGAGTTTCAGGCCAGCCAAGGCCACAGAGAATAAGAGCCTGTTTCAAAAACAAACAACCTAGAGAATAATCAAGGAAGTTAACCATGTGTAGCTTAACCATGTCTGATTCCTCACCTACATGAACATGTACATACATGCACACATAACAAAATAGTAGAAAGAAATAGACTATATTTATCTTGATGAGAAGCAATGTTGGCCTTCAACATGGTACCTGCATAAGATGTCAGATCTACTAGGGAAGGCTTGATCTCACACAGTATTTGATTATTTAGTTGGGAAGTCTTGGCCCAAGACAGAAATTATGAGGCGTCAGGAATAAAGTACTTGGTCATGGATATTTGTATGTATGAGGAAAGGGAATCAAAAGACAGAATTCTGAGAAATCCTGGCATTTAGAGGTGGGCATGGTACCACACCTTTAATCCTAGAAAGTTATAGGCAGGCAATCTCTGGTCTATATAGTTGAGTTCTAGGCCAGCTAGGCTACAAAGAGAGACCCGGTCTGAAAATAACAAATGTTAAGAATAGCCTTAAAAAAATCCTTGAACCAGGCATGGTGGGACACGTCTTTAATCCCAGCACTAGGGAGGCAGAGGCAGGTGGATCGATGTGAGTTTGAGGCCAGCCTGGTCTACAAAGTGAGTCCAAGACAGCCAAGGCTATGCAGAGAGACCCTGTCTCAAACAAACAAACAAATAAACAAACAACAAAAAGAATCCTTCATTCAATCCTGAAAAATAATTGCCAGGGGTGTATGAAAACTAGAGCTGATTTGTCATGGGCGTGTAAGAGGAGCGTGCCAAGACAAAGGGTCGTGTTGGTTGTATGCTGCAGAGGGGCCAGGTGAGCTTAAGAGGATTGTGTAGCTCCTTGACAGGCAACCCAGGGCTCTCAAGATGAGTATTCAATAAAGAAAGAAAAGATGTCCTTGAAAAAGGAAGACACTCATGGGTAAGAAGGGTTCTGTCATGCTGCTCTTCTTTCCCCAGGAGACATGAAGGGGAAACTTAGAGGACCGAGTAATGGAAAGACAACCAATAAGTTGTCTTCTGACTCCACAGTCATGCCTAAAATAAATAAACATAATTAATAAAAAAACAAAACCTAGCCAGGTGCCATGTCAAATGCACTTCCTTATGTGTCATCTCCTTGGCCTTCACTGGGATGGACATGCCTTGGAGAGAAGACTCAGCCAACATCCCAACTTAGATGGGGGAGAGGAAGAAGAGATGCTGTGAGCTAAGAACCCAAGAAGCTGTGGTTGCAGTTCTGCAGTGTAGGATACTGAAGAAGAGGTCTGACCTTTTTTTGAGGGTTCAGCCCATCTTGTGTTATCAAATCATCCTCCACCCCTCTAACAGCCCTGGAGATGTCCTTCTAGTGTTGAGCCCTTATGGCCAGCTCAGAGTCCTTGCTAGGAGACTGTTTGTACTCTCCGTTGCTTTGGAAATGCTAGACTTCTCTCAAGAAGGATGCTTTCTAGGTCTGAGTGACCAGAGTTGTATTGGAAGCCTAGACTCTGGAAGCAGGCAGCCTTGGAAAGTCCTGCCTCTGTCCCTTCAGTCTTCTTGTTTGTAAATGGCATAGTACCTGCCATCACTACCTGAAGGCCAGTGAGATGACACAAAAACAGGTATATTTGACATGGCATCTAACCACATTTTTGTTTTGTTTTTGTTTTTTAACTGATTACATTTATTTATTTTAGGCAGAGGACAGTTTATCAGAGTTGGTTCTTAACTAGGCATTGGTGTTACGTGCCGTTAAACTAAGCAATCCAGAGGCAGAGACAGGCAGATCTCTGAGTTTGAGGCCAGCCTGGTCTACAGAGAGTTCTAGGACAGCCAAGACTACATAGAGAGAACCTGTTTTGGAAAACAAAAACAAACCTAAATAAATAGAAAGAAGAGTTATCTTTCTACACATGGGTCCTGGGGATTGAACTTAGATCATTAGGTTTGGTGGCAAATAACTTTTCCACCATTTTGTTTGTTTGTTTGTTTGTTTTTTGAGACAGGGTTTCTCTGTGTAGCCTTGGCTGCCCTGGACTCACTTTGTAGACCAGGCTGGCCTTGAACTCACAGTGTTCTGTGTGCCTCTGCCTTCCTGAGTGCTGGGATTAAAGACATGCTCCACCAAGCTATGTCAGACAGGATGTTTTTAAACTGTGGAAGTTAATTACTTCATACTGGTATTATAAAGGTTAAGCACATTACAGCCACTCAGACTGGGGCTCTTCAGACTTACTTGGCAGTACAGCAACAGATTGGAAGAGCAAGGCCTCTGATCTTTACTGTTTCCCATAGCCGTTACCAGCAACCCAGAGGGATCTGGTCCAGCCAAAATGACTCTTGGTGTTGTTATCCACAGGAAATCCTTTGAGTTTGAGGATGCATCCAGTCTCCAATCCTTGTATCCCTCTTCTCCCACTGAGAATGGTACTGAGAGTCAACCCAAGTATGGATCCAAAAGCACTTTAGAAGAGAATGCCTATGAAGATATTGTGGGTAAGCAATGGCGGAAGTGGAAGAGGTGGGCCTTCCCTGGGGGACATGTAACAGTTACTAGGAGAGATGCTCTTAGGCTCACTGGTTAAGAGCACTGGACTTCTTTCCAAGTGGACTCAAGTTCAATTCCCAGCAACCCTATGGCATCCCACAACTCTCTGTAAGTCTTAGGCGAGCTTATGCTTTCTTCTGGCCTCCGTGAGTGCTGTACACACATGGTACTCGGATATGCATTCAGGCAAACACTCATGAAATACAAATCAAATCTCAAAAAAATTGTTGTTAGGATTAAATGAGCTAAGAATATGACACTGACAGATTGGGTGTTCGGTATAAGCCTGTTTTCACTGTCCTCACATGGCTGAAGAGGTGAGGGAGTTAATGGGGTTGCACTGAGGTGGTCACTGATCCTCTCTGAGAGCTTGGCCATCTTAACCTAGTTCCCTTCCAGAGACCTACTCACACGGCTTTCTGGTATGAATTTTGAGGAGACATGGACATTCTGAGGTGTAACATGACTTTCTGGTATGAATTTTGAGGAAACACGGACATTCTGAGGTGTATCTCAGTTTCATAGATTCTAGACAAAGACAGAAGAGTGCTGTGTCACAAAGAACCTTGTTACTTACGGCACAGCAGGCAGCATGAGCCCCATTTCCCTCAGGCTCCCTCTCCTTGGCCACAGTGGCGTGATGCTTTGTGAAGGGGGCCCCTTGGTAAAGGTTTCAAGCACCGAGTATGTGTTCCAACATTTAGAAGGTACTGAGTTTTTTGTTTTTTTTTTTCCAAGGACTTCTAGTAACTCTGTTCAGTCTTTGTCCTATAAGAACAGTTTCTGGTCAGGAAACAGATTGCTGGGCCACACACTGTCTTCACCTTCCAGGGTTGTTTTCCATATACACTTGAAGAGTATAGAGTCACAGTGCAGCCCTATCAAGAGTTGCCTTCCAGCAGTGGAGTAAGCATGGTGTTAGCAGCTTCACTTCAGGGTCTGCAAAGGAGTGGACAACACAGTCTTGTGTTGGGCTTATTTGGGGTATTTTTGCTTGTGAGACAGGTCTTTTGCTGTGCAGCTCAGGTTGTTAACCTGGAACTCTAAATCCTTCTGCTTTAGCATTTCAAGTACCAGGATTATAGGCATGTCCTGCCATCTGGTGATTTTTTTATATTAATTTTAGTTCTATCCTTATCCTCTTCTGGGACAGGGGAGGCTTTGATTCTGTGTAAAACGTGTCTCTGAACAGATGAAAAGTAGGGAGAAACAGTGAGCTGTCCTCATTTTAGTGTTGTCTTGTTCTATCTCAGGCCTTGAATTAGGAGAACATGGTCTTAATTAACATTAGAGAGTGTAGTGGCCACAGTAGAGAGAACCTTCCAGAGTCTTAGGATAAGACAGTCTTATGAAGAAGGGGCCATCTGGCTCCCCATTTGATCTGTGCCATTTCTTTATAGTTTTCTCCTCAATATTTTAGTTGTATTTGTTTTATGTGTCTTAGTGCTCTGCCTGTATGTGTGTGTGTGTGTGTGTGTGTGCACCATGTGCGTGCCTGGTGCTTCTGGAAGTCAGAAGAGGGCATCAGATTCCTTGCTGGGAACAGAACTCTTGCTTTCTGCAAGAGCAGCAAGAGCTCTTAACCACTGAGCTATTTCACTAGCCCCTATCGTTTCTTCTTTACCAGTTACTGGGCTAGTGGTTTTTGCAATTTAGTAGCCAAATTCAGACCCATAAACATATTGCTTGCCTAGGTATGGGGCATATAACATGGAAAAGTGCACTGCAGCAGTGAGAGTGCAGGAATAAGTGCCCTCTGACAACAGGAAAGACTGGGGAGCGAAGCCTTTTCTCTACTACCTGCGAAGTGACAGTGCTGTACAACTTTCATCTCCAGTTCATCTATCAGAGAAGCATCTTACCTTCTCACATAGATACAGTGTCCTAGAATGGAAGAAAGTTTCTAATGAGTAAGGAGACAGCTCTGTTGCTCCATCTTTCTGTCCTCATCCCACTTCCTTGCCTCCTATCATAGGGTCTTTTCCAGTTGGCAGAAATTATACTGTTATCAGTTCTGCTCAGGGCTCTTGGGAGTGTCCACTATGGCTGCTGTATGATGACAGAAAGCTGTAGTTTTTCTGTTATCCTTATAGCACAACTGGCAGGAAGAACTGTGATCCTTACTCTTCTCTTGCAAGCCTTGGGAGGCCTTTCTGTGCTGCCCAGAATTCCAGGGGTATGTATGTTCTTACAGCAACGCAACTAAGAGGAAACAGGTGGACCCCTCCCCCCCCCCAGCCTTCCCAACCCTCCCCCACACCAGTTCATGATTCAAGACCCTGTTTGGGGGGAAAGTTTTAGAGACAGTATCTTGGGCACAGACCTACTTCCTGGGCCTTCTTAGAAGAGGAGGGTGTCTGCCTCTCATGTGTTCAGGAGACTCTTTTCTACTTTGGGATATTACATGAGGAGACAAGAAATATGGGGGCTGCTTGGTTACGTCTTGGATGGATGCGGTGAAGCTAGGGGAAGTGCTGTACATGGAAAAGTTGGGCCTGTACATCTTCCTTAATCACTCACCTAACTTTTTAGTTCTTGGAGCCTTGGGAAGAAGGAAGGGGGTGCATAGGAAAGAGGGTAAGACAGTGACCCAGACACTGATTTGGGTGCCTGTGCTTTGCAAGTTGGGGTGGAGGTGGCTTTAAGAGACTGTTAAGACGATGCCCTGGGTGTAATTTTTCTTTTGTTTGCAGCTAAGTCTTATGACCTAACCAGATGGCTAGAGGCAAAAAATAAAAGGGAGAATAGTTCTGTTAGACTCTGGTTCGTTTTACCTCCACTTTCTTCAGAGAGATTCAAGAATGTGAGAACCTTCCAGAGCGCTCTTGTTGCTGAACTTTGAAGGTCATTTTCATTTTTTGCCTAGGATTGATCAGTGGTTCTTGACTTACAGGAACCTTGGTCTTACCCAGCCTCTGCTTTGTAGGATTAAGGCTCTTTCTGGTTCCAACTGGATTATCCAGCTTTGTGGTGCTTCAGGTCAACTGGGATAAAGGAAGCTGTATTCCGGGCCTATGATGGTGGACCTATGAGGGAAGCAGAGAGCACCCATGCTAAATCTATCTTGGGTACCGCTCTTTGGGATGGCATTGCTGGACTGTTAGAGATTGTAGCCCAGAGGCCCAGAAGAACAGGACATATCTGTTAGTAGCAAACATGAGCAGGTCACTTTGGATAATTTACTGGCCTCCTGCCCACATCAGGTGTGATGCCTACAGGGTACTGGGTGGGATACTCCAGAAAGTCTGAGGTCTCAAAGCCTACTAATTTTCAGTAGTGGGGTTCAAAAAGAAAGCTGTTGCCTTGCTCCCTGAGGCTGTTAACTTTTGTCTGTCTGACTTGACATTTGCTCTTGGAACATGTGTGTTGCTCTATACAGCCAGCTGACTTCTGAGCCTGACAATGGAAAGTGCACCTTAGGAAGCAGCTTGCTAAGGAGTGATAGAGAGTGGCCCTGCCTGACCAAGGAGATTCTCCCTATCAATTACCTGAGGCCTGGTGAGAGCTTCCAGGATATTGGGACTTCAGTGGGATACAAGTCAGAAGAGAGCCAGCTGGTCTTGCCAGTAAAGCCTCTTCAGCTTCTGCCCTGCCTTCTGTCATTCACCAGAGGCTGGGCAACAGAGGAAACCTGCTAGCATGGATGCTGCAGTAGGAAGCAAAGCAGCCAAGAGGTGTGGCGTAGGGAATGGTGCCGCGGGCTGTGGGGCATGTGGGTAACAGCAGTCCCCAAGGGAACTAGCCCGCAAGCCTGTTTTCCCTCCTGTGTGAGGGAGTGAGAAAGGCGGACCCAGAAGAAATAGTTAATTGGAGCCAGAGGATGGCTAGGAAGGGAAGCTACAGACCTGAGGTGTGTGTGCAGTCCAGGAAGCTTGGAGTGTTATGGATACCCTGGATAGATGCACTCCTCTAGAAACTATTATTCTACGTTAGGAAAGAATGGGGAATGAAGAAAGCAGTTTTCCTGTGTGACAGCCCGCAGAGCTGTAGGGAGGAGTGGGGCTAGGACCTGATGGCTCTCTCACAAAGCAGAAGTGAGTGAGGATGCCTCTGGTCCTTATCTCGTCAGCCAAGCTTGGTGAGATAGGGCTGCTCCAAGACAGTCTTGGCTTACCACCCTGTCACCCTTTAAACGCTCCGGGGATGTCTTAGGGAAGCCATGTGGCCAGGGTTGCAAGTGAAAGCCTGCGATCTGTCCAGATCCCCATCTCACAGAAGTACCTGGCAGATTTCACCTTAGGTCTCCATTCAGCTCTGACCTCTTCAGCTTTCACTGTAGGGTGCTCTGAGCACTTTGTCCCAGTCTCTGCTTTAGTGCTTACTTGCTTTCTGCAAGTTCCATTGATTGGCTCTAGAACTCACCATCTCCTTGCTGTCTGCCCATCCGTACCTCTAGGCATCTTTCCTGCCTGCAGAGATGATTTAGGGTTCGTCAGTGAAACAGTTCAAATCACCGGGACTGGATGGCAAGTGGGTTTGGACTGGGAGGCACAGCACAGTGATTAGCAGGTTACTTAGGTTAGAGAAGACAGAAGCTGGCACCAGGGGCTGGACAGGAAGAACAGGCACCTGAGGCCTCCCCGCAGGGGCAGTTCCAGCGTACAGAAGCTGGTGCTTTCCAACTGTCCTTCCCCCAGGCTGTCACCAACGTGCAGCACACTGTGCACCCACTGTTTCTCTGGGCCTCCTCTCACACCTTTTTCTTGGAGCTCTGATTCTGGGGAAAGAAGGAAGGAGAAAGAGAATAGAAGGATTGAGGGGGGAAAAAAAAGAATTAGACTTACGACTCAGACCTCAGACACCATTAGGAAGTTTAAAAATACCTGAAGCTCAATTGTGGGAGTTAGGGAAACAGTTCCATTCGTCTCTCTTGCTGTACCCATTCTCCCCCTCCCTTCCTCGCCCCCTTGTCCCTCGGCCCCTCCCTCCTCATCCTTGTGGTCATTTGATAATGTATAGCAGTTTTGGTTATAACTGAGGGAGGTTAATACCAAGCTCGTATTAAAAGGCCATAATTGTAGTAAATGTCCTATAAACAGCCAGGTCAGCGCATCAACCCCAAATGTCAGCTGCTCAGAGAACCTTTGATGGAAAGGGATTGAGATGGATCTTCCTATAGCTTGGAGAGAATGAGGATTCTGGCCAGTCACTTAGTCCAAGACAATTTGAATGAATATGAAATAAATATAAACAAGTATTTCTCCTGCCCCGATCTGGACAGCAATATGCCGGTCCTATTTTACAGATGAGGAAAACTTGTGTCCTGGCATTCTTCTATTCTTCATCCCCTTCACCTCTCAACCTTGTAAGATATTTGTTAGGTAGGGACCAAGAAGTAGCAAATCACCCCACTCCCTGCTGAAGTATTATTCATCACGGTGGAGTGGGCTGGAAAAAACACACAGGGGATGCTGGGTTAGAGATCTGGCTTCTCAGGCAGGGCCCTTGGGCCAGCTTCACTTAGTCAGGGCCCTGGAATGGAGAAGAGTCATTTTAATGGCATGGCTGTTACAGGAAAAGATCTGTTCCATCGCTGGGGACCATGTGATGTTGGGAATCACTTAATCCAGTCCCAACTCTTTTCTTGACCCATCCTTGACTCATAAGTTTACAGAGATTTGTATTGCTCCTGCTGCAGTCTGTTTCCTCACTCCCCCACGTCTGTAAAGGCATTTCCTAAATCCATTGTGGTTTCTTATTTAATAAATAGATGCTACAGTTTAGGGGAACCATAGGTTCTTGAAGAGTCTAAGCATGCTGGGTTTGGTTTTTCTCCTGTTCCTTGTTTAAGGGAACTGTAATCCCAGCAGTCTCTGCTTCCAGTCCTGTAGGAGTGGGGGCAAGGCACGTGCCGGCCTTTATAGGATAGGCAAGGGACTCAGCATTTGCCCAAGCTCAGTTCTGTTTGCACTGCAGGAGCAAATCCTTCCCTAGGCGTGCTAACTGCCATAGAGACCCCAAACCGTGGCATTGGGACTAGGGCAAGAATACACAAAGACAAGGGGAGGGGAAGTCAGGGTTGTATTTGTAAGGAGCCTCTTTGGAGCTTGTTACCACCAGGATTTTATTGCTGGGATTAAGCCTAGACTGATGAGGCAACATGACTCCTTGGTATTATTGTATGCTAGAGACACCCCGTGGATAGGAGAGAGGAAGCTGCAGGAGGGTGTAACCGAGGGTGTGTCTCAAAAGTCTTATCATCTTTACAGGCAGGGACTGTGTTTGGGTCTTTCCTGAACTTTCTGGTAGTGTCAGTATAGTGCCAGCGATTTTAGAAACTGGCCCTAAGACGCAAACTCTCCTCCTTTCTTTTGGCCTAGACTCCTTCCAAGCCTTTCCCACTCCCATGTCGCTGCAGGACAGTCTGCCAAACGGGGAATCATGAGGATTGTCTTTTTGCTGAGCTTAGCAATAGAGAAGGAGCCGCCATTATGCTGAGGGAGACGGATGGAGCCAAGTGTCACTGAACACTTGCTGTGGCTGTTAGGCCCTCTGGTTGCCTGAGACAAGATCTCTTCCCGAAAAACTTGGAGAACGGAGGAGTAGGTTAGAGGAGGAGCTGGCAAAGCTCTGATCCCTAGAGGTCACTGAGTTCTTTCATGCTCACCCCTGAAGCTGGATCCAGAGGGATCCCCCAGAGGGTTGGGTCAAGGACAGCTGTGGGATCTCTGAAGGCCTTTTTAGATGTGCTGATCTCCGGGGGCGTTGCCAGCTAACAGCAGGGCTAGAGCCGGGGATGGACTTGTAGTGTCAGCTTTGTCCTCTGCCAGTCTTGTGCAATCCCTAAATGTATAAAGCAGGGGCCAGACAAGGCTGAGCTGAGCTGAACTAGAGGTGGGGGTGGGAGTGGGGGGTAGGGGCTGGGGGGCTTGGCTTCTGGCCTTGGAGCCGGGATCTGTTTGTAGCCTCCCGCTGCGGATGGGCAGCTGCATGACTCATACACTGAAGGGCCAGGCAGAAGTTACTCTGTGCGGGTTCATGGGAATCATGCTGTGTGTCTCACTGTCTCCGGCCTTCTCTGACTTTGCCTCCTCTGCAGGAGAGCTTCCCAAGGAGAATCCCTATGAGGATGTAGACTTAAAGAACCGAAGAGCTGGACGAAAATTCCAGCAGCTGTCTGAGAACTCGGTGGACTCTTTGCACAGGATGTGGAGTCCCCAGGACAGGAAGTACAACAACGCCCCAATGCAGGTAATGCAGTTCCGGCCTAAGCAGTGTGAAGGCCTGTCCTCAGGGCATAGGGTCAGCCTTTACTTACGTTCTTATCCTCTCTAGCAGTTGACAGAGGAGGTTACCTCGGCAAAGAGCTATGCACTCAGGGTTTTCTGCCATGTTGAAAAGGCTGTGGACAATTGCAGTGTGCCCTTGGGGCATCCTGTCTTGCCTTCTTCCCCCCCCCCCCATTGTCTTGAGTTCTAGCAACACAAACCAGGGCCTCACACAGACCCCTCTGTCAGTATTCCTTCCTTCGGTGGCAAACAGGAAGACAGGGCCTTCCTTACAGCCTTGACATTCTGCAGCTCTGCCACAAATTATCTTAGGCCTGGTATTTGAGGGTCCACAGCTAGACTTCGAGAGCCAGCCAGTATCAGGAGCCTCTGAGTGTGAGGGCCTGTGCTCTCAAGGTGAGTTCGAGCTTTTCTTAGTCTCTGTTCTCATTAGCACTTGGAAAAAAGGGGTTGCCTCAGGAAAGAGTTGTGTACTTAGGGACTTCCACCATGCAGAGACCCTTGTGGACAGGCAGGTAAGATATCCTCAAGGATGCTTGCCTTCCCAGCAATATGTGGGATCTAACGCCAGTTAGGCTTTATACTGAAAAGCCTCTGTGTTTATAGGGAAGGGGGTGGGTATATAGATCGGGGCTGAAGAGAAGAGTGACCCAGGACATTAGAGAGAAGGAGCTGCTTGGGTATGAGGCCCACCTTACTGAGCCCTGGTGGCCAGAGCCTAGAACCCCGTAGTCTCCCTGGAACAAGTGAGTGCGGCCAGGCTCGCAGAATCACAAAGCAGAGTAGATTGGCAGGAGAAAATAAGGAGTGTTTGGGATTGGGGAGATGGCACCGTGGCTAACATGCTTACTGTACAATGTGAAAACCTGAGTGCAGATTCCGCAGAACACATGTAAGGCCAAGTGCGGGAGCCTTCGTCTATAGTTCCGGTGTCCTGTGGCAAGACAGGAAGTGGAGAGGAATCTGAAGCCGCTTGCGTCACCTAGCCTGACAGACCATATTCTTCAGACCACAAGACGCACTTCCCCTCCCACCCCAAAAAGTGGGGGGGGGGGGTTAGGGTGCACCTTATGGTCTGATTGCTATCCATAGGGCATCAACAAAGAGGTCACTTACTGATGTCTTCAGTGTGCCAGCGGAGGGATGCGCGTAGGGTTCAGTGTGTCCGCAGGAATAGAAAGAGGCGTGGGTGGTATAGCCAAAATCCCTTGTCACACAGAGCTTGGTCTCCCCACCCCTACTATACGTGCTGATCTGAGCTGACCGCTGATCTTAGCCTGCCAGGTAAGCAGGTGCGTGTCAGCTTGCTGCAGGGAGCAGGGCAGGGGGCGTGCAGTAAAATGGGTAGCAATAAGGAAGCTCCAGCTACCATTTGTGCCCCCTTTGCCTCTACTGGGGCCTCATTTTGGGCTTTCCAGAAAACTAAAAAAGTGCTTGAGTCTCTAAATCTTTTCTTCTGTTGAGTTAACACTGTTTAATATTACCATATTTTGTTATATTTTAATAAATATTTTATTATACTAGTACTAATTTGGTTCAGAATATTTTTTTCTTGTTTTATGCTCTAAAAACTGGGTGCCTCTTATGGTCAGGTGTGTCTGAAAAATACGGTGTGCAGAAGCAAGCACGAGACCCTGGCTCCAACACAGTGGAAGGTGAAGATCAACACCTAAAACTGTCCTCAGCCTGCACGTGTGTACACACCCACATTCAAACAGACATGCGCACACGCACGCACACACACACTTTCAAAACAACAAAAACAGGCTAGAGAGCGGTTAAGAGCACTTACTATTCTTTCAGAGGATCCAGGTTGGGTTTTCAGTACCCACATGGCAGCTCGCAACCATTTCTCACTCCCAGTTTGAGGGAATTTGATGCCCTCTTCTGACTTCCACAGATGGCAGACACACATGTGGTGCCCATATGCACATAAAATAAATAACTCTTTGAAAAAACAGCAACAACAGTAAAGAAGTGTTTCAGTAATGGAGTGAAGGGAGAGAGAGAGAGAAGAAAGCTGAAAGGCCCAAAGAAAATTTTGAGACAAGCTTATTATGGTCTTGTCCAGAGTGCCAGGATTCAGGAAAAGCAAGGACAGTAGGGAAACAGGCTGTCTCTGACCTCCCCAAGTAACTCTTTAAGTGGACACATGCAAGGACCCAGATATTATATAATGTTGGACAGAAAAATACATGAATATTTTTTTCTGAATTTGAACTCGTGGTGTTTTTCATAAAGCATCTATCTTTCTGGTGTACTCTGTTCACATAGGTGTCCATTGGATTTTTATTGATAGACTGATTGGCTTGGAAAAGATGTTGGCAGTAGAAGGGAAAAGGGATTTGCTGAAAAGTGAGGAGAGGCAGATTGAGACAAAACTTGGGGGTCCTCAGGAGGTTCCAGCAGTCCCGCTATCAATTAGCCAGTTAGTATTTCTATTCTAAGGAACATGAGCTGTTTATTGGGGATACACGGGGCCAGAGAACAAGGCAGCCCAGGATGGCATTGGTGAGAGGGAGCCACTTGAGTTTGACATGTGCCTTACTCTACTTTGGTGGCCACAGCCCCGGATCCCTGTTCGCTGGAGGAAGTAAGCATGGCCAGGCTGGCGGGATCACATAGCAGAGCAGGCTAGCGGGTAGGTTGTGGCCTCTTCAAGCAAAAGGCGTTAGGACTGCAGAGGTGGAAAGTCTGGTTCTCTCATCCACAGTCACTAGTCTTCCTGATTTGTCTCCTCTTTCTACTTAATAGATGATCTCAAAAGCCTTTGTTTTATTCTTTTCTGGAAGAAGTAGGGAAGCTTTCTTTGGGGGAAGCAAATATTTAATTTAGCCCTTACCTGAACAGTGAACAGCTAAGGTCTTAAAAGAGGAAAGCCCTAGTATATTGAATTTCCAGGAGGGAACTGGTGAGAGCTGAGGACGCCAGTCTTTTAGCCTCTGTTCCCAGCAGATGGATACTGACATTTATGGTCGCCCCTCTCTCATATCCTGTCTCCCATGCCAGCTGTCCCTGAAACCCAGCAGCCAGTCCCTGCGCAGTGGGAACTGGTCAGAAAGGAAGAGCCATCGTTTGCCACGATTACCCAAGAGGCATAGCCATGACGACATGATGCTGCTGGCTCAGCTGAGCCTGCCATCTTCACCCTCCAGCCTCAATGAGGACAGTCTCAGCACCACAAGTGAGCTGCTGTCCAGCCGCAGGGCCCGTCGCATTCCCAAGGTATCCTTCCCACATTAAGCCCAGGGAGCTAGGCAGGTGGGCGGGCAGGCAACTAGCTCTGCTCTGGCCTTCCTTCCTTCCTTCCTCCTCTAATCTGGGCTGCTTCCTCAGTTCACCTGAATAACCGAGGACGTCCTTTCCCCTGGTCTCTTCCTTATCAATAAAAGTACGCTAACTCCGTCTCAGTCCTGAGCTGTTAGGGGGAAGGAAAAGACTAGCTGAGATTCCATTACCCAGTGTGATGGATGAGTTTGGGCTCTTGTACACAGAAACATCTTTAGCCTTTCAGGGACCAAAAGATTCAATTCTTTATGTGTCTTGAAATCAAACAGCTTTCAGCAATGATTTGCACATGTGTCCATGTGGCCGGTCCTCAGCCCAGAGCAGCAGGATTTAGCTAAATGGTATTTTTAGCTTACAAACAATGCTTGGGTATATTGAGAATTTAGCTTCTTCCTGCCAGGCCCCAGGTTATGGCCCAGAGAGGAAAAGCTAGAATCCTTGTTCCTGTTTTTATATCTGAGAAGCTCTTTGTCTCAGTTGGTTTGATGGCTCTTGGGACCCAGGAGCTCCCATCCTGTCTAGGTTGATCACAGTTCCTTCCTTTGGGGAGCTAAGTTTAGTGCCCTTGTCTTGGGGGCAGGAGCCCACTCCTGGGGCACAGGGTAAATGGAGACTCGCCACGCATGGCTGGTAAGTCTCCCCTGGTGTCATTTCAATGGGAAGAGCAATGCTGGCCCCAGCTGGACCAGGGTAGAAAGCTCTTGCACACCTGTAAGGGAAAGAATGGTCTCATAATTTACTTCCATGGAAGAAGGGGCAGCTGGCATTAGAATTACCTCACCCTCTCTGGTTTTTTTTTCCCCCACCAGCTTGTCCAAAGAATTAACTCTATCTATAATGCCAAGAGAGGAAAGAAGAGGTTAAAAAAGCTGTCAATGTCCAGCCTTGAGACAGCATCATTGAGAGGTAGGTGCTGTTATCTAAGCTGGGTCACCTTTGGGGCCGTTCATAGACATGAAGAATGGGGAGAGATTGACTTTTATTTACCTCACACGGATAGTAATGGGATCCATCTCCCTTCTAGAAGGGTAGCATTCTTCCAGAAAATGGCCACATAAGTGGGAGGGCCCAAGAGGAAATTAGCTCTGGGATGGTTTCCTTCAGACTTCAGGCTGTGAGGCCCTGAGTTAGGACATGTGGGAATCTGCTTTGGGCAAAAGAAAAGGCCAGACTTACTGAGCACTGTGGTCTGTTTTCCATTTCAAATCTTGGACTGTGTGAGACAGGGCCTTTGTATTACAGTCATTTAGGCCTCTCTGCTGGCTCAGCCTTCAACTCAGGCCCTCAGCTTTACCCAGAACAGCCGTGGGTGGGTGTTTGCATATAGATTAGCACCTGAGGCCTGATCTCTGAGGTATCCTGGTCACCAGCCACTCACTTCCTAACCTCATAGCAGCCCAGACTAGGTTAAGATCTGTTGCTCGTGAGAAAAGTTGGGAGACAGGCAAGATAGCTCAGCAGATAAATGCACTTGCTGCCAAGCCTGGTGACCTAAGTTCGAACCATGAAACGTGTGTGGTAGAAGGGGAGACTCAACCCCTGCAAGCTGCCCTCTGACCTCCATATGAACATGGCTACATGCATAAACCCCCCCCCCCCCACTGAATGTTTAAAAAAAAACAACAACTTTTTTACAATTTGGGAGGTAGAGTCGCCAGGGCCTCAGCCAGTGTCTATGCCTACTGTTACTTTTCCAGATGAGAACAGTGAAAGTGAGAGTGACTCTGATGACAGGTTCAAAGGTAAGGTGGACACCCTTCCCAAGCCCCAGGGAATTAGCCCTTCCTTCTGCATGCCTGGGCCCTGGGGGATGGAGAAAGATTAGCAGGAAGGCTAGCAGGGG
Organism: Acomys percivali; assembly: GCA_907169655.1. Classification (NCBI taxonomy): domain Eukaryota; kingdom Metazoa; phylum Chordata; class Mammalia; order Rodentia; family Muridae; genus Acomys; species Acomys percivali. The sequence goes on along the minus strand of OU015752.1, from coordinate 122,801,439 downwards.
GTTGTGGAGAAACTCCTCCTTCAGGCTCAGCCCTTCAATGTTAATCCGAATGCTGGTCTCCCAACGCCAAACTTAAAGCTGTTGACTTTGTCCAAGCCATTGTCCATGGAAACTGCTTCATAAATATTATGATCAACTCTTTTGGTTGCAAGAATTGTGCCATAAACTGAGGAAATTGTCCTGGAAACCGTGAGGCCACCTGTCTTTCCTGTGTCTAGAGAAGAGACTGAATAGGTTCCTGGACCATCAGTGTTTCAGATAACTTGGCCAATCGCTGTGTTTTCTCTGCTGGGAAACCTGGCTCAGCTCTTCCTTGCATGAGTAGAGAATATGGGAGCTTGCTCCCTCCTCCCTCCACGGGTACCCACGCAAGTTGACTTTGGACTTTGAGACAGAATCACGAGATCTAACTATAAGGACTCCAATTAGGGGGTTCAGTGATAAAGCCATTTTTGTTTTTTGTACTTCATGGTCATGCCTTCTGTGCCAAACAGGAACAGGTATCTGCTAGTGGTACATCTGAAGGCAAGCCTGGCCTAGGCAGTCCTGTGGCCCCAGCGCAGAGGAACCAGGACCATCAGGGCACTAGCCCCTTGCACTAGTACAGCCATTATGTAGGTTCAGATACCAGTACTCACGTTCTAGACTTACCTTGGGGAGAATGTCAGATAAGACTTAGGCACGTAGAAGTCATCCAGAGACGGAGCCCCGAGCCGGGGGATGGGGGTGACGGGGAGGTCTTTGAGTAGCCAATCTAATGTGAGATCTGCCCCAGCCCACACACAGCGCCTGGTCCACATCCAGTCCATGCTGAAGCGAGCACCCAGCTATCGGACGCTGGAGCTGGAGCTGCTTGAATGGCAGGAACGGGAGCTCTTCGAGTACTTTGTGGTTGTGTCTCTCAAGAAGAAACCATCTCGGAATACCTACCTCCCTGAAGTGTCTTACCAGTTTCCCAAAGTGAGCATGCCTGCCTGCCCTATCTCCCTTCCCTGCCCTCTTCTGCTTGCTGGCCCATCTGGGAGGAGGAAATATTCCTTCCTTAGTCCCCCCCCCCCCCGTGACTGTACTCCTGAGCCCATTATTGTTGTTATTGTTATTAATTATTTATTTATTTATTTATTTTTGGTTTTCCAAGGCAAGGTCTCTCTCTCTGTGTAGCCTTAGCTGTCCTGGACTCGCTTTGTAGACCAGGCTGGCCTCAAACTCACAGAGATCTGCCTGCCCCTGCCTCCCTGAGTGCTGTCAGCAGCTTTGTTAATGGATAAATCATCCATTCAGGTTTACAATTCACTAGCCTTTAGTGTGTTCTCGAAGTCGCAGCCATCCTTACACAGTTTGAGAACACTTTTATCATCTCCTAAAGGATTCCCCCTACTCATAGCAGGCGGTCCCTGGCCTCGCCCACTACTTTGTGTCTTAGTGCCCCTCTGCTCGCAGCAGTCTGGCCTCCTTGTAGGCCACAGGTATCTCTGCTCTTCATGTTTTCAGTGTTCTGTCTCCTGCCTGCTGGCTCCTTTGCACTTTCAGGCAGCAGAAGTGTGACCCCTTGCTGAGGTCTTTTCAGAAGCCCCGTGCAGTTTTCCTCTTGCACACTTCTCTTTCTCTTCTCTTTGCACGTCTCATTGGAAGCACCCTCTGAAATGTTGGTTCCCTCACTCTCCTGACCAGAACGTGCAGGGTCCGAGATGGATCTTGTCCACTTTGTTTGCATCCATAGTGCCAGCATACAAGAAGAGATGCTTCTCGGCCCCTCTGTCCCTACTCCTCCCTGGGTCCTTGTCACCTTTCAGTTACTGCTACCCATATTCCTCTTCCCTGCAGCTGGACCGACCCACCAAGCAGATGCGGGAGGCAGAAGAAAGGCTCAAAGCTATTCCCCAGTTTTGCTTTCCAGATGCCAAGGACTGGCTCCCTGTGTCAGAATACAGCAGGTGAGGTCTAGCCTGGTCTAGCTGTAGGAGGGAAGAAGACATAGACTCATTTGGGGCTTGCCCTAGTCTCTGCCTACTTTTTTTTTTTTTCTTCTTCTTTTTTTCCAGCCCACTTTCTTAAAGTAACCTGAGTCTCTGTCTCACACCTGAGATGGCAGCCCCTGTTTGGGGAGCTGTGTCCTGAGCCCTCTTCATAATTTCTTTGATGCCAGACCTCTCCCTTTTTCCTGTTTCAGTGAGACCTTTTCTTTCATGCTGACTGGAGAAGATGGTAGCAGGCGCTTTGGCTATTGTAGGCGCTTACTGGTGAGTTACAACCATTCAGTTCTCTGAAGTTGGCGGGGAGAGGAGGGCCAGGCATTTGTCTAGCTCTGTGTACCCTTCTGCAGCATTAGCCTGTGATCTGCCGAGCCTGCCCCCACTGCATGGACTTGCTCAGTTGAGGGACTCGTGTTATACAGAATAACAGAAGGGATAGATCACCGTGTGCTTGGCTGTTACATCAGTTCAGCTTTCTGGACTTTTCTTTGTATTCTTTTTCCATGGCTTGTCAGCTTAGATTGTTGACCTCTTAGTTATAATCATGTCACCCCACAGTTTATATTTGCTTATTCATCCAAGTAGGTACAGCACAACCTTACTCACCCCACACCTGACCAACCCCATGTTGGGAAGAACCCTGTCCATGGTCTGGTAGTGCTGCAGTGAGCAGGGCCAGAGATGCACATCGCCTCTGGGATTCTTGAGGAAATATTTTGAACTTAGGGGAAAGACACTGGGTTTTGAAAATAGAAACCTTTTTTCCCCCCAAAGAACAATCTCTGCTTCTGTCATTCCTGGGAAAGGGGCTGCTATAGGGCCACGAAGAACCAGAAGGAGAGCAGAGCTCAGGGCCTGTCTTCCATTTCATTCTCCCCAAAGGCCAGTCACTGGGGTTCCGACAATGTTCTTGGTTTCCAGACAGCAGTAGGAGAAGGCCTTGTAAGCTAGCAGCCTAGGTATAGATGGGGGAGTCCTAAAGAAGAGGCCGTCCGCCCACAAGCATGCATCGTACCCCTATTGTAGGTCAGACCATACACTAAAGTACACAAACCCAAGTGCAGCACGTCACCTACCCTCAGAATCGGGAGCTACTCTAATAGAGGAGGCCAGCCTTCAGCGTTGAAGGGAAGGGCTGTGGAAGTTTGCTTAGGGTCTGTCATGTTCCAGGAGAGATGCTTCATTGAATTTATGTCCCTTCTTTTTAAATCTTCCTGATAGCCTGACCTGTAGATTAAGACATTGAAACCGCAAAGAGGAATGACTTGCCCAAGGCCACATAGCAGTGAGGCGCGAGCCAGAGCTGACTCCCAAGTCCTTTATCACAGCCTGGCGTTCTTGGCTCACCCGCCCCCACTCCCCCAGAGGGTGACCTAGGGAGAAAAGGATATTTGGATATTAAAGGCCTAGTGTACTGAGGGATGAGGGAGGGGTCCAGATGCCAGGCTGGGAGCCAGGCAGAGGCCAACATGTGCCTGGGTCCCCAGGGCCTAGGGAAGAACATTCTAAAGGCTGCCGTGGACAGCACATGGATGGAACAGAGCTGTGCTCTTTTGCAGGGGGCCTGCTGCCCCCAGGGAAGAGCATGTTTGTCCTGGCGCACTCAGAGAGGGCCTGGGCTGGGTCCCTGCCAAGGGGGCTGGCACTGGCTCGGCATTCCTGCAGATTGGACACAATGATTCTAACCCAAATCCCACATACTTGATTTAATCACTTGGGCTTTAGGGGAGGTGGGGAGTCGGGGAGGGAAAGAGAGAGGAGTAAGTTTCCAACCTAATATGGACAAAACAGATTCTGCCTTCTCTTTAGATCTGTGACTGTGGCCAGCAGGTCTGGAGACTGAAATAGCGCCATCTGCATTTGCTTAGCAGCCTGCGTGCGGGGCCAGCACCTGCCATTCCGCTCCCCCCTCGCTGGGCCTTGCCAAGCCCCGCGGGCCTCTGAACCCAGAGGCAGCCATGGGGTCCTGCCAGCTTTCTGCTGGAGAATGGACTAACCCTAGTCTCCTTATGGGGCTCCAGCCCTGGGGTGCTCACAGGATCTGCCTCTTTCTTGTGTCTTTTAAAGCCCCTGTCCTTTTTTTGCTCTCTTTCACGTCATAGCGTGCCTCTCTCCCGTGTCTCTGTGTTCCTTTCCTTCCTTCCTATCAGAAAACAACATGCTTTGGAGGTGAGACAGCACGAGGAAGGGCAGCACAGACTCCCGGCTACAGCTCTCTGCCTGTGCACGCTTAGGCAATGGCTTACGCTTCACGAACTCAGCTGTGTCTGCTGTAAATTGGGCGGTAACGCTGCTCTCATACTCTTTGTGCATATAGTACCTAGGCTAGGACTCTGTTACAGGAAACATTTAATAAATAGTCATTCTCTTCTCTTGTTTGTTTACATTTTGCCTTCCTTGGGCATGTATCAAGGGAAGAAAAGACGTATTTTTGCAGAGTTTCCCTTGGGGTGGTGGGAAGGGGAACATAAGATCACGTGTCTTGTTTTTAAGAGTGTCCACGAACCCTTATTGGAGGTGGGCGGTTAAGAGCACTTGTTGCTCTTGCAGAGGCCTCAGACTTGATTCTCAACACTTATGTGATGGTTCATAACCATCTGAAACCCCAGTTTCAGGGGATCCAGTGCCCTCTTTTGGCCTTCCTGGGCACCAAGAACACATACGAACATGCAGCAAAACAAACATTAGATAAAATGAGTAAGTAAAAAAAAAGATTGAAACTTTAAAAAATGTCACAAGTCCTTTTTTGTCATCACATCCTTTGGGGTAGCATCCTTAGGGATATAAATCCACAAATCACGCTGGAACCTCTGCCCTGCTGCTGTGTCCTCTGCCAGTCACTGTCTGCTTTCCTAGGATAAAGGATGAGTCTACCTGGAGATTGGCAGGAGATAGGGTCTGCCCCTGGGAGTGGTGCCCTTCCTTTGGGGTTCTGGTTGAGTTTAGAAGATGTTTAGAGTCATACGTGGAGGGACTGCACTTAATGCTCAATTCTTAGGTAAAAGGAGCCAGATGTGGTATTCATACATTTTCTGTCTCTTCCTCTCTAGCCAAGTGGGAAAGGGCCTCGGTTGCCAGAGGTATATTGTGTCATCAGCCGCCTAGGCTGCTTCGGCTTGTTTTCCAAGGTAAGAGACGCTGTCTTCCTCCCCCATCCCACAGTGACAGCTCTCATGGGAGCATCTGCAGCTAGCCTAGATGAGAAAACCACCTGGGTGAGAGACGGCACAAGAAAGGGTGTGCAGAGCAAGTAAAAGCGGGCTCTCAGATTCCTGTGTTCCCAAGTCTCGCTTACTGCCTAGCTGCCAGGCATTTCCCCACTGCTATGTCGATAGTGTCTGCTGTGTAACAACAGCCCAGCCTGGGCCACAGACACTGGAGTCCTTGGAGAAGCCAGGGGTGTCCAGGAAATGGTTTCACGGGTGCTATTTCTTTTGCCCCACTGTTCCCTTCTTAGGGACTAAAGCAGTGAGGGAACTGAATGGTCACGGAGGGCCAAGAGAAACAGGAAGGGTACAGAGATCCTGGCAGGGCAGCTTTCCTGTCTCCAGGCTTCTACCCCAACCCAGTGAGAGCCCAGGCTGCCCTCTTCTGTCACAGAGGTGGGGAAGGCAGCTCCCAACACTTTGTCTCTGGGCTGCTGGTGATGGGCACAGGTCCTGGATGAGGTGGAGCGCCGGCGTGGGATCTCAGCTGCACTGGTCTACCCCTTTATGAGAAGTCTCATGGAGTCGCCCTTCCCAGCCCCAGGGAAAACCATCAAAGTGAAGACATTCCTGCCTGGTGCTGGCAATGAGGTAGGGAATCGCTGTTGCTTTCATCTCTGGCCCTGAGCTGGGGCTAGAGGAGAGCCTGGCCAGCCAGAGTGCAGCCTCTGGGAGGTGTAGAACATGGCTCCTTCCTTGCTTATCTTGTCTGTACCCCTAATCAGCAGGAATAAAAATGTGAGCCCTGGAGCTATAAGTGTTGCTCAATTCTCTTCTGCTAAGGACTTAGCTGACCTGCACCCTGGATTAACTGTGCCCACTATTCATCTGCTAAGTACTAGTTATGAGCTTTCACAACTGGAGATTATCCCAGACCTTGGATGTAGTCATGAAGATAAAGAGTGACACAGTTCTCTCCTCCAGGAGGTTTTTTTTGTTTTTTGTTTTTTAACCTAGAAGGGGACCTGTTGTTGAATACTTATATTTATAAATAGTTCCTAAGTGTGTGTGAAAAGAAAGAACAGGAGCCTATTAGAATGTATAACAGGGTTCTGCTTTAGGTTAGGGGGCCAGAGAAGGCCTTCCCCCAAGAAAGTGCCATTTTACCTGCAGCCGCAGCAATACATGGGAGGTGGCCAGATGAACTGGCGGAGGGAGAGTGATGGAGGTGGAGGAAGGTTACTGCAAGTGTGGGGACAGCAGGTGCAGGACAGCAGCTGAGGCAGGGCACGTGCTGCTTAAGAAACAAGATCAAGATGACCAGAAGTGTGATGAGCAGCCTAAGTGTGTAGGCAAGGACCCAATCTCAGGATTTGTGTCTGCATGATCAGATGAAGAATTTGGGGTTTTAGCTGGGTGGTGGTGGTAGTGGCGGCAGCGGCGCACGCCTTTATTCCCGGCACTTGGGAGGCAGAGGCAGATGGATCTCTGTGAGTTTGAGGCGAGCCTAGTCTACAAAGCAAGTCCAGGACAGCCAAGGCTACACAGAGAAACCTTGTATCAAAAACAAAACAAAACAACAACAACAAAAAAACAAATAAAACAAAAAACAAAACAAAAAAAAACAAAGCAAAACAAAATTGGAGATTTTAACTAAAAGAGGATTAAGATCCACTCAGGTGTGTCTTTAGATTCTCCTGTTGTGCAGAAAATGAGCACGAATGAAAACAGGGAAACAGGGCACAATTGGCAGTAACATGAAGTTGGAAGACAAGAAAAGAGAGGTGGCTGGAGACATGGCTCAGCGGTTAAGAGCACTGTCTGCTCTTCCAGAGATCATGAGTTCAATTCCTGGAAACCACATGGTGGCTCATAACCATCTAGCTATACTGGAATCTGATGCCCTCTTCTGGTATGTAGGTGTACCTGCAGATAGAGACTCGTACACATAAAATAAATCTTAAAAAGAAAAGAAAAGAAATGAGGAGAGGGGGCTGGAGAGATGGCTCAGAGATTAAGAGCACTGACTGCTCTTCCAGAGGTCCTGAGTTCAATTCCCAGCAACCACATGGTGGCTCACAACCATCTGTAATGCAATCTAATGCCCTCTTCTGGCTGGTAGCAGTATATGTAAATTTTAAAATAATAATAATAATGATGATGATGATGATGATGATGATGATGATAAAAAAGAAATGAGGAGAGGAAGTGCCTGAGACGCCAAAGAAAGGGACCCCTGAGAATAAGGAGTAATGGACCAGTCAGGTGCTCCCCGAGGTGCAGCAAGGTGTGCTGACAAAGAGCAGACTGCAGAGGGAACCCATGGTGGCCGGGGTGAGTGGCTCACGTAGCTAGCTCCTCAAGGGGGCGTGGCTTTGACGAGAACAGGGAAGCAGATAGAAGGTGAAAGTAAACCTAAGTGTGGAGCTGATGAGGAGGCCAGGGTTCCAGGGTGTAGGAAGATGGCTGTTTGCGTGCTGATGGAGTTGGCCCTGCATGAAGACATTAATAATGCAGGAGGAGGAGGGACAGCCCGCTGTCACCGAAGAGCACGCAGGTGGTGGTCTGTGTGGAAGCTGTCTTCTGTTAGGAGAGGACGGGGGAGATGGCCGCTTGTACGCTCGGGCTCCCATGAGATGGCTCTAATTTCCTCAGAAAAAGAAAAGAAGGGAGCATCTCAGAGCAAGAGGTGGGAAGATAAAAACAGTTCGCTGCGACACAGTGCAAGGACTGACCTAGGAAACGCAGAGGTATGCAGGCGGTGGCATATACCTGTTGACAATTTTCCCAAGAGTCTCTGCATATCCTAGCATGAGACTGAGTTGGATGAGTTGCCTGGGGCAGGATAGCTGACCCTTCCTTGATACGCCCACAGCATCCCTGGAGTTTTTCTGTTCTGCTCCGACCACTTCCTAGGCCTGGCTGCCTCTTCCTGACCAGGGCTATTTCCTATTATCTGAGTCTGGTTTTGCCTGAGAGGCATTTTCTTCTGGAATCCAAGTCTCTCTTGCTACAAGACACCTCAAACTCTCCCTAGAAGTGAGCAAGTGCCAGCTTCTCTTCATACATGTCCTGCCAGCCTCTTGCCAGCCTCCACTGTGACCTTCTTTCCTGTTGCCAGCCCCGGGCTGCCACACTAGGCCGTGGTCTGATTCCCAGCCCCTAGAGGCAGAGGTAGCATGGGACCAGGGACTGGAGGCCGGAAGATGAAGAGCAGCATTTATTGGGGCTACTTGCAGGGCTCTTAGGAGGCAAGGCTACACAGTGTTGTTGTGTCTTCTTTTAGGGTAGACATAGATACCAGGCAGGATTAAAAGTCTCTCTGACATAATTGTGCTTATGGCATGCCTTCAGACCACACCCACTGATCACCTGGGTCATTCACTGGGTCTTCCTGGTGTTCACCACTGTCGGGAAAGGCAGTGCATACAAGTCCTGCAGCCCCCTGCAGCCCTGTTGATGTTTTTCAGAACCCAAGGTGGTGAACACTGAGCTAAGCATTCCTTCACTTGCAAAAGCAACAGTGCTTAGGGGACTGGAAGTAACCCAAGGCAGAGAGATGGACGCTGAGGCCCTGTAGGTGACGGGAACAGATCTGAAGCAAGAACACTTGAGGCCCCTGGAGGCCAGCCCCTTGAGGAGGGTTAGCTATGATGCCACAAGGCCGTAAGGGATAGTTTATTTCTTCTCCCCAGTTCTCAGGAGGCCTGTGTATCATTGCCGCCCTACAGATGCTGAGAGTCAGCATTCCTCCTCCTGGCACTGCTGGGGTCACTTGCACACCCTACCGCCCACCCCGTGCCTCCAGGGAAGGGCCTTTGGGAGCTGCCATGTATACCTTGGAATAGTTCTTAGATGGGATACTTCAAGGCCTGGCTTCATAAAGACAATCCAGTATCCTTGCAAGAGTTTTAGAGTAGCCAGATCTTTCCTAATCCTTGGCACAGGGCTTAGGGTGGTAGAGATAAGAGACAGGATGGCAGGACAGCCTTTGGAAAGAAACCCTTCACAGCAGGAAAAACAGAAGACATGGCAACAAGGGCAGCAGCACTGCCTCCCCAGAGATGGACGAGGCCAGAGTCCCTAGCCTAGAAAGCAGTGGTAGGTTGTGGGGTTTGGTCAGCGTGCTAAAAGAAATGGTAAAGAAGGCAGGAGACTCGTGTCTATGGGGCTGTGTGACTCCCTGCTTCTCCTTATCCGTGGGAACAGTTAACCATTCTTGCTTTCCTCAGAGTCTATGTCTGGCCCTGCAGCCCTCCTGTCCATAGGCTGGTGTTTACTGTGGGAACAGAACTATAGGTCAAGGGAAGTGGACACTGGGTCTCCTGCCTCATGAGAGGGTTGGGGAGCCTGGAAGGGGAAGCAGCCTGCAGGTGCTGTGCGTGCAGTCATGGGCCCTCCCCTAGCTCCCTTCTGCCACTGCCTTCACTTCCCTACAGGTGTTGGAGCTGCGTCGGCCCATGGACTCTCGGCTAGAGCACGTGGACTTTGAATGCCTTTTCACTTGCCTCAGTGTGCGACAACTTATCCGAATCTTTGCCTCACTGCTGTTGGAGCGCAGAGTTATTTTTGTAGCAGATAAGCTCAGGTAGGACCCAGAGGACAAGGGAGGAGAGGGAGGGGGGCCACACCCATTAATGAATTCAGCAAGTTTTTACAAGTCTTGGTGTATCTCACACATTGTGGTATTAGTGCCTGCTTATGCGTGTGCGCGTGTTGAGCTAAAGATCACGTAAAGGAGGGTTAGCAGACCGATGGGGAGAGCTGGGTAGTAGGATTGAGGACCCAGTTGAGGACTTGGCCCGAGGAAGAAGAGGGACACTTCCTGTTCAATAGCCACGTATGTACAAATGCGAGAACAATTGTATGAAGACAGTAGGTGGCAAGTAACTTCAGCCAAGCGGCCTGTTCAGGATGCTAAGTTTCAGGGGTGATGCACTCCACGAAGGGCTGCTGTGTGAGGGCTGCTAAGCTCCTCTGTAGGGGTTAGCTGAGGGAACCTTGGAGAAGTGGGGGGCAGAAATAATCCAAGGCTGGTTCCAGGGAGCTGTGGAGAAAGACAAGATGAGCCCTTGAGAATGTGAGTAGGACAGAGGTTACAGTCTACCGGGGGCGGGGAGAAAGAGACAGATAGACAGACAGACAGACAGACAGACAGACAGACAGACAGACAGACAGAAGAGGTCCAGAGAGTGAATGTATGGGGAGCTGGGGCAGTTAATTTAAGAAGGCCAAGAAAAGAGCCTTGGTCCAACAGGTAGGAACTTTGAGTTTTACAGGTAGAGATCGTGACTGTAGGGAGTGGTAGAAGCGATGATCGTTGGACCTGAGACATCTGGGAAGAAAAAAGTGAGTCCTCAGTAGCTGAGTGAGGTGTCTTGTTTAGTGTGTAGGGTGGGTGCAGGGGGAGAGAGGAATGTTGGTGGTACGTGTCATTTATTCTTTTCAAAGACGCCACCAAGAAGCCGACGCAGTGGTTTCTGTAGCGTGGTATTTATCCTGTCACGTAGCCATTAAGCTGCATGCTGGGTGCTGTGTCCTGCTTGTATCAGATGCTAAGAGGAGGCCAGTAAAAGCTCTTTTGTTTGTCCTCCAGTGAGTACCAAAGCCCTGGTGTATTTTCTTCTGGCTTGTTTTGTTTGTTTGTTTGTTTGGTTTGGTTTTGGTTTTGGTTTTTTTGAGACAGGTTTTTTCTGTGTAGTCCTGGCTATCCTGGACTCACTCTAGACCAGGCTGGCCTCGAACTCACAGAGATCCATCTGTCTCTGCCTCCGAGTGCTGGGATCACAGGCATGCACCACCACTGCCCAACATATTTTATTCTGTATGCAAGGGGAGGTAGTAGAGAAGAGGAACTCTCCTAATTGCTCTCTCAGGCAATGGGGCAGGAATTCAAGCCGGGGCTCAGCTCAGGGAAAGGAGAAGGAAAAGCTAGAATAGCTGGGTTTTTTTGGTGGTTGCTGTTTGAAGACAGGATCTCACTGTGTAGCCCAAGCTGGCCTTGAACTTGCAATCCTCCTGCTTCATTCCTGGGTGTTGATGCTATAGGTGGGTGCCACCACCCCTAGCTGAGCTATCAACTTCTCCAGAGATGGTGAGAGTTTAGAAATAAAGATTACTTTTCTCATATTCCTTTCAGAGCTGTGGAGCTCTGTGTGCCAACAGACTAGGTCAGCGGTTTTCAACTCCTGGGTCTGACCCCTGTGGGGAGTCAGTCCCTTTCACAGGGGCACCTAAGACCATAAGGAAATACAGATATTTACATTATGATTATTAACAGCAAAATTACAGTTATGAAGTAGCAATGAAGATAGTTTTAGGGTTGGGGTAAACCACAGTATGAGGGACTAACTGTATTAAAGGGTCGCAGGAAGGTTGAGAAACACTGCTCTAGCTGGTTCAAGGCCTACCTTGCTGTTGTCAAGGGGCCCAGTTTGGCACTAAGACTAGCCATGAGTGGCAGCTATGGTATTCTGCCTAGCATGGCCTAGCCAGATCGGAGTGGCCTCAGACTGTACCTGGATCCTGAGTTTTCTATTCCGGAAGGTGTCACACGCAGACACCTACACCTATACCCCTCCTACTCCATGCTGAACAACTTCCACCCACACACAGTCCCGCTCCTGCAGGACTACTGAATACAGCTATTGTCTCCTGTGGTTGCAGCTACCTCTAAGCACATTCCAGAAGGAGAATACCTCGCGGTCCTAGTTTTTGGCCCACTTGGCATTCAAGTTTTGGTGGGTTTGGGGTTTGTTTGTTTGTTTGTTTGTGAGACAGTGTTTCTCTGTGTAGCCTTGACTGTGCTGGAACTTACTCTGTAGACCAGGCTGGCCTTGGACTCAGAGTTCCGCCTGCCCCTGCCTCCTGAGTGCTGGGATCAAAGGCGTGTGCCCACCACTGCCCGGCTGGCATTCAAGTTTGACCAGTCCTGGATCTTAGGAAAAAAGCTTTCCTTTTCATGGGAGTGTGCCTGCCTGAAGAGCCTCTGCGCTGGAACATAGACCAGAACTGTGGTAGTTCTGGCACAGCTCATGCCCCTTATGCCTTCTTTTAAGGTTTTCATAAATCCTTTCTTGGTGGTGGTGGCAGAACGCCGCCTTGGTTAGCCCTGGAGGCTTTAGGACACCTCCTACCTCCCCACCCCCTGGCACATTGGAAGGGATTGTGGAGATCAGTGTGTCCCTTGATCTGAAACAGCCCTTTTCCAGATCTTTCCCAGATTACTTTTCTTGCTGTCCTCAGGAGGATGGCTCTCAGGGTCAGGTCACTTAGGTCTCCAGCAGTATTTTAGGTGACCATTAGATGACAAGTTAGTCACACACGGCCTGGCTGACAGTTACCTGTGACCAACCATAGTCCTTAGAGAAAAGGACCAGGGGTTGGCTTTTGTCATAGATAGATCCCACATTTTCTCACCATTGGGGCATTAGGTATAAGCTTAAGTCCATGCTACAGCACCCCAGGGAGAACATAGATACTTTTTGGGTGTGGGGTAGACTTCACAACCTAACCAAGAATGATCTCAAATGAGTTATGTAGCTCAGACTAGCCTGGAACTCACCCAAACGTTAGTGTGACAGTTATGTATCAGAAGGCCCAGGGACCCTGGGCTTTTCTGGATGATGGCTGAGGACCAGTGACGCAAAAGGAAAGTCAGGGTTAAAGTGAGCTGAGCTCTAGGCCTTTGTGTCCTTATCTGTAATATGGTCCCTAGGGGAAGATCTTTTCTTTAAGAGATCTTGCTGTGCTGCTCAGGCAGGTTTCAAATGATCACGTGTTGTGAGCCTCTAGCTAGCTGCTTCTGAGGTGCCTGTCGCAGCACTTGGCTCATTTAGAGGTCCTCTGGCTTTTCTCCCGGTGGGCAGGGGTTCCTCAGGCCAGCTGTGGCTCCTCACAGCGGCCTCTGCACAAGCTAGGTATGTGCACTCAGTTTTGCCTGTGAACTTCAGGATTGCACCTCTGTGATTGTTTTCCTAGTTTCCCTTTGCTGATTAGGCTCCGGTAGCCAGCCCCATGTGTTCCTAGGCCTGGAGGCCTGGAGCCCCCTCCAGGACGAGTGAGGGATGACCCGAGTGAGACTGGAAAGGAAAGAAGAGTAGCACTTCCGGTACTTCCGGTTCCTGAGAGTGCCTTGGGCCACCGCGCCCCCTCTGGTTTCCGCACTCTCACTTTAGCCCTACCTTTGTTAGCAGCTAAGGAGAATGAAGTAGAAACGCAGAGGGCAGAGCAGTACTGCGCTAGAAGATGGCAAAACTAGTTGTGTCCTCACTGCCACTTATGAGCAAGCTGAGTGTTCCACAGGCCACAGTGTGAAAGAGGGGCTTCTGCAGCACTTCCCACAGGGCAGCTTTGCGATAAGCTCCTACTGGCGTACCCTTCGCTCTTCCTAGCCTGAGGTGATACTCCCACCAACCCAGGCCTGTCTGTACATCTGGGGTGAGTGTAGACTTGTGTATGTGTGAGAGACATAGACACACATATGCATACAGAATAATTTGTATGTTCAAGTGTGCTGCTCACATATTTTCATGGCTGTTTCTTGGTAGAGTCCCTAAAAGTGCAACACATCAAAGGATGTCCTGAGCCCCTGTAGTTTCTAACTATGTGTCCCTGAGGGTGTCGGCCCTGGGCTTAGGTGCAGGCCTGGGCTCAGGTGCCCTGTCTCTCTGTCTGTCCATCAGTACCCTGTCCAGCTGCTCTCACGCGGTGGTGGCCTTGCTCTACCCCTTCTCCTGGCAGCACACCTTCATTCCTGTCCTCCCAGCCTCCATGATTGACATCGTCTGCTGTCCCACCCCCTTCCTGGTTGGCCTGCTCTCCAGCTCCCTTCCCAAATTGAAGGAGTTACCTGTGGAAGAGGTAGGCCGCCTGGGGAACCAACTGAGGGCTGGGGGAGGAAGAGAGAAAGGCTGTTGGGATCTTCTTACTTACCTCAGGTTTCTGGTCCTCACACATCTTCTGTCCTTTTTCCTGGGAGGTTTATCTCTGGGTGATTCTTTACTGTCATCTGTCCCTGGGAACATGGGGGGTCTGGTCCCTGTCAAAGGGCACTGCAAGGCTCAGTCCCTGATCCACCCCCTCCGATTCTTCCTCAGGCACTGATGGTGAATCTGGGATCCGACCGATTCATCCGACAGGTAAGAGCAGTGTGCAACAGTGCCCCAGGCAGGCCCTGGACTCTCAGTCACCAGTCAGCCTGCTTTTTGAACTCTGGGTTTCAAACCCACAGAATTGACGACAGGGGTGGAGAAAAGCTGACTTGAGAACCCTTATCCTCATCATACTGTCTAGTTTGTGTTGGTTTGTCTTCGATCTAGGGTCACTCTCCAGCTCCGGCTGGCCTGGAACTGGTGATGGTTCTCCTGCTGGGTGCTGGGATTGCAGGCGTGTTTTTACCACTCTCAGCTTTTCTGGGTAGGAATGTTCAAAAAAATAGGACCTGAATGTGTGAAGACTCACCTCAGGGATTTGAGTGATGTGGGGTTTTTTAGTGTTTGCTTGGTTGGTTGCTTGGTTGGTTTTTCAAGACAGGGTTTCTCTATGTAGTCTTGGCTGTCCTGGACTCACGTTGTAGACCATGCTGGCCTTGAACTCACAGAGATCTGCCTGCCTCTGCTTCCCAAGTCCTGGGATTAAAGGCATACACTAAGCTGGAGAGATGGCTCAGTGGTTAAGATCATTGCCTGCTCTTCCAAGGTTCAATTCTTATCAACCACATGGTGGCTCACAACCATCTATAAGGAGATCTGATGCCCTCTTCTGGCCTGCAAGTCTACATGCAGGCAAAACACTGTATACTTAATAAATAAATATTAAAAAGATAAAGACATGTGCCACCACACTTGGTTTTGTTTTGTTTGTTTGTTTGTGAGGTAGGGTCTCTGTGTTTGAGCACATGGTCTAAAAACAGATAAGGGGCCTCCAAATTTCCCTGAGCCAGTGCTCTCATCAGACAACACCTCTCAAGAGATACTCTGGGGATTTTAAACACCACTGAAATGTGCTTTGTAATATAAAGGTGTACAGTCATTGTCTGCTGCAAAAAGCCTTCCTTAGTTGTGGGATTTTCTTGGCTTCCCAAATAGGAGCATGACCCAGCATGTCCTCCTTGGGAGGTACTACATACCACTGACAGAGCTAAGGGCTCCCAAGTTTAAGGCACCAGGATGCAGCTGACTCAGGAACAGCAGCTGGGATACAGGCTCGGCCAGTCTTCCTGCTCCAAGCTCACTGTACTTCCACTTGGGGTGAAAGTAGAAGAGTAAGGGAAATGGGGTAGGAGTTCCTGATTGGTCCAGGCTACAGTGCGCAGTGAATCGGCTCTTCTTCAGCCTGTGTAACCTTGGGCACCTTTCTAACTTGTCTGTGCTTCAGTTCCCTCACCATAAAATGAGGATGATAACACTGTCAATGCTTTGGACCAGGGCCTAGCACCCTGTGCTCATCAGTGTGAGCTGTGATCATCCCTGCTGTCTTTTCCTTCTACAGATGGATGATGAGGACACATTGTTACCTAGGAAGTTACAAGCTGCTCTGGAGCAGGCTCTAGAGAGGAAGAATGAGCTCATCTCCCAGGATTCTGACAGTGACTCTGATGATGGTGAGGACAGAATCCTTCTGCTCCGAGCCTGGGCTTCACGGGCCTAGAGCCCTGCCTAGGCAGTGGCCTCTTCTGCTGGTGAAGCTTAGGCGTAGGACCTGGGTCCCTCTAGTTAGGCCTAGTGATTTTTCTGCCCACAGACTTCTTGCTGGCAACCAGTCTTCCCTCTTTGGCCTTGTTTCAGGCCGTTGTAGGCGATGGAGGGACCTTCCTCACTTGTGAGGAAAGTGGGAAAAGGGGTGCTTTGGTCTCCAGTTTCCCTGCTTAGAGCAGTTTCTGACCTCCAGGAGCTCACAGGCTAGTTAACAGCTCTTGAGCACAGCAGATGGTCTCAAGGACAGTATGTATACTGGGTGGAAGTGTGTGAGACTAATGCAGTGGGAGGTTGGAGATGGCCTCACAGGGTTGTGAGCTCCATGTCAGTGACTTTTCTTTCTTTCTTTTTTTTTTTTTTTGTGCTAGTACTTATTTTTTTTAAATTTATTCTTGTTACATCTCAATGGTTATCCCATCCCTTGTATCCTCCCATTCTTCCCTCCCTCCCATTTTCCCCTTATTCCCCTCCCCTATGACTGTTCCTGAGAAGGATTTCTTCCCCCTGTATATGCTCATAGGGTATCAAGTCTCTTCTCAGGTCAGTGACTTTTCTTTTCCCTTCTAGAATGTAATACCCTCAATGGACTGGTGTCAGAAGTATTTATCCGGTTCTTTGTGGAGACTGTGGGGCACTACTCCCTCTTCCTGACCCACAGTGAGAAGGGGGAAAGGGCTTTTCAGCGAGAGGCCTTCCGCAAGTCTGTGGCCTCCAAAAGCATCCGCCGTTTTCTTGAGGTTTTTATGGAGTCTCAGATGTTTGCTGGCTTCATCCAAGACAGGGAGCTAAGAAAGTGTCGGGCAAAGGGTAAGGTCACAGAAACTGGGATGGGGAGCTGAGGGCTGTCTTCAGAGTTCCATATAACTGGGCTTTGCAGGGCATCAAGGGCCAGGCTTCTTAACTACTCTTCTGTTAGAAACTTGTAAAGTAGTTCTTTTTATTTATTTTGTTTTGTTTTTTTTTTATTTGGCTTTCCATGACGTTTCTCTGTGTATCTCTGACTGTCCTAGAACTCACTCTATAGACCAGGCTAGCTTTGTCTCAGAGATCTGTCTACCTTTGCCCCCAGAGCGCTGGGATTAAAGGTGTGGGGGCCACCATGCCTGGCTATGCTTTTGTTTTTGAATAAGGATGTTCTGTAGCCTGGCTGGTCTAGGGAATTTTCTGTCTCAGGCCCCCAAGTTTGGGGGCTACAGATGTGCAGTACTACAGCTGGCCTGGAGCTTGGTACCTTCTTGTCACAGTAAACCTTCATAACACATACCAGCTGGGTGTGGTAGCCATGCCTGGAATTACAGTACTTGGGAGGTGGAGGCAGGAGTTCAAGATCATCCTCAGCTATGTATTACGTTTAGGACCAGCACGGGCTGCATGCAATCATTAAAAAGAACAAGAAGAAGAAAGAAGGCAGGCATTGGGATAGGTTTTTTTGTTTTGTTTGTTTGTTTGTTTTTCAAGACAAACAAGCCCTGGCTGTCCTGGAACTCACTTCGTAGACCAGACTGGCCTTGAACTACTCACAGAGATCTGCCTGCCTTTGCCTCCCAAGTGCTGGGATTAAAGGTATCTTTAAACGGATTAAAGTTAAGTCCCTGTCTCAAAAAAGCAACAATGAAAAGGCAACATGAGACATCTCCAGTTGAGAGCAGCTGGTGTTGGTTGCCCATTCCTGTATCACATGTCTTTATTCCTGGGAAAGGACCAGACTGAACACTCTGGAGGGTTCTGAGGACCCAGGAGTTGGGAAGTCCCTTGGAAAGGACTGGGCCAGCTGCCTTGGGTTGCTGGCAGTTCATTTAAGGCTGCTGGTTATCTTGTCTCTGGGTATTATACCAGCTCCCCTCTCTCATCGAGAGCTTTACATCTAGCCTTTTTCTTTTCCCCACTACTATTAACCATTTAGCTTAACAAAGCTTTTTGGAACAGCATGGTGAAAGCAGTCTAAAAGAAGTTAAAGAGGCTCCACAGAGGGCCACCCTGAAGCACAGAGCAGCCTCTCCCTGCAGTGCAGCTCTCAGGCATGGGCAGCAGTGGGAGTCAGGCTGTAGAACTCGTCTTGCTGTCATTAGTGAGCACCTGTGAGCTGTGTCGCTAACAGTCATTGTCCTGAGCCAGGCAGAGTTCTGACCCGGTGCTCCCACCACGTGTTAGACTAGATGTCTACCTTCTCCCTTCCGTTCTGCGCTGCGCGGCCCGTCACATGGTCGTGACTGTTGGTCCGTCCTCACCCCTGCTGTCCATCGTTCTCAGGCCTCTTTGAGCAGCGGGTGGAGCAGTATCTAGAGGAGCTCCCCGACACTGAGCAGAGCGGGATGAACAAGTTCCTCCGTGGCTTGGGTAAGTTGGTGCTGATTGAGATTGTCAGGGATGCTGTCCCTGAAATTCTGTGAGCCTATGCCAGCAAATATGATAGCGAGACTGTAGACAGAGCAAGAGGAGATCCTGTGAGGAAGAGGAGGTGCCCGGCTATGATTTTAAGAGCATTTAGCACAAGAGTCACAAAAGGAGCCACAGATTTGATCATAAGTCATTTCTCTTTTGGTACATGCCTTCCTGTGTTCACATGTGAGCTGTGAATGATGGTCATCTTTGTTCTAGGCTATAAGGTCCATAAGTCTCAATGCCAGAGTGCCAATTCTGCAAAGTACCACTCCTTCAGGGAGCTCAGCCAGTGTGATCTCGGGACTGTAGCAGGTCTTTAAATGAAACAAGCCAGAGGTGCAGCGTGATGCCCAAAGTCACACAGTGGCTGATCAGTGTCCTAAGTAGTGTTTCCCGTACCTTTATCAGAGCTATTGCTTCAATCTCTCTAATTCTTTTTGCAGCGAGAGGAAGGGGGAGGGGGCGGGGTGCAGCAAGGAGAGAGCATGGAGGTGTCATAAAACATCATCTTTGCCTTCTCTGGTTTGTCCCCACAGGCAACAAGATGAAGTTCCTCCACAAGAAGAATTAGATGCCTTTTCCAGTAGCGGAATCTAGTGCTTTGCAGGGCCTGGGTGAGGGCTCAGCCTGGGCCCCTGTGGGCTGCCGTGGCCACTCACCCTACAGACCCCACCTCCAAGCCACTCGACCTCTGCCTTTATCACATCCCAGGATACTGTTTGTAAATAATCTGCTGTATGCTTTCTTAACTGTTTTTGTAATAAGCAAAGAAACCCGTTAAATGTTTGTATATTCCCGAGGGCCAGGTGCTTTCCTGCCTTGCCTGAGCATGGAGTCTGCTGGGTGCTTGTGACTGGCCAGTTATGTGTGGCTGACTGTCTCAGCCAAACCACTGCTGTCCTGAAGACGGCTGGCCTGCCTGCCTGCCTGCCTGCCTATGGCCCCTGCTGCCGGTCTCAGGCCCTGGGGAGCAGGTGCTGTCTCAATTACGTACAAGAGGACTGGTTGTTGTTGTCTTAAATCCTAGAGTTTCTTTTTTCTTTTTAGTAGTTCCCCTGTCTTCCAAGCCTGTTTCTGAAAGGCAAGAACCACTCTGCCCCTACTTGCACGTAGAGCCTGGCACTTAGGCCGGGCCCTGTCTTGTTTCTTCTACCCTCTGACATGGTCAGTGAGTCATGTGAAGTGCAGCTTCCAGTCAGTGGTGGCCATGATGCGGTACAGGGCATTTCTCCTTACACGATCCACAGATGTTCTCAATAAACTGTACATCCATTTGGGCCCAAGAGTCCCATGTGTTCTTTGGTTTCATTATCTAGTTCTTTCCAAAATAGGTGAATCTGGATGAAACCCCATCATACAGGGCATGTGGCAAACGGGCTAATTTCATGTGGGTTGCCTGGCCATCCCTGAACTTGAGTTCTCAAGGTAGAAGACACCTGCCACAGTTCTCCTTCAGCTTCCTTCTCTGGTAGCCCGCCGTTTGGGTGTTTCCAGTGATGGAAAGGGTGCTCTTTGTCCCTTGATCTCATCACTGAGTGATATTACTGGGTAGCCAGACATCAGTGGATTCCACCCCAAGCACTGCTAACACTGGGCTTAAACTCAACCCTCATACACTACCACTGACTCCTCCATATCACTCTGAAGTTTCTTCCACTAGAACCCTAAGTGTGCACCCAGAAACCACAATTACATTTTTTTGAAGGAAAACTTGGAATAAGAATGCTTTACTTTAGGTTTCCTACACACCAAGGCCTTTGTAGAACACACCTTGAAAACTCCTGAGATAAGGGACATGTTGTTACACTGGGTTTCAGCAGGATGTGAACTGTCTTTGCACCCTAACCTATTTAAATGAGATGACCCCAGCTTAGATTTCTTTCCATCCTCACCTTTTCCATCGATGTCTGTGCAGGCCCCAGCCTGTCCATAGTTATGGCCTGCTACTTAGAAAATATGCAGAGGGTTTGTCTTCTGGGAAGGCAAAATTATCTTTTGAGAAAGCCTCTTACATAGTTGGCTTTATGTCAAGAATAAAAGGATTGTGGTCACAAGTGTGGATTTCCAAATGAGGCCGAAAAATTTTGGGTGTAGTGGCCTCCAGCCCTTATAGTTAGCTCAGCCTGGGATTCCTGACCGAGTGAGCCCTTAGGAAAAACACCCAGTTCCCCAAAGGTGCTTTTGCCATCTCTCCATGTCCCCATTCCCATTTCCTTCCTCTTTTGTGTGAGCGCAAAGAACCTTCAGATATCAATCAGACTGCAAACTGGAGCTGTAAACTTTTGAGTTTTAAAACTTTTACATATTTTAAAGTATAGTGCATTTGGGGGCTGGAGAGGAAGCCAGCTAAGAGCATTGTCCATTTTTCAGAGGATTCAGGTTCAATTCCCAGCACTCACACAGTGGCTCACAAGGATCGGTAACTCTAGCTCCAGAGGATCCAGTGCCCATCTGGCCTCTAAGGGCTCAGACACACAGGCTTATAGGGCAAAATACCTTTAAGCATAACCTAAATCTGCAGCTGTCCTCTTAATTTAGAAAATCCATACTGGCACTTGGCTTGCTTGGGTGGGCTGGCAAAATGTATTAAGGATCTCCAGGTTCTGCTTTCATGTAAGACCTTGACTCCCTAATTCAGGAATTCTGAATCCTATCAGATTCAACTTGTGTAACAGAAACATTTTACTATCATAACATGAAATTCATATCTAACATGACTTACACAAATACCTGAATGTAAGTGTTTTGTTGGGGGCTGGAGAGATAGCTCGGTGGTTAAGAGCACTGTCTGCTCTTCCAGGGGTCTTGAGTTCCATTCCCCGCAATTGCATGGTGGCTTATAACCATCTATAATGATATCTGGTGCCCTCTTCTGGTGTGCAGGCACGCATGAAGGCAGAACTATTATAAAGAAGTGTTTTGTTATAAATGGCTGTTTGCTGAGAGCAGTGGCACACACCTGTAATCCCAGCACTCGGGGAGGCAGAAGCAGGCAGATGACTGAGTTCGAGGCCAGCCTGGTCTACAAAGCAAGTCCAGGACAGCCAAGACCACAAGGAAACCCTGTCTTGAAAAACTAAATAACAAAATACCTGTGTTTAATTATGTACACTATAGGTAATTAAGCCACATGCCTAAAACCTTTTCATAGAATTACTGTGAATGTGATGGTTACATACGCAGACAAATGTCATGTTACAGACACTACTTTACAGTTATTCTACCACACACGCATATATGCATCACCCCTCCCCATCAGGACCCGTGTTCTTACTAGAGGTGACATACAGTATTTCCAGAGTCATAGTGGTTTATGCTACAAAACATTTTAAATGTAATTTTCCAGTGAAGCTGTGTTTATCACTAGTACGCTTCTGACAAGCTTTTTCCTTAGGAAGTTCCCCCTCCCAATTTACACTGCTTCTCAGTTTGTACCTGACAACTAAAGCAGCTTGGGGTATCAAGCATAGTCTCCCTTACCCTCTAAAAGTCAAGAGTAAATAATGTCCCAGAGATTTACAGATGCAGATTATCAGGCATTTTTTGTTGTTTTAACTGCAGAGTACTCTGAACATAAGCTGTCATCCTTCTGGTTCTAAAGTATTCTCAGACCAGTGTTTGCACTGACCTCTGCACGTCTAAACTCTGGGAACACAAGTGCTTTCTATGCTTGCACAAAACAGCAAGCCACACAAGGAAAATGGAGACAGCCACATTTCCTGAAGGATGGGCTGGTCGAATTCCACTCCACTGTGGATGGCTTAGGAACCAAAGGCCTACAGATCTCAAGACAGCACACAATAAGGAAACATGTATTTTAACCTGGCTAGTTCTAATGGCCTTTTACAAACCATACTGCAAACATCTCCCATAAACTGTATTATCTACAATTAATTTCAATCAATTTATATTATGAAGCCAATGTCTACAACTTAAAACTTGTAAGGCAAGGCCCGGTTCAAACCCCAGTATGTGATATGTGGATGAGAACTCGGCCAAGGCAGGCTGAGGTGTAGCTTTCCCAAGAATCTCACAGAAATTATGGGCAGCATGCCAACTCCCTGCTTTTCTGAGGCATTCAAATTGAAGAGTGGGAAGGATTGTAAGCTTTGTCCCAGGTAAAAGCAGTCTTGGCGGGCTTTGCCCCTTGGAAACACCACGGATACATTGCTATAGACTGGATGGAGCCATCCTGGGTCTGGAATTCAGGAAGTGGATTGGGGGACTCAGCCAGGCTATTGTTCTTGATCAAACATTGAAGGGGGCAGGGATCCTGACCCAGACCGGCCATTGCATGCCTGAGAAGCAGGCAGGAGAAGGCTGCCGTTTTTGGAGAGGATCTCATGTAGAATTGGGGAGACCAGCTTACAGGCCTGAGACACCTGGGGATCTGTCCTGTAGAACAGTTAGCGGAAGGTTTATTCGTTTCCCTTTAATCCTTTTCCCCTCTTATATAGGATAGTTGGATTGCATAATAAAGTCTAATTGTTAAGAAACAGAGCCAACAATCAGGCTGTGCCTAAGTACAGGTTCCTCATTGACATTTTTTAAAGTACACAGTGCTCTGCCTGAACATCTGCAGGCCAGAGGAGGGCATCAGATCACCCTGTGGTTGCTGGGAATTGAACTCATGACCTCTGGAAGAGCAATCAGTGCTCTTAACCACTGAGACATCTCTCCAGACCTCCTTAATGACATTTATGTCTGGTCACAATCATTTCATGAAGACCGCTGTCTATGCTAAGTATGGTGTATTTTGTGTTGTGGACTGCAGTTACCTTCTACACTGAACTATGTGCTGTCACTTTTTAAAGCTTTGCTGTTGACCTTGCATTGATAATTTTCAGGTTTTCTTTTTTAAGAAGATACAAACTCAGATGTACAAGTAAAACCAGATAGAATCACAGCTACGCTTCCTAAAGGACGTTTTCAAGTAGGTATGCTCCCTACAAA
This sequence comes from Acomys percivali, assembly GCA_907169655.1. Lineage (NCBI taxonomy): Eukaryota > Metazoa > Chordata > Mammalia > Rodentia > Muridae > Acomys > Acomys percivali. The sequence goes on along the minus strand of OU015752.1, from coordinate 122,778,288 downwards.
CCACACATGGACAAGAAAATTGAGACTGGGCAGGGTGTGGTGGTAGATGTCTTTAATCCCAGCACTTGGGAGGCAGAGGCAGGCAGATTCTTGAGTTGGAGGCCAGCCTGATCTATAAGAGAGTCTGGGACAGCCCAAGGACACACAGAGCCCTGTCTAGAAAAAACAACTCTTCCCCACAACTTCCCATGCCAATCTTCCCAGTAGCCCAGTCCCCAAGCCACCCGTCCACTGTAGCACACTTATAAAACCCAGGCAAATAATTATGGTCTCAGAATCTTTTCAGATTATCTGCTATGTGGCTGCATAGCACAGGCTGGCCTTGAACTCAACAGACTAACATGCCTCTGCCTCCAGAGTGCTAGGATTGCTGAGGCATGTGCCCACCATGCTCAATTAGGAATTTTTGCATTTGGTGGCTCAAAGTCACGGTATTCATCAGTTCTTTTAAGATCAAGACCCATACAGCATACACAGGAGACCATGAATTTATAGTCGTGTGAAGTTGGTCAACATCTATTAGAGACCAGCCCACACCTCCTCACATCTTAGATCTGTTAGGCAGGTTCCCAGCATATAGACAAGGATACATAGATATGTCACTGAAGGAACTACTCAGACCACATGGAAAATGTTAGCATTTAATTAACCTCCCCAGGCAGCTTAAGCCACCAGGACACAGGCACCTCCAACACCCTTAATCTTCTCTTCAGCTCTTCTGCTAAAGAATTTGGCCTTCACAATGACTGGCTGCTTAGGGAGCTTGCCCTTCCCCAGAACTTTGTAGTAACCCTAAAAAAAAAAAGGGGGGGGAGAAAGTCATAATACCCAACAGATACACAACACCCCAAGATTAAGGCTAGACTTGTCCTTTTTCAGGTGGCCTATGTACCTTTGGCTGTGCTAGAACTCAACGTGGATCAACATCACCTCACAGACCCACCAACAGCATCTCCATAGTGCCCCAAGCAAAGCCTGCACGACCCCAGTAGGACATGTGTCTGATCTGGGCACTAATAGGGACACTGAAGGACACCTACCAGTGAATCAAGACAGCAGTTACTCTTCGAGAACTCTAGCACACCAAGACAAGCACCATGTCAGGATGTGACTCTAGTCTCGGCTGAGCATGAACCTCCCGACCACCTACTGCCTCCACCAAACGTGGAACAGGCGGGAAATGGCAGCTAAATAGAAAGCCCCTCTATGGTTTGGGTCTCTTCACTTAGGCAGCGTAGGGCTCTCTTAACAGAGAATTTAAGGCCTTAAATAACTTTTAACCTGCAAGGGTCAAGCTTTGCTACAAGACCATTCTGTATCAATACAGCTCAACTGTCTTTTTTTTTAATTTTAAGGCAAACCTGCCGGAAATGAAAACTATTTGGTAGATGCATTCTCTGAATTCTTACTCCACAAGTGGGGACCAAAGGGAAGGGAAAGTTCTATTTGGGACCAATCCAATTACCTGCAACAATTCTACTAAAATGTTGAATTCTCTAATAGGTAACGACTAAATAAATGTAAATTTGACAAAGCAGATTAAATTACAGGCCCATCAAGAATAATGGACAAGTCAATTCACTCACCGATCGCACAACGTCAATGATGGGAGCAGCTCCAGTCTTGTTTTTTGCAGCATTGACCCGTGTCTGCTCACTGACCAGTGTCCACAGCTTATCCAGGTTGACAGTTGGGCAGAAGCTCTGGTTCCTCTTTAAGTGGTAATGCCTCATACCAACTTTCCCAAAGTAACCTGGGTGACTGGGAAGGGAGAACAACTATCTTCAGAGCCTGGCTCCAAGTACACTGATCTTTGTAGTTACCTCATTCTTCACGGTTGTAAACCGGTACAGCAGGCACCTGATACAATTTTTGAACTCTTAAGTCCCTGAAGAAGTTAGGTCACTCACTAGCACCCCTCTTTTAAAGAGGTTCCCTGAATAATAATAATATACCATCCTCTAATCGGTAGATAGAAGGCAACCCAAGTAAATCTGATGTGTGTCTCTAACCTGGTGACTGACTGTGCCAGAAAGCCCACAGCCAGTGAATAAGGTCAGCAGTTATTCTTCGAGGACTCTAGCACACTAAGGCAACAAGCAATACCTGAGCGTGACTCTAGCCTCGGATATGTCCCCACAAGCCTGCTAGAGGAACTTTATCGGTACTTGGTAAAACTACCAATACCCAAGGTTAAGAAACCAGTTTCCAGAGGTGTTCTCGAGTTATCTCTTCCGCCTCTACCACCAAAGAACTCACTATTTGTCGAAGTTGATCCTGTGGTGGTGCATGCCTCCAGCATTCCCGCGGCCTCCAGGGTGCTTGCGGTGCTTACCTGCAGCCATACAAAGATATGCGGCTATCAGCCTTCCCCAAGTGCCTAAGTGCCCTGGCTTACTCTGTTCCTAGCCTATGATCCATTTTTAATCATGACTATTCTCCAAGTCTCAGGGATAAACGCGTTTCCGGCGTTTCACATCACAGCGCTATGTGTTCGCCGTCCACCCACTACCTACGTAAAATCATCTTAACTGGACTCGAGGGTCTTCAGACTTGGAAACTGCTGTCCAATCTTACTGGCAAGGTAAATATTTCCATCGTCTCTTCCTACCGCCAGAGTCCCACACTTACCGATGCGGCCGTGCCCGTGGCTTACGTGGCCCCGGAGTTTTCGGGTCTTCCTCAGTCTGGATGGCTGTATGGAGGAAACAGCAAACTGGTTAGGCCTAAGGAAAGGGAGGGAGGGAGAGGAAGCAACGCTTGCCAGCCTGAAACATGCCTGCAAACAAGGACTTGCCTTCTGGAACACTTGGCAAGGCTGAGATTACAGACCGGGACGGCGGCACGCGGACGCCCAGGCCCGCGTGTCTCAGCGATCCGAGCTCCGGTCGGAACACGCGGCCCCAGGCTCCTCGCCCCACACCCACACGAGCCATCCCGCCCCGCAGGCTACGTGCAGCCACGGAGCCCCACTGGAGTCAGGGCAAGCAACTGAGAGGCAGAGAGGCGGAGAGGTAGAGCCCCGAGCCGCCGCGTGCAAGCGGAGGCCACGAGAAAGACACCTACCATGGCGGCGGCAGAAAGGAAAGAGGGAGGGACCTGCGAAGTCTCGCGAGGTAGCCGGCGCGGGGGCGGGACCAATTTGCATTATTTCCGGCCAGGAGGCCGGCCTCGGGAGGGGCTTCCGGCGCCCGCCGGCCGCTTCCTTTCCGCCTAGGTGGGCGGGGCGTCCCGGTGGCGCATCTCCGGCAGGAAGGCTCTGTACGTTGGAGCTAATGGAGCGCCGCGGCAGGGCGGGCATGTTCAGGGTACCCCGCTCTCTTCCGGTGCTGTTGGATGCTGTCCGCGACCGCCATGGTTGTTGCCCAAAGCATTTGCATAACTCCTGCACGGCCTCTGCCCTTCTGATTTGCTCTTGTCCTGTCTTCATGGGCGTCCTGTCAAGTCTGAACAGCCTGTTGTGCTTCAAGGATCTAGGTTTTATATTTTCTATAAACGCCATTTTTGAGTTTTCTCCAGATTCTGCCTGGCATGCTCTTAGTCCCCTAGACCCGAGGTTCCCAGTGCAGTGTGCTCCTGGTGGAAGCATTTCCTGTGTGGACCTTCTTGAACCTGTAACCGCCACACGGTCTGGCATGCAGTTCCTAATGGCCAAGTTATGCTCGCCTTCCCGATTCAGCCCACATTTTTTAAGGGTTCAAGGACTAACCGTTTTTGTATTTTCCCCTTTAAATCCATGGGTTCTTGCCTTGTAGTATGTGCACAAGATCCTATCCCTCAAGTCTGTTTTTTCTGCCTTGTTCTGTTAAACTAAAGAATATTCTAGCCAAATACCCTGCTAAAGTCTCATCTCCATTAGGACCCGTTCCTTTTCTTTCTTTCTTTCTTTCTTTCTTTCTTTCTTTCTTTCTTTCTTTCTTTCTTTCTTTCTTTCTTTTTTCTTTTTTAGCCAATCTTCCCAAAAGCAGAGTCTGTAAATTCTGTCCATTTGGTAGCTTCTTTTTGTTTATTGTATTGTCTTTGGTTTGTTTGTTTGTTTGTTTTTTCTTTCTGAGTCAGAGTTTCTCTTTGGAGCCCTGGCTGTCCTGGAACTCACTCTGTACACCAGGCTGATCTTAAACTCAGCGTGTTCTTCCTACCTCTGCCTCCTGAGGGCACGGCCCATTCACTAGCTAGCCTCCCCCAACCCCCTCCGTGTTTAATCCATTACACTCTGGGCAGTTTGATTTTAGCCACACCATTTCCTCGAGATTATTCTTTGTTTTGAGACGGGGTCTTACTGTGTAGCCAAGACCAGCCAGTTTGGGCCTCCTGACTGCTGGAATTACACTCTTAGTTGGCTTGATAGGCATATATAGTGTCCTTACATGGATTGTAATAGCACTTTTTTTGTTTTTGGGGTTTTTGTTTGTTTGTTTGTTCCTGTTCAGCTCCCATTTAAGCAGTCACGTTGGTGAGACTTCATGGGTGCGGCTTCTGACATTCCCAGGAGACACAATCTCAACAGCGAACCCTCTGATGTCTGGTTCTTAGTCTTTCTCTCTCTCTTCTGCAGAGGTCCCTGAGTCTTAGCTGCAGGAATTGTTCTATAGATGTATCCAGTGGGCCTGGGCTCCACAACTGTGCGTTTTGATTGGTTGTGGCTTGCTGTATTGGTCTCTCTCTGCCTGTTGTGAGAAGGTTCTTTGATGAGGACTGAGGACTGTACTTCTCTGTGAGTATAAGGACAGCTATTTAGAACTATCGATGTCTTTACTAGCCCTGGGTAGTTGGCTGGTATTCCAGTACCAGTCATGATCTCCCTAGCCCTAAACTTTTGATCTTCCGGTCTCAACTTCCCATGATCTGCAATTTTAAACACGTACCACCATGGCCAATTCTTCCTGAACTCTTTTTTTTTGTTGATTTTTGTTTTTTTGGTTTTGGTTTTTGGTTTTTCGAGACAGGGTTTCTCTGTGTAGCCTTGGCTTTCTTGGACTTGCTTTGGAGACCAGGCTGGCCTTGTACTCATAGCGATCCACCTGCCTCTGTCTCCCTAGTGCTGGGATTAAAGGCATGGGACACCACTGCCCGGCTCTCTTCCTGAACTCTCAAGGACCACCTTAATATTCTAGTACTTCCAACAACACTCCAGGCCACAATGGTGAAAGCCCCAACATCTTCAGAGTGCTTTGGAAATTACAAAACGCTTTAGTCTGAGCACTCAGGGCTGCTAGCTTCATTGTATACATAAGACAAGAGACACAGAAGAACTGTGGGACTTGTCAAAGGTTATACAGTGGGTAAGATGTAGGGCCTGGGCCTGGTCTTGCCCTTCCCTTCTCTTTTCAGACCCCCTGTTTTTACCTCAGTGATCACTCCCTTTCTGACCTCACAACCTTGTGATTTTCATCTGTCCGTCATCTCACAGGCATATACTATTATCAGAAGAAGGGGGAGCTTGAGAGTAGGGATCAAGATTTAAGACCTGCTGTCCAATATGTTCAAGTAACGAGCCAAATTACTTAGAAACTACCATTGGGAAGATACTCTGTGGATGGAGGTAAGCTGGGAAGAGCCTTGGGAATGGAAGGTAGCATCGAGGCATTTTTACAAGACCTGGAGCAAGGATCAAGTCTGGGCAAAGGACAGAAACAGAATCCAGTTTCTGAATAGCTTGCAAAATTCTTTGCTTATAGAGGAGCTACATCCTCTCCTTGGGACATCTGGCTGAATGGCACCTAATAGTCTTAGTGACGTTTGATCTCTGGAGTAGCTGGAGTATTTGGGGAATTTGTTCAGCCCCCTTTCTTCCTCACAGTGTAACTGGCTGTGTCAGGGTCCTGTGCTTCTTCAGTAAAGTCAGCTTCTTCAGCTTTACCACCTCTGACAAAATAGAAAGGGCTCAGTTCTGTATCTGCAAAGTTGAATAGCAGCCAGATGTTAGGACATTAGGTCACCTCTCTCCACTGGGCAGATGGAACATGACCTTGAACATGACCTGTAAGAATTGTCCTTTGTGACAGATAAATCTGTGAAGTATGGCATGGTTTGTGACATCATAGGCACCTGAGTTACTTCAGAGAATTAAAGTACACAAAACACCTGTAAAATGAAGGGAGGTGACACAGGCAGCAGCCACCTGGTGAGGCAGGAAACCTCAGACTTCCTCCATGTGATTTCGGGAACACACTGCCCTCTGACAGAGTGCCCTTGTGGCCTCTTTCCTTTTCTCTTCTCTCTGGGTTCCTGGTTTTACTTAGCACTTCAGACAGCAGCTGTTCTTAGGAGTGTGAGCACTTCCAGACCTGTCATCTTCTTCCTTTTTTTAAAGATACACTTTTATTTATGTGTATGTGTGGTTGTTGGTGTGAGTGTATAGTGTGTGTGCAGGGACCTGCTGAGAGGCCAGATGAAGATGTTGGATCCCCTGGAGCTGGAGTCCAGGTGGTTGGGAGCCACTCGGTGAGTGCATTGGCTGCTGAGCTTGGGTCCTCTGGAAGAGCAGCCAGTTCTCTCAAGCACTGAGGCATCTTCCAAGCCCCAAACCTTGTCTTCTTGCTCTTCACATTTAATTGGATAATTTGGGAAGAATATGTTGTTGGCCTTTTAAAAGGAGACTGCTAGCCTGGCACATACCACAGGTCTTTAGTCCCAGTCCTGCGGAGGCAAAAACATGTGATCTCTATGCATTTGAGGCCAGACTATGTAGTGAGACCCTGTCTCAAAACAAAACAAAAACAAAAACCAATTAATTCAAGGTAGGAAGAGTCAGAGTTTCTTGTAATTTTTGTTTGTTTGTTTGTTTGTTTGTTTGTTTGAGACAGGGTTTCTCTGTGTAGCCCTGACTGTCCTAGACTCACTTTGTAGACCAGGCTGGCCTCAAACTCACAAGAGATCCACCTGCCTCTGCCTTGAGAGTGCTTAAAGGGGGAGGAATTTTATATCTCCCAAGGGATTAAAGGTGTGTATCACCACGCTCCCTCATCATTTTTTAAAATTTCATTTATTGTGTATACAGTGGTCTGTCTGCATGTATACCTGCAGGTCAGAAGGAGGCACCAGATCACATTATAGATGGTGGTGAGCCACCATGTGGTTGCTGGGAATTGAACTCGGGACCTCTGGAAGAGCAGTCAGTGCTCTTAACCTCTAAGCCATCTCTCCATCCCTCATCATTTTTTTTTAATATGAAAAGGAATTTGTGTGTGGGGGGGGGAGTGAGATAGGGTTTCTCTGTGTAGCCCTGGCAGTCCTTGAGTTGCTGTATAGACCAGGCTGGCCTCAAACTCAGAGATCCACCTGCCTCTGCCTCCAGAGTGGTGGGATTACAGGTGTGCACCACTGTGCCCAACTGGCCAGATTTATTCTGGTAGGACTTTTAAAATGCCTTTACATATGTAATGGGGGAAAAACATTAAAAGAAGTTCTGAAAAAAGTATAAACATCTCAAATCATACGACCTCACAAAGCTTTATATTAATTTTCAGGTCATGTTTAGATGGAAGTGTAGCTATCTGCAAAGCTAAAGATCACATATGTTAATCCTTGTGTATGTGTGTGTATGTATGGACTATATGCGCATAAGTAGACATATATACATACTCGTGGAAGCCAAAGGAGGAGTTCACCTCCTGCTGTCTTTCCACCTGATTCCCTTGAGACAAAGTCTCTCACTGGACCTGAAGCTTGAGTTTTTCACTAGGCTTGGCTGGCCATCAGGCTCCCGGGATTCACCTCTCTTCATCTGTTAACACTGTGGTTGTGGCCATGCATAGTCATTTATGGTTGTTAATATGTGGGTGCTAGGGAGTCAAACTCCAGTCTGCAAACTCTCACAACAAGTTCTCTTACTCACTGAGCCATCTCTGGGTCCCCACATTGATCCTTTTGTAGTCGTATTTTATTTAATTCCATGACGTCTGAATCAATGCCCAATGATAAGGATTTGTCCTTTTGTTTCATGTGGTGCTGGCAGTGGAACCAGGCACCTTGAGCGTCCTAGGAAAGCAGTACCACTGAGCTGCCACCTCAGCCCTTCAGATTTATTTTCAATAGCTGAAGAGTAACTTGCCTTCAGCATGCACTATAATGTACTAAGTCATGTTCTTGTGTACTTTGTTTTCCTGTTTTGGTTCTTACTATATTTGTTGTTAGAGACAAAGCTGCAGTGAAAAAAAAAAAAAAGCCGCTGTGAACACTTTGTTTAGTGGACTTTTGTTCTTTGGGCCAGTATCTTGTCTAGAGTAAAATCCCAGGAGAGAGATTGCTGGATTATAGAGTATGAACATTTTTATGATTCATCTTACGTTGCTATTTTTTTTTTCAGATGAATTGTACCAATTTGTACACCAGCAGTATATACAGCTTCTAGTCCACTTCAACTTCCTGATGCTCAGAGCTTTGATCTGCCCTTTCAGGAGTTGGTTTTGTTTTTGTTTTCCTGGTTTTTGTTTTTTTGTTTTTGTTGCCTTTTCAAGACAGTTTTTCTATGTAGCTTTGGACTCACTCTGTAGACCAGGCTGGCCTTGAACTCACAGAGATTCGCTTGCTTCTCAGAGTGCTGGGATTGCAGGCGTGCGCCACTGTGCCTGGCTCTTTCAGTAGTTTTTGATATATAGCATTTGGGGGAAGCCTATAGGCTGACAGGTAGAGTTTTCTAAAGCATAAACCAAGCAAACAGACCAACAAAGTAATTTGAGGGTTATTGATTTCTAGTCACCTTTCATTCCCATGTTAGACTGAGTTTGTTTTAACTCTTACTGCACTGCCTGACAATTCCAATCCTACAAGCTTGTAGAAAGCTGAGATGGAACACCTTGCACCTCAAATCCGTAATAGTAAACTGTGAAGAGAAGAACCCTCAAACCTTAGAGACCTTAGAGTTTACCAAACTGTACAAACAAGACAGCTTTAAATATCTAGGTTTTAATCTAGTTTTGCAGGGCTCAGTTACTGAGAGCACAGAAGCATTGGTTTGTCTCCCTGCTCTGTGTTCGCCGGCCAGATTCCAGTGAAGAAAGAGCATGCTCTCCTTGAGTCTGTTTTTTGTTTTTGTTCTTTTTAATCTTTGAATGAAAAAAAATAATTATTATTCACTCAGTCATTCATTTTACAAGTATTAACTACATGTGTATTCTGTACTAACACTACACATAGATGCCAGGTACTTCAGGGAAGATAGAATAGTGGACAAAGATGACAAAGTTGTGCTATTGACTGGGACTGCAGGACTATGTAAGACAGCAATCAAATGGGAAATGTGTGCTCTGCAGTCTAGCACAGTGGATTCTCACTCACATTCCCGCTCACATAAACATTATGTTTTGATGATAACTTGAACTTATTTACCGAAGCAAACAGTCTTTGAGAGTCTCTTCCCAGCGTGCTGTGGAGTGGTTTGCAACAGCATTCCTTGAAGACGTCCAGTAACTGTTTCCCTTACAGCTTGTCCAGATGTGGTGAGATGTTAAAAAGCAGGTGGCTTATGGCAAGGTAGTGTTGTTTGCGAAGGTCCCCCATCCCACACTATTTAGGTGAAGTTTTATTTAGCCTAGGTCTCCCCAAGGCAGAAAGCACAGACCATTAGCTGAATGCTGCTGGTGTGTATTGTTTGAGTCATGGTGTTTTCTTATCCTTTTACTTAATTTGTTGCTTCTATATATTGGATCTTTGTTGTTATTGTTGTTGTTTGTGGGGACAGAGTCTCATCATGTAGCTCTGGTTGGCCTGAAACTTCTCTATAGACCAGGCTGCCCTGCCTCTGCCTCCCAAGTGCTCAGATTAGAGGTTTGCACCACCACACCCAGCACTGTGTGTTCCACAGCTTGTGCTTTTGCGGGTGTGATGGGACCTTTGGGACATGGAGCCTCAGGGGCCTTTATGTTATTAGAGGTGTCCTCCTGCCAGACTCCTGTGCACCTGATCACACTCTGAAGTTGTTGCTAACACTGGGAATCAACGTAAACACTCTCCCTTTATATTTAGATTATTTTAGGTTCCAAAGATAGGAGATGACTAAAATAGTTCCTGGTGTTTGTCTGTGTATACCTTAAGTGTGTGCGTATGTTTCATCAGTGGCTTCTCCACCTCATTTTTGTTTGCCAGTGAGCTCCAGGGCCTGCTTGTCTCTGCCTCCCAGTACTTGGGAAGGCACAGTCCTCTCTGGCCAGCTTTTTCATGGGCTCTGGAGGATTTGAACTCAGTCCCTCATGCTTGCATAGCAGTGGCTTTATACACGAGCCACCTTCTCAGTCTCAGCTTTCTGAAGTGCAAATAAAAACCTAGATTCTGGTGTTTTGAAAAATGACAGCCAAGCCGGCCCATGGTGGTGCATACCTTTAACACTAGCACGCAGGAGGCAGAAACAAGCAGATCACTGTGAGTTCGAGGCCAGCCTGGTCTACAAAGTGAGAAACCTTGTCTCAAAGAACCAAAAAAAAAAAAAAAAAAAAGAAAGAAAGAAAGAAAGAAAAAGAAAGCAAGCAAGCTATGCAGGTGCAGTGACACACGCCTGTAATCCCAGTGCTTGGGAAGGCAAAGGAAGGCAGACCTCTGAGTTTAGGGCCAGCCTAGTCTACCAAATGAGTTCCAGGACAGCCAAGGCTATCCTGGAGATAGCCTGTTGTGGAGGAATGTCTTGAGTGGATGTAATAACTGTCAATAAAACACTGTTTAGCCAATCAGCTGGGCAGAAGGACAGGAAGTGGAAGACGGGACTTTCTAGAGGGGGCGGAGCCAAGAATTGACAGTTTGTAGGAGGGGGGTGGAGGAGGAGCAAGAAGCCTCTGAGGATCAGATTGGCAAGTGCTTGGGATATACGTATGTTATGAGGTTTAGAGTAGTTCCTTTTAATTTATGAGTAGATTAGAATCAGTTTAGATTATGCCTGGCCTAGTGCTTGCAGCTTTAAAGTACGTTTCAGACTCTGCATCAGTTATTGGCTTCCTAGGCCAAACTCATACATTTTATTGTCACAGCCTTGAGAAACCCTGTCTCAGAAAAAGAAAAAAAAAAAAAAAGGAAAAAAGAAAAATGACAGCCAGGCAGCGGTGGCGCATGCCTTTATCCCAGTAGTCAGGAAGCAGAGGCAGGTGGATCTCTGAGTTCCATTTCAGCCTGGTCTACAGAGTGAGTTCCAGGACAGCTAAAGCTGCACAAAGAAACACTGTCTAGAAAAAAACAAAAAGAAAATGAAGATTTGGTAGCACTGGACACAAATTCATTGTTCTCTCTTTTTTAAACTTTTATTATCTATGATTTACATGTCCTGCACTGCATTCCCACTAATCTCCCCATACCCTCATATCTGCCCTCTGCCCTTGCAACCTCCCCCCAGTAAAATAAAACAAACAAAAATCTTGTCACAGAAGCTGTAGTGTATCATGCAGTATAGCCTTTTGTCCACACATGTTTACTTTCAGATGTTCATTGTGACAAGTCATGGGTCTGCTTTGAGGCCTACACCATCAGTACCGGATCCTCACTGGGACTCTCTCAGATATCCCGTTATTGCCGTGTGTCATGGAGATTCCTAAGCTTTGGATCTGCAGGACCAGCCTCTTCACGTGTTCCAGCAGATCATACACAGGGTAGATGTTGGGGTGAGGCTGACTCAGAGCCCTGCATCAGGGCCTAGAAGTAGCTGAGTTAGTCCATCTGCCAGCTCTCCTGCTCCCATGTCCTCAGGGCAGGGCCAACTCTCCTGCTCCTGCATGGATGGCATTATCGCCTGTAGTCAGGAGTCAGAGAGGTGAGTCTGATACTCAGTCACATTCTCTCTTACTCAGTCCAGGCCCCCAGCCCATTGCATGGTATGACCCATGTTCAGGAAGTCTTCTTTGCTCGGCTAACCCTTTCTTAAAACACTCAACTAAGAAGTGTGTTTCCACAGGAATTTTCAATCTCATCAAGGGAACAAAGACTTAACTGCAGCAGTTCCCACACCTTGGCCTTTTGATACCCAACGAAAGCATTTAAAATTTCATCTTCTTCTCATAATGCAACATTCTATCCCCAAATATCCCCATAGCCCTTAACAGTCCCAACATTGTTCAGTAGTCCAAAGAACAGTCTCTGCTGAAACCCAGGACAAATTCTTAAATGTGAGCCTCTTTAAGATCAAAACAAGATGCATCCTATGATTCCAATGTACAGTGACACAGAACACACATTTCCATTCCAAAAGGAAGAAATGGAACATGGAACATACCAAGAAAAGGTCAGACCAAAGCTGAACCCAGCAGGACTAACCCCTCATCCTGTGGCTCTGTGTCCAGGATCTAAAGCCTCTGTTGGAATCATCTTGGCTCCAGAGGGCCTGGGTAGTCAGTCCTGTCCTTCCAGCTGCTATAGCACTTGCACCTCTTTATCCCACGCCTGCAACTTTCCTAGGCTCTGGAATCTCCAACATCCTGGGATTTCCATTATAAATTAGGCTTCACCTTTACAACTTCATGCAGTGGCCTCTCAGGGCCTCCTCTCAGGAACCCTGATCTCACCACACACTGGTTGGCTTCTGCCCTTCAGTGACCCTGGCATAAGCCTCCCCAGCTCCCTACTCTGTCTGCCATTGTTTATGCCTGCAAAGCCGGTATCACATGGACAGAGCTGCCACCTCCTTGAACCACAATTGTCTTCAGTGTGCCTTGGTGTGATGATCCTGTGAGAAGACTTCTCTGGGCAGCTGTATTGATCAGGGAACCCCTCCTACATCATTCTCAGCTCAGGGCCCTTTCACAAGCTGGAGCCTTTCATGGGTGGAGTCTTGTCTATTGTCAGAGCACAGAGTTTCTCTAATGGTGCTAATTTTGTCAACAATTACAATTGTGTCCCAGCATCCACTTTATAACTTTTACAACACCTCTCCCATCAACAGTTCTGCATAGTTTGTCACACTCTCTTTTTGTCTCTCTGTCCCTGTCTCTGTGTCTTTCTGGTTAAAAACAGGAAACAGCAGCTGGGAATGGTGGCACATATCTTTAATCATAAGCCTTCGAAGGCAGAGGCAGGCAATCCCTACGAATTTGAGGCTACCTTGCTTTACACAATTCTAGGCCAGCCAGAGCTACAAAACGAGGCACTGTCTTTAAAAAAACAAAAAACCAAAACAAAACAAAAACCCTGAATTTCAGGTCACAAAGTTTGAGAACCGCTGATCTATTGTAAGTATCTCATCCACACAACCTGCTGGGAGACCAGCTCACCTGCACTGGAGCTGATGTGGCTGCTTAGGAAAGAACTGTCTTGTCAGGGCCCACAGATCTGAAGTGAAAGTCCATCCTGGCCAGGCATGGTGGTGCACGCCTTTAATCCCAGCACTTGGGAGGCAGAGGCAGGTGGATCAATGTGAGCTCAAGGCCAGCTTGGTCTACAAAGTGACTCAAGGACAGCCAAGGCTACACAGAGAAACCCTGTCTCAAAACAAACAAACAAAAACCTACAATACCCAAACAGCAACATTAATTTCATATGCAAATGAAGTTTTGTCAAATCAAATTTGCCACTGCAATTTAAATATGCTACTCCCTTGTGTGGCTAAGTTTGGTAAACACATAATAACGCAATGTCCTATGGTGCCATTTAAATTCCATGTGGCAAGAATGCATGGTTATCATATCTGCCCTTCTCATTAATCTCATATACGTAATGCTGTTTGCTGTGAGACAGATCATAAGTTCAGTACCGCCCCTAAAATCTTCGGGTGGACATGTAAATGATCTAGAATAGCTATACCCCTAAAAACACTACTATTAGAGCAAAACAGTAATTAAGCAAATGATTAGAGGGCCAGAGAGATGGCTCAGTGGTAAGGAGGACTGGCTGCTTTTCCAGAGGGCCTGGTCATTTCCCATCACCCATATGACAGCTCATAACCCTTTGTTACTTCAGTCCCAGAGGATTAGAGACATCTTCTGGGTTCTGTGGGCACCAGGTGTATGCCTGATGCACAGACATACATGTGGACAAAAATCTGTACATACAAAAGTTTTAAAAACTTGAAACAACAACAAAAAAATGGGGCTGGAGAGATGTCTCTCATAGGGGACCCAGGGTTTGGTTGCCTGCACTCATATCAGGCAGCTTTTAAGAATATGTTAACTCCAAGCCAGGCGGTGGTGGTGCACGCCTTTAATCCCAGCACTCAATTCCAGACAGTCAAGGATACACAGAGAAACCCTGTCTTGAAAACAAACCAAAAACCAACCAACCAAAGAAAAAACCCAAAGAATATGTTAACTCCAGCTTCGGAGAATCCGTTGCCATCTTCTGGCCTTTGCAGGCAACTGCACTTACACACACACACACACACACACACACACACACACACACACACACACACTTTAAAAATAAAATATGTTCAGATCTAGCCAATGGACAGCTCGTTTTCCATGGTTATGGGGAGAGCGAGGACTGCTTCTGACATGAACTCTTATGCCCCAATTTGATCACTTCCCTTTTGTGGTGAGGCACACAGAGGAAGGGGAAGCAGGCTACTTGGATGAGACCTGATAGGCTGTGGTCATATGGTGGGGGAGGAGGTCCCCTCTGTCAGAGGTCTAGGGGAGGGAGGGTGGGAACAGGAAGATGCAAGGGAGGGCATAACAATCTGATGTAATCTGAATAAATTATAATTTAAAAAATGAAAAAAAAAAAAGATTATTAGAACTCACCGGAAGTCTGTGAAAGGATCTCAGCCTGAGAACATACCAGCAACTCAGAGTGTGGTGTCTAGAATCAGGCTAACCTATATTTGATTTTGAGCTCTGCCATGTTCTATCTTTGTGCTTTATCCTGATCCTGAGAGCCTTGGTTTCCTCAGCTTGTACCTCCTGGTTTTAATTTGTGAATATATCCTAATCCCTATATTCAAAGGCGGTTGTGAGGGTTGACATAAGTATGTAAACTTGGCACTTAATACATTTTCAACCCCTGTTGCAAAATTAAACTCGGATCACCTTTGCCTACAGTAAGAAGAGGCGGAGGCTATTTGGAGCACGTTTGAAGCCCATCAAGGCTCGTTAGAAACACAGAACCTAGCAGACACCCCCCAGTACTTATCTTTACAGTGAAGATGCCGGACTCTTTCTGGGCTCAAGTGCAGGGTTGAGGCTGACGGTTATAACCTGGACCGCTGAGGCTTTCTCTTACCTGTCCAGGAACGTCTCCCATCCCAAGGAATAAATTGCTCTGCTCTGTGCTTCACTTGCAGGGAGTGGAACTTGCTCGCTACACACGCTGCTTCACCGCTGAGGATGTCCGTGGAAAAGCTGAAGGCCCAGGCGCAGGGGCAGACATGGGCCCAGGCCTGGGTACGAACTTTCCCAGGCAGCCACTCTGCTCTACAGATGGACGCGTGGAGGCCATGCCACCGACCTGCTCTCTGTGCCTACGGGACCTACGAGATGAGTGCTCTTGGCTTCTGCCATGCCAACATTTGTTCTGTAAGGACTGCTTCCAGGGCCTCATGCAGGAGCTAAACTGTGTCACCAGGGTTTACGGGACAGTCCCAGATGGTAAGTACAACAGCATCCCAGCTCCCCTTGGTCTACATACAGGTTGGGTCTCTTCCTGTTTGACAGGCGAAGAGAGAATCAGGGTTTAAAATGCCCAAGGGATAGTCATTGCTGGAAGCATCTCTAGGGAACCAAGAGACAAAGCAAACCCTAGAGGACCTTTGTCTCTGGGGTTTCCTCAGGTTGGTGGCAGATGTAGAAGGCTAAGAAGGTTGTGGTTCAGGGTTTGACTGCCTCCATCCAAAAAACGGAGAGAATGTGTCCTGGTGTATGCAAGCCTTTCTGCCAGAGAGAAGGGCTGGCCTCCTAGAGCCGCAGGTCAGGGACGGATTTTGAACAGAACCATGCTGAACTCTCCGCCAGTGCCTTGCTCCACAATGTCAGGTTTCCTAGGAAACAGCTGCACTGTGAAGTCCCCAGAGACCAGAAGCAGCTCCCTTTCTTTCAGTGTTGCTAGCAGGGAGTGTGAGGCACAGCGAGTATGGAGTGAAAGTGTACACTGAGTAAAATAAATAAATAAATAAATAAATAAATAATAAAATAAAAAAATAGTGGCACCTTGGGGTATCATCCTTCGTCTTTACTGTTTATTCTGTTTCCCACAGTATATCCAAAATGATTTGTAACACACATCTAGGTTTTCTTTGAAGTATCTTGGTTAAAAGTGGATTCTAAACCTGGATTTTGATTCTTTGAACCCATGACAAGAAGCTTAATCTCTTTGAGTCCTCTGAGTTTGGAGTACAGAAAAGATAATTCTTCTTTCTTTTCTTTTTTGAGTCTGGGTCTTAGGTTGTTACTAGGCCTGGGGTTATACCTGTGTCCCAACAAGTCAGATTTGGCCATCTTCCGATAGCCAAATTAATAGTGAAAAGCAGGAAAAGGAGATTTTTTTCAATGTGGCTCCACTGGGAAGAAGTATAAAGAGATCCAGGCCCCTTCTAACTCTATCTTCTGAGTCCTGACGGGAGGGTAGCGTTTAAACGCCAGGCAAAGGGTATAGACAGCTAAGCATTCTGGTCAAGATGTGGGCCCTGCTCACCATGGACTCAGCTCCTGTATTCCCCCACTCCCTCTGGCTGCCCCAAGGCTTCGGGTTTTTGTTTGTATTTTGAACCTGGAGATCCCTAGGGAAATTCTAGTTTCTTAGAGTTCACTCTTTCATTAGTCTGATAACCAAAGAGAGGGGCACAAGTGTCTCCTTGGAATATCTTCATTTCTGCCAGACATGCAGTTTACAGAGCTAGGGCCCATGCTGGCCTGGAACTTAATATAGCGATCAGGATAGTCTAAAACTCATGGCGATCCTCTGGCCCCAGATTCCCAGATGCTGGGATCATGAGAGTGAGCTACCACATCTGGCTGTGTACTTTCATTTTTAAAACTAATATATGAGTTTTGAAATTAAACTTTGCTCATTAAACATAAAAAGCATTACGTCAGGTGTGGTGGTCTGTGCTGTTACTCTCAAAACTTGGGAGCTTGAGGCAGAGCTCTGTGAATTCGAGGCCAGCCTGGTCTACATAGGGAGTTCCAAGACAGCCAGAGTTACATGGTGAGAGTCTGTCTGAAAAGCAAATCACTTTGTATGAGGATGTGTGTGTGTGTGTGTGTGTGTGTGTGTGTGTGTGTGTGTGTGTGTG
>OU015752.1:122752725-122756280 GCA_907169655.1 Acomys percivali | reverse complement strand
TTTCTTTCTTTCTTTCTTTCTTTCTTTCTTTCTTTCTTTCTTTCTTTCTTTCTTTCTTTCTTTCTTTTTGAGATGGTTTCTCTGTAGTTTTGGCTGCCCTGGAACTTACTCTGTAGAGCATGCTGGCCTCAAACTCAAAGACCTACCTCGCACTGCCTGCTAAATGCTGGGACTTGAAGGTGCGGGCCACCTCCCACTTTGCTTATGATATTCTCAACTTACAATGAGTCATTGGACTTTAAGTCCATGGTAAGTGAAAGAGCATCCACGCTTCCTTAAGTCTCTCACTGAAAACAGTCCAGGGGCAGACTCCACCTGGAAAGCTGTCCACTGGGCACTAAAGCCAGACTTGGAGTACATTTAGCTGGCTCTGAAGACGGATTGCCACAACTGGCGTTTACCAAGTCCTGGCTCTGACCTCAAGATTCTGAAGGAAGGTCCTGTTGGTGTTAGTTTTGCTTTAGGTCTGGGGTGGGGGTGGGGAGTGGGGGTGCGGCATAAGTAACTAGGCATTTCCTTCCCCGTGTGAATAAAAGGAGCACTACCTTTTCTTTTCAAAGAACCGAAGTAACTTGTGACTGAGAGATTATTATTCACACTTAAATTTTAGAATCTGCCCATTCAGAATCTTTCTGATTTTCAAAGCAGAAGACAGCATCAGACAGCATCAGGTGTAGGGAGATCCCTGGTCTGAAATTAACCTCTCAGGAGCTCAGTTAGACTTGAGCACCGATAAACTGGGCACTCCCAGCTCCTGACTGGCTTTCATGGTTGAAATGATGAGCTCTTACAACAGCAAATAACCCCCGCAGATAGCCCCGCAGTTCCTGAAGCTTGTTAAAGGTACAGCATAGGCCCTGCGAGCTGCTAATGCTGAGAGGGGGGAGTAATCCCTGTCCCTTGGTGGGCAGGCCTTGGGGGCTTTGGGAAGACCAAGGGAGAGAGGGGACTGATGCAAGATGCTACAACCTCGGAGTCAGAGAGGGAAATGGGTCTAACCTTAATGAGCAGCTCAGCTGGAGGGGCTCTAATGGCCTTGGTGAGAACGGGAGACGCCTGAACTGGCAGCAGGAGCTAGAGAGGCAGCCGGCCGCTGCTTGCTCATTTGAGCATGCGCGTTAAACAGCATGTCCAAACTGATGATGTCTGAGGTACACAGTACCCCAGGTCTCCCCAGGTGGAGGGTGGGCTGCTGACCTGAATGGAGCCATGGTGTGTGGCAGGTGCAGAAGCTAGCGCTCTGGAGCCCCGTCAGCAGGGTGGCTTTTTAGTTCAAGAACAGTTTCCTCACCTTAATTGGCTCTCTAGGGCCCTAGGAGTAGCTGTTGGCACCTCTGAAGGCCCCCGTTACTGGGAGAGCAATTCCCCTGGTGGTTGGAGAGAGGTAGGTCGTGTTTGGGGGGGATGTGTTTGCTGCACCTGGGAAACTGTGGCTATAGAAAGATCTGCAGAGGGAGGGAAGTTCAAGGTAGCTGTGATTGTTAGGTGGTTTTGGTGTGGCTGGTTGTCACTGGATCTTGCATTGAATAGGGGACTAGTCGTGCCTAAGTGCAGAGGAGGCTAGATAGCAGGAAAGTCCTCAGAGTCTATCTCTACCTGTTCACTGCACAGATGGGGCACCAGGCGCCAGGAAGAGCCTAGAAAACTGCTGAGGGTCACATGACTGGTCAT
The DNA here is from genome assembly GCA_907169655.1 of Acomys percivali. Classification (NCBI taxonomy): domain Eukaryota; kingdom Metazoa; phylum Chordata; class Mammalia; order Rodentia; family Muridae; genus Acomys; species Acomys percivali. The sequence goes on along the minus strand of OU015752.1, from coordinate 122,754,609 downwards.
TTGCAGAATCAGAGAGTCAGATCCTGCTCCCCTGCTTGATAACCCTGGGCTTGTTTGGGCTTGCAGGCTGCAGAAGCTGCAGATCTATGTAGGATGCTGCCTTGAACTCGCCACAGACCCCCTTTCAAGGCCCAGTGGGTGGGGTCTGTGGCTTTTCGGGAAGTGTATCCACATATCCTCCTTTGTTTCAACTCCTAAGATTCCGTGTGGAAAGAGACAGAGGTACTGCTGCGTCTCTGAGAGTCGCCACATGAGATGAACCCAGGCTCAGCCCTCATTTGCATCTACTGTGGGTATTTTCTCGGCACACAAAGCTGGCGTCACACCCAGGGGCTTTGTCAGACAATGAGGGTATGAAGACCAAGGGCCAGACACTCATGCATTCACCTCTGCCCCTCAGTGGTCACCCGGCCATCAGCCTCAGCAGCTGACCCTGCCTCCCAGCTCCTGGGTAGTCCTAGCTTACCTTATTCTGTCCTGTAATGATAATTACCCTGCCTTTATGGGCTATGTTTCCAAACCCTCTACTTTAAACCTGGTCAGTCCTTCTAACTCTAGGCCTGCACTATTTATTGGCTACCTAAGGACTCTGAATTAGAAGCTGGGCCTAGCGGCTCAGGCCTGTGATCTCAGCTACTCAGGAGACTGACGCAAAGGTATTGAAGATTCAAAGCCTGAATGGGCCACAGGGGGAATTCAAGACGAGTGAAACTTCATTACAAAATGAAAAGTCAAAAAGAGGCTAGGTATGTAGCTTAGTAAAGGGACTGTCTGTCTGTATGCACAAGGCCCTAGGCTCACTCCCCCCCCTCCCCGCCCCCAGTACCACGGGAAGTAGAAAGACAGACAAAGAGGACTCATCATTGCTTGCAGTTCAAGGGTCTTCCTTGTTTCCCCCAAATTAAGCTTATAGCCTCATCCCCTATGTTCCTCTCCATGTCCCAGAGCCCCACGTTCCACACTTTTAATTCTGAATTGAGCTCCTTCTTTATCCAATTAGGATTTTTAATTTTTTTCATGTACATTGCTGTTTTGCCTGTATGTATGTCTGTGTGAAGGGGTTGGATCCCCTGGAATTGGAGTTACAGACAGTTGTGGGCTGCCATATGATTGCTGGGAATTGAACCCAGGTCCTCTGGAAGAACAGCCAGTGCGCTCTCTCTCTCTCTCTCTCTCTCTCTCTCTCTCTCTCTCTATCTATCTATCTATCTATCTATCTATCTATCTCTCCCTCCCTCTCTAAAGATTTATTTATTTATTATGTAGATAGATAATGTTCAGCCTGCATGTGTGCCTGTCTGCTAGAGGAGGGCACCAGATCTCACTATAGATGGTTGTGAGCCACCATGTGGTAGCTGGGAATTGAACTCAGGACCTCTGGAAGAGCTGTCAGTGCTCTTAACCTCTGAGCCATCTCTCCAGCCCCTGTAGCCAGTGCTTTTAACCTCTGAACCGTCTCTCCAGTCCTCTCCCCACCTTTTCTTGTTACTAACGTCTTAGTCTTGTTTGAAGGCCTGGCTCCTATGTGAACCATCCACTCTAGCAGGGCCCCGGGATTGGAACTGTATTCCAGTGTGGAAGGTGGAACCATGTAAGGAGCTGATGTTTGGACTGAGGATAAGCTTCTTTTAATCTAAAAAGGGCTGATGGCAGTTTTGGCTTTGCCAGTCATAAAATTTCTTTCACAATTACTCAGCTCTGCTACTGTAGCCCCAAAGCAGCCATGGTCAGTACGGAAACCAATGGCCCTGACCGTGCCCCAAAAAGTCCTTCCTTCCTTCTTTTCTACCTCCCCCACTCTTTTTGAGTAGGGTCTCATATAGCTCAGGCTGTCCTCGAACTCACTACGAGGATGACTTTGAACTTCCGGTCTTGCTGCTTCCA
>OU015752.1:122742725-122750225 GCA_907169655.1 Acomys percivali | reverse complement strand
TGTCAACTTGAGCTCTGGCTGTGCAGGCACCGCTGCTGCGGGAGCCTGTTATTCCATTCTGGATTGCTATTTTGATACCCAGATTGCATCATTCTTCCTACGTATAAACAGGGGGTCCCCAGGGCCCTGCAGCTACTCACTTCTCCACCAACACTGTTGTTGTGATGAGCTCTATTTAAATGAGCTGCCGGATCGGGGCAGGATCCAGCCACACATGAGCACTGTCATTTTGGGGAACATGGAGGGCCAAAGGATTTTTGTGGCTGGAGTTCTAAGAGGCTGAGAGTGATGGCCTCCCGAGCTGAGCAGAGGGCGACAGAGCTAGTTCCTGAAAGTTGAAAATCTCGTTTTCTTCCTTCTGAGCTGCTTCTATTCAGAGGCACCCAGAGGATTAGGAAGGAGATGCAGCTAGGAAGAGAGGCGCCTCTTTGAGGTCTCCCTCTTGCTGCTCAGTTTGGGAAGATTGCTGCAGAGACTTGAAGATAAACAGGAACAGAAGCAGTCAACCTCGCTCTTTCTTGCAGGAGCATCTCAGGTGAGCTAGAGAAGATGCAGCCCTGGCTAAGGATGCATCACAACCAGGAGAGGCTCCAGGCTGCTTCCCAAACCCCACCCAGAACCCAGCTCCCTGAGGCTTAGGCCTTGGGCCCAGCTGGCTTGCTGCATGCGGGGTGGGTGCTCCTGGGCTCCCGGGGAGCACCGTGCTCCAGGGCTGGTGGTGGTCTCACCTGTCGCTCCCCTGACTTCTCTCCCAGGTGTTGCTCCAATTACAGGGCAACAGGGTGACAGGTAAGCCTGCTGGCAGCCAGGGGCAAGATCGGCAGCCAGCCTAGGTGTGTCTTGGATCAGACTCTGTCTTCCTAACAGGTGCTGTCGTCTGATGAGTGGGTGCAGCGCGCTTCTTGAAGGCAGTGCTGCTCTGAGCCAGTGGGGCGGTGGACGGCTTGAAGGGCTTCAGTGGGGGCCTTACTTGGTGCTCAGCATGCCGAGGCTGCTGAGGGTGGGAGGGCACAGATGATTGGTGAGGCTGGCCAGCCTGCCTGAGTGTGGAGTGCGTAATTTCCTTGCTTGGTGCCTGGCAGAGGCAGAGTGAGGCAGGGTGTCTTACCTGTGGCTATAGAGGCTATTCAAGGCTGCTCAGTGTTTTGAGGTTTTACAAGGGCGATGTAGTTTTGAACCTATGTCCCTGTTTCTCTTGAGGCCTTCGTGCCATCCTCCGTGTGGCTGGGGATTGGGAACCGAGAAGGTCTATCCAGCTTTGGACACTGGCAGAGACACTTCAGGCTGCTCAGGGATCCCAGGGCTAGGTCTGATCTGGAGCTCCAGAGGCAGTTTTCATGAAGGCCCAGACAAGAGATGAAGAGTGAAAAACATCACAAGCCATGGAGGTTGCTTAGCACTGAGCTCAGGGTGGCGTGCTCATCTGGTGGCCTGAGCTGACCCATGCCTGATTTCTGGGACCTCCTTGCCGTGTCTCTCCTACTCTCACCATCCAAAGCCCAGGTTGCCTTGGCCACGTGTTCACGCTGAGGGCTAGTTACCCACACTAGGCCTCATTTCTTTTTCTGGGCTCAGCACACACTAGCCCCAGTAGCAGGCCACAGACTGTCTTGGTCTCTTAATTGATCTGTGAGTCAGAGGAGATAGATTGTAGCCTCCAAGTCAGTGCCAGCCATAGGATACCCGGGCATGAGGACTTCCTTCTGTGTCAGCACCAGCCATAGGATACCTGGGTACCAGGACTAGTTCCTTCAGTGTGTTGGGAATCTACCCATTTGTCTATCAGAGGGGAAATCCATCACAGCTGCACTTACCCAGATACTATTGGACTTTCCTGACTTTCTCAGCTTCATGACACAGGAGAAGAGTACTGTTTAGGGTGCTGGTCCTTAAAGAGCTAGGTGTTGTAATCAAGTGAATAATTATTTGTGCATGTTGGTGCCTGGAACTCCTGAAACTGATGCTCTCTCTACCCACGAGCCACAACCTTAGCCCATATCAGGACAGTTAAAAGGCCCCTTATAGTTTGTATTTGTAGCAAAGAATGCACCTGTCTCCACATTTGTTTTCTTTAGGCACAAAAGCTTCATTCTGTCTGCTTTTCCTCAAATATTGTATTTCTTTTTTCTTGTCTTTCTTTTCTTTTTTCTTTTGGTTTTTCAAGACAGAGTTTCGCTGTGTAACCTCGCCTGACCTGGACTCGCTTTGTAGACGAGACTGGCCTTGAACGCATAGATATCCACTTGCCTCTGCCTCCTTGAGTGCTGGGATTACAGGTGTGCACCATCATGCCCAGCTCAAATGTTCAAAGGTTTTGTATTTCTTAAACCTTTAAGCATATCTGGAGAATTCCAGATTCCAGGGCTGGGTATAGGCTATTAGTATAGTTGGATCGTAACTGTAGTTTGATCATTATTCTGAAATATTTTGCATATGGTGAAACTGTCTAGTTAATTAAAATAAAAATATCATTTGTTTATTATTTAATTAGGAAAGAATATAGCATAATGAAAAGGACATTGTTTTATGTATGTGTGTGCGTGTGCGCACGTGCGCACACGTGCACACATGCGAGCGTGCGCGCGCCTGTGCTCTGTGGCACATATGTGGATGTCAAAAAACAACTTTGAATGTCTGCCCTCATTTTTGAGCCTGTTTGAAGCAGGGTGTTATTGTCACCTGTGGCTGTGCTGCATAGTCCAGGTTACCCAGTCTGTGGGCTTCTGGGGATGCTACTGTCTCCACCTTCCATCTGTCTGCCATTGTTCTGAGGTCAGAGGTGCGCAGCGACATGACCAGCGTTCCATGAGTTCTGGATCCTCATGCTTCCATGGCAAGTGCTTTGCCACTCAACCATCTCCCTGGCCCCAAGGACATGGGTCTAAAGTCAAACAGACTTGGGTTTGAGTTTGCCACAGGCTGCTATAATTTAGTTTATTGGAGTCTTAATCTCCCCAATAAAATGGAGACAAGACCTATTGCTAAGAGTTGATGACTGAATAAGATACCACATGTGTGGGGCCAGTGCAGAGAGTAGTGAAGAAGCAGATGACAGTTTGTATCACACCTCCCAGGGACAGGACTTGCATTGATTTAGTTTTTGAAACAGCCTATCCTGAAACTCACTATGTAGCCTTGTGTGGTCTTGAACTTGAGAGTCCCCTGCCTCAGTCTCCTGAGTGTTAGAATTATAGACGTGCATCATGGCCCCTGCCTCAGTTTCCACTCTCTTAACAGACAGAGTGAATGACTTTGACTCTCAGTGCTGTTCCCTGAGGCCACTAGGCCCCATAGGGAGACCTCTGGTACCTTTCTGGAAACAGAAGCCCCATCTTCTTGTGTCGTGGTTCCCTGTGTTTCAAGAATAATGTGTCTGGTTTTGAAATACATGCTCAAGCCCGAGAACTGAACAATTCAAATAGAAATAAGCAATAAAATAGGTGGGCTTGATGTTGCACACCTGTAATCCCAGCACTTGGGAGGCAGTGGCAGGGGAATTGCTGTCAAGTTCAAGGCTAGCCTGGTCTACATAGAGAAGGCTAAAGCTACACAGTAAGGCCCTGTCATTAAAAGCTCCTCATGCAGTTCAGTTGGTAGAGTGTCTCCATAGCATGCGTGATGCCCTGGACTTAATCCTTAACACTACATAAGTCAGGCATAGTATGATACACCTGTAATTTCACCTCCCTAGGAGTTCAAGGTCATTCTTGGATCCGTTTTGAGTTCAAGACCAGCTTGAGTTACATGAGACCCTGTCTCAAAAAAAGTCCCTGCTTCAATACAAGCACTGTGTGAAAAACATGTTACATAAGATGATTTCATATGTAAATAGTGAGTCTGATGACTAGTCTTAGTGAGTCTTATGAGCTAACTCTCTTCCGGATGATCCTTTACTGCCAGCTTCTCCGCAGCCACAGCCTGTCATTTGACTCTCTGGCTTTTGTTTTGTTTGTTTGACACAGTTTCTCACTGGCAGTCCTCCTGCCTTGATCTCTCAAGTGCTGGGATACCAGGTGTGTGTCCATTGTGCCTGGTCCGCCTAACTTTCAGACAAGAATGTTGGCTGACTGGTCACTTCTTGTCTTGCCTAGGGGAGTCTTCCTGAAGCTCAGCTGCAGAGGGCATATGGAAAGGGTTGTGTAATTAGCACACTCTGCTATTTCTAGTCCCCTCACTTTAACAACTTAGTAACATTCTGAGAAAGGGGGTGATCACCCGAGGTGACAGACAGATAATAGCAGCAGAGCCTTGTCTATACACAGTGTGGTTGTCATCTCAGGATGGCTTTCTCGCACCATCCAGAAACTTCCGGGTGGCTTTCTCTACTGAAAATGGCCGTGAGTGCAAGGAGTACACATGGAGTATACCAGCAAAAGAAACACAGTTATCCAGTCTTCTAAAATCCATCCTTGAATGCCAAGTATGGGTTATTTCTGTATGCAGACATGTGAACAGGTGGTTAAAATGCAGTGTGATGCTTCTTCTGCTGGAGGCACTAATTAACTTATCCTAAGGGATATCAGCCCTGTTTCTCAGAAGTGGGACATTTGAGCAGGTTTGACAGGATGCATAGGAGTTTACCTGAGAAGGACAGAAGCAAGGCCAAGTACGTCAAGAAGGAGCAGCACTTTCCCAGACAGAGCCATGCAAAAAAGCTTGGCAGAGGAAGCTGGAGGTGAGGCTGGCGGGCAGTGACGCCAGGTTGAAGATGAATGCCAGACAAGGCCAGGACAGACACGGCAGATAAAGTGCCATGAGGCCTTACTTGAACCACCCAGTCCGCCCTCCTTTTCCACTCTGCTGTGTTACTGTTGTCGATGTTTGAGCACTTGGTACCAGGAGTTGGAAGTCTTGTGAAAGTAACTTTAGCACCCAGTGCGCCTTGTAGATGGGAGAGACAGTCACCTGACAGCCAGATGACATCACCTGTGGAGAGTGTTGACCAGTAGAAAAAATACCCAGGGGATTCGGATGCAATTCTGTCAAAGGCGATTGTTTTATATGATTTTGTGGATTTTCCAGATGGCAACAGTGAGCTTTTGCTGCACGATAAGCCACCCCAAAACTTAGTGATTAAACCAAATTTCTTTGGTGTTTGGCTCTCTAGGTTGGTGATCTGGACTGGAATTTTCGGGCTGAGTTTGGCTGATCTTGGCTGTACTCCCATGCTGGCATTAGATTGGTGGATCAGTTGGTCTGGCTGGTTTAGGGTGGGGTTATGAGGACTGTTTGAGACAACTACAGCCTTTTTCCTTAAGGCCTGATGTCCTTCAGCAATCTGAGCACCAGCTTCAACTTACCACAGAGCAGCTGGAGAGTTGTAGGAGCAAGAGCAGAATCACTCAGGTCCCTGAGGTCTAGTCATGCATCCTCCTTTCTCCTGTCTTCTCTCTCTCTCTCTCTCTCTCTCCCCCCTCACCCCTCTCTCCCCTTAGTGTGTGTACAGTGTTCATGTGTGGGTGTGCATGCACATGTGAAGATCACGGGTCAACACGAGGCATCTACCTCTGATGCCCTCTACCTTATGATTTGGGACAGGATCTCTCATTGAACCTGGAGCTAACTCAGTTTGATTACGCTAGCCGGCCGCAGAGCTTCAAGAACTTGCCTGTCTCTGCCCCTGCTTCTCCCCATTGAGCCATCTCCCCATCCCAAAGAGTCCTGTTTGATGGTAGGATCACAAGAGGCACAGTGGCAGCCTTCAATCCCAGGACTCAGGAGGCAGAGGCAGATGGACCTCTGTGAGCATAAGGCCAGCCAGGGCTACATAATGAAAGCATGTCTTTAAAAACAAAAGGAATCATGGGGAATTCTTTCAGGAAGAGGACAAGCTTGTGGCCAGTTTCCCAGTGTCCATTCTTTTTTGTTTTGTTTTGTTTTGTTTCGAGACAGGGTTCCTCTGTGTAGCATTGGCTGTCCCAGACTCACTTTGTAGACCAGGCTGGCCTCGAACTCACAGAGATCCACCTGCCTCAGCCTCCCAAGTGCTGGGATTCAGTGTCCATTCTTTATCTGCTTTTCATCATACCCTGAATAGGATGTGAGAAATATTTTGAATTCAGTCAGCATTCAAGGAGAACTATGTTTTCTCAAATATTATCTAATTCAATTCTCACAGCAACCCGTGTGTGTGTGTGTGTGTGTGTGTGTGTGTGTGTGTGTGTGTGTGTACATACATGTGCATGTGCTATTGCACACACATAGAGGTCAGAGGACAACTTGAAAGAATTTGTTCTCTCCTTCCACCTGTGGGTTCAGAGGATAGAGCTCAGGCTGTCAGTCTTGGCATCAAGCCTGTACCTTGCCCTCTCCAAGAGACTCATTCTCCGAGCGTTGGGCATTTTTAGAGTGGGTCTGAAGAGTCACCAGAGTCTCCAGGGTGGCAGTCTCTTGTTGCTTATGTAATTTAGAAGCCCGCTCTGCTAAGGAATGTATTGGAAACGGTTGCATTCCTCTGGGAGAGGGAGTGAGTCAGGTTGTTCACTGGTGATGCATATAGTGTACCTAACATGGCCTAGGACTGTAGGTGGAGCCAGCCCAGGAACAGGCTTCTGAGCCCCAGGAGCAGACTTATTGGTATTGGTTAAACCAATAAAAAGAACCTCCTATGTGAGCAGGCAGGAGGGGTGGGTGGTTCTTCCTCTCGATAGAGAACTCCTGGAAACTCTAGCTTTGAGATCTCTGAAGTAATCCGGGTCACGTGGTAACCTTAAGGACTGATGCTGCCCCCTGGGCTACACCAACCTTCCCAAGTCCAGGAACTGGGACTTCGGGGCTGTAGAATGAGGAACTGGCACAGCAGGAGGCACCTGATTGTCAAAAGCAGAGAGGCCTGAGCTTGCAGTAGCTGGCTCCGAGGGAGGAGAGGAAGGTAGATTAGGCAAAGACAGGGATGGGGGGAGATGTGATGGATAGTCCATAGGGCGAGCCTCTGATGGGGTGGTTCATGGTAAGTGCAGGCTGCGTTACTGAGCAGGATCGCTTTGGCACAGGGGATATTGCCATATCTCGGTGCTGGGTATTAGAAAGCACCCTAGGCCTTATCGTAATCTACTCCGATGCCTAGACTCCGTTGTCTGTCTTTCCCCACTAGAGCTCATCTCCTGTCCTGGATGCCAGCGAGTCTATCTTACCAGAGATGTAACTGAACATATTTTTCTTCAGTGCTTTTCTCCTGGAAAACCCACAATGGCCAGGGTAAGTCAAGACAAGGAAATTGGTAGGAGATGGTTTACAGAAAGTGATGAGACCCCTGTCTATAGATCTAGGCTCCTATCACTGACTTGTGACTTCACCGTAAGTTTTTCCATTCATCCATGGATCCATTCGTCTACCCACCTATCCACCCATCCGTCCACCCACCACCCACCCACCCATCCACCTGTCCATCCACCCACCACCCACCCACCCATCCACCCATCCATCCACCCACCACCCACCCACCCATCCACCCATCCATCCACCCACCACCCACCCACCCATCCACCCATCCATCCACCC
>OU015752.1:122718957-122742325 GCA_907169655.1 Acomys percivali | reverse complement strand
ATCCATCCATCCACCCACCATCCATCCATCCATCCATCCATCCACCCACCTACCTACCTACCCATCCATCTATCTACCCACCCACCCATCCACCCACATACCCACCCATCCATTCATCCACCCGCACACTCACCTATCCATCCATCTACCCAGGAGGAAAGAAAAAATGTTTGAATTGGCAGAAGCAGAGTAGATTTCTACTGGGTGAAAATGACATGCTTTGAGTGGAAGGTGAAAGTGTCTTAATGCACATTAAGCATTACTTAATATATTTCAATGTTTTTCTTTTTCTCATGACTCTTACTGAAAATATCAGAACTAGGCTTTTCTTTCCTGTTATCTTCCCCCTGAGTTGAAAATTCACACACCAGCTTAGATTTAGTGGGCTCTTTAATCTTGTCTATAACAGCTCTCAACCTTTCCTCCAAGTTTCTGAATTTCACATTACTTACCAACTGCCATGCCTTCTGTTTCTTTCTCCTGGCATATCCTTATCATTACATTTCATTCATTTATGAATTTATTTACTTGTTCCTGCATTTAATTCCTACTGTCTGTCCTATCCTCTGGGGCTTTTGGTGCTAAGATATTCCTCCTGTATTCTACTTCTAAGACATTCATAGGAAATGTCATAAAGCTTTCTGACTTAGTGGCTTGTGTGAGCTAGGCATGGAATAGGTAGATTTGTTTACATCTCATCTCATAATGGCTCCCACCAGACCCAGCATTATATCTGCTAGTGAAACGACCAAACTTTTGGACTAGGTGAAGTGATAGGCCAGCAGCCTCCAGGTGAAGCGGGCCCTGGATGTGCTCGCTTGGCTCGGTGTATTCGTCTCTCTGGGTGCTCTGGCATCTTAGGCTTTCTGCCCTGTGAAGGAATTGAGTGCTTTGCTTTTGCTTGACTTTTTCCTCCATTGTAACCTCCCCTTCATCTACCGACTTGCCATTCAGCACTCAGCTTAGATGTTTCCTACTGGTGAAAAGGTTCCCACCACTCTAAGGCCTAATTCTTGGAAACCTCTTTTTTTTTTTTTTTGGCAAATGTCCCTAGCATGTATCATGTGTTTCTTTGTTGCAGTATTACTCATTTGAAGGGTGTCACCCTGCCCATGCTGTGCATGCCTCAATGGAGGAGCCTTGGCTTCCTGGGTTTCCTTAGCTTTAGCACAGGATAGCCACTGTCCACTCAGTCACAGAGGGTGCTCTCCTGCACACACCGTGCCATGCAGCCGCCCTGTAGACTACATTCCCCAGTCCCCGAAACAGTTCAGCAGGACCCCATTCCCTAGAGCATGTGCTGTTTGCAGCTCCAGGTCACAGATTTTTGGACTCTCTGCTTGCAGAACTGCTCTGAGTGCAAGGAGAAGAGGGCGGCGCACATCCTCTGCACACACTGCAATCGCTGGCTCTGCAGCTCCTGCACAGAGGAACACCGGCATGTCCCAGCCCCAGGGGGCCCACTCTTTTCACGGGCGCAGAAGGGATCCTCAGGTACCAGTCCCTTACCCCGGCTCTGTGCAGAACCCTCAAGTGCCTAGAGAATAGCTCGTTGACCTGCTTCCTAGCCGAGGGAGACAGTGGGGCTGGTTTCTGTGTCTTTTGTAAAGAAAGAATGTCTCCCCCAGTGTCAGAGGAGTGACTCACTCCAGCCTTTCACTGTCGGCCGGGGGTGGGTAAGTGTGGGTGAGCCGGTGCTGGGAGCATGATCTTGAATCATGGAAGCGAGTTGAACTCCTACCTTCCACTTCTATTTAGAGCAGTATGTCTCACATGCAGAGACCTAACAGTCTGGTCCACTCTTGCCTGTTTGTCCATCCTACACTGTTTGGAGCCACACTCTTTTAGAAAGCCTTCTTCTAAGGCCTTTGGTTCTTGGGAGGGTTTCATGTTTGCCAGGCCCACAGGAAGCAGAGTTTGTCACATGAACTAGCCCGAAGCCCAGCAAGGCCGAGGAGCTGGTTTTAGCTCCATCAACACAGGATCCCAGTCAGTGAAGAGGCTTAGGGTCCTTCGGGAGGCTTTCCCATTGTGCCAGAGACCCATCTGGGGCAGGAGCACGTGCCTTCTCCACCTCTGGCAGGTGGTGGGACACTAGGGCCTGAGAGTGTGGGGTTTCTGGGCAGCTGAGCAACTCTAGCTAGGCTAAGCTTGAATTCTTCCCTGTGTCCTGAGTCTCACCATTCCCAAGAGAGACCTCTCTCTCTCTCTCTCTCTCTCTCTCTCTCTCTCGTTTGCATCTCCTCCCCCAAGCTCTGTGCCTGTGCCATGTCCCTCATGGGCCGGGGCTGCTCAGCAGAACTTAACAGAAAGTTCTGCATGAACAGAAGCCCACATCTTCTATCTTCCCTGACAGGGGTGAATGGTGGCTCTGGGGACTTCGCCTTGTACTGTCCTCTGCACACACAGGAAGTGCTCAAGCTCTTCTGCGAGACGTGCGATGTGCTCACGTGCCACAGTTGCCTAATGGTGGAGCACAAGGAGCACAGGTGGGGGCGGCTAGGCTGCTGGGCTGTCTGAGTGGGCGTGGGAGGCTCTGCCTGGCTCTCTGTGAGAGCCTGCCAAGGTGTCAAGATCCACACTCCCTGCAGCAGGGTAGGGTGACAGTCACCTGTAATCCCAGCACTTGGGAGTATGAGGCAGGATGATGGATAGCCCCAGGGGACAGGGAATAGCCCAGGCTACATATCAGAGGATAACTTATATAGTGAAACTCTGTCTCAAGAGGCTGCGGGGAGGGGGGGGGGAAGGGGGGGAGGGGAAGATGCCTCTCCCTGCTCAAGCCAACCTGCAGTGCCTGAATTGAGGTGTTTCCCTTCTCTTGTGAGATGTCTCCAAAAACTTCCCAATGGACCAGGAGACCTCAGTGCCTTTGACTCTCTCAGTGTGTGCCTGATGCCCAGGAGAGAACCTGCCCACTCTCAGCTCTTTGTCTCCTCTCTTAGGTGCAGACACGTTGAAGAAGTTCTACAAAACCAGAGGATGCTCTTGGAAAGCGTGACTACGCAGGTGGCACATAAGAAATCCAGCCTACAGACATCCGCAAAGCAAATCGAGGACAGGTAGCCCAGGCCAAATCCCGCCGGTGTTGAAAATGCTCTGCTCTCCCACCAGATAAGTCCATTGTCCTTAGAGGTCTCAGGGCCAGTGAGGTGTCTTTGGAACATCAGTTGGTGACTGGGGCCAGGCTAGTTCAGGATGACCAGAGTGAGTCTGGGCCAATATTCTGTGCTTTATGACTCAGCCAGAAGTGAGTACCCAGATCAAGAGTGGCACAGTAAGTAGCTTCTGAGAAGAAAATGCTGTTTATTGTGGGATAGCAACAAGTTAGTCATAATCTGTCCATTCATGTTTCCCATACAGATATGTAAGTGGCGTGCTAGCACTGTACACTATCACTGGAATTTTGTATAGGAAGAGGAGGAATTGGGAATCACTAGGTTATTTGGTTCAATTATTATAATTGTTTTCAGCCAAGGCTTCTGTTCGTTTTACTGATGAGGAGACAGAGGTTAGGTGACTTACCGGACCTCACTCACATGGCTAATCAACTCAGAAGCCAGGGCTGTGGTGACATCAAAGCCTATGTCTTTTAAATATTTTAATGAGATGTAATAAAGATCAAGCCTTTAAAAATGTGTTACTCAGCCTTTAATCTCAGCAGAGGCAGGCGGATCTCTGTGAGTTCAAGACCAGCCTGTTCTACCAAGAAAGCCCAGGACAGCCAGGACTCATACACAGAGAAACCCTGCCTCAAAAACCAAACCAAAATAAAAAAAGTATAATTCATTGGTTTTGGCATTTTACAGACTGTGCAATTGAACATTTTTATCACCCCTAAAATCAACAGCAAATATGTTATTGATCACTCCCTTCCAGAGACTCCACTAATCTCAGTTCTCAGAAGCCCCTGGTCTGTACTCTTGTGCTCTTTCTCCCACTTCCTGGAGCATCTTCCTTTCGGACAATGCATCATATGAAATCATAGCCATATATCTCATAGTACTGTGCCACCTGGTGAGCTACTGGGTGGACTTGGCTGTGGACCTGACGTTTACCCAGAGGAAGCCCAGTTACATCATGGGGGCTGAGGAGAAGTCTACTTTCTTTTGGTGCCTGCTTGGCCCTCCTCTCAAGGCGGCTCCCAAGTTTGCTGTTGCTCGGCCAGCAGAAAAGGCATCACAGTGTTTCGTCCCATCATGTTTCTAGGATTTTTGAAGTGAAGCATCAGCATCGGAAGGTGGAAAACCAGATCAAAATGGCCAAGATGGTCCTCATGAATGAGCTGAATAAGCAGGCCAATGGGCTCATAGAGGAGCTTGAGGTACGTGCACGCGGGTGCAACAGGCCAGAAGCCAGGGCCAGGACTCAGATATGCAGCCTTTGTAGCATTTTGCTGCATACTTTATTTTAACATTTCTAGTCTAATTTTGGGAGCGTGGCTTGTTCACGGCTGGAAAACCAATTCAACCTCTCACTGGTGCAATATCTCTCGGGCAGCTGCTGTCTTTAGCTATGCCAGGCTGAAGTCTAATTGCACCTTCTTCAGAAGGTTGTGCACAAGAGATGTAGACGTTCATTCATTCACTCACTCATTCATTCATTCACTCATTTGTATTTTTCTATTTACCCCCAGTCCACATTTGTATGTAAAAATCTCTCACCATCTTGTCCCTTTCTCCATCAGCAAACAGCTCAAGGCTGTTTCCAAAAGTTCTCCTATCAGATGCCATCAGTGTTCGTACTAAAATACCATGGCCACTTGAATTACCAAATAGGTCCATGAATAGCACCAGGAATGCTGTCTTTTCTCTGCTCCAGGGCATTACTAACGAGAGAAAGCGGAAGCTGGAGCAGCAATTACAGAGCATCATGGTTCTCAACCGCCAGTTTGAGCATGTGCAGAATTTCATCAACTGGGCTGTCTGCAGCAAAACCAGTGTCCCTTTCCTTTTCAGCAAAGAGCTGGTAAGAGGAACCCTGTCCCTTCGGCTTGTCTAAAGACTGACCAGAACAGGGCATGATGCATCACAAGGGGAGGGGCAGTCCCTGGAAGTGCATGTTTTGGGGAGGAAAGAGGAGTAAGATTGCAGGTCCAGGTATCCTCCAGACACGGCCATGGTTTTGGGTTAGTAAGTAAATGTCATTTTCCACCAAGTTCCACAGCACAAGGGACCCAGCTGCAGAAATGATCTCATTTCCAGATAACCTGGCCAGGAGGCATTTAGTTCTCACGGATTCAGATATTGCCCTGGGCAGAGCAGTGTGCAGAGATCTCACAGATGGTTACTGGGTCCAAGTTGAGGGGCGAGAGAAAAGCAGGAGTTGAAGAGGATTTGAAGTCTTTGGCCTGGGAGGATGGTGATGCTTTGGAGAGGAAGGAGGTGCTGGGTTTGGCTTTTGGCAGGGTCTTGCTAGGTAGCTCACGAAGGCCTCAAACTTGAGATCCTCCTGTCTCTTCCCTCTGAGTGTAACACTCTAGGCTGGTGGAGGATGAATTTTGAGAGATGATTGCATTGAATCTAAGGTGCCTGGAGGGTATCTGAAAAGATGTTGAAAGAGCTGGTCTGATAGATGGACGTCAGAACTTGAGTCAGGGCTGGGGACTAAGATGTTGTGGCATTACTGGGACAATCAAATGGGAGCTTCATGGAGAAGAGGCCAGCGAATCTGAAACTAGGGGGCGCAGTACAGAGGAGCACAGCTAGAGTTTAGAGAGCAGAGTTCTAACTGAGGTCTGTGCTGGCCATGCTACCGACAGGAGATAAGGGGGACAAGGGCGAGCTGCCTCGAGGTCCGAGGTCCGTGGTGACCGTACAGGGACACTCCAGCACAGTAGGCAGGGTCAGAAGTCAGAGGAGGGGTGTGAACATGGGAGGTGGGGTAGAGATAGGAGTGAAGAGGAGACGCGTAACCTGGGAAGGATGCAAAGCTGGAGGAAACTCCCCCCCCCCCAACTTTTGCACTCCTAAATGGGATAGAGGTTGGCAGTAAGACAGAGAGAGGTGGGTGAAGTGCATCCTGGGAAAGCTGGTAGAAAGTGAGACCCATAGGGCTCTGGTTGGTCTCAGACAAGGGCGGTGCACATAGTTCAGTGTACAGAGTGAAGGGATCTGTGTTGGGAGAGTTTGGATTTCTGTCGTTTCTGAAGACAGGGTCCGGACAAGACTCTGCATAGCTCAGGGTGACCCGAACTTTTGGCTCTCCTGAATGCTGCTGTTATAGGCATGTACCACTCTGCTGGGTTTGTAGTGCCGGGTATCGGCCCTAGGGCTTCCTGTATGCCAGGCAAACACTCTACTAACTGGGCTACAGCCTCAGCTCCCCAAGCAAACTACAAGGTAGTAGATAATAAGAGGGTTGGGGAGTGGGTGGAAGGGCAGGGTGAATGGCCTCTCGTGGAAGAGACAGGTGAGAAAGGAAGTACCTTAAAGGGGGTCTTGAGGGTTCCTTCCAATGATGGGAAACCTAGAACACTGTGGACTGCAGGGGGGCACTCTCAGAGGTCTGGGAGTTGAAGAACATGTTCTGGGGGCGTAGGAGCACCTTAGAATCCTGAAGTAGGTTGTTGGCATCATGGCCTCATGGCTAGAATGAGTCCAGGTAATGAATGGGGTGTAGTAGATATAGTGACTGAGCTGATAGCAGATGGAAGTTGATTGACATTAGAGAAATCAAGAGTGATACAAGTAACATTATATGGATTCAACAGCATTACAGAATACATGTATATACAAACACATACATGCATGCAATAACAATGATGAAGAAGGAAGCTGTGGTGGGCAGTGGTGGCACACACCTTTAATCCCAGCTCTTGGAAGGCAAGGGCAGGAGGATCTTTGTGAGTTCGAGGCCGGCCTGGTCTACAGAGTAGGTTCCAAGACAGTCAAGGCTGCACAGAGAAACCCTATCTCCCAAACAAACAAACAAACAAACAAACAAAAAAGCTGTAAATGTGAAGGAGAGCAGGGAGGGGTATGTGGGAAGATTTGGAGGGAGGAAAGGGAAGGGAGAAATTTTGTAATTAAAATATAATCTCGAAAACAAAAGAAACCAAGGATGGAAACTGTAGATATAACTCAGTCATAGAGCATTTGCTTTGAATGTCCTGAGCCCTGGCTTTGATGATACCTAGCACTCCATAACCCAGATGTGGTGCGTGCAGGAGATGAGAGGTTCAAGGTCATCCTTGGAGAGGTAATAGATTTGAAGAATGCCTGGAATATTTGAGAACCTGTCCCAAAAAGAAAGCAAACTTAAAAAAAAAATCAAGGACTTAAGAGGCCAAGATGCCGATTGAGCCGTATGTAGACCCCAGTGATGGCAGGGTGTGATCAGGTGCTTGCCAAAGCCCTGTGGGAGAGTGATGTGGGACAGCAGGTGAGAGCTGTGGCAGAGGGAGGTGACATCTGGGTAGGATGATAGATGCCTTCCACGCTGGCAGAAGCAGAGCCATGGCCAGCCCAGAGAAGGTCTGCTCAGTGTTTAAAGTGGGTATGGTGGGATTGAATGGGGCTTCCATGCAATTAGAGATCACTTTCAGCCTGGAAGAGATATGAACATAGGAGTTCCAGAGCCTTGGGAAGAGGAAGGGCATTGTCTGGGAAGGTTGGAAGGACCAGGGGGACAGGGAACTGAGACTACAGAGGGTGACCAGAAGCCAGAGAGACATGACTTGGGGTCCTTTAGCCTGTCCCAAGCATGAAGAAGTAGGACTTGTCAGGCAGGCACAGATGCCCAAGTCAGTGACCTTTGGTACTGTTGTCAGATTGTGTTTCAGATGCAGCGGCTGCTGGAGACGAGTTGTAACACAGACCCTGGCTCTCCTTGGAGTATTAGATTCACCTGGGAGCCCAACTTCTGGACCAAGCAGCTGGCTTCCCTTGGTGAGCTGCGACCTTTGACCTGTCAGCTAAGATTAAGCATAGGCAGTCTGCTGCGCTTTTTAGGTGGGCCAGCATATGCCCAAGAGAAAGCACTCTCAGAGACTGCCAGGGATCATGGACCTAAGTGGGGGGGGGGGAATGGGCTGAATAATGGCAGCGTGGGACTGTGCAACACCACCTGTGCTTCCTGTTCTGCCTGAGTGTCACTCATCTTACCTCTGCGCTTTCATTGCTGCAGGGTGACAAGACAGTGACCTTCTTCTCCTGAGTACTGTATGACAGTTCAGGTGAACATGTCTCTGTGTTGACACGGGACGTGTGTGGTACAAAGCTACACACTCCTTTGGGGCTGAAGTGCAAATGGAAGATTGATGGCCTCTTGTGCATTAATCTTGTCTGCTGTAATTTCTGTCAATCAGCCCCCAGGCAGAGTGCAGACAATATGAAGGCGTGCTCCTGTTGACAGCCTAAAGGCTTATTTAACTAACTACCGAGCGCCACTTTGATTTGAGGCTGTTAATCTCATTGAGATATTTTTGAACTTGGCAAATCAATGATACTAGATTTGTTTGTTGTTTGCTTGTTTGTTTGGAAAGGTCTCATGTAGCTTAGGCTGGCTTCCAATTCATTAAGTGACTGAGGGTGGCGTTGAACTTCTGTCTCTCTTGGCTCCACTCCTCTCTTGGGTGCTGGGGTCACAGGTGTGCACTACTGTACCCAGGTTATGGTTCTGGGGATTGAACCCAGGACTTTGCACGTGCTAGGCCAGCGCTACCAAAAGAGCTATAGCCCCAGCCCTGGGTTTAGATTTTTGCTGCCCTCTCCCATTTGGTTTAATTCAGCAGTTGGCCTTGGTTGAAGCCCGGTGCTGAGCACTAAAGGACCAGAGGTAAATCAGACATGCCATCTGTGTTCTCCTCAGCAAGCCTCATCAAAACAATGAGTGAAGGAACGGTAGACAGAGAGAACACTAGATAAGATCTTCTCAGCACAAGGTGACGGGCAGTGCTGGTGCCTGGTGCTGACCTGGCATGGGATCTTCCATCACACAGCCCAACAGTTTCCCAGATGTGCACTTAGAGGCTCTCTGTGTACCCTTTGCTATTTTCCAATACGCTCCCTCCCCAACTCCACGTGGATTCTTTTAGTTAGACTCCGTTGGGCTGTTAGACTAAAAGAATGTAAGGAGTGAGTGGATTTCCCAGTGGGTGGGAAGGTTGATCATTTAGCAAAAGCTGACCCAGTTCCTCAAACACCCATGGTCCTCTAAAGCCATGGTCTCCTGCCATGTTCCTGGCAACGTTCTAGACTAAGTCTCGGAGGTCAGGGAGGAAAGTTTTCTGAATGCTGTGCTTTGGTCCTGGTTGTAGAACATAGCAAAGGGGAGCTACTGTGCTTTGCCTTACCTTTGGGAATCTCTCTATTCTCAATCTCCAGGCTGCATAACCACTGAAGGTGGACAGATGACCCGGGCAGATGCAGCAGCTGCTGCTTATGGGAGTTTACAGAGCCAGTCATCCTTTTATCAGAGTCCCCAGGCACCCATGGCTCAGCAGGATGCTCTCAGCCACCCCCCACACAAGTTCCAGCCTCCAGCACTGTGCTCCTCCTCTGTCTGCTGCTCCCACTGCTCGCCAGTCTCTCCTTCTCTCAAAGGCCAAGTTCCCCCTCCCAGCATCCACCCAGTTCACAGTTTCAGGCAGCCTTCTGAAATGGTGCCCCACCAGCTGGGGTCACTGCAGTGTTCCACCCTGCTGCCTAGGGAGAAAGAGCTGGCCTGCAGTCCCCATCCGCCAAAGCTGCTGCAGCCCTGGCTGGAACCACCGCCTCCTGCAGAACAGGAGAGTACACCCCAGCGGCCAGCACAGCCACTGATTTCCCAGCCTGTGTGCATTGTCCCTCCACAAGACGTTCAACCAGGAGCTCATGCCCCGCCCACCATACAGACACCTTCCATCCAAGTTCAGCTGGGCCACCACCAGAAGCTAAAGCTCAGCCACTTTCAGCAGCAGCCACAGCAGCAGCCCCCACCCCCACCCCCTCCACCCCCTGCACCCTCCCAGCATGCACCCCCACCCTTGCCTCCGGCCCAGCACCTAGCTTCCAGTCAGCACGAGACCCCCCCTGGGCCTGCCTGTGCCCAGAATGTGGACATTATGCACCACAAGTTTGAGCTGGAGGAGATGCAGAAAGATCTGGAGCTTCTCCTGCAGGCCCAGCAGCCCAGCCTGCAGCTGAGTCAGACCAAGTCCCCTCAGCATCTTCAGCAAACCATTGTGGGGCAGATCAACTACATCGTAAGGCAACCAGCACCTGTGCAGTCCCAAAGCCAGGAGGATACCCTGCAGGTGAGCTGTCTCCCAGGACTTCTCAGGGCATACAGCATCCAGTTCCTTCATGTAAGAGTGGTCTCTAAAAAAATCTTTTTAAAAAGATTTATTTATTGATACAAGTGCTTTATCTGCAGAAGAGGGCATCAGAGCACATTATAGATGGCTGTGAGCCACTATATGGTTTCTGGGAATTGAACTCAGGAGCTCTGGAAGAGCAGATGGTGCTCTTAACCACTGAGCCATCTCTCCAGCCCAATCTAAGAGTGGTCTTTAGTTTAGCCATCACACTTTAAAGCTACCGTTGTTCTCTCTTCTCAGCAAAGCTGTGGTGGACATAGTACGTGGTCTCTACAGAGATCTGGCCTGGCTTAGCCCTGTTCCCTGGGATAGCATTGGGAATTTTGTCCATAGATAGTACCATTGAAAACCAAAAGATATTGGGGAGGGATGGGGAAAGAGAGAGAGAGAGAGAGAGAGAGAGAGAGAGAGAGTGGGGGGGGGGGGGGGGGGAGAGGGGGGAGGGGGGGAGGGGGGGGGGGGGCAGGGGAGGAGAGGGAGGGAGGGAAGGAGAGCCAGTTCATGTAGAAACTAGGTGTTAATATCAGGCATCTTCCTCTATTGCTTTTCACTTTTTTTTTTTTTTAAATTCAAGACAGGGTTTCTCTGTGTAGCCTTGGCTGTCCTGGAACTCACTCTGTAGACCAGGATGGCCTCGAACTCACAGAGATCTGCCTGTCTCTGCTTCCCTGAGTACTGGAATTAAAGGCGTGCGCCACCACCACTTGGCTTTCACCTACTTTTTTTTTTTTTTTTCAAAAAACAGTCTTACTGAACCTGGAGCCTTCCAATTTGGCTCAACTGGCCTGCCAGCAAGCTCCAGGGATTCACCTGTCCACACTCTCAGCATTGGGATTATAGGCACACACTGATGTCCTTGGCTTCTTTATGTGGGTTCTGGAGGATTGTGCTCAGACTCTCATGCATTCATGGAAAGCACCAGTGCCTCTCAAGCTCAATAGATGGAACCATCAGACCTGGACCCCTGCCCGGGCCAGGGTAAAGGGGAGCGATATCTCCTAACTGTGCAACCTTTAAAACTCCCTTGCTGGAGAGCTTAGGCATCTCTAATGGGGCAATGGGAGTAGAATGAGGGTGGCATTAGAGTTTAGTGGGTGGTGGCACTCTCAGAATATTCCAGGGATGATTTCACCTTTATTTCATAGCTTCAAATCTAGATGTGTTTTATGTACACATGAGGAATATCATATCAACAGCCATGTTCTGTAGGTGGTGCCATCTGTAGCTGGTAGGTGTGGAGTGGGATTGGTGAGGGCAAGCAGTCTGCCTAGAGACCATGCAGTGTTGAGAAGAGGAGCTACGACTGGGGTCTGGGTCCTTCTGAATGCCACAGAAAAGGTTCCGATCTCTTCTTAGGGGAATATTGGGGGTACTGGATGCTGATCCTCTGTTTTCTCATTTAAGACAATTGAGCATGTTTATATCTTTGGGCTCTTTGGGATTCCGCATCTTAATTCTTTTCTTTCTAGCTCTCCTGTCCCAGCCTGTCTCCCCATCCCTTCTCACATTTTCACAGGGCTGTCTCTCTTAAATCTATGACTACACATCTTCAGAGAGGCTCCAAAGACTTTTGTTTTATTTTAACATAAGGCTTCCCACTCATGCTTCACTATGGATGACTTTAGATAATGCTTCAGGTGTCGTCTCCTGAGGCGTGGTTCCTTTGAAAAGGTTTGAAACAATCCCTGTGATAGCAGAGCCGAATGCAGGGTCTATATCTAAGTACAAAGTGTGTAACAGATTTGAGAGAGTATCTCAGTGGTAGGTTGAAGGCTTGCTACCATGCACAAGACCCTGGGTTAGATTCCTAGCACTGCAACCATGGCAATAACGAAACACACTCAGACTCAAACCAAATTAACCAACCAGCTAGTCAAGTGGCCAGCCAACAAGCCAGCCAAACAAACAAAAAGCCAAGTGAGGATCACAAAATTAGCTCAGAATTATTGGCTTAGGTTCTGTTCTAAGATTTCAGTATTAGGATACACTTTCAGAAAGAGCTTGGATAAGGTGTGTGTGTGTGTGTGTGTGTGTGTGTGTACATCTTTGTGTGGGTGCATGGATATCTGGGGATATGTGAGGGTGTACATGCATGTGTGTATATAGGCTAGAGGTTGACATCAGCTATCTTCTTTCATCACTTGCTGCCTTAGTGTTTGAACAGAGTCTTTCTTTCAACCCATAACACACAGGTTGGCTAGGCTGGCTGGCCAATGAGACTTTCTCTGCCCACTGCCTCAGCTCTGGGGTTCATCCTCAAGTTTTACATGTGTGCTGGGATATGAACTCAGGTCTTCTGCTTTGTATGCCAGCTACTTTACTGATGGTGCCATTTCCCCAACCCAGGTTATTTTCCTTTTCTAGAAAATTTAAGCCATTCATGGTGTGTAAACAGTGACAACGGGCAGGGCTCATTAGTCCCTGCTGCTTCTCCCGGTGGAACCCATCCAGGGTCGTTATTTCTTTTCTAGGTTACAGAGGAGCCACCAGCATCTGAGGGCCCAAAGCCAGCTCTACCTGTTGACAAGAACACTGCTGCTGCCTTGTCCCAGACATCTGGGGAAGAAACTCCTCACGGGGTCACTCCAGTGGACAGCACCTCCCAGAACCCCTCTCCAAATGTGGTGAGAAAGGTACTAACACAGTGTAAAGTGGGACTTGTCAGCTCAGACACCAGGCGTCTTGGGTGAGGCCAATGGGATGCAGGGAGGTGTGCTACCCTTATGCCTTTCCCCAAAGTGAGTCAGCAGTGAAGGTCTTTCCCCATCTCCATTTGCACTCCCTCACGGTCTTGCTGGCTGTCAGTTAGAGTGGAAGGGGGAAAGAGTCAATGTATTCTGTGCTCAGAATGGTGTGTGGTACTTGATGATCTGACTTCACCTTCCTAATGGCTGTCTGAGGTGGGCATTGCCACCAACCAGCTTAGGAAACCGAAGCCTAGGGCCCTATGGCTGCCAGAAGAGCTGAGCGTTACTTAAGACCCAAGGAATAGCCTTTATCCTTTCTTCAGTGTAAGAGGGGGAAGATATTTTATGTGGCGCCCCACTACCCGAAGTTGTTGGCCTTAGAATCAGAACCAGTGGAATTGGTTGGATGCACGGTCATCAGAGATGTCCTTGCAGAGGCAGTTGAGCACCTACATACATGGAGAGCTCTTGAAAATGAGCTATCAGAGGCCTCTTGTCTAGCCACCCTCTCATTTAATAGGCAGTAACCCAGCTCCCCTTCTTACTACAACCCCCAAGCTGTCTACCTCTGTCTTCTTGTCCTCTCCCCTATATCCTCCTCCTCCTAGCTGGACTGTTAGCACTGTGCCATGCTCTCTACCCTACCCGGTGTCTCAGGGTCCTGTTCCTCTTATCGCCCTCCTGGGCCCTGCACCCTCAGTCTTCCTGGTCCTCCCCAAGTCCTGGCTCTAGAGCCTTGTTGGCTATTCTGTACAACTCCAAGCTTGCCTGTCAGCCCCTTAGCATCCCTCTGCCTTGCAGCCTAGCTCTGCTGGTTGTTCCATGTACAACCCCTCATTTTCCCAGGAGTGCTGTGTTTTAGATCAGTCAGTCTCACTGTGCTCAAGAAGAGAGTTTAGAAGAGGAAGCAGTGGCAGAAATGAAATGTTGACTGGAAGCTTCTGGTGACTCTTAAAGACTAGGAAGATTTCTGATACTAGTGGCCTTTTATCTGTGCCTGTCCTGTCCTACCTAGTCTATTGAAAATGCTTTGGTCTACAGGTGTTGCAAATAGGCCCTTTGTAGGTCTTAGTTGTTAGTTGACATCTAATCCATCCATTTAAAAATTTATTTACCTTTATTTTATATGCATTGGTGTTTTGCCTGCATGCAGGTCTATGTGACAGTGTCAGATCTTGGAGTTAAAGACAGTGAGATGCCATGCAGGTACTGGGATTTAAACCTGGGTCCTCTGGAAGAGCAGCCAGTACCATAATAACCACAGGACCATCTCTCCAGGCCCCACCCATTTATTTATTCATTTGACATTAACACATTTTATACACATTCACACAAGTGCATATGTATGTACTAGAATTTCAAATGTTGTAGATGCTCAGCATATACTGGTGTGTAGGGTGGTCCATCTCACTGTGGCATTGCAGTCTGGTAAGAGATAAACAGCTGCAAAAGTAAATGGGTTATGATGGAGTTATGATGGAGTCCAGAACAGTCATTGAGGGGCACCTGCCTGGAGCACTTACCTCTTGAGAGAGGAGGCTGCTCACAGGACCCCTCCTGGAAGTTTATTTTTCACTAAGATGTGAAGAAGTTGGCCTAGTCAGGGAGAAAGGGTCTAGTGGGAAGGAGTGGCAGCCTTGGAAGATCAAAGCTGAGAGAAAGCCCAGGCTTTCTTAGGGGTTTTGGATGAATTGGCTTGGCAAGGACAGGCGATGCACCTGGGAATGAGAGTGATTGGAAAGCCTTGCCTGTTACGCTTGGATTTGGGGTTCAGTGTTGGGGCTAGGGCAGTTGCCTGAAGGATTTTCACCTGGGAGGGATATGTCTTGAATTAAGTTTGAAAGATCATTTCAGCTGGAGATGAGTGGCAGGAGAGACCGGAATAGTACAGAGGAGAGAGGCTGACTGACATGGTAGCCTTCGGAAGGAAGAGGAAGCCAAGATTTCAAGGTTGACCAGATGGCAAGAGCTTTGAATTCAGTGTCTGATCGATGGCAGGAAGTGAGACAGAGAAAGACCTTTGGCTCAATACTGCGGTCTCCCTTGGTCCAGGCACTGAGACCTGGGATAAAGAACATGGTGAAGGGGGTGGGGATGTGGTTTTGGATTGCTGATGTTCTCCCATGGAAACCACGCTAGATGAGCCAAGGCAACAACCATTTTCAGTGTCCAGAGTTCATCGGGAAGCCTGGGACTTGCTGGTGCTGAAATTGGGGGTAGGGAAGTGAGGGAGGGGGAGGGATGGCAGAACCATGCAGGAAACACTGCTTTTCATTTGGGATGGGAGTCAGCGATGGGAGACGTGCATCTATGTCCTCACATATAAAGCATGGAGAGAGGGAGGGAGGGAGGGAGGGAACCACATTCAAGCAACATAGTCATGTTGCGTGTGTGAGTGACTCTGGGACTCTCTGAGTCGTGAGGGGACACTGGGGTCATTCTGGGTAGCTGTAGATCGGCAACGGGGTTGCTTAGCTCTGGTAACTCACTTCTTGTTCTAACTGTTCTTGGTCCTCATGACTGAGGCCGCGTTGTGGATTGGGACAAGGGGCAGGTGGGTGTTTTTATAAGGCTTCATATCTGAGGCTTCCAGACAAGTGTTCTTATCATGGCCTAGAGGGGGCTGTGGGCTGGCAGAGAGGCCTCCATAAGGAAAAGTGCTCTAACTTGAAGGGATTTATTACTTTAAGATGGGGTTGAGTAGAATACAAGAGAAGAAGCTTGAGGATACCATATATTTTGAGCACCACATTACTGAATAATACTTTATATGCATTTTAAAAAAGAACACATTTCCACAGTTTTTTTTTAACATAAGGATTCCACTTTGTGTCTTTGTTTATCCTAGCAATACTATGAGGAAGCCACTTTCTTATTCCCTTTTGAAAGATATGGAAACTGAGACACAGATTAAGTGACCCACCTAAGAGGTATACACCTGCCTGTGGGCAGGGTTAGGACCAGAACACAGGCTTCTGACTCAACTGTGCTCAGTGACTGGGTTCAATGGCTTCTCTGTGTACTGCAGTGGGAGAAAGAGGACT
This sequence comes from Acomys percivali, assembly GCA_907169655.1. NCBI lineage: Eukaryota > Metazoa > Chordata > Mammalia > Rodentia > Muridae > Acomys > Acomys percivali. The sequence continues at coordinate 122,726,294 of OU015752.1, read as the reverse complement.
CCATTTTGGCCTCTCACCTACTGGAATTTGTCTCTGAAGTGCCTGGGGCTTTTCTGGGGCGAGTCCTTAGGATCCAGCCTCCTTTGGTCTTTGTTGTCTTTGGTGAAAATGTTTGGGTCTGCAGCCACTCCTCAGCCTGTGTTGGCCTATGGGTGCCAGGGAAATCTGAAGGTCCTAGACCAGAGGAATTGGTGGCACAGGCTCCTTTGTGTGCATCCCATGCCAACTCTATTGCCACTAGGAGGACTTTGATTAGAGCAGACCACCTATTGCTGCTAAATGATGAAGACATTGCAGCTGAAGATGAGATGTGAACATTCTAGAGAGAGTTTTCTAAAAGGAGAAGCTCTGTGCACTCAGCTTGCCCTGCCACCTTCCGTGCATCTGGCAGGATGTTTTGACTTTAAGCCCCTGGCACTGGCTCAAGTGCCTAAGCTCTGTAGTCTTGGATCAGGTACTCTGAAAAGCGCCATGGTCACCACCCCCTTACATCCCTGGTGAATCTGGAAGACTTTTTTAATGGCTTCTCTTCATACTTTTGAACTAAGCACCCAATGAAGAATACACACAATCAAGGGACCATAGGTACCACAGAGAGCCCAGCTGAGTCCCTCCTCACCTGCAGGTGAGCTCTTGGCTGCACGCTGTGCAGCCCCAGTTCTTCCATACAGCACTTTGAGGTCACAGGGTATTGCACATGGCTTAAGAGAAGCCTGGGTTGTGCTTCCTTCAAATGACACAGAAGCAGCAGGCCTTCCTGTGACCCAGATTATTAAGAGAGATGCAGATGAATGAAGGAAAATGGTTGAGAAGGAAAGCAGTGTGTTATCAAGGCACATTGACACATGACCTCCTAATGACTCTTATAACAGCTCCATGAGATTTACACCAGCCTGTGGAAGAGGAGATTCCAACCCAGAGATGAGAGATAACTCACTTCAATTCTTACTGTAACCCTGGCATATGTGAGAAAGTACATCTTGCCTTCACACCCCTGAAAACACTGGGATCCTGGATACTCAGCCTCAGCAATGATCTTGGAGTCACATAAGATGGCACTGGGAGTAACCAGAATATCCCCAGGGCCTGGTGAAGCTTCCTTGGGGCACGTCCCAGGCCCTGGTCGGCACCTGAGGAACTGTGCTATGACCTACTCTCTTCCTTAGGAGTCAAGCCAAATAATTTTCAGTCGCCTCTGAACGTGTCCCCTTTAAGAAGCTCTCTCGTGGTGTCTTTCACAGACCAAATGTAAGACCCTTGCCCACATCTCCTAGCCCACCAGGAAACAGGCACTTTGTCATAAGCTGAGGTTTCCTCCAGTCCCCTGACCAGACTCTTCAGAGTTGCCAGGGGTTTTTGTGAGTTTCACTCTGCTGGCTTTCACTTCAGACTGACTGAATTCCACTTATACCTTTCCTGTTCCTCCCACCCCAGTCTCCAGGGTCCCCTTTGGTTTTCTCAGATCAAGGCACTAGGCACTTTTTATGACGTTTCTCTTTATCTCCTATGACCCTATTCGACTCTGGTCAGTTGGATGTCTATGTGCCCACCAGAGCAGCCTTCATTCAGGAGCCCCTCGAGGTGGATGAGCACTCACTGACAAGAAAAGCAACAACACTAGGAGTAAAAACCAACAGTTACTAGATTAGGTCTGTTGTTTCCTCACTGCCTTGCTTGGCTGTTTTGTCATCTCCTACTGCTAAGCTAGCCTGCCTATCTGAAGCTGTTGAAGCACTCAGATCGTCTGAGCCCTTAATTCATGAGTCAGCGTACCTCTGTAGGGTGAAATTACCTCTCCTTCCCTGCATCCTCAGCTAGGGTGAGAGCCCTCAGTGTCTGTCGAGGACCCAATTCCCAAGTCAGTGCTCCCTTTCCTACTGTACATCAGCCCAGTGCTCTTTGGTGATATTAACCACTGTGAAACAACCTGAAGCCAGGACTGAACAGGCAAAGCTTTGGAGCAGCAACCGAGACAAATGGCACAAACCCAGGGTGTCATGTCATGTATGGCATCAGAAACTCACACACGATATAGTTTGATCAAGCAAGTTTAGAAACATGGATTTTTAAAAAGTTGCTCCTTTCTTTTTCCTTTTCCTTCCTTCCCTCCTTTCTTTTTCTTTGTAGGGAGGTCAGTTTCGAGACAAGATTTCTTTGTGTAGCCCTGGCTGTCCTGGAACACTGTCAGGGCTCAGGGATTCTCCTGCCTCTGCCTTCTGAGTGCTGAGGTTAAAGGAATGTGCCACCATGCCCACCTTAGGAAATTGCTAATTTTCTATATTCAAGCAATGAGCAGGATAAAATTCGGGAGTTAGGATTTCTATACTGGAAGTTCCCAAGAAACAAGACCACAACTTCACCTGAGGAAAGGCCACCATATGAGATTGTTGAAAGACAAGTTAAGCCTTCCACTCTTTTTTCTTCTTCTTTTAAAAAATTTATTATAATTTATCCCCTCGCTCATATCTTCCCATTCCCACCATCCCTCCCTCCCTCTTCTGCCCTATTCCCCTCCTTAGACCTCTGACAGGGGGTCTCTCCTCCCCCACTGTCTGGCCACAGTCTATCAGGTCTCATCCAGATAGCCTGCATCCCCTTCCTCTGTGCCTGTATGGTGTTGGTCTAACTGGATGTCTACATGCAGAGAATGCAAATAGATCCATATTTATCACCCTACACAAAACTAAAATTCAAGTGGATTAAAGACCTCAACATAAAACGAGATACACTAAATCTGTTAGAAGAAAAAGTGGGGAAGAGCCTTGAACTCATTGGCACAGAAGACACCTTTCTGAATAGAACACCTACAGCTCAGGCTCTAAGATCAACAATGAATAAATGGGACCTCATGAAAATGAAAGGCTTCTGTAAGGCAAAGGACACCACCTTCCACTCTTAAAAGACTCTGAAGCTATCACTGGACTCAGTCTCAGCTGTTCGTTTACACATTAGGCTCCATTTGTTCTGCTTAATGAGGCTATGTAGAGGCGAAAGTTTAGAAGTCATCCATCCCATCCAAAATCATGGTCTTTGTTTTCAAGACAAGTTTCTCTGTGTAGCCATGGCTGTCCTGGAACTCACTCTGTAGTCTGGGCTGGCCTCGAACTCAGAGATCTACCTGCCTCTGTCTCCTGAGTGCTGGGATTAAAGGAGTGCACTGCCATTGCCCGGACAAAATAATGTTATTAAACTGATTCATTTTGTTGTTGAAAAAGTATGTTTTAGATATCTGGGAATGAGTTGATGAGGAACGCCATGCCATCTTCCCTGCTTTATCCCCAAAATGTTATCTTGCTGGAAGAGCCAGAGGCACAATAAACTCAGGACATGTGTACTCTGTGTCCGTTTATTATTTCACAATTACTTCTCACTAGGGCATCAGATTTTTATCCAATGGCACAAAATTAAGACCAGCCAGCAGGTTTCCCAGGCCAGACCAGGATTCCTCCTCTTGGGCCCAGATGGACTTGGGAAATCTGGGTAACCATTCTGTGTCTCAATTTTCCTTCCTGTTAGAGTGAAAGAGCAGTGCTTTCTCTGAATTTTAGGAATACCATGTGGCAAACACTAGAACAGTAATGTCAACACATTGAACTCCAGAAGGAGTCATAGATGGTGGAGAGAGGGTGGGCAGCAGGTTGCAAAGGCTGGGCAAAGGGCTGCATAGGTGACTAATAGAAGAGACAGAAAGTTAGGGGCATCTCAGACAAGGTGGCAAGTCAGGTGGTAAGGACAGATGAGCGCGGCTCACACAGGCAGACAGAAAGGAGCTAGGGCCGGGGCAGAGCTCAGATGCCTGCTTAGCATGCACAGCACCCTGAGCTCCATCCTTAGTGCCTCAGAGAACTGGGTGTAGCAGCCCAGCACCTGAGAGGTGGAGGCAGGAGATCAGAGGCTCAAGGTCATCCTCAGCTACAGCAAGACCCCGTCTCAACAAGCAAGCAATCGAAGCAATCTGGTTAAGGGAGTTAAGAATGGGCTCTTAGGCTCAGGGCACTTTCCCCTCACCCTCTAAAGACCTGAGCTCAGTACCAGCAAATGGTTCTTGGTGTTTTGACTCTTCCTTTCTGAACTAGAAAACAATTTGCTTTCACTTGCAAACCTCGCACGTGCTTTATGAAGTCTGAAGGGTTTATTTGCGTGGTGAAGTTGAGGGGTCAGTGTCCTGATGCTAAGCCATGATCTTGTGAGGCTGTATGGCAGGGAGTGCGCCTTTGCTTTCTTTTGCTTGACCTCTGAACTGCGTGTTGCAGAGGGCAGCCATTCTTATTCCGCCTCGAGTGAGGCCCTGGCCACAAGATAACGCGGCCACGTTGCCAAGCCCTCCTTCAACCCCAGCATGTTCTTTAGAAGCCCTTCCTTCCTTCCCTGCTCTTCTTGCATCGGTGGGACTGCTGTAGCCTCTGGTCACTTGTGGAGCTGGCATCAGAGAACCCTGAAGCCTCTTAATACTCCAGTTTCTTCCTGCACATGAAATAAGCAGTTTTTGGTTTAGTGGTTGGTGGCACTACATTCCAGAGAGACAGAAAAGTATCAAAAATATTTAACATGGTGTACATAAGTTCCAGAAATGCCATGTTTGTGCACACATGCATGGGTGTGTGTGCGTTATTTATTTTATGTATTGGGTGGTTTGTTTGTTTGTGTGTGTGTGTGTGTGTGTGTGTGTGTACCATGTGCATACCTGCTGCCCATGGAAACCAGAAGAGGGCATTGGATCCCATGGGACTAGGGTTACAGATAGTTGTGAGCTGTCATATGGATGCTAGGATTCAAGCCCAGGTCCTCTGGAAGAGAAGCCAGTAGTGCTCTTAGCCACTGAGCCATCTTTCCAGCCCTGCCATTGTGTTTTTATGGCCCTATAGAAACAGGGTCAATGCTGGACTGCTCATAACACTGTTTCTGAGTTCCTTCTTCTTGGAGGTTTTACAGGTTCCGTGTGCACTAGCAGAGCTTTACTCCTGCTGGTACTGGGTGCCTCATGATTGGCTAGAGATGTGGAAAGAGATGCTATAGGAGCAGATCTCCAGCAGACTTGCTTAAAAATAAACTGTGACAATTTGCATAATTCTTTTGTGGCTCAGTCTGCCCGTCCTCTTCTTAGTCTGTCACTGTATGAACTCATGTGTCACTGCATGAAGTGAGAGAGGTGATGTCCTCTGCAAAAGCCTGCTCTTTGAGACTCGGCTCTGCGCACAACTCAAATGATTACGTATTGATCTAAATGGGTTCTGGATTAGCATCAGGGGTCTCACCCAGAGCTTGCTAGAGCATGCACAAAGCCCTGAGCTCAGTCCTTACCACTTTATAAAATTAGGCCTGGTGGCACATGACTTTAATCCTGACACTTGGGAAGAGGAGGCAGGAGGACCAGAAGTTCAAGGTCACTCAGTTACATGCTTATGCAGTTCTCAGTGTCTGTCATGGGCAGATAAAATGGACATCAGAACTACATTAACTATAATAATGTCATATGGAGGGAAGGGAAGGATAGCCCAGCTGAAACAACGTGTTTGTTCTGTATTATAAAGCGCAATGCATCCTTCACCAGATATTCTTGTCTGTAGATAAGGAAGTGCAGCTTACTAGAAAGCTGTGGTAGTGGGCAACCAGGACCACTAGGGGACAGCTCATACCGCAGTGTCTCTCAGGTCCCACAGGTGGAGCACAAGGCCAGCCATAGTCTCACCAAGAGGCTCACAGAAGGCCCTAACGTGAGCACTCTGGAAGTAGCAGAGAAGAGGAGAGGGACAAGGCAGAGCCAGCAGACGCTCTGGAGGACTCAGCCAGTCTCAGTCTCCAGCCAGAAAGCCACTGGATTCCGTCTGGCCTTGGATCCTTCTGCTGGGCTCCCTGCCTAACTTGCTTTGGTTGGAGCATCTTTTCATCCTTGCTCTGTAGCTTTGTTGTTGGGATGTAAAGTACTCATCAAATTGGGACGTCTTTACTAAACACTATTGAACTACCAAGCAACATGCACAAAGCCCACACTTTACTATGGAAAAACAAAAAGTGCTTAAGTCATCTTTTCTTTTTTCTTTTTTCCCCTCTCTGATACATGGTTTCCTCTGTGTAGCCCTGGATAGCCTGGAAATCACTCTGTAGACTAGGCTGGCCTCAAACTCAGAGATATAGGTGTGTGCCACCACCGCCTGACTTAATCATCTATTTTTAAAGCTGAGAATTAAGAATCAGGAAACATAAATTTTAAAGGTTGTTAACCAATAAGAAACAGGGTAGGTAGGGAGAGAAGAGAAAAAGTTGATAACACCAAACAAAATAAAAATGTGAAGGCATGAGAGACAGCAAGGGGATGGAAAGGGAGGGAATGCAGCTGAGGGAAGGATAAAGAAACAATTGCAGAGGGCAGAGAGTCAGGTGCTCAGGCCCTGCCTGCGTGGCTCTGAGTGTTACAGACTGGGACTCACAGCTAAGAAAAGCCCCTTGATGGGCTTTCCCCTTAGGGGAAACACTGGAAGGCTCCTCCGCATCAGAGTGTCACCCGATGGCTATGCAAACTCAGCCAGAAGGGGCCAGTTACTGGCGAAAAGCCAGAAAGACACAAAAGAAGAGAAAGAAACGGTCTTATGATAAATCACCTAACATGTGCCAAGAAAATCCAAAGTGAGTCTAGCAAGGAGTCTGGGTACAAGATCAACACAAAAGCCAATTGTATTTCTATATACAATAAAAAGAAATGGGAAACCATATCAAACACCGAAACACGACTTCATTCCTGTTCCACTAAGGTGTCTGCGACCAAATACAGCAGTAGACAGCCAAGTTTGCCGCAGCAGTGACGTTGTTGTAGGCGTTTGCAGGGGTTGCGTGTTTTGATCTTCACCACCATAACCTCTCAATGGCTATTGTGAGGTTTAGCTGCGGCAGGGCATGTAAAACCCCCCAGCCAATTACCTTGCATGTAATAAATCTTCAGCTCCCCAAAGCCAGTCGTGATTTTAGGGAAAACCCACAGAGTCACTTGTGAGTGTTTACTCAGCTGTAGAATCAACATTCCCACATCATTGTTTTGAAATTTCGATTAGCTTGTTAGGTCACATAGTCACCAGACAATGCTATTGGGTCTAGGAATAAAGTGCGTAAGAAAAAAAAAAAAAAAAAAAGACCAAAGTCTGTGCTTTTGTGGAGTTTAGTTTCACAGGGGAACAGCAAGTGATCAGTGTATCAAGGATGGGCGCTGAGGCCGAAACAACCAGCATTATGGGAGCATCAAGGTCATGGGGACATGGTCTGTGCTAGAGGATGAAAGAACCTTTGTTACCAAAACCCACCACCACCACCACCACCACCACCATCACCACCACAACCACCATCAC
>OU015752.1:122695300-122712193 GCA_907169655.1 Acomys percivali | reverse complement strand
TGTGTGTGTGTGTGTGTGTGTGTGTGTGTGTGTGTGTGTGTGTGTGTGTTAAGGCCCTGCCATGGGCCAAGCCTAACGACATGGCCTGTGGGGACTTATGTGTCAGTCCTTTCCCAGCAGTTTTCCTCTGGCCTGGGAGCCCCAACTGCCTTCTCAGAGTGGCTGGCACCCTTGTGGTCAGAGTGGCTGGCACCCTTGTGGTCAGGGCTGTCTGGGCACCCTGGGTCACCACTGTCTTTACTTCTCACTGAGGTGGAGCCAGGGCACTGTGACACTTGTCCCTTGTGATCTGTGCAGAAGTGTGAGAAGCTGGTCCTGTCCCTGTGCTGCAACAGCCTCAGCCTGCCCTTCCATGAGCCTGTCAGCCCCCTGGTAAGGAGCTCCCCCGACCCCCCGCTGGTATAGCCTGCTGTTCTCCTTTCTGCTCAGGGGACTCCTAGGGGTCATGGCCATCCCTGCTTCTTCCTCTCCCTCACAGCTGCTACTGTCACAGACTTGATTTAGCAAGTGACATCTTTTCATCTTCCTCGTTCTTTTGTTCCTCGCTCTTCTACTCGGTCACTTATGTTCTAACTCATTCTCCATCCTCTCTTTCCTGTGAATTCCTACACCAGTTTTCTCCTCTTCATCTCCTCTCCCCCTTCTCTCCTTCCCCAAGGCTAGGCATTATTACCAGATTATCAAGAGACCAATGGACCTATCAATCATCCGGAGGAAGCTGCAAAAGAAGGACCCGGCTCACTACACCACTCCAGAGGAAGTGGTGTCAGATGTGCGCCTCATGTTCTGGAACTGCGCTAAGTTCAATTATGTATGTTGGGTTTATTTTCTCTATTTCACAGTGACCCCCAAGACTGTCGCAGCTGGGGTGTGGGGTGTGGGTAAGAGAGTCTGGGAGCAAGAGTCCTGGGGTTTGCTATGTTTAAATGCTGCTTCCCAAATGTGGGCTCTAAGCATGGACTCAGAAGGATGGGGCGGAGGTGCTAGTAACTGGCTGACTGTGGGCATCTGCAGCAATCGCTTCTGCTTCATGAGCTGCTACTGAATCTTGAGTCCTAGGAAACTGTGTGAAGCTCCAGGCGTCTCAGGATGAGATTCCTAGAAGGGCAGTCAGGCTGCTTCTCCCCGTGTCCCTCTTGAGGGAGGGCATGGAGGAGCTGGCCTGGCGGAAGCAGGCTGGAACACTTCTGTCTCTCCTCATCAGCCTGACTCAGAGGTTGCAGAGGCTGGCCGCTGTCTGGAAGTGTTCTTTGAGGGCTGGCTAAAGGAGATCTACCCAGACAAATGCTTTGCCCAGCCCCAGCCAGAGGATTCAGACTCTGAGGACGTATCTGGCGAGAGTGGCTGTTCTACCCCACAGGGCTTCCCGTGGCCTCCTTACATGCAGGAAGGCATCCAGCCCAAGAGGCGGCGGCGGCATATGGTAAAGAGCTGCTCCCAGCCCGCGGGCGAGGTGGGTGGGTGACAGCAGGGGGGATCCTGAGCAGCATCCACGTGCTGTGGAGAGCCTAAGATAGAGTGCCATTGATGACCCTTCACTCTCCACCCCTTAGCATGTGAGGAAGGGAGGGCGGTGCAGAGACCACCAACTCTGGTTATCAGAAGCCTGGAATTCCAAGGGGTCCATGTGCCTGCCCAGAGCCCTCTAGCAAGTTCATGGACGTAGGTTGAAGAAGTGTTCTGACCTCCAGCTCAGGACTGGTTATCCGACACCATGATTGTGATCCCCACAGAAAGAGAACTACCTGGGCTAGAGGGACCCTTTTAGCTTCTTGATATAGAAAGGAAGCAGAGAGAATTCTCGTACCATCTGCCTGGTCCCACTGTGTAGACCTCAACCAGCAGTCTCCTTCCTTCCCTTTTGAAATAAGCTCTTGCTACGTAGCCATGGCTGGCCTTAGACTTGTGACAGCTGTCCTGCTTCTTCCTCCCAGGTGCTAGGATTACAGGCATGTGCCACCACATGCAGCCACTGTTGAATGCCACTGAAATGTGCTGCTGGCCTCCTGTGTGCCAGGGCCTGGCCAGCACCCCCTGCACTTGTGCATAGTGCATAGTGAGCTCTGCTGTCGCATTTCCAGGGTAGAGTACGTCAGCTCTGGGGAGCCCCAATCCTGACTCTGGTCCCTTCAGTTTAATACATCAAAATTTGACTATTCTGATTTTTCCTTTTGTCTTAGGAGAATGAAAAGACAAAGAGAATGCCGTTCCGCCTGGGCAACAGCATCTCGCAGGTGTGAGAGCTGGAGGAACTGGGGCACTCTGGTGGCTGATGTCCCATCCTCTCCACCATCCCTTCCCATCCTTCAGCTAATCCTCTTCAGAGTGTGGCTGTGAGATGAGTGTTGCTGAGTGTGGAACACTCCCTTCATTATTTGCATCTCCAGCATTTATTTGGGAGCCATAGTGCATCCATCATAAAGAAGATTGCAGTAAAACAGGGAAGAAGGAGGTGTTGCTCATTGCCAGAGTGATTGGACATAGAGGTTCTGTGCCTCTTCAGGCTCAGGAGGACCTGGCTTCCTTGATGACCTCTCTCAGCTCACCTCTCCGTGGCCAGTGTTCAGGAGCACCGTGGGTATCTGAACTCCTGGCTTAGATGCGGGTATAAGAAAGGAAGTGAGGCTTGGGTCTATGGCAGACCTGTGGTCCCTGTCCCAGCACAGCCAAAGACTGTCACTGCTTGCCTTTGCTCGTCCTTTTGGGACAGAGGTATCTGCCACTGGCAGAATAATGGAGGCTTCTCTAGGCTCTAGGCCTCAATTGGTGCCTATTAGGGTTCTAACGGTTTTCAGGGTATTTGCTTTTCATGTCCCCTTTCTCAAGTAGGTCTTAGGTGGTCACTGTGAAATGTGTGGTTTGGCACTCTTGGCTGAGCTGGGTGGCAGTGCAAAGACCGGTTTCTACTCACAGCCAGAAGATGCCAGGTTCAGAGTCTGTCCCTCTGTGTCCTAACACTGAGCTAATAGCGCTCCAGAGCCTGCCTTCCCAGAAGTGACTGTTACGGGATCCTCTCTATCCAGACATCTGCATCTTGAGTTCTACTTGGGACAAGCATGCTGTGGTGTCTGCTGCAGGCACAGAGTTCCCTGGCAAGAGTGACCCACAGTCAGTGCAGTGCGCCAGGCCTCTCTTGCCTATGATTACAGTTCTTTACTTTTTCACACAGCCAAAGATCAGAACTGTGGCCATGCTGCTCTCATCCCAGAAGCAGCCAACACTCTGTTACCTTGGTGGGTTTTTTGTTTGTTTGTTTGTTTGTTTGTTTTTGTTGTTGTTGTTGGCGTGGGGAGGAGGCTTCAGTGTCTGGTAGGAGTCTGCTTAGGCATTTATAGGCTCAGGGCTGAGAAGGGGAAACTTGAGAGGTGAGAAGCCAGGATCTCTTGGTGACCCTGAGGTAACTCTGGGGTTGTAGTTCTCACAGAATGTTGAAAGACATTCTGGAAGCCACGGAAATAGAGTGGCGGCACTAGAGCTGCAGGCTACGCTGTAGAAGGCAGGGTGTTTGTGAGGAAGCTTCTGAGACACATACAAGGACAGGCTTCTTCCCAAACAAGGGCATGGTTGAGGAGGGACCTACTGATTGTATTTTGGGGGAGCTATGGACCTGGCAATCCAGTGGTCTGGTCCCGAGGCATGGCATGGCTGATTTCAGGGCCCTCTCAGGCTGTGGCTTTGTTTTTGAGAAGAGTTTAAGGAAGTGACTGTTCACAGGGCCTTTGCTGGGAAGCAATTTTCATTTTACCAGAAAACTTTTCTTTCTTCCTGTAAACCAACGAAAACACTCAATCCCTTCTCCATTGGACGGAGGGAGCAGCTTCACTTTGAAGCAAGTCCACCCACTACCCTGTCACTCAGCAGTGCTGCTGCAGAGCTCTCCTTGGTAGACGGGTAGACCGGCTTCCGGCTTCCGGCTTCTGTATCCTGCTGTTTGGTTCCTGGCAGCCAACTCTTGAGTTGACTTTTTGTTAGGTAACTGTTGAGAGCAGACTTCGCTCCTTGTGTTCACAAAGCTTTTTCATTGGAGCTCAGGCTGTTTCTCTTGTTATTTTTGCATCTTTTTCTCTGATTGGTCTGGTGAGGTTCCTTCTGTTCTTACCTTCCTAAGTCCTGCCTTTGGGAAGCTTTCCTTTTTGTGGCCTGTATTCCTATCACTTCATGGTGTTTGGCTCTGGAAAACCACTGAACACTGTGATAGCCTGAAACCCAACATACAGCCTTTCCTGGACCGGCTGGGAGACTGTGGCCATAAAATGGAAAAGCCTGGTTCAAAGCTTGGCTTCTCCTATGTTGCTCACAGCTTGAATGTGTCATGTTAGAGCAAGGACCAACTTCCAGGCCCGGAGATATTGGCAATGTGGTGGGTACTTCCCTGCTCCTTTCTCATTTTAGAGCCACTCTGAGCAGAGCAGATAGGAAGAAGGATGCTGTTCTCTTCAAGGGTACGAAGCTCTGGCCCATCATTCCTCCCACACTGCTTAGCCGTGGAATTCCTCCTGGAACCAAGCTTTTAAAGTCATGTTTAAAAAAACTTTTTTTTTTTTTGCATGCAAAAAAACAGAACTGGAAGTTTAAAAAATTAAAAACAAAACCAAACACCTAATCACTATGTAGCTTTTGATCTTTGGCTCTTTAGCGTTTTCACTGGGTCCTGCAGTGACTCACTCCCATATGGTCCCATCGTAAGGTCAGTCATGGACAGAGTCAGGCGGTGGGAATGCACTGGCTCCTAGTTATTATATTGTCGTGTGCAGCTCGAGAAGATAAGCTTGTTTCTGGCTGTGCTGAGAAACCCCATAGTAAGGTGGCTTCAGTGGACAAAGGGATTTTAGTGCAAAAATTGATACAGGATGAACTCGCACGGCTGAGCCTCCTGAATTCTAACAACAGGTGCAAACCTGCTGTAGGAACCTGCCTTAATGGCAGCCACCAGGCCCTCCTTGGACTTTGCTCCATGTGAGGCTTTGTTGGAAAGCCAGCAAATGTTGGCGTTCTGGCCCTAGTTTAGCCACAGGTCTTTATATGCCTCTTAATGTAGGCCCCTCTTTTTTCTGGACTCACTGCACTGGTCATCGATTGAACTTCTAAGCTGAGTCTTGGCCCCGTGCCTCCTCTGCTCCAACCCGGCTCACTCCTGTGCCCGTCCTCCCTCCCTCTGCCCATCCCCACGGCTGTGTCGGTCTCTCTTTGTCCAGACTGAACTCTTCTCCAGGTTTCCTCCTCTTCCCAGACCGAACCCAGGTTCAGAACCATCACATAGGTTCTTATTAGCATCTGGAATTTTCCTAACCTCCCCAACTTCCACTTTCTCCATTTTCCACATCAGCCTGCTTTCTGTTCCTTTTTGGCTTCTAAGCGTGGCAGCCTCAGTATTGATTGGAAATTTTTGGAGTTGGTGTTACTCTTCCTTCTGTTTTGTGTCCATCTTTGCTGTTAACTGGCAGCTCACCATGTGCTTCACTGAAGAGAGCTCCTACGGCAAGGGCTTCGTGCCATTGCCCTTCTTCCTGCTGACCAGTGTGAGCATCCCGCCTCACTTCCTTCCCCGCCCTTCTACGTCTGTCTTTTCTTATCCGGCTACATTTTCCAAGGCCCTGCTTTTTCACTTCCTGGGCTCTGTAGGCTCTCTCCATTGCTTACACTCAGCCTATCAAAGTTCTCTCAAGATTAAAACAGAAATGTCACATTTGTGTCATAGACCTTTCCCCTTGTCCATCACTTTCTTTCTTCCTTCCTTTCTCTTTCTTCCTCCCTCCCCCCCTTTTTTTTTCTTTTGGTTTGGTTTTTCAAGACAGAGTTTCTCTGCATAACAGCCTTGGCTGTCCTAGAACTCTCTTTGTAGACCAGGCTGGCCTTGAACTCACAGAGATCTGCCTGTCTCTGCTTCCCAAGTGCTGGGACTAAAGGCATGTGCCACCATGCTTGGCTCCCTTCATTTTTCTTTTAAAATAGACAATTTGGCTGGGTGTGGTGGAATACATCTTTAATTCCAGCACTTGGGCGTCAAGGACTAGAACTCTGGGAGTTCAAAGCCAGCTTGGTGTACTAGAGAGTTCCAGGCCAGCTAGGGCTACACCGTGTCTCAAAAAAAACTACAAAAGAATATTTTTCTTTTATTCTTCCTCTTCAGTCCTCAGTAGATAATCATAGGAGGCACCAAGTGACCATGCAGTTGCCAAATGAAATAAATGCCTTTCACTTCTCAACTGGAGGGCCTCACAGTGTCTCGGTCCATCCATCTTTCCCTTCATGCCGCACTCTCCTCACTTGTCTCTTAGGATGTCCTGGGTTGATACATCTGCTTTATCTTGTTTGAACCTAGACAGAGGGATGTGCCTCTCCTGTCCAGGGCAGGGTAAGCAACAAGAGATAGCCCCTCCTGCTTCCTCCTCTCCATTTCCTGTGAACCCCTTCTGCCTGGATCTGGTTCTCCTCTGGTGAGCTTGTTCATAAGCACCTGCAGGGAGTTCTGCATCTGAGCCCTTCCCTCTGTTGCTCCCGGGAGAACATAGAAAACAGACGTGCTTGTTAAGAGCCCCCATCTCAGTCAGCCTAAGTGGGGACTAGATTTTGCAGCGTGCCACCTGCCATCTGGCTCAGCTAGATTCCCAGGTTGGTAGACAGCTAACCACTGTGATCCATACCAGTTGGAACCTGCCTCAGTCAGCAGTAGGCAGGAGAGTACTGGCAGGGTGGGTCTGTCACCATGACCTTGCTGAGGTGGGGGAGGGGGGTCTGAGCAATGTTGTGGTTTCTCACTTGAGCTGAGTCCCGCCCCCCCCCCCCCCCAGGCCTTTCTCATCGGTGTTGATTATCCCCCATCTGCTTACTTTAGATGTTACAGGTGCTAGAAGGCAGATGTAGTTGCTTTCATGGAGACATTGTAGAAGGATATTTGACTGGAGTTTGAGAATCTCAGTTTTGGCCTTGTCAATGATGGGAGGTGTGGCCTTGGGTACAGTTAGGATTCTCTCAGATTCTACAGCGCTAAAGATGGCAGCTATGATTCTAACTATGAAGCCCAGGCCACAGAGGGACAGAGGAACTCTGGGGGTGAGGACACAGCTGGAGACGTCCCAACCAGACAGGGCAACAATCTCTACAGGCCAAATTGTGCTGCTTTGAAGAAAGTCTTTATTGGCTGGTGCTGCTGCTTGAGCCATATGCCCATACCTCGAGCTGTATGCTTCTCGGGGGTCTGGACATGTTCCTCCTATGTCTTTCCTAGGCATGGTCATTTGATCCAAAGTGGCTAGGGGCACAAGGAAGGGATTTAAGGGGAAGCATCATTGATTTTAAATGGACATCACATTCAAAATCAAATAAAAGATAGCACTTTCCTTTACCAGCAACTGCGTCTAGAGTGTTTGTTGGTGAAAGCTGTTGAACCTGCCTCATATCCTTTTGGAGCCTCAGTTCCAACATCAGGAAGAACACGGGCTAAGGAAAACTGTCTGGAAGGGGCAAGGAGGAGAGTACAAGCTGCTCCCGCTGCAGGGACACACCCTACTACTCCTCACAAGAGGCCTGAGGAAAAATACATTATGAGAACCTCCTTCTCTCTGCCAGGCAAAAACACCTCTAGAAAGTTCTCTGTAGCCGGACATGGTGGCTCACGCCTTTAGTCCCAGCCTTTCTAGGCCAGTCTGAGCTATATAGTGAGACCTTGTCTCAAAGCAAATACTAAATCAAACAATACCCTCGTCTCAAAGCAAGCACTAAATCAAACAATACCCTCAAAACCAAGCTGAGTAAATGTGTAAACAGAAACAAAGGTAAGTTTCTTAATACAGTGATCTTCCTCATTGTCTTCTCTGTTCATGCTGCATCAGTTTCTGCAGTTTGGTGGGGATAGTTTGCGGTGAATGTAAAGATTTTCTTTCATTTGGACTGAACTCTGAACCCCTGTACTACTTAATTTTTGTTGACTTGACATAACTAGAGTCACCTGGGAAGAGGAACGTAAATTGAGGAATTTTCTCCATAAGACTGGCCTATGGACATATCTGTGGGCCATTTTCTTGATTAATGATTGAATTGGGAGGGGCTTAGCCCACTGTGAGCAGTGCCACCCTGGGCTTGTGGTCCTCCATTGTATAAGAATTCAAGCTGAGCAAACCACGATGAACAAGTCAGTAAGCAGCGTTCCTATTCGAGTTCCTGTCCGACCTCCCCTCACTGATGGACTGTGGTGGGAAAAATTTAAGCAAAATAATCCCTTCTCTTCCCAAGATGGTTTTGATCATCAATTAAGGCAACTCCTTTCCTATTTTTGGTGGCTTCCCCACCTCAGGAATTGTGGGTAGCACACAGCCACTCTTCACTGTAGAAGCTAACTAAATACAGGGACTGGGAGGTGTCTCACTAGGTAAGGTGCTTGCTATGCAAGGACAAGCACCTGAGTTTGGATCCCAGCACCCATGCAAAGCTGGCCATGCCTGGCTGTGTCTGGTATCTCTGTGCTGAGAGTGGGTAGGGTGGAGACAAGAAGATTGCTGGACTGTATTGGTCAGCCAACCTTCCAGAATTGGCAAGCTCCAAGTTCACTGAGAGATGAGAGAGAGAGAGAGAGAGACAGAGAGAGAGAGAGAGAAAAGAAGAAGGAAGAGGAGGAGGAAGATGAGGAGGAAGAAGAAGAAGAGAAAAGAAAAGAAAAAAGAAAAGAAAAGAAAAACAAGATTAAGGAAGACACCAGCATTTGTCCTATCTGGCCTTCACACATCCACACCCACATGAACACGTGTATAAACTTACGCCCTCCCACCCCCCCAGGAGTGGGGAAGAGAAGGACAGAGAAAACACTAAACACTTTAGAATCTTGATTTCCAAACATCTCTTCAAGCTACTGGTCATAATTTAAGAAGTAAATAGGATCTGGAAAAACGGTTCAGTGGTTAAGAGTTTATATTGCTCTTCCTTAGGGTGGAGTTCCAGTCCCCAGCACCCACATCCAGCCATTCACAACCTTTGGAAACCCCATTTCCAGGGTGCTGGTGTGGCTTTTGTGAGGCAGGGTTTCCATGAGCAGTAGTGCTGGTGGCTGTGATGGCTCCTTCAGCAGAGCAGTTCTGTACAGGATTCCAGGAATTGTTCCCTGGTCTTGGTGGAGCTCCAAGCTTAACTCTCCAGCAATCTTGATCTGCAAACTACCTAAAATACCTTTTTAATAAAATCATTTTCTGCTTAAATTAGTAAGAACTGGCTTCTGTGTCTTGTACCTAAGCGCCCTGGTGCAGAAACCCTGAGAGTCTGACAAACGTCGTGGACGAACTCTTGAGCTCCAGATCTGCACGCCCCGTGACAGCTGCACGCTCACTCCCCTGACATGCTAGCCCTCCCCTCTAATTTATTCCACCTCTCACCTTGCCATAGCAGCCAGGCAAGGGGGAGGAAGGTGAGAGTGTGCTGTCGGGTGAGAGAGCTCATGCTTTTAATGGGTTTTAGTGCTCCAAGGGGGGCCAGGAAATCTCGGCCCTTCCTCTCCCAGACCTGCCAAGAGGTTTCCTCCTCTCCTGTGCTGCTGTCTGCTTTGTCCTCATCCAGTTCAGGGTTATTTCTCTAGGTCTTTGGACACTGAGCCTTTGCTCCTTCATTCCTGGTCCCATGGCAAGCTTCTAGCTGATCCTCTCTGCCCCACACACAGCCCCGCTGCATGCCCTCTGCCTCCATGCCTGGCCTAGTATCCTGGCACAAGAGAGCTTTTCAGGGACTATAAAAAGTCCTGAAAAACAAGAAAAATATAGAACGAGGGCTGTTGAGGTGGCTCTGTGAGTAGAAGCACGTTTCCTTCAGTCCTCTGGACTCACATGCAACTCTCAAAAGTTGTTCTCTGACGTCCACATTCATGCTATGACATGTGTGTACCCACCCCCACACATACCCCCACATACTAAATTAATGTAATAAAAAATGGAGTGAATCATGAGTGAATGGTAGTGTTGGACTAGAACCCAGCCGCATGGCACAGGAGTCTGTAGTCTCTTCTTTCAAGTGTCTGAGACTGAAACTTCCTCTTAGCTTCAGACAAAGCATCCAGCAGGTGTGACAAACTTCTTGGCTCATAGTCTGTTGCAGTGCGACGACAGTCCCGTAGATGGCGCCCGAGGCACTTCCTTAGCTCCTCTGGAAGGCAAGGGGTGCTTGGTAGAGAGACTGCCGAGCAGCAGGGCATTAGCATAGTCTTAACCTGGCTCCCCACGACTGTTCTGTTCCTTAGTGTCAAGGGAGGAGAAATTACAGAGTAGATAAATCAGATAACACCTTGACTGTGTGATCAAAATTGCATTACCAGTCAGCAACAGACGAACACACTGTGTGTGTGTCCAAACGTGGTACCCTGCGGAAGACACAGTATTTCCTACACAGGAATGTCCAGTGTCTTGTGACTGAGAATGAATGACCTGAATTAACCACAGGAAAAAGAAATCAGAAAAACAAATGCTATATTAAATGAAGGCAGGAGACAGGAGACTGGATTTTTAAAAAAAATGTTTTATGTTTACTGTTTTTAGTTCTCTCTCCCCGCCTCCCTCCCTCCCCCCCTCTCTGTGTGTGTGTGTGTGTGTGTGTGTGTGTGTGTGTGTGTGTAAATGTGGATATGTGAAGGCATGTGCATATGCTTGGATCGCCCTGAACTGCAGTTACAGGCTGGGAGCTGAACTCTGGTTCTCTGGATGATCAGAACATGTGCTTAACCTCCATGCCATCTCTTTTAGCCAAATTATCCCTGTTGTTAGAGGAAGAAAAGTTAGGAAAATGTTCCGTTCTAATGGAGGCTAGAGAGACATGATGACTGTGGTTAGTTTTTGTCAACTTGACACAAACTACAGTCACCCAGGGAAGCCGGAACCTCAGTTGAGGAATTGTCTTTATCAGGTTGGCCTTAGTACAAGGGCTATTTTCTGGATTCATGATTGCTGTGGGAGGGCCCAGCCTTCTGTGGCTAGTGCTACCCCTTGGCTGGTGGTCCTGGGTTGTACAAGAAACCAAGCTGAACCCAGGCAGTGGTGGTGCACGCCTTTAATCCCAGCAGTTGGCAGGTGGATCTCTGTGAGTTCGAGGCTAACCTGGTCTACAAAGGGAGTCCAGGACAGTCAAGGCTACACAGAGAAACCCTGTCTTGAAAAACAAAAACAAAAACAGAAACCAAGCTGAGTAAGCAATGGAAAGCAAACTGGTAAAGGGCATTCCCCCATAGTCTGCTCTGGCTCCTGCCCTAACTCCCCTCAGTGGTAAACTGTGACAAATAAACCCTTTCCTCCTTAAATTGGCTTTGGTCAGTGTTTTACCACAGCAACAGAAGGAAAACATAACAATTAAATGCAAGATCTAACTCCAGACTGGGTCCTGTAATGGAGGAGGAAAATTACCCTAAAGGATGTTATTGGGTCAATTGATGAAAAAAAAAAAAAAACTTTCCTGCACTGCATTGGCACCTTGATCTGAATGTCTGGCTTGGTGCCAACACGACCCCATCCTGATTGCTATACTTTAATAGTGAGCTGTGCATTTGAGAAGTGTGAATCCTCCAGTTTGCTCCTCCTCCTCTCCCCCCCCCCCCTTTCTCCTTTTCCTAAGACTGCCTGCTCTGGTCTCATTTCATTTTCATATGGATTTTAGGATCAGATATCAATTTCAACAAAAAGAGACTAAAGCTTTGGACAGCAATTGCATTGTCCTTGTAGATCTACTCGGGGAGCCCTGGCATTTTAATCATCCAAAATGTCCACTCAAAGGGCTCAGTATAGCTGGGTCTTGAGGAAGCCCTAGTCCCAGTTTTCTGAGATAGCGCCAGATAGATTTCCAAAGTGGTTGTACTAGTTTGCATTCCCACCAGCAATGAAGGAGTGTTCCTCTCTCTCCACATCCTCACCAGCATGTGGTGTCGCTTGAATTTAAGGATAGCAGGCTACTAAGAAGAGACTTGATACCCTATGAGCATATACAGGGGGAGGAGGTCCCCCTCAGTCACAGACATAGGGGAGGGGAGTAAGGGGAAAATGGGAAGGAGGGAGGAATGGAAGGATACAAGGGATGAGATAACAATTGAGATGTAATATGAATAAATCAATAAAATATATTTAAAAAAAACCAAAGGGTTTAGCATGTACCAACCTGAACTCTAATTAGCTTTATCTGGTGAAGAATGCTGGGCCAGACATTCAACACCAATCAGAGGCACAGAGTATATGGAAAGACATTTATGTCACTTTGAGCTGTGATGATAAGTTCTATTTATAAGCTATGTGTTGTATTTGTTAACTGAAAGTGGAAAGACTCTTGCAGACTTCTAGAGCCTACTAGAAAAAATGTAGAGCCAGGCATGGTGGCACACACCTTTAATCTCAGCACTTGGGAGGCAGAGGCAGGTGGATCTCTGTGAGTTTGAGGCCAGCCTGGTCTACAGAGTGAGTTCCAGGATAGCCAGAGCTGTTACACAGAGAAACACTGTCTCAAAAAACAACAAACAAACAACAAACAAAAAAATTCCACTAGGAAAAACTTACATTTTGAAGTACACATTTCCAAATACAAGTCCCATTTAAGAAGCTTAATAGAGCATATAATAATCTAAATATCTCTGAATTTGCTACAGCAGAAAAATGGAGTGGTTTCTTGTAATATAAAGGCTCAAGCGTTTGTCGTTTCGTTTTTGTGCAGTACTGGGGTTAGAAAAGTACTTAAGTAACGTGCTAACATATTTTGAATAACAGATAAAATTTAATTAATGCATTAATCAGCTGGGTTTGGTTGCACAGGCTTTATAGTCTCAGCACTTGGATGGCTGAGGTGGGGGGAGAGGGGGAGGAGGAGGAGCTCAAGGCTAGCCTTAATTACATAGTGTGAGGTCAGTCTGGGCTACAACAGATCTCCATCTCAAGTAAAACAAACTAAACTAAACACACACACACACATACACCACACACCACACACGAGAGAGAGAGAGAGAGAGAGAGAGAGAGAGAGAGAGAGAGAGAGAGAGAGAGACAGAGACAGAGACAGAGACAGAGACAGACAGAGAGACAGAGAGAGACAGAGAGAGGCATCTAAATAACACAAACTCTGGTACCTTTATCAGCAGGGTCAACAAAGGCTGGAGCAAGCTGTGCTGGTTGCTCCTGTGTTCATTACTCTGACATGGTTCAATTCTGTCTTCTCTTCCCTAAATGTCAGCAATTTGATGCTCCGCGGTAGCTGACATTACCCTGGAGTGTTTAAGTAAATGGCAATATAATACTTGCTGCCACTGGTGACGTTAATAATTACAGGAACAGGAGGAGAACATATTGTGGTGTTGAGGTGACCCCTGGAATAGAGCGAGGCCCTTGGCAGTGTCTAGAGTTTGTTGTGGTCATGGTGTTGCAATTCTTCACCTTCCTGACAACTGAGGACTTGGACTCTGGTAACCAGCCATAATATTTAATGTGGCTGCCTTGAGCTACTCGAATAGTGTGAAAAATGTTTTTGCCTGGCAGAACACCAAGGGTTTCCTAAGAGAATTCAGGATGTTTGTGTGTACTGTACAGACTTGTGAGTGCATCACTTTCCTGTGTAGCTTCATTGGTCTATAAATGCTAGTGACATTTGCACATTGGAGATGAATATTTGTCTATTTATCCATTTCCTTCTTTTCTTTCTTTTCTTTCTTTCTTTCTTTCTTTCTTTCTTTCTTTCTTTCTTTCTTTCTTTCTTTCTTTCTCTTTCTGAATGGCAAGGCTATGCCCTCCAAGGCACTGAAACAAGCAGAAGCCAGAGAGGTCAGGTTCTTAATATCTTGCTACTTCTAGTAAGGCCAAAAAAAAAAAAAAACCCAAACCAAACCAAAACAAAAAAAACCCTCAGTATGCAATTGAGGCTGACCTTGAACTCCTGATCCTCCTGCCTCAGCCTCTCAAGTGCTGAAAGTAGAAACCGGTGCCACCAGACCCATCGATTTATACACTAAACCTTATCTACTATTCAAAATTAACTCAGAAAAGGGTTAAATATCCTCAACATTGAACCAACAAAAACATAGTTAAAAGACCCTATAAAATATCACTTAAATTTTTTGTTCTCTAAGATAAACGCAGAGTTGTTTAGAGTGTTGTATTAAGTTTTTTTTTTTTGAATGGGAGCTTATTTGAAAAGTATGTGATTCAAGATTTAACTTTTTCCTAATGAGGTTTTGTTTTGATTTCTGTTAGGCTCTTCCATTCTAGATGGTGTTTGTGCTGGCAGACACGAAACAGGGTGTCACAGTGTCTTTATCTACTGAGTCAACTTGCTAGCTCCTAACAGCATTTCTTCATATAGGTAAATGGAATAAGGCTGGTGCTAAAGACTTGCAATAGGCAAAGTTACAAAGGTGAAGATAAAGTGTACAAGCATACAGCTTTAACAAGTTTGGAGGGTGGCAGCAAGAAGGCTCAGTGGGTAGAGAATGCATCTGAATTTAAACGTTTGAACCCCAGATCCCACAAAGTGGCAGGAGAGAACTGAGTCCTGAGAGTTGTCCTGTGACCTCCATATGAACACAATGGCAGAGGTGCATGTTCATATGCACACAAATAATAAAATTTAGTAGACACAATTTTGTAAGTGTGCACATGTGCCTATATGCATGCATTTGTGCGTGTACGTGTGTGTTTAGGCCAGAAGTCTGACTCTGATGTTGTTCCTACGAAGTGTCTACCTTGGTTTTTTGACCCAGGACCCCTCACTGCTCATTGGCCTGAAACTTATCAGGGTATGAGAGCTGGCCAACAAGTCCCAGGGAACCTCCTGTCTCTACCTCCTCAGGGTGGGATTATTAGTGTGCCCAGTTTTCTTAATTTATTTTATTTTTTGGGTTTTGGGGATCAACCTCAAATACTTATGCTTGGACAGTATTTTACCAACTGAACTACGTCCCCAGACTACACACAGCATTTTTTGATGGTCTGACCCAACTCAGAATAAAGTGTAGCTCACTGGTTCCCAACCAGTGCTCGAAACACACATCTTCAAAATTGGGATTTATTTAATCAGAATCTGAGTGTATAATTTGTGAATCTACATTTAAACACAAAATAAAGCAAAAATAAAGCAAAGCAAAAGGAACTTCCTGTAGATGTCTCTGATGCTTAGCCAGTTTGGGCATCACTGGCTGTGCAGGGAGGACTCCTCTGAGTGACTTTCCAACAATTCTTCCAGTGTTTTCCTGTAACCAGGCTTTGTCAGAGGTTTGAAGTTATTTATTTATTTGTTGGAAGGGTCTGGAGTGTAAAAGGCTTCACAGTGGTTTATTAAAGACAGGGCCACGCATGTCAGAGTTCAGTGGACAAGAGAGTTTACCTCTTCTTCTAGATAGTGCGGTAGAACACTCATGCTTGGACTTAGGCTTGGATGGATAGTCACGCCATCTTTCCATAGGCTTGGATGGATAGTCACGCCATCTTTCCATAGGCTTGGATGGATAGTCACGCCATCTTTCCATAGGGGCAAGGAGGACATGTAGGGGAAAAATTCTCACGTGTCTTTCAGACTCTTGTTAGACAAGTTTGGTAATTTTCCAGAACGTTGCCTGGCCAAGATTCCAAAGTTCTATAATATAGTACATGGCGGGGTGTATTTGTGTTTAAAAAAAAATGGTTTGCAAAATGAAGTTACCAACCACTCATGACCATCTTTAGTATTTGTTTTTTGTGGGTTTTTTTGTTTTGTTTTTTTCATGAAAGGAACAGGATGAACGAAGCACTTGCCAAATGTACACCTGTAAGCAATAAAAATTAATTGCTCTGCTGTACTGTTACTGGCTATCAATCACCTTAATTTTAGAAGACATCTGCCTTGAATAATTATGCTAGTCCGAGTAGAGTTGAATTTCTTCCCCACAGCTGCTGGAGAGCAGAACCCCGCCCACTGAAGCCATTCCTAGTTCAAGTCAATAATAGCACATTAGCATACAGCTGGAGCCCGCGTTTTAAGTCTCCTTTGCTTGCAACACACATTGAGGCGGTCCCACAGAGGCTTGGGACAAGTCTAGGGAGAGACTTGAGCCTTTCCGTGAGGGCACACACCCACCTCTCCTCAGCGGTGACACTCGGCCCACGTTCACGTCAGATTAGGCCCACTGGACGGGCGAGCCTCGCAGCGTTAGCTCCGTTAGCTCCGGCTACCTGGGCCAACGTCTGAGGGGATATGTCGGGACCATCCCGTCACGATAGCGACAGTGCAGTCGAAGAGAAGCGTTTTATCTAACGCCGCGCCGCTCTGTGCTCGAGGCAGGCTTCCCTGCGCGGCTCCTGGGGTGCGGCCCGCGGGGACCAGGCTCTGGGGCACGTGGGCGCCGTTGCGCGGCCCGCGCTCCCCTCACGGCCTTCCCTTGCGCGGAAAGCAGAGCCTTCGCGTTTGCTGTCGCGCTTTGTCCCGGTGCTGACCCCGTCCATCTCCTGGGTCGGCTCTCCTGGGCCTGAGAAAAAGTTAAGCTTCTTTGAGTACGGGCGTTCGGGGGCTGGGCGACCACCCGCGTCGAGTGTGCGCCTCAGTCAGGGGCGGCCCGCGGTGAGTGGCCACCCCGTCGCCTCACAGCGCCAGGCGCGCAGCCCTAAGGGAAAAGGGTTGGCGGGAGGGTTAGCGCCGTTGCTATGGTAACCGCGGGCAAACCGGCCTTAGGGCCTCCAGCCGCCCGTGGCCAACACGGAGGAAGGACCTGGTGATGACCAGGAACCCTTCAGGAATCTCCAGGGGCCTAAGCAGTTGGGGTCTCATTTCCCTCTGGTTTGGGGTGGTCCCTGGCTGCTTGTGTCTCCTCCACCCCACTTTTCACTACAGGAAACATTTTTGAAAGTTTAATGTGACCTCACTAAGGGTAAGTGTGTGTGTGTGTGTGTGTGTGTGTGTGTGTGTGTGTGTGTGTGTGTGTGTGTGTGT
>OU015752.1:122660144-122676653 GCA_907169655.1 Acomys percivali | reverse complement strand
CACACACACACACACACACACACACACACACACACACACACACACACGCATGCACCACCAACCAACCAACCAAACACCCCCTCCCCCCAAAAAAAGAAAAGAGAAAACAAAACAAAAGTCTGGGAATATAGTGTAGTTGGTAGAGTGCTTGCTTAGCATGCTCAAAACCTGGGCTTTGATCTCTAGTGCTTCCTAAAACAAGGATTGATTATACATGCTTATAATATTAACACTCAGGAGGTAGAGGCAAGAAGATAAAAATGTTTGAAGTTCACATCAGCTATGTAGGGATTTGGAGGTCACGCTGAACTAGAGACCCTGTTTTAAAGAAACCAAAGAAACCAAAAAAAAAATGCCCGCCCTAAGCAAAACAAAACTCACAACCACCACTACCAACAACAAAATAATAATTGTAAAAATTGTAAATTATAAAAATTATAAATTATTTTAGGAAATATACTTCAGGAAAATATTCACTTAAAGAAAGTGAAAAGAAACAGATTTAAGCTGAATGAAGGAGTAAATAAGGAGGGGATGGAAGTAAAGGGTGAATAGGAGGGACCACTAACACTAAAGCCATTCGAAAAACCACATGGAAACCTGCCGCTCTAGAAGCTTCCTAAAATATATGTATCCATGAAAGGAAGTTAAATGGAGTCACCCAATAATAGGAGAGACTGCCCCAACTAGACATCTTATACTACCAAGTCAAACCTCCAGTGCCAGGAATGGGTTACAGATTGTTGAGTTCTTGGCCAAAGGGGTCCCATGAAAACCCCCCAACAGCAAGGGTATTTCCAAGGCTATTGATTAATCTCTACAACCTAATGGTAAGGTCTATCTCTGAAGACAACACTTACATATGTCATTGAACACAGATCAGTCAAGCTAGTGACTAACTAGAAGCTTTGCCCTTTCTGACTAGTGTTCATGGTGCTGGTAGGTACATGAGAGGCACCGGAGGAGAAAGACAATTATCAATATCTTCTAGCTACAAACCCTGCAACCTACGACAATAACATGCCTGCAAGATACATTGACGCATCAGTGGCACAAATGTTGCGGGAGTAACCAACCAATTTCTGACTGTATTCAAGGCTTTCTACATGAGATGGAACCCATACATGATACTACTAGAGTGGCCAAGAACCTGAGACTATATAGGTGATGGGCTTAAGGGAAAAGCCAATACTATTCTGCCTAAGGAATATAGAAGTAAGATGACTCCTAATAACATACTGCTATACCTATAGATCAGTATCTTGCTCAGTCATCATTAAAGAAGCTTCTTGCAGTAGATGGGAACTTACAGAGAAACCCACAATTGGACAATGGAACACTCAGTCTTAAATGGGATGTTTTCATCAAAGCCCTGCCCTCAAGGCTCAGGGATCTATGCAGAAGAGAAGGTAGAAGACTGTAAGAGCCAGATGTGATGGAAACAGTGTCTTCTGGACATAACAGGACGGATGCACATATGAACTCTCAGACTGGGGCAGTGTGTAGAGGTTCAGCTAGATGGGATCCCAGTAATGAGAGGGAGAAGTAGACATGGGCTTCCATCTCTAATTAAGTAGGTAGCTCAATCGATACCCTACTGGCAAAGGGAAAAAAAGCAGTTTTCTCCAATGGAGTTTCTCTGGGTATATTACAACTTAGGACAGGCCCCATACCCAGGAGTAGTTGGCCAACACAAAATAATCTCAATGGTATTTTTGTAGACATTTTGTATTTTTTGGGGGAGCATGCTTGGGTATTTAAAAAAAATCTTACTGTCTTTTTTATTTTGATTTCTGTTTTTGAGGGCGTTTTGTGTGTGGTTTTTTCTTTTGTTTTCATTTTTGTTTTCATTTAAGAGTGGGCATAAAATCGGTGGGTAGGGAGATGGAAAGGGTTTGGGAAGAATTGGGAAAGATGAATAACATGATTCAATATATTGTATGAAAACTTTTGAAAAAAACCAACAAAACTGGAATCAAGGACAGCAAGGTGATGAGAATCATGGGACGTGAGGGTTCAGAGCAGTTGGAAGCCACATGCCAGCATCATGGAGAAAGGTAGTGAGATCCAAACCAACATATAAGTGCAGAAAAAGGAGATTAAATGCTCTTACTCGAGGTGATCTTGAAGTCTGAGGTGCTCATTACCCCAAATCCCAGCTATTCTTTTGCATTTCTTAGAGTCATATGAGGAACTCAGTTGTTCTTCTAAATAAAGTTTAAGTTAGACCTCTGCTGTAGGTATAACTAAGAGTTCTACTTATATATAGAACATATGTATACTCTATATGTGTATATAATATATATCATAGATACACATAGCATAGATAAAGACAGACAGAGAAAAATCTAACATAAGTATTATGGAACCCATATCTGCCACTGCTAAAGATGCCAAGAACAAGGAAAGCAGAACAAATGAACAGCAAGGTTTCAGATACATGACGGAGGAAAAGTCTTCAGAAATTAAATAAATAGTTTTCAGGGCAAAAGGAAAGAGTGTTCTAGAAAACTGCATAAAAGTAGGAAGCAATGTTCCCAAGCATTCAAAGACTACTGGCTGAAAAAAACCCACCTTTATGAATAAAAAGAGACACTTGGAAGCAGAGGAGCAAAAATATGAAAGGACTGTCAGGGCATCTGGGATCTCTGTAGATGCTGAGTAACTAAGTATAACTACCCCCAGTGAAAACAAGAAAGTGTAAAAATCTCTTAAAATTATCAACGAGGAAAAAGATTTTCTACAACAGGATAAAACATGGGTGAAACAGAACAGGTAAAGATTTGGTTATGAGGAACTTTTCATTGAAGGTAATGGCGTCAGTAGATACAGCCCAATGATGATGAATTTGCTTGTTGGAAATTGTGGCCTGGCCACAGACCAGGCCGTCAATCCTGTGAGGCTTGTGTAGTTACACACTCTGTGCCTTGTAGGGTTTTTGGGAGGATTAGACTCAGAAATGTATGGGAGGTACTTAGAACTGTGCCCACAGTAACCAGTCAATAACAAGTTATTGCTTAGTACTTTCATTTTAAGAATAAAACATGGATTGATAGTTTTGTGATTTTGGGAGAGAGAAGACCTTTGTAAGTGTAACACTAAACCCAATAAGAAAGAAATAAAGGGAAAGATTAATAATTTGACTTCACAAAAATGAAAAGCCTTTACATGGTAAAATAACCATGATAAAAATCAATGAGCAAGTGGTCCAGTGGGGAAGAACAGTTGCAATGTATTTGACAGAGTAGCAATTGGTATCATTAATACTGAGGGATCACTGATAAGTTGACAAGAAGATGAGTAAAAATCAATGTGAAGAGATGTTTTACAGAAAATGAAAAGTTGAAAAAATAGTCTCACTTGTAATGAAGGAGATAGAAATTTAAGAAGGGTAAAATTAAGGAGGTGCTATTTTTCATTCCTCACATTGTTAAATATGAACATCTGATGGTTCTGTGAAGAGGCACTTGTATTCATTCTTTCTATTTAAAAATGGAGGTAGAGATTAAACCTAGGGCTTGATGCGTGCTAGGCAAGTGCTCCACTGCTGATCAGTAGCCCCAGCTTCCTCCTCTGTATTTTGAGGCAGGGCATCTCTAAGTTGCCTCAGACTCCCAAGTGGCTGGTATCACACGCCTGCGCCACCAGCCATGGCTTCACATCCTTTGTTGAAGACAATTTGGCATTTGCTAAAATGGTGAGTGCTTATATATTTTTTAAAAAAATATCTGAAATGGTACTGCTAAGAATAAATTCTCCAAATACATTCATCTTAATGTACAAATATGTAGAAAGGTTTATCACTAACAGAAGCAAATTGAAAAGAATTTACTTGACTGTTGAGATGATGTTTTAGAGACCGTGTACAGCCTTAAAACATGTAAACATGTTCTGCTGGCCCCTGTTCCTGTGTCTTCTGTATCTGTGAATCCTGCATCTGTGGATTTAATTCTTTTAGTATTTATATAAATATATATATCTATATATACACACACAATCATATTATTAAACATATATAAAAATAAACTACATATAATAGGAAGAACAACAAAAATCAGGAATTATATTAATGTTACATTCATAGTGTTTTGGCTATTTGTATTTGGCAAGCTTGAAGAAAACATCTTTCCTAGCTTTGTGAGTCTAAAAATCTGTCATATTTCATCACTAACAACTTAAAACATTTATCTAGGCCTAAAAATATCTTAACCCCTAAACAACTAAGCTTAATTGTAAGACTAAACCATCTGGTCTTCAACCTATCAGAGACTTGAGAAGGAATAAAATTAATTACCTGAGTAAACAGGAAGTGCAGGAAGTAGCTTCCAAAGTGAAAAAAAAAAAAAACAGAGATTACCTGAACAATCACCCAAAACTCTATAACATTGGAGCATCATCTTCAGCCTTCTGGTCCAGTATATCTGACATATATCTGTGAGGCAGGAACCATTGAGGACTTTCTTTACTCTGTCTTGGAAGAGTTTGCCTGTTGACTCTGTCTTCATACAAGCTTACCCATTTTTGGGCAGATTCTGTCAGTGGCCGAAACGACATTTTTCCCCGTGTCTGGTTTGCCACATTTTAAGCCATCTCCATAAGGAGGTTCTTTGATGCTCATCATCTTCTTAGAGGTAGGCTGGGTATTGCCAGGAGTTAACTTGTCTTATTGTCAATGAATCTTTAAAATAATAAAAACATCTTTAAATGCCATATTCTGTAGGTCTCTGAGGTTTTTGAAGACCTTATCTATTTTACCTTATCATAGAATCATATCTATCTGTTAAACCTAGAATATATATTCTTGTAACATAAATGGACTAGTAATTGACATGACCATGATTTGGTCAACTAACAACTCGTATAACTTACTTATCCTAAAAACCTGCAATAGCACTTTCAAAGTATTGGAGGTAAACCTTGTATTCTACTTGAGTGGTATGGGTACAATACCTCATATCACAGTAGAAATATATATAAATATATTATGTATGAAGAATAATCTTAAATTTGAATTCTATACCAATGTATCAAAATTAAACTTATTTTGTATCAATACACAAATGCACGCCTTTAACCCCAGCACTCGAGAGGCAGAGGCAGGCGGATTGCTGTGAGTTCAAGGTCAACCTGGTCTGCACAGTGAGTCCAGGATCGCCAAGGCTAAACAGAGAAACCTTGTCTTGAAAAACGCAAAAACCAACCAACCAACCAAACAAACAAAACCTAAACCAAACAACAACAACAATAAACTCTAAACCAAACCAAACCAACAACAAAAAGCCTTGTGAGCATAATTAAGGCATTAAGCTGAGGAGTAGATTCAATAATATACTTTTTGTCTTATCATCTCTATATATTTCTATATTCCCCCTTTTTTATTTTTAGACCCTATCTCCAAACCTAAGAAAGAAAGATATAGGAAAAGAGAGACATCCCTGGGACCAACCTCACTTTCTCTCTGAATAAGACCAATAATAACTTATAACCAACCCTCAATGAAAATAAACATCTATAGCCCAAGAAAGCAACCAAAAACCCTACCCGACCCCCCCTTAAGGGAAATGGGGCATCCTTTTCTTAAGGTTTCTTCTGGCTGATTTGGGACAAATAATACCTTTGTAGGGGCCCAAATAAAACCGGCAAAAAATGGTTAAACAAGCTAGGAATAGTATTTGTGGTCCAGTTTCTAAATGTTGAGAAATTCCAGGTTTAATAGAAGTCCTGTGTGTGACAGTCTTAAATGCTGGACCAATTTGGATCAGAAGCTTTCTTCAAAGCTGTCCTGTTCTGATGAGGAACAGCAACTGAAGCACTTGGTGCTGGAGCATGAAGGATGCAACATGTCAGCATCGAACATGCTGGGAGGAATGAATCCTGTCAGGTCTGATCCAGTGTTAGTGTCCAGTTCTTTTGTTCTGAAAACATATAATTTCTCACAAGCATTATACAGTCCTAAAATTATAATTGTATGTGATGTGCGGGATGCACAGAACAATTAAGGCTGGTTCTCTGCTCTCTGTATGAGCAGAAGAAGGACATCTGTAAATCGTCATTCATGCCATATGAAGAAAGGCATCTAATAATAAGTCACAGGGATTCTGTAACCAACAAGAAGCATTGTCTGTGCCTAGACATTTGTGCCTCAGCTAGTCTCAGAGCTATTCCCATGTAGTGGATTAGCATTATAAATTACCTGTTTGCAGTTTGAGTTTTTTAATCCCAATTGTAGCCCCCTCCCTCATCGCCTCCTGATCCCACCCTTCTATGGGTTTAACTGAATATGGACAGAATGTATTTGAGAAAAAGTCACATTTGTAATGACTATGTGGGGACTTTCCCCTTGTCATTATTCCTTAACAATATCACGCTACAATCACTTCTATAGTGTCACGTTGTGTTAGATATTACAAATAGCCAGTAGATTATTTAAAGTATATGGGGGTATACAAATATTGTATCATTTTCTAAAAAGGTCTTGAGCATAATAGATTTTTGTTATAGGGGATTCCTCATGTATACTGAGGGATGACTATATATTGATAATAGTAAAATGGTTAGTCTTTAATGTCTAGGAGAAAAGTTACATGAGATTAGGTATATCATGAACTTATTCACTAAAATAATACATAATTTGTATGTTTGTATATGTATAGAAAATTTCTAGAATGTTTTATGAGTACCGGAGAAAGTAGTGGTCTTTGAGGTATAAAAAGGAATGAAGATGCTTTGGATTTTAATTTCATTTGATGTGCTCTGGAGTTCTCTCTCTCTCTCTCTCTCTCTCTCTCTCTCTCTCTCTCTCTCTCTCTATCTATCTATCTATCTATCTATCTCTATCTCTGTGAGTGTGCGTGGTGTTTGTGCATGGACATGTAGAGGCTAGATGTTGATGTCCTGCATTTTCCTCAATCATTTCCCACCTTATGTTTTGTGATATGATTCTTACTGAATCTGGAGCTCACCAAGTCAGCCAGGCTGGTTGGTCGGTCTGTTTCTGCCTTCCCAGCACTGGGATTATAGACATGTGTTGCCATACTCAGCCTTTCTTTTATGTGGGTGCTGGGGATCATATTCAGGCTCTCATAGTTACATGGCAAGCACTTTATCTACTAAGCCATCATCTGAGTCTTGGCTATTCTAACTCTTATTATAGGAATTCTAACTTTATGGTAGCCCAAACCAAACAAAAGTGGTATTGCAATTGGTGGTGTCTATGATGACTTTGAAAATGGCGGATAAAATTCTTTAAATATCAAAGTGAATCAATTGAATAAGACCTTACATTGTATGAAGCGCTCAGGTGAAAGCTCTTCATACTTGTGCTACAGATCATACCTCATAATTCTGTAAGCAGAGGTGCAGGCATGCCTCCTGCCAGGTAGCTTTCCTAATCAAAACCAGATGAAGCGAGATCTAATGAGCAGTATTTTCACTGCTTGACCGCTGTTGGGATCCTATGTCAGCAACAAGTACCAAGGGCAGGAAACAGCTATTGCCAAGGTTTGTGGGTTTGGCCTTGCTACTTGTTGGCTGTGTGTTTGGTTTATTATGACAGTGGCTGCTTGAAGGAGTTGGAAATCTTTGACAGAGTTTGTTGGTGAGACACAGATAGTGCTAGGGAAGGGAGACCAGTCTCCTTGAGCAGAAGCTAGCATTGATCAAATGCTATTTCCCTGTGACAGTTGACTATTTGAGGCTGTGTACTTGCCACAGTCAAGGCAAGACCTTATGAAGAGTGTGCTTTTGCAATGCAGACCTCAGCATTTCCTAGAATTTGCCCATATTTTATATATATATAAAACTATGTAGGAATTTGACTTTTTCCATTTAGAGAGTCTGTTATCCTTCAGAGTTTGGTGATTCCATTGGGGACAAGACGTCAGAACACAGAAATGATTGTTCTATCTACTTGGAATAAACAGTTTGAATTTGAAACTCTTAAAACATTTTTTAAAATGGTGACTTTGATGGGATGCATCTGATATATTAGGAAACAATTTGAAAATTAAATGAACTTAAGGTTTGCTTATGTACAATTTCTTCAGTGAGGAAACCCCAGCTGAACACACAATATGGGACCCAGTACAACCTAACAGTCCAAGAACAAACCCCACACCTACAGAGCCACACACTGTTTCTACAAGGGGCCTCAGCTCACTGCACACTGTAAACCACGTGCACCCCTTCTCTGGCATTAGGCCTCTCCCTTAGATTTCATACAGCTTGACCTCCCTCCAGCACTTCACAATGAACTCACCCCACACCCAACATAAACTTCACATCTTTTTAAAGGTATGGAGCTGTGCATTTCTGTTTGCTTCCTAACCATTTAATATGTTTAAAGCTGTAGTATTATTTTTATTCAGTTCCTATGTAGTATGTGTGCTCCACCAGCTTGTGTTCCTAACTGCCTCCCCCGTGAGTCCTATGTTTCTATGGTGTGATTTTTGTACAGTTTAATGATTATTGAAACCAGGTATCTGTTTATAGCAAAGATGACTGTTTTCTTGAACAAAATTCTGCTGGTACTTTCCCTTTTCAATTGAAGTTTATGCGTTCAACCTGATGTATAAAATCCAATTGCCCAAAATGAGTGATAGAAATTTCATTTTCCCTTTGGTGCACACACTCTGTTGTGCCAAGTTAGTTCAGCATTTTCAGTTGTATACCAACTCCTCTAGATCCTTGCTGACAGCTGGTTTGGCCTTCCGAGTTCATGTGTACCAGCAAATTGAGTGATTTTTCTAAATTACACTTTGTGAAGGGCATCACCTTGAAATAAGGCCCCAGATGGCTCAGGTTGGACTTGTGTGCACTCCTCTAGACTTCTGTGACTTAAAGTGCATTATGTTGCTAGTCTTCTCCGTGCTTACCACACGGCAAAAGCCTCGCACCAGGTTAGTGCCACATGCTACATAGACATAAGCATCATGTAATGGAAACTGAGTCAGAACTATTTGTGAGTCAGCCCCCACTTGCTCTCATCCTCCCTTTCAGTGATGATTTAGATGAAATAAAGTCAAATTGAAGTTCTTATAGTGGTTCTGACATGGTATTCACAGATCAAGGATCCAAAGCCTGTACTCGCTGTCTTTACAGCAAACCCACAATGGCTGCTTCTACTCCAGTCTGTTCCTTATTCTAGCTCAAGTAGTAGTTGAACTGAGTTGTCTCCATTAAAACCTGGGTGATAGGAAAGCACACCATGACTCAATCATTTGTGTTATTGTTTTCTTTGTGGAAGCTCAGCCTTTCACTCTTGAGTTTTAGCACATAGGAATTTGGCTTTGAGTTGAAATGTAAGATTTCTTTAAATTTTCTTTTTGAAATAATGTGTCTTTACTCAAGTACATACAGCAAAGAGGAGCATTACTTAGCCAACATTTAACAGAAATAACTTAAAATCTCTTCTTTATTCATCCCCCTCCTCACAAAGGATCTTGCTGTTTAGTCAAGGCTGGCCTCCACCTCATGACCTTCCTCCATATGCATCCATTGTTAGTAGAACAAGTGTTTATTAAGTACCTACTATGTGTTATATAGTTTTAGACTCTGGAGGACACCATGATGAGCAAAAATACAGTCTTTTCCTGTATAATCTAGCAAGGGACACAGACTTTAATTAATTGGTGACCAAATTATCTAATTACAAATTAGATAAGTGCTTTGAAGAGAAGTGAAAGCTTCTCTGAAAGAGAGAGACAGGGGACTTTGTTTGGATAAGTGATTTAAAAGGCCTTTCTGAGGAAGTGACATTTAAGCTGAGACCTGCAGGGTGAAGGGTTTACCGGAAGGGAAAGGGGGTGGAAGGCTTTCCAGGCAGAGGCAAGAGACTTTGTGATATCATTTTATAGTACTTATGACCTTTTTAGATGCTTATATAATTAGGTACTAGTCTAGGAGTGAGACAGTTTATAGAACTGTGTTACTGAAAAGATGCATATAAATTACATTTTTATAAATGAATTCCTGAATTCCTGCAGGCTTAGATTATATTCACTTGCTGTATCATCTGCATTTGATTGATGTTCAGTTACTTCAATTACTGCTAGATTGATCTTTCTAAAGCACAACTTTGATGATGCTTTTTCCTGCTTAGAAATCTTTACCAGCTCCCCAATTACCCAATAAAATCTAGACTTCTCAGCTCCTGGTCAGAGTCTCCCAAATTGGCCCTGGTCTCCATAGCCAGCTTCAGCTTTAATGACTCCTGTCTCAGATGCATGACGTCTGAGGGAGAAGGGCCGCCTTTCCATGCCCACCTTTGCTCTCAGCCCTTCCACCTCTCTTCCCTCCTAAGAGTGTCCAAATCCTGAGCTATTCCCAGGCCACCTCTGATGTTGCCATCCCACCTCCAGGCCTTCTCTCACCACTCAGCTAGAAATCACATCTTTTCCTTCTCACTTGTATCATTTTATTTTTCAGTGCTTTTAGGCACTTCTTCCTGCTTTTGTAAAACTGATAAATTATAATTTTATACATGTAAAGGATACAGTGTTTGTTCTGCTATAGCATGGAATGGCTGAGTCAAGCTAACAAAGAAATCTGCCACCTTTCTTTGTATGTGTGGCGAAACAATGAAATTTACCCAAATATTGACGTCTACACTTCAGTATTAATACCTGTAGTTACCTATATATGCAATACATCTCTAAACTTACCTTGTATGCTACTCTAACGTACTTTGACCAGTCACTACCTTCTCATTACTGTCTTCTCCCACTCTCACCCCTCAACCTCTGGTAATAATCACTTTACTTTCTACCTCTGTGAGTTAGACTTTTCAGATTTACAATTTAGATTATGCAGGTTAAAAAAACCCAATTTTTTTTCTTTCTTTTGTGTGTGTGTGTGTGTGAGACGTGTGCCAAGTGCATGTGGAGATCAGAGGACAGCTTGTTCCAGTCAGCTTTCTCCTCCTCCTTACACAGGCCATCAGGCTTGGCAGCAAGTGCCTTTGTCTGCTGAGCTATCTTACTGGCCTTGAGAGATGATGTAGCTTTTGTCTTTCTGTGACTTGCTTATCTCACTTAGAGTAATGTTCTCCTAATAGATCAGTGTTGTAAGTGACAAAATTTATTCAAAGTTTCAATGTGTGACTCGGGATGGCAGTTGAAAATACTGAGCACTGAAAATGCATTTGATGCACCTAATCTGTGGAGCATTGTCTTTGTTAGGGTTTGTATTGCTGAGGTAAAACAGCATGACCAAAAGAGACTTGAGGAGGAAAGGGGTTGTTATTCCAGCGTATAACTCTCAGGTTCATTATGAAAGGGAGTCAAGGAAGGACCCGGGGGTGGGCGAGGTGGGGAGTGGGGTGGCGCAGTGGGGCAGGGAGGGAGGGAGGAGCTGGAGCACAGGCACGAAGGGGTGCCACTTGCTTGCTTGCTCTTCATGATTTTGTCAGTTCACTTTCTTAGAGTACACAGGGCCACCAGTCCAGGGGTGGCACTGCTCACAGTGAGCTGGGCCCTTCCACATGGATCAACAGTCAAGAAAATGCCCCAGAGTCTTGCCCACAGGCCAATCAGATAGAGGCACTTTCTCAGTTGGCGTTCCATCTTCCCAGATGACCAATCATGTACATGGCCTCTTTGTAATGCTCATTAGTAATTACTAGTTTAAAATATAGGGTTACTCCTTCACTGGGGATCCATGTGTCTTTTTGGCCCATTTCTGTGACACTTTCTCATAGAAGATTCTCTGATTTGTAAATGGTGTTGTCATTTCCACTGTTGCCTCTCCTTGGAAGGTTTAGATGCTCATTTAGCTGTAAAAAGAAGAAAGGAACAAATCAGCATCCCCTGCTTGTTGACTCCCTGTAGGGAGAAATAGATTTGAAAGCATATCTCGGTAATGTATTTACTCTGATTGTTTTGGTGTTTCTGTGCATGTGGTCTAGATGGGCTTTGAATAACCCCATACTGAATTTCCTTACTCATTGGTTCATTTGGACTTGTGTTTCTGGTAGACGGCTTCTTATTTGTATGTTTTTATTAAAAACTGTTTCCCTTTAGAAGTTGTGCCCTTTACTTCTGTCTGAATAAACATTTGAATGGCTTTTAGATTGCTCT
Source organism: Acomys percivali (assembly GCA_907169655.1). Lineage (NCBI taxonomy): Eukaryota > Metazoa > Chordata > Mammalia > Rodentia > Muridae > Acomys > Acomys percivali. Next base: position 122,664,579 of record OU015752.1, on the reverse strand, counting down.
TCAGTTTAAAGAGATAGGTAGGACAGGTTGTGGCTTCAGATAATGTAGTTCTTGGGATATTTCTTATTGAAATAACATTATCTCAGACAGTATTTAACCATACAGGGCAATGATATGTTTTTCATAGAAGTAGTTTTCTCTAAGAATAACAAAGTACATAGCAAAGCAATGCATAAACATTTATGATGGATTTATTCTTCGTAATTCATGTAACATTATTGTTTTGGCTAGAAGCATTTCTTTGTAAGTCTCTTCCAGTTACATTGTTTTCCCATTTTGTAAGTAATAGAATATTTAAGAGGAAATTGCTCAGGAATTTTTTATTTTTATGATTGTCTCTGTTCTTTTTGTAATTCTTTTTAATTTTTTGAGATTATAATGTAATTATATTGTTTTGCCCTTCTGTTTCCTTCTCCCAGCCCTTCCACAAACCCATCCTTACTCTGTTTCAAATTTATGACCTTGTTTTTAATTAATTATTGTTACATGTATATATGCACATGCACATACATGTTCCCACATATAACCTGCTTAGTCAGTATAATGTTACTTGCACGCATGTTTTCAGGACTGACCCTTTGGTATTAGATGATCGATCAATGTGCCCTTCCCTGGGGAAGAATGTTTTTCCTGTTTTCAGTATTCTTTAATTGTCTGTAGTGTCTCTCTGTGTGTGTGTGTGTGTGTGTGTGTGTTTGTGTGTGTGTGTTTGTGTGTGTGTGTTTGTGTGTGTGAGTGTGTGTTTGTGTGTGTGTGAGTGTGTATTTGTGTGTGTGTATTGTGTGTTTGTGTGTGTGTGAGTGTGTTTGTGTGTGTGTTTGTGTGTGTGTGTGAGTGTGTATTTGTGTGTGTGTGAGTGTGTATTTGTGTGTGTGTGTGTGTGTGTGTGTACTCTTCCTAGTCCACATTGTTATTGTACTTGTTCAGCTCACGTTTGGGCAGTCATGTTGGTGAGACTTTATGGGTGTGACTTCTGATATTCTTAGGAGAGACAGTCTCACAGCAAACTCCCTGTTCCTCTGTCTCTTACAATCTTTCCTCCCTCTTTTCCACATTGATCCTTGAGTCTTAGGTGTGGGGGCTGAGTTGTACAAGTGTGTTTTGGAACTGGGGTCTACCATTCTCAATGTTGGTTGGTTGTAGTTTTGTCGAGTGGCTTCTTTGGTGGAAGAGAAGTTCGTCTATTTAAAGGTGAGGGCTACTCTTGTCTGTGGGTATTAGGATAAAGATTTAGAGTGTATTTAGAGATTATTCTGGTTCAAGAAAGTAGTAGTTCTAGGCTCTCTTCCATGATCCATGACGTCGCTAGCTCTGGGTTGTTGCTTAGGTTTCCAGTACCACGCATGATTTCCCTCTTGTTGCATTGGACCTGAGTCCAACTACAGAGCTGTTGGTTACTGCCAAGACAGGTGTAGCGCTGTTGCACTCCTAGGGTCGTGATGCTGGTCGTTGTGGTTCATAGGTGTTGCTCCCTCCTTTGGAAGCTTGCATGGCACTTCAGGTATCATGAAAGCTAATCTTCATGGAGGATGCTTTCAGGTCAGTTCCTGCTTAGGGGCTTCTGCTGTTTTTAAAATTAGTCTAAGATAATATATAGTTCTATATAACTTAATGAATAAATGTAAACTATAAGAGGCTCTTCTCAGTGGTAATTAACTTTCCTTCAAAAATTATTATAATATATATTTACTAACAATTGAAAAATTAATAAAGCTGTAAAGGAAAAAAGTATGGATAAAGAGATAGCAAAACTAGACTTTAATTTGGGGGAAATTTCAAATGAGATTACATTTGGAACATCAGAATTTAAAATTTTCTTTAAGATTGGTTTGAACAGAAAATTGCAAACTACGTTAGAGAATTATAGAAAGACCCTCTGGGTCACTTTAACATTTTTCAGGTACATTGTGTACAGTTAATATTTTTAAGAATATTTCAGTTTTAGTTACTTGGTTTTAACTTGTGAATAAAGAAAACAACTTCACTTATCAATAAATGGGTCCAAATAAAATTATAGCTTTTAAATTATCATTCTCAAAACATATATTTCAAATGACATACATTCAAATATACACCCCACATGTATATATACATTTTAGCAAGGCATATTGGCACATGACCATAATCCAAACACTGAGGTAGAAGAACTACAAATTTGAAGTCACACTGGGACATGAGTGTGTACATGCACACGCATGCACAGGCACATGCACACGCATGCACAGGCACACACACACACACACACACACATACACACACACACACCAAAGAAAGAAAGAGCTGGTTGAAAAGCCTCCATTTTGAGCTTTTAATTACTGAAGGCATTCAAAATATTGTCACCTGGTAACCTGAATAACACTTAAATGGCCAACATCCTGTCTCTCTTTTGGGTTCCTTGGAATCATTTAGAACCATATGGCTAATGTCCATGTGACTTCTATCCTGTTTGGCCCTACTTAGCAGCAGAGGAGATAACAAGTTAGAACCTTAAGACTAGAAATAGTCTTAATTAAGCAGCTTCAAAGGACTTAAGTAATAAGACCCTACAGCAAGTGGAAATCACAAGTTTTATTTGTTAAAATTCATCAGCAAATATTTGCTCATTGTTTAAGCACACTCAGTGATGTGCTCATGTTGGGCCAGACTCTGCCTGCCGACCTTGGTACTATCTATATTTTGCACTGGATAATTCTTTGTCATAAGGTTGTCCTATTTATTATAGGTATTGAACAATACCCTTGATCTTTATCATTCAGATGCTAGTAGCACTTCCCCAGTTGTGACAGCTAAAAATGTCCCCAGACATTCCCAAATGTCCCCTAGAAGACGGAAGCCCCTCTGCTTGTGAGCCTCGTTTAGATGGCATACTTTATTCATTCACTGTTTGTGGACAGCGTGCGAAGCAACAAGGATTGCTGTGGCCTCCTCACACTCTCCTCCCCCATTCCTGCCTGCTTCCTGCCTACGCCCGTCCATCCCCTTCCCACTTTCATAGATGACACACATTTGAAAAGAGAGAAAACTGAAGTGTATTTTGCATTGTTTTCATGTTTCAGATTGGGACATGCTCTTGTGACTTCTGTTAGTATTTTCTGTGTATCACCTATCTGAAAGTGACTTTGGCTTATAATGGCATATGATGCCTGCCATATTTACTACAGACCTATTGAAATTAATAGTTGATTTAATAATGATCCAATAACATTAATAACCTTTTGAGTCAAAGACCTACTATTTCTTGATCTGTTGAAAAGGTCTTTGTACCTAAGAATAAATCCTTAAAAAGAGTCCTTTGAATGCATGCTATTTTTCTCCCTTAGGAATGGTCCTATTCATCTTTTGTTTTAAAGGCCCTGTAACTTATTGGCACTGCATAAAAATTCCATTATTGTCGAGTATGTTCTCTTTGCTCCTCTGCTGCATCCTTTCCTGAAGTTATGAGAGATGTGAAAAATATTCTGAAAATTCATTCCCAGCTTTAAAACTTATTATATCCAGGAGAGACAGACTGAAGATTGCTGAGGTTTCTGGTTGAAGTACTTCAACCAGAAATCCATACTCCATTAGACTCTCTAATACCGTGACCTTAATTTTCCAGATATTTTGCCCTTTAAATTGAAAGTAGTGTTTTAATACTATTTAAGTTTGTTGAAGGGGTTTGTAATATCACAGATTTTAGTTGTGAAACATTTGAAACAAATGAAAAGTAAAATAGCAACTGACTTATGACTTACAATGGTATGTTTTTATGTTTAAAATATCTGATGCTATAACGATATGCATGAACCACCCTTGGTTGGTGAGAAAAGCTATTTCGTGAGGAGTTTCCTATGCTGCACACGACGCCTGCCTTCATTAGGCTCTCTTGGAGCTGCTGGAGGGTCTCTGACTTGGAGTAGTTGCTGGGTTCTCTGCAGTTAGGACATTTCCCTTGCACAAGACTGTGGTTCAGGTGGACTGGCTCTCTCCCTGGACAGGAGCTGCTGAGGTATCTCGCTTCAGCAGATAAAGCACAAGGCATGCCACTGCGTCAAAACACTGAATCCAGAGACCTGGAACTGGATTTATAGCTGGGGCTGGGGAGATGGCTCAGTAAGTGCTTGCTTTGCAAATGTGAGGAACCCGAGTTTGGGTCTCTATAACCCATATAAAAAGCCAGGCACGGTGGAGCGTGCTTGGGATCCCAACCACAGTGAGGAGGGAGGTGGAGGCAAAGCACATGCCTGCAGCTTGCAGGCCAGCTAGTGTAGCCTACAAGGTAAAATTCCAAGCCAATGAAAAACCCTGTTTTAAACAAAAGGTGGAAGATACCCAAGGAATGACACTGAGGTTGTCCTTTGACATCATACACATATACATACATGTTCATGGTCACACCCTTGCATGAAACACACACACACACACACACACACACACACACACACACACACACACA
>OU015752.1:122637030-122660134 GCA_907169655.1 Acomys percivali | reverse complement strand
ACACACACACACACACACACACACACACACACACACACACACACACAAACACACCACCTATGGAAAGGCAGTAATGAAAATATTTTTTGTTTTTTCATTAGTAAATTGGGTCAATTTAAAAATAGTGTGTTTATTTGAAGTCACTGATACAATTTAATCCAATTAATATCTTTAAAGTGTAATAACAGAACTGAATTCCTAAGGGAATTCATCTTTTTTCTACTGTAAAATATTTGGAACCTAAATTAATTATAAACTATTTTCTTTAGTTTAAGGCTCATGGAGGGCTGATACACAAAATATTATTTATTAATCTATAGACATTTAACTTTTATATTAGCATGCGATTATATGTCACTATAATTATGAGTTAGCTATTAAGGTCACATTATAACTTTAGCAGATTCCTTTGCATGGTAGTTATTTTTTTTTAAATTTTTTATTTGAGGTCAAGATTTCTTTTTTTTTCCTTTTTTAAAAAATTAATTTATTCATATTACATCTCAATTGATAGCCCATCCCTTGTATCCTCCCTTTCTTTCCTCCCTCCCGCTTCCCCCTCTACTCCCTTCCCCTATGTCTGTGACTGAGGGGGACCTCCTCCCCCTGTATATGCTCCTAGGGTATCGAGTCTCTTCTTGGTGACTTATTATCTTTCCTCTGAGTGCCACCAGGCCTCCCCATCCAAGGGACATGGTCCAATATGGGGCACCAGAGTTTGTGTGAAAGTCAGATCCCTTTCTCCACTTAACGGTGGAGAATGTCCTGTCCATCGGCTAGACTGGGTAGGGGTTCGAAGTTTACTGCCTATATTTTCCTTGGCTGGTGCCATAGTTTGAGGAGGACTCCAGGGCCCAGACCTGCCTGTATTTTTCCAGGACCCTCTGGATTCTTCTATTTCCTCATTCTCCCAGGCTTCTCACCCCTAAAGTCTCAATAGGATTTTCTCCCCTCTGACCCACTTTCTTGGTAGGTAAAGTTTTTCATGGGGGCGTACCCCTTGGCCTAGTGTCTCGATATAAGTGAGTATATACCATTTGACTCTTTTTGCTTCTGGGTGAACTCACTCATTATGATAATTTCTAGTTCAATCCATTTGTCCACAAATTTCAGGAATTCCTTGTTTTTAATAGCTGAGTAGTATTCCATAGTGTAAATATACCACAGTTTCTTTATCCATTCTTCTACTGAAGGGACATGTAGGCTGTTTCCATGTTCTGGCTATTATGAATAAGGTTCTTATTATTTGACTTAACATATACACATTATACATATAATGTATACATATATACTTTTTAAATTCATTAAACCTATCCCTGAGGCTAGGGTTGTAACTTAGTTGATAAAGTACTTGCCTAGGATGTAAAAAAACCAAAACCAACAACCTAGGTTCAACCCCTAGTACTGCATAAACAGGCATGGTGGCACATACCTGTTATCTCAGCACTTTGGAGGTAGAAACAGGAGGATAATAGTTCAAGGTACATAGTGAGTTTGAGGCCAGCCTGGGCTACAGAAGACCCTGTATCAAAAACTGAAACATAAACAAACAAACCCTAAGTAAATAGACAAACCTGTCCTAATTTGTCAATTGCATATCCATCCATCAGTTGCAAATTCATCCATCAACTACAAGCCCATCAGTTTCATGTCTGTTTTTCTCATTAAACAGTAATGTCTAGTACACAATAGAAAGTAACTCATTGTACCAAAATCCAGGAAATCTCAGGTTCCAAGAAAAAAAGGTACCAACAGGAACCAGCACTTGATGACATAAATAGTGGAACCACTGATGGTAATTTTTAGGAAGCCATGATAAAATGCTTCTGTGAGTAATTCAGAACACACTTGAAACAAAAGAAAACTTCCAACTGTCTAAACAGAGAAATGTAAGGAAGAACCATATGAAATTGAAATACTGAGATGACCCAATCAAAGTAAAATTGAGTATATAGTCAGGCTCGATTTGATTCTAGCTCAGTGGTTAAGCAGTGGCACTTTATTGCTGCTGTGCTGTATTTCCTCTTGAGTCACATCCTGAGGACAGAACAGCGTCTTCCCTAATTTTGTGTGTGCACATGTTTCTTCTTGGCTCAGGCAGGGAGTGTTCTGGGAGACAAATGGGGAAGAGGCATGCGGGTTGTGAAAACAGAGCTTTGCTTTTGAGTAAGGATGAACTTGAATCCACCTGGAAGGGTGATTTCTAAAGTAATTTTGTAAGTGGGGGAAGGGTAATGAGTGCTTTCAGAATACTTTACTCAGTAAATTTGTACTGTTTACTGTGTTGCTGTGGCTAGCAGCTTGGCAGGAACGACTTCATGGAAGAAGGTTGATTTTGGCTTATAGTTTCAGTCCATCATAGCAGAGGGGAAGGCATGGTGTCAAGAGAGGTGGCCTTGTTCATGTAGTGTGGACCAGAAAGCAGAAAGCAATTAGGGCAGAAAGAAGCAGAAGAGAGTATGTGCAAATACCCATCCCCAGTGAACACTCCCAACAGCCAGAAGATTCCACACCTCCAGTGCTGCCAGTCAAGGGTTGACCATTGAAGACATGAGCCGGTGAGAGGACATTCAGATTCAAGCTGTAACAAAGCTCAGTAACTCAGTGTGTGGGCCTTGTTTCTTGTGTGGCCTTAGAAGAGAATGCATCACAGTTCAAGACACTCCCCTAAAATTCGGACTAGGATGACACTCCTATGAGGCAGTCATGGCAGACTTTCCATGCTCTACTCTGTGTAAAGGAAATGCTATTGTTTTCAAAAGCTCATTGTTGTTCCAGGGTTAGGGATGAGTTTCCATGTTTTCCTTTCCGTCTACAGTGCTTAGGGTACTCAGTTCATTACTCCATGGGAATATTTATTCTCTTTTAACTCCTTAGCATTTTCTGTTTTCCCAAAGAAACTGAGTGTGCAATATTATTCTTCCAATGGCAGCCTCCACACAGAACCTGGTCTTCAGATGCTAAACATGACCTCACAGAGATGCTCTTTGTTTCTGATGGCTGTGGATAGATGTTTAGTAATTGTGACTTCATTTTGCTGGATCTTATGTCACTCAAAGCAGCACAACGCAATGCTCACTGGAACCTCAATTATCTAATTCTTGATGGGTGATGACTTCATTTGTTAGAAAATTGAATTCTTGGAAACTGACTGAATATAACCATCTGTATGCTTTAGAGCAGAGATTTAAAAAACTTTTCACCCAGACTTAACAGTATGAGAAATTACTTTGTATACACACACACACACACACACACACACGCACACGCACACACACACACTTAGGAGATTCACAGTTTCTAGGCATAAACATGACTCCTTAGTTCTAAAGCCCCTTTCTTAGAATAATCTTGCTTTGCTGACATATTTCACTCAGCATGCTTGGACAAATATCATCAACTGCACAGCAGATATTCTGTTCTTCCTCTTGCTAAGTAGAATTAATAAAGGGTTTCTAGAAAAGACATATAATAAATAAAACACATAAATAAATAAAGCCATGAACAAAAACGGTGAAATAAATACAACTTCATGTATCAGGGTTAAAAGTCTTGGGATGCTGAGGGTGGCAAGGTGGCTCAGCAGGTGAACCACTAGCTACCAAGCCTGATAACTTGAATTTGGACTCTGAACTCATATGATGAAAGGCAAGAAAAGAACCCCAAAAGTCATTAGGGCATGTGACCTCCACATGTGTGCTATGGTATACACATGCACACATAAAATAAGTCAATAATTGTTAAGGTTAAAACTATCAGGAGTTCTTTGTTCTTTCTTGGTATGTAATTATGTTTATAGTCAGCATACATGGGACTGGAGAAATAGATTTGCTTCTGGTGTGTCAGGAGCCATTGTCATTCACAGAGCTGCCCCAATCCTTAACAAGTTGCTCCCTTAACAGCAGATGACACACTGGGCACCTTCATTTCTGGTAGAGAGCCTCGTTTTTCTCTTACCTTGCTCTAGTGCTCTGTACAAATGCCATCTGGTAGACCCGAGCCACAGCCTTGTTGGAAGGGCTTAGACTACTCTGACTTTTTTTTTATAAGAACTTCAATGTTTCCCTCCCTTTGTCCTTTAGTGCCTTTTATCTGTCTCCCCACAAATATTAAGTTCTTTCTGTGAATCAGACTGTGCTCATGTTGAGAACACACTGAGAAAAGCTTCCATGTCTGGCTCTGTGCTGTTGGCCCTCACTCGTGCTCCATGGCACCACCAGCCAGCGCCCTCATGGCAGCCCTACTACTGTTTCTGGTTCTTCTAGGCTTTGGTGGTAGCTGTTTCTTACCCACCTGCCCAGGACAACAATAATAAACATACATTTTCTTGTGCAATTTTTCTTTTGTCTGGAACAACTAATGTTTTTTTCTTAAGTAATCATATAAATATGCAAATCATAAAGCACAATTTATGTTGCTGATATGTTTTGGGCCACTGTTTTGGAGCTAACATCATGGGAAAATAGTGTTAGTGTGCTAAAATCATCCCCAAAGTTTAGACTTAGGATCTTTGAAAGATGTCTTAATAATGGGGACAATTTCAATAGATAAAACATAGGCTCATGCATTCCAAATGCTATTAGTGTTCTTTCAAGAGCAGACATCAATCTCAGAAATCTTATGTACAAACGTGACAAAATTGGTCTGTCGTACACTCTGATAAAATCACAAAGTGGCTTTATTTTCTCTACATTTTTATGAATGTGAAACATTTGCATGTTATTATAATAGCTTGCACAGCCGTTGAAGCGAAAGCTCTATATTGTTAATGGTGCAGTTAAAAATGGTCGCATTACTTCCATATTTTATTATCCAACCATCTTTTGAAAAAACCTTAAATCGTGTGTATTTTACAGTTGGTTCAGTGAGTACACATCCTGCGTTCTGTGAGTTGCCCTTCTTCGTGCCCATGGCAGACATCTCTGCTTTATGTCCACCGTCTTTCTGGCCATGAGCAACCTCCCACACTCTTCAGCGTGGTAATCCAGGCTGTGGCTAAAACCATGCGTGGGATCTAGATGAAAGTTACTTGATGTTTAAACTTTAACCATGAGAATTGAGAGAGAGAGAGAGAGAGAGAGAGAGAGAGAGAGTGTGTGTGTGTGTGTGTGTGAGTAGAAGATGCAAAGACTTTGGAAGAGAGAATATACAAACAGAATAAGGTGGTGGCTGAGGCAGAGGATGGTAGCCTTTTAGTAAATGGCCAGATGGTAAACATTCTAGGCTCTATAGGCTGTCCTGTCTCTGTTGCACCTGCTTTACAAACGTAAAGGTTGGCATAGGCATGAATGATCATGCCTATCTTACTTAATATCTGATTTGTAAGTATGAGCCACAGGTCAGAGTTGTCTCCTGGACCATAGTTTGTGAACTCTTGCTTCCACTCTTTGAGTAAATTGATGTTACTCAAAGCATCTTCCAAGAACACTGTTAGCCACATTACCCATATGCTTAGGAATATAGATTCTTGTCCCACACTTTATGATTTCAGAACGTGGGGGTGGGGTCTGGGGCTCTTAATGTTTACTAGCTGATAAGATAAAGCCGGTGCCAAAAGAAGCTAGAGAGAACCCTGCTGAAATCACATTGTTGTTCTACTGTGAAACTCAAAGAATTCGGCTGTCAAACTACTGAGTTATTTCTCTTAAAGTTGATCTTAAGTCACTTTTCCTATCTTAAGTTTTCTGTTTTTCTTTGGGTCACATTTGGAAATTTAGGTTTTGCTACAAAATTATTTATAAAATGTATTTATAACACAATATTTCATGAATGTATGCTAATAATTAAAAATAATTTCATAGCCATTTTTATAGTTCATAAATCAGTCAATCACTATTGCAACTTAAAAAAGGAAGAAAATTATTTGCTCTTCGCATCAATCTTATTTCCGAGGTGTTTTCACATTTCTGTAAAACTGTGAAATTTTGTATCCAAACACAGGGTTTTGTCTACTCTCCTTGAAAGTAAGCTGCTAATAAAAATATGGCAGAAGGATGCTGTGTAACTCCCCAAGCTGGTTCAGAATAGGCCATGCAGGCTTTTACCCACCTTGGGGGTGCTGACCCTGGAGAAGACTGTGCCAGAGATTTATGTGGAGACACTGTGCTGCAAAGGCTTTATGAACTCGTTCTTGTTGGTAGCCTCAGCTATTGAGCTGCGTTGGTTTTATTTTTTCTTCTCTCAGCCAACTTAGAGGGCCATCTTGGATAGGGCCTCTGCTCTTTACCCTCAGAGGGTAAATAACCGCAACCCTGCTGTTAACTCACTGAAGCTATGCTGGAGACCTGAGCCGGGACGCACTTTCCCCAAGTGCTTGACTTATAGTGTGTGTGAAAATATAGGTGCACATGGGATCTTAAGACTTTTTTTTTTTAGTTTTGTAGAAGATTTTATTTATTATTTATACAGTATTGTGCCCCCATGTGTGCCCGCATGTCAGAAGAGGGCACCAGATCTCCAGATCTCATTATAGATAGTTATGAATCACCATGTGGTTGCTGGGAATTGAACTCCGAACCTTTGGAAGAACAGACAAGTGCTCTTAACCTCTGAGCCATCTCTCCAGCCCCTACATATGAAGTTTTTTATTATTTTCTATTATATTTATTTTTAACATATACATTTATATTATTATACATAAATAAAATAAACTACATACAGCAGGAAGAACCATGAAACAATCAGGAATTATATTAATATTACATTCATAAAGATTTGGCTATTTGTATTTGGCAAGCTTGAATTAAACATCTTTCCTATCTTGTTGAGTCTAAAATTATGAATGAAAATCAGAAAAAAATCAGTATCATATCTCATTTCTATTAACTTAAAACATCTATCTAGACCTAAAAACATCTTAACCCCTAACCAACTAAGCTTAATTGTAAGACTAAACTATCTGGACTTCAACTTCATCAGAAACTTGAGAAGGAATAAAACTTAATTACTTGAGTGAACAGGAAGTGCAGGTTAGTAGCTTCCAAAATGAAAAAAATGGCAGAGACAGTTTACTTCCTGAACAGTCACCCAAAACTCTCTATAACGTTGGAGCATCATCTTCAGCCTTTTAGCCCAATATCTCTGATAGACATATTTGCGAGGCAGGAGCTGTTGAGGACTTGCTTACCGTGTTGTGTTGGCAGAGTTCAGCCATCCACTCTGCCTGCATCTAAACGTGCCCATTTTTAGGCAGAATTCTGTCTGTGGCAGAAGCAAGGACATTTTGTCCAGTGGCTTGTTTGCCACATTTGAAGCCATCTCCATAAGGAGGTTCTTTGATGCTCATCATCTTCTTTGAGGTAGGCTGGGTGTTGCCAGGAATTAACTTGTCTTATTTTTCAAAGTAACGTTAGAATAATACAATCATCTTTAAATGCCATATTCTGTAGGTCTCTGAGGCTTTTGAAGACTTTATTTAACTATTTTACCTTATATATCTGTAATCATATCTGTTACACCTAGGATATATATTCTTGTGATAAAATTAGACTAGTATTTGACATAACCGTGTTACCCATAAGAACAGGACAGCTTCCAGGACAGCATTGTAGATGGCTCAGTGGTTAAGAGCACTGCCTGCTCTTCCAAAGGACCTGGGTTCAATTCCCAGTACCCACATGGCAGCTCACAACTGTCTGTAACTCCAAGATCTGACACTTTCACACCAATGCACATAGATTAAAACTAAATAAAATATTAAAAAAAAAGAAAGCTTCTGATCCCAATTGGTCCAGCATTTCACACTGCCCCACACATGACTCCTATTAAGCCTAGAATTTCTCAACATCTAGAAAATGGACCACAATTGCTATCCCTGGCTTGCTTAACCATTTCCCCAATTTTATTTGGGCCCCTTCAAAGGTATTATTTGCTCTAAATCAGCCTGAAGAAACCTTAAGAGAATGACATCTCATTTCCTTTAAGGGGGGGGGGGAGGTTGGGTAGGTTTCTGTTTGCTCTCTTGGGCTACAGATGCTTATTTTCATTGGGAGGTGGTTATAAGTTATTATTGGTCTTATACAGAGGGAAAACTAGGTTGGACTCATGGATGTGTCTCTTTTCCTTTAACTTTCTTTTGTGAATAAAGAGATAGGAGCTGAAAAGAAAGAAACAGGGATATAGAAAAATAGAGGGATGATAGAACAAAGGGTAGATTACTGAATCTACTCCTCAACTCAAGGCCTTAATTGTTACTCAAAAATAAGGTTATTTTTAATTAATTGGTATAGAATTTTATATATTGATATGAAATAAGTGTAATTTTGATACATTGGTATAGAATTCAAATCTAAGATTATTCCTTACACACACATTCTCTCTCTCTCTCTCTCTCTCTCTCTCTCTCTCTCTATATATATATATATATATATATATATATATATATATATATATATAATACGTGTGTGTTTGTGTGTGTGTGTGTTTCTACTCTAATGTGAAGTATTGTACTCATCCAACTCAATTATAATACAAGATTTACTTCCAACACTGCAGCCTATTTAGGATAATTAAGTAATATAAGCTAATTGTTAGTTGAACAAATCACGGTCATGTCTTAAGACACTTAAGCAGCAGTCATAACTGATAACTGAACAATTCCAAGTACTGTTTTTAAAAATTGTCTTAACAGCTTCTGTATCTGTGTATATCACTTTTGTTCTCTCTATCTAATCTTTTGTGTATTTTGCTTTCAGTACTCCTTTATCAAAATTAAAGAAGAAAGAATCTTTTTAAAGAACCAGTTTTTAGATTTGTTTATTTTACCTTTTGAGATATTTTAGGTTCAGTCACGGAATTTTTACTTGTATTCATGTTCCCTCTTACTTTCTGCTATTGCATTGTTCTCATCCCATTTGCCAGAGATGAACATCAGGTTAGTTCTGGTTTTCATCTCTTTTCACCGGAAATGAGTTTGGAGCTGTAATTTTCCTCTGAGGACACACACTTGTCCATAAGTCTGAGAAACATTGTCTTTTTCAGCATTATAATTTCAATTTTAATTTTGTTTTTATCAAAACATTTTGGAAAGTGTTTCTAAGGTTCCAAAAGTTAAATCGTTCTTTTTTCTTGGAAGTGGTGATGGAGTCTTCCAGTTTTTGAATAGGTAAAAGTAGAAAGCATTTGTCTACTATTATATAAAAATAAAATTACTATTATTTTCCCACCAGGACTTTTCTTCTTTTTTTACTAGTAAATTTGATTTTACTTTAGGGGGCTTTGGCTTTCTGAGTTCCCCACTATTTTCCCATGCCTGATCTTAATACTTGCAACCCCTTTCCTAACATCTAAGTATAAAGAAAAATAGCTTAGCTGTTTGTTGTTTCAATCTATGAGGATTTTCCACACTTGAAACTAGTATGAAAATATTTGTGTTCTATTTCCAGGCATTGTGGGATGTTCCTGTGTTCTTGTTGTTACAGAGGAGAAGTCTATCTTCAGCTCTAGGCAAAGGGGATTTTGCACACTTTTCAGCTCCACTTTCACCATTTCATCTGTGGCTAGGGAGAGCAGTGTGTCCATAGAGAATCCCACAGGTCTGCCACTCTTGTTGAGTAATGTACTAGCTTACCACCTTTGCCATTATAACAAATTACCACAAACTTTAATCAATATGAACTTATTATCATACAGTTTTAGAGGTCAGAAATCTGAAATCAATTTCATTGTGGTAAAGATGAGGCGTCAGCAAGGTGCAGACTCCTTCTGGAGGCTTCTCTGTGCAGCTTCTGAATCTACGTGAACTCCAGAGGGCACAGCCTCTTGTACATCTTTAACAGGTCTGCCCTGTACCACTCTCACACTCTTGTCATGGTATCTCCTACTGTTCTCTGAGTGGGAATTTCCTACACAACTTCTTCTAAGGGCCCCTGTGGTTCCTCAGGGTCTACCCAGACCTTCTAGGTTCTAGAATAACCGTCTCGCTCATCTTGTGGTTTGCAACTCAATCCAGTTATCAAAATTTGCACTCCCAGGTTCTGGGACTACAGCATGGATGCTTTGAGGGTCCATTGTTCAACAGTATTGAATCACAGAGCTCTCAAGGCCAAGGTTTTCCTGGGAACCTTTAGTACTGAATCTATTCGTGGTTCTTTGCCACTAATACTCTAGCTATAATTTGGCTTAGGAAAAAAGTTCCATTATAGTTTCCTCTGTTTGAGGCCATACGTAAAGGCAGATATAACGCCCGCTCAAATACTCCAGGTACTATTTGCCTATGGGCTCTAGAATCTAAGAGAAATAATTGGATCAAAGATAGGCAAAAAGGCCACACTTAATTTTTCAGCTGCCATTTTCCTGGAATTTTTCTCTGTACACAGTAAATCAGCATTACTGAATCAAAGTTGTTTTGTACACACTAATTTGAGGCTTTAGCAGAAAATTCAGTTTTGTGGCTAAGAACAAGAACTCTGGAAGGAGACTGTTGGTGTTTAAACCCTTGTCTATTTTCTACTACCTGTGGCTTTGGGCAAGTCACATAGTCATACTGATTTAATTTCCTTAGCTAAATAGCGGGGATAAATGATATTAATCCCAAATAATATTATAAAGATTACATTAGACAAGCTTTTTTTATTTGCTTCCTTATTTGTGTGTCTGTATTGGGTAGGGCACATGTGTGCCATGGTGGGCTGCTCCTAGGGATTAGAAGGTGACTTGAGAGAGTTGATTCTCTCTTTATATCATGAGAGCCCTGAGGGACTGAATTCAAGTCCTGAGGTGTGACAGCAGGCACATTACTAACTGAGCCACCCTACCCTTGGCTAAGAGTACATATAATGAGTGCTCAGACAACTGTCTGGTATGTGTCATTTCTATAAATTAACTAAAATGGGATTATGTGCAAAAGCTTCAGTTTGATTTCCATGGGTTTTGGGGGTGGGCTAGAGCCAGCACCTCACTGGCCTCAAACTCATGTTCCTTCCGATTTAGCTTCCCAAGTGCTGGGATTACAGGCACGTACCACAGCGCCTAGCTTGTGCTTATCTGCTGCTCTATAGACAACCACATCAGAGAACTTCCTGGCGATGTTTTTAGTTGAATTACATGTTTATCTTAAGGTAACTCAGAGTGACATGACCAAATATACCAGAGGCCTTATTCATTATCTTGGTGATAAACTTTGGTTTTAGGCTCTGGCTTTAGTCCTAAAGGCCCATCAATGTAGTATTGTCTGTAGCCTAGAATATTTTGTATTCAAGTTTATAGATGGAGATCATACAAAGCTCATAAGAAACCCATATGCAAGACATACGGGCACTTCGTGTGCTCTAACTCATACCCCCTTGCTTCTCCTGCATCCCAGCATCCTAGTCTCTTCTTCTGTGGGTTTGGATATTTTGGATTCTTTATATAAGTTGTATCATATATATCTTGTGCTTGGCATCTGTTGAGATATTCATGTGGCTTTTATCCTTACTTTTTGTTAATATGCTATATCATATGAGTTGATTTTTATGTGTTGAACCATTCTTGCATCCCAGGGAAAAATTCACTTGGCTTGTAAGGCCAGTGGCATTGGATTTCCAGGAAGTTGTGAGGTGCTATGAATCAACCTGGGGCCCTCTATGAGAGTAGTATTCCCTCTCATTCCCTCATTCCAATGTTATCCCTTTAATGTACTGGTGAATTCAATTTGGCAGTATTTCCTAGTTGAGTTTTTGCACCTATTTTTTCAGGTGTGATCAGTCTGCTTTTTTTTTCTTTTTAAAAAATTTATTGTAAAAAATTATTGTAATTTACTCATATAACATCCTGATTGTTATCCCCTTGATTGTATCTTCCCATTCCAGGCCACCCTCCCTCCCTCTTTCACCCTATTCCCCTCCCCTAGACCTCTGACAGAGGGGCCTTCCTCTTTTAGTTTGTTTATGTGGTGGATTACATTGATGGAATTCTGTATATTGAACCATCGCTGTATGCCTGGGATGAAGCATGCCGAATGATATTTTTGATGTGTTTCTTGGATTTGGTTTGTGAGTATTTTATTGAGTATTTTTGCATTAATGTTCATACAAGAAATTGGTTTGAAATTTGCTTTCTTTGTTGGGTCTTTGTGTGGCTTTAGGGATCACGTTAACTGTGGCCTCATAGAATGGGTTTGGTAATATTCCTTCTATTTCTATTTTGTGGAATAGTTTGAAGATTATTGGTATTAGCTCTTCTTTTGAAGGTCTGGTAGAATTCTACAATGAAGTCATCTGGCTCTGGACTTTTTTGGTTGGGAGACTTGATGACTGCTTCTATTTCCACAGGAGATATTGGATTATTTAATTTGTTTACCTAATCTTTATTCAACTTTGTTAAGTGGAATCTAGCAAGAAAATTGTCCATTTCATTTAGGTTTTCAAATATTGTGGCATATAGGCTTTTGAAGTAAGACCTAATGATTCTTTGGATTTCCTCAATGTCTGTTGTTATGTCTCCCTGTTCATTTCTGATTTTGTTGATTTGGATAGTGTATTTTTGCATTTTAGTTTGTAAAAGGGTTTGTCTATGTTGTTGATATTCTCTAAGAACCAGCTCTTGGTTTTGTTGATTATTTGAATTGCTCTCTTTGTTTCTAATTTATTGATTTCAACCCTTAGTTTGATTATTTCCAGCCATCTATTCCTTTTGTGTATGTCTGCTTCTTTTTTTCCTGGGGCTTTCAGATGTGCTGTTAAGTTGCCTATATGAGATGTTTCCAATCTCTTTATGATGGTATTTAGTGCTATGAATTTTCCTTTTAGCACTGCTTTCATTGACTCCCATAAATTTGGCTATGTTGTATCTTCATTTTCATTGAATTTTAGGAAACCCCTAATTTCTTTATTTCTCCCCTGACCCACTTGTCATTGAGTAAAGAGTTGTTCAGTTTCTATGTGCATGTACATTTTGTGTTGTTTCTGTTGTTGTTGAGGTCAAGCTTTAGTCCATGGTAGTCTGATAGGATACAAGGTATTATTTCAGTCTTCTTGTGTCTGTTGAGGCTTGCTTTGTGACCTACCATGTGATCAGTTTTGGAGAAGGGCCTGTGAGGTGCTGAGAAGAATGTATAATCTTTTGTGTTTGGGTGAAAAATTCTGTAGATATCTCTTAGGTCCATTTGATTTATGACATGTTTAGTGCCATTACTTCTCAGTTTAGCTTCTGTTTCACTGACCTATCCTTTTGGTGAGAGGGGTGTGTTGAAGTCTCCCACCATTAATGTATGGGGATTGATGTGTGGTTTAAGCTTTATTAATGTTTCTTTTACAAATGTGGGTGCCTTGTATTTGGGGCTTGAATGTTCAGAATTGTGATGTAGGCCTCTTGTATGGTATATTTATAGGCATCTCTTTCTTTAAATTGGGGAAATTTTCTTCTATGATTTTGTTGAAAATGGTTTCTAGGCCTTGGAGCTGGCATCTTCTCTTTCTTAAATTCCTATTATCCTTAGGTTTTGTCTTTTCATGGTGTCCTTGATTTTGGATGTCCTATGTCAGGAATTTTTTAGATTTAACAATTTTTTTGATGGTTGCATCAAATTCTACATTGTATCTTCTACATCTGAGTTTCTTTCCTCTATCTCTTGTATTCTGTTTGCGATGCTTACCTCTGCAGTTCCTGTTTTTTTCTCTAAATTTTCTCTTTCTAGGCTTTCCTTAGTTCATATTATTATTATTGTTTTCATTTTCATCTTCAGATCTTGAAGCATTTTATTGATTTCCTTCACTTAATTGTTTACAATTTTCTTAATTTCTTCAGTGATTCTTCATTTCTTCTCTATAGACCTCTGTTATGGCCTCTCTAAGGGCCTCAGTCTGTTTGGCTGTATCTTCCTGTATTTGTTTATGGATTTTATTCATTTCCTCTATTATCATCTTCACAAGCAATGATTTGAGGTCATTTTCTTGTATTTCAGTTGTGTTAGAGTTTCCAGGGCTGATTGCTTAGGGATGACTGAATTCTGGAGATGCCATATTATTTTGGCTTTTGTTGTTTATATTTTTATCCTGGCCTTTAGCCATCTTGATGTTTCTGGCATTAGGTGGTAGTTTCTGGTGTCCTTCACTGGCTGTTGAGAACAGCTCATAGGTGAGTGGCTATAGGTTGAAACTCCTCACCCACAGGGATCAGGGCACCCTTCAGGTGGATCAAGTGGGTGACCTGAAGTCAGACCTGGGAACTTTCAGTGGACTAGCTGAGTGACCTGAGGTCAGATATACCTGTGTTCCACACTGTGATGTCTCCTCTTGGCAGGGAGACTCAGATACTGGTGTTTTGTAGCCCACAGTTCATTTTGACACATAGATCTCAGATGCTGTGTTCCTCTGGCTGGCATGTGGCTAGACTTTGGAGCCTGCACCCATCCCTGCGTGGACCTGGAAGCTTTCTGTGGATTGCCCATGTGACCTGAGGTTGGATCCATTTGTGTTCGAGACCATGGGGTCTCATCTGGGCTAGAAGACCCAGATACTGGTGTTTTTTAGTTCCCAGTTCAGCCTGATACACAGAACGCAGGGGCTACATGCATGCAGGGGAGTGGCTAAACTTTGGAGACTGCACACATGCCTGCAGAGACCCAGGGACTTTTCTGTGGATTAGCTGGGTAGCCTGAGGCTAGACCCACCCATGCTCTACACAGTGTGGACCCCTCTCACCTGGGAAACACCAGCACTGGTGTTTTGTAGCTCTCAGTTTGGTCCTTAGGTCACTTTGCAGTCACTGCTGTCTTGCTGATCAGACATGGTGTGTGATCCATGGCACCATCTTGGATCTAGCCTTTTGTACCTATTTTTATCTGAGTGTTGGTGTACAATTTTCTTGTATTATATTTGGCTTTATTATTAGAATAATGTTACCTTCTCAAAATGAATGTGGAAGCCTCCTCTTTGCTGCACTTTTGGAAGAGTCTGAAAGAGGCTGGGATTGATGTTTTAAACATTTGGTAGAATTCTTTATTCTGTACTTCTGTTGTTCAGAGGGTGACTGACTAGTGACCTTATCTCCTTTCTAGTTTAGTTTTGCCTTTTCGTTTCTTGAAGCTTTAGTATTTGTAAGTTATGTGTTTCTAGGAATTTCCCCCATTTCTTCTAGGAATCTTGTCTGTTGCTATGTAATTATTCATACTGATCTTTTAGGATTCTATTTATTTTGGTGACATTCTGACTTTATTTAAATGTCTGTTTTTCTTAGTTTATTAAGAGTCAATTCCATGTGTCTCATTTTTGTTTTGTTTTTGTTTTTGGTAGCTTTTGTTTTCTTGTACAACCTGGGGTTGAAAAACTGTGTGTATGTGTGTGTATGTGTATGTGTGTGTGTATGGCAGGATGGGGGTAGGAGTGTGGGGGGGAAACAAAGAGACAGACAGAGTCGGAAAGACAGAGAGACACAGAGAGAATGTGGGTTCACAATACTGCAGTAAGCATATCAAGGTCAGAGGACAACTTTATGGAGTTGGTTCTTTCTTGGGCTTCTGGGATCAAGCTCAGGCTGTCAAGATTGGGTGTCAAGTGTCTTTTCCTACTGAGACATCTCACTGTCCTTTGATGAACTTTTTTGATAGGTCAATTTCCTAATTACAACTCAGCTGAGTCTCTTTTGCTGTTAGGTTCTCAGATCCTGTATTCTTTTGTGAACTGGAGTTTCTAGAAGGAAAAACAAAAAACAAAAAACCCACACCTAACTTCAAGATTTTACAAAGCTTACTGACTGATTAGAACTTGAGGATTATAGAGAGCTGGAATGTAGTAAATCCAGGGCAAAATATTATTTTGGGTTCTCTGTAGTTCCCCTAATAGCCATCCATTACCATCCATTGCTCACCTTACTGCTGTCTGTCTTATAGCCTTTTGACTCTCATGCAAAGTATTTGGAACACATTGTTAGACCACTTAGCTCTACCCACCCTGGATTAGAAAGGCCCTCAGCTATCCCAGAGACTGTAACAGAGACTTCCTGCCTGCCTGAAGCTCCCACCAATGTACTTGGAAATATCCCTTGATTTGTGACCTTTCATCCTATAACTATAAAATCTTCATTAAACAGTTTCTATGTTGGAACATGTTATCTGGGGCAAAGTTGAATGTGTCCTGGGCCACTGTCACTCGCCTTTAGCTCAAGAATAATCATCCCATAGTCCTTTCAGATAAAAGCTGTGTTTTGCATAAACACTTTTTTCTTTGTGGCTAATTTTTGTAATCATTTTATTACCAATCAAATTTCTCTTGTTTTTATCTCCTTGAGCCAAGGTCTGCCTCATAATTTAATGTCTTGAGTCTCAATTGATGAGTTTATATTCCTGGTTTTATTCATGTTTGGTTTTGTACTTAGTTTCTTATTTTAATGTCAGTTGTATGTCAGATAATATATTTTTGCAAAATTGGAGAAACAATCTGAGGCCATGTTCTTCTAGAGGAGGATTATATTTATTTTTGCTGTCACCTGGGGATACAACCAATCCAGGATCAATTTTATGGACTGAGAGGAGCTGATGAGTCTTGCTGTTAGGTTATAAATCCTTCTGAGTTCTATCTCAGTGCAATGGGGCTTCCTGCACTGTTTAGCCTGCATCTGACCCCTGTACCCCAGGAGGCTATCAGAAACATCTTTGTCTACCACAAAGTTACAGCACTCTCATCCCTGGATTGCCATTCTTTTCCACTTGTGGCCTAGTGATTCTGTCATTTTATGTTAGCTCTTTCATGGCTTCATAGTTTTCCTCTTGGGTTGCCTCTTTAGTTTCTCTCAGCAGACCAGTTAGTCTGAATTACATTGTAATGCACTACCCAAATGTCACATTCTTTGTGAAATATTTTGACTCCCTAGGCTGAATTAATTGCTCTCCCCACTGTCTTGTAGGAACTGTACAGCATTTATTACAACTGATATGTGCTTTAGTTACACTTTCTCTATTATTCTGCCACTGCAAACAACCTTCTGAGACTGTGATCTTATTAGTGGACTTTGGTTTTCAGTAGATATTCTGAATTTTTTTGGGGGGGCCATGCAAGTCATGAGGCCATGATTTTTCTTTACAGGTAATTTCACATTTCAAATAGAATTAGAATGTATATATTTGTTTCAATATAATCTTATAACTCAGAACCCCCCAGCCTGTTTTTATACTTTATGGCCAAGTTTCTGGGCTAACCCACAAAGTTAATTTAATCTACCATTGAGCTAAGATGAAATGTTAAAATGTTGTGCAAAATGTGTTAGTAGTGATTATAGTAATTTATACAAAGGGGCATCACAACTGAAGTAACATTTAAAAATCTTGAGTGTCTTTGATTTTAAAAAAGCAATCATTGATTTCAAGATTCAAAAAAAACTAAATGGAGATTTAAGAATTTTGAAGGGATGTCTTGGGTCTACAAGCACTTACAGATGCTGATAGCACTGTGTCCATTGGAATGTAACTGTAGTTAGACTACTAATTCTTGTTTGGTTGACATTGTGAGTAGCACTACAGATAAGTTAGCACCTGGAATAGTGCCTTATTGTGACTACAAGCAAAAGTATAGAAGAGAATGCTTTCTGTGGCAGCACTCAGCCTTTTGAAGTGAGATGGTTAGGAGTTTATTGGGTGGAATTAGCTGAGTGTTCTGATGAAAGAGAAGCCAGACACTGAGTGGTCAGAGATGAAGCACCAAGTTCCTCAGTCCTGTGAGCAGATGCTATAGGTGCTTGGCTGCGTGGTTTTCCGAGAAGACTTTAGACTCCTTGCTTACTGTGTTCAGGTGTCTTGAGTAAGTTGTAGAAGAGAGTCATACTATACATGGGCAACATAAACTTATATATGCCATTACTAAGAGACCAGTTTTTGAAACCAATGGATCATAATCATTTAGAGAATAAAGGAATGACTATAAACACACGAAGCACATCATTTCATTCCCCTCCCCAAGTTTGAGCCCTTAAAACCTTTGATGCAAAGAGCAGCTTAGATCTTGGGACACTAAATGTAAAAAGTAGTTATGAGACACAGCAAGAATAAAAGAAAATAGGGAGGTAGTTGGTAGTGTACCTAAAGCAAGCCATAGGCAAAATGTAGTCACAGGCTGATAGCAGCTTGCCACCTGAATTAGCAAGTCTGGGAGACAGGGGACAAGACTGTACAAGCACATATATCAGTTAGCACAGTATAGGCAAAGTCTAAAGAATGATAGTTATATCAGGTGTAGGATCCTGGAATGTATGGGCAGGTGCCCTTGGAGGCTTAGAAGAGTGTCAGATTTCCTGGAGCTGGACTTGGAGTTGGTTTTGAGATGGTCTGATATGGGTGCTGGGAACTAAACTAGGGTTCTCTGGGACAGCAGCAATCACCCTTAGCTGCTCAGTCACCTCTCCAGGCCCTATTTAGTGAGTATCTTATATGTTATACTGAAGGCTATACACTTAAAAACCAGACACTCAAGGAGCTCTTAAGTGAGCCTCCAACAACATTGTGAATGGCTGACTCTCCCCACAGCATGCATACCTGAAGACCCTTTGTGGGTGTTTCAGAAATGCTTTTTCTTCCAGCTTTTGCCAGTGAAGCCACACCATCCTTCAAGATTTAGGTCAAATACCACTTCCATTATGAACTCTTTTTTCCTGTTGTTTGGTTACTTGGGATAGTGTCTTACTGTGTATCCCTGGCTGTCCTGGAACTCACTATGTAGACCAGGCTGGCTTCTAATTCACAAAGATCCTCCTGCCTCTGCCTCCCACATATTAGGATTAAAGGTGTGTTACTATACCTGGCCCCTTAATAACTTTTAATTTCCTCTGTATGGAAAATCATCTCTCCCTTCTCTGAGAAACAGTAACATAGCACATACTTTGCCTATTTCTCAGCCTTTGTTTTGGATTGTTCTTAGGGGGATGTTGGCTGGTGTTTTTGTATCTCTGCCCTCTATTTCCACAAGGCCAAACACAGATGGTTACATAAAAAGATGTCAAATAAATCTGAACTATGAAGAAATGAACATACATACTGTTATATTAATCTTTGTGCTTCAGAAGAAAGTATGAGTAGCAAGTAAAGCCTGAGAAGTCATTAGGAATAAAGGAGGCATTGTGTAGGGTTTGGGCCTAACAAAAGGCTACTGTGAAATTCATTACTTTGTTGTATCTATAATCATTAGCTACTCAAAAGAAAGAGGACTTCTCTTCCACTGGAACTTTATTTGAAATAATAAATGATTCAGAAAGGCACACGTGCCTATTTCATTCCATATAAGCAGCTTGCTTTGATCATTTTTGAACTTTATCTTAACATTTATATATTCTCTTATATTGAGGAAAAATTGAAATATTACTATTTTATAATAATTGAAGATTACGAGAGCATTTAAACATGATTGTTATCAGTCTCTGAATCTCCTGGAAGGTGTCTATTTAAATTCTACTTCTAAACCTAGGCACAATATATACAACTGTAATCCCGGCACTGAGGAGGCTGAGGTAGGAGAATCATTGTGAGTTGGGGATCAGTGTAGGCTACATAATGAGTCCACACTGCCTTGGACTACAGAGTGATACCATGTCTCAAAAAGTATCTAGTTCTGTGTTAATTGGATAAAGTTTTCACGTGTCCAAGTGTTTTCACTTGGAAAGAAACATTGCTATTTGTACAGTTATTAAAAGAAAAAAAACTAGAGTTACATAAGAGGGTTTTTAAATTAAAATATCTCTTTCTATGTATTTCCCCCCAAATATAAGATTTAATAACTAAATGCTAATTCTTTTTGTTTGCTTTCAGGAAGGGGTTTCTCTGTGTAGCCTTGGCTGTCCTGGACTTTGTAGACCAGACTGCCCTTGAACTCAGCAATCCCCTTGCCTCTGTCTCTCTGAGTGCTGGGATTAAAGACATACACTAAGATGCCCAGCTACCATATGCTAATTCTTTCAGTGAGAAATATCTTTAAATTTTAATTTAATTTTGTGTGTGTGTGTGTGTGTGTGTGTGTTGTGTTTGCATATGTGTGTGTGTTGCTGTGGGGATCTGTGCATATACACAGAGGCTAGAGGGGCATGTCATGTGTCCTTTATCGCTCTCCTGCTGTCTCAGCCCTGTACAGTGCTGGAGTTACAGGTGTGTGCACAGCACCGAGCCTCTTACATGAGTGCTGAGTATTCAGACTTAAGTCCTTATGAATGAACAACAAGTACATTTCCTCAGCTAAACCCAACTCTCCAGCCCCAGGTGAGGGAGATTCTCTATAGTCAGACCGGATTATTAAGTGGGAACATGCAGTAAGTGGCATTGGACTGACTGGAGCCTTGGCAGTTACAGCTTGTATTTAGGGAGGAATTCATTCTCCAAATTGTGCTGTTTTTTCCCTCTCAAAGAACCATGTGGATTTTCATCCATCCATCTATTCATCTATTCATTCACTCATTCATTCAACTTAAACAGGATTTCACCCTGTGGCTGAGACAAGTCTGGAACTCAGTGCTCAGTCCAGGCTGTCCTGGAACTTGCAGCGGTCCTCTTGCCTCAGCTTACTGAGGCCGCCATGCCTCACCTAGTATGTCTTAAGGGATATTTTGCTTAAGTGAGTTGTTGAGTTGTTTTTTTGATATTCAAATATTTTACATCACTTAAACATGATTGAAGTTTTAGTAAATAAAAGTTTGGGACTGACTTATTAGATTGTTTTGATCACTACATTCCCCCCACCACTCTTTGCTTTATTCTTTTGTGTTCTGATTTACCTATGAGGCTGGGACTATGGCTCTGTTGATAAAGTGCTTGCTCGCAAGGACCTGAGTTTGATCCCCAGCACCTGTGTGTAGTTATGCACGCCTGTAAACCCACCCCTGGGGAAGTTGAGGCTTAAGGATCCCTAGTGTTCAGTGGCCAGACAGTCTAGCTGAATTAGAAAGTTCCAGTTTCAGAGTAAGACCATATCTTAAATTTAAAAGGTGGAGAGAAATTGTGGAAGACATCCAGTGTCAGCCTCTGGCCTCCATATTTATACACATACACACATATACATACACATAAGTATACACATGCACACATGACACAAATATACACACATGTGGACACACACATGTGCACATGCAGACAGACACGATTTGTCTCCACAGTTCTTCAAAAGTTGTGGCTATTACACTAGGTCTTTGACATGTTTGTCATTGTAAGTGTGGCTTAAGATTGAGATCCATATCTTCATGGAATTGGTACCGAGGTGAAAGTCAATTCACTGTGGATGTGTAGGTGCATTCCTGGAACTTCAGTTCTATTCTGTCACTTACATGTCTGCCCGTACCAGGTTGAGTACCACACCACTGTTTGAATTACTAGGCTACTCTTTTTTTTTTTTTTTTTTTGAAGAAGTGAGCACTATTGATTCTTTTACCTTAGCCTCGCAGTAAGTGGGATTGTAGGTGTGCATCACTGTTCCCAGTTTAATTATTGTAGTTACGACATCATAAAGTATGGGTTCACAAATTCATTTTTAGAAGAACATCTCATTATGTAGCCCAGGTTAGTGCTAAACTTACCCTGCCATTTTATCCTGTTTATTTTCAAGATTTGTGTGGCTATTCTGTTTAAAAAAATATTTTCTATGATTTTATGATAATTTCATAAAAGAAAGTTGAATATTTGGGATGGATCACATTTAATTGATAGGTCAATTTGGGAAATACCAAATTTTTCAATATACGAGGAAAAAACCCCATTTTTTCTTCAAAATTTTTGGCAAAGTTTATAGTTTTCAGCATTCAAGAGTTAGATTTATTTGGTCATTCTTGCTTTTTAATAGTGTTGGATTAAGTTGTGTTTTTAACTTCATTTTCTTGTTTATTGCCAGTATATAGAAATATGAGTGTTTTTAATATGACCTTCTGACTTGTAACCTAAGGCCGTTCATTAGCTTGTGTATGTGTATTCCTTAGTTTTTTCTACATATACAAGATCATGTCATTTTAAAAATAGAGATGACCCTTTGCTTATTTCTTTGTAATCTAGATGGTTTTTATTTTGTTGGTGAGTTACCCCATGCTATAGATCTTAGCACAATGCAAATAGAAGTGGTGAGGGCAGATGGGCTTGTCTCATTCCTTCCTGTAAGGGAGGAGGCCGGCCTTTCAGCACTGAGCTCATTAGCAGTGAGGTGTGCAGCTGCCTCTGTCAGTCTGAGGGGGTACACTGTGGAGCGCCACAGATAGCAGCGCCCCCTGCTGCTTCCCCGGAGCAATGCGCATGCGCAGTACTCTTCTGTTACTAGTTTGATGAGAGTTTTTGTCATGAGAGGATATTAGTTTATCAAGTGTTTTCCTGCATGTGTCATGGTGGCCATGTTCATTTTACATGTGTTTTTAATATGGTTGTTACATTGAATTTTAATGTCGAATCAGCTCTGTACCCCCAAATAAACCTCACTCATCACAGCATATAATCACTTTAAAGTCCTGCTCCATTCAGTTTGATATTATTTTCTTGAGTTTTTTTTTTTTTGTTATAAAAGGATGTGTGTACATGTGTGCATGAATGTGTGCGATGTGTTTGACTGTTATTGGTATACTAGTAATTCTTCATTTTTGAGTGAGAATTGCATTTAGAATTCCTTGTTGACAAATTTGTTTTTTCCTTTCAGAACTTTTAATATGTCATCTCATTTCCTTTTGACCTTTGTGATTTCTATTGAGAATCTTAACAGGATATTGAGAAGCCCTGGCATCTGACAAGTTGCTTCTCTCCTGCTGCTTTAAATTTTCTTCTTCATTTTTTAAAAAAGATTTATTTATTAAGTATACAGTGTTTTGCCTGCATGTACACCAGAAGAGGGCACCAGATCTCATTATAGATGGTTGTGAGCCCCCATGTGGTTGCTGGGAATTGAACTCAGGACCTTTGGAAGAGCAAGCAGTGCTCTTAACCTCTGAGCCATCTCTCCAGGCCCCTTCTTCATTTTTGACAGTTTGCTTTCTATGTTTGTAGAAGTGTTCTTATCTTTCTTTTAATGTTTATAGTTTAAATAGAATTATATCACTCTCTGCCCCTGTCCTCCCTCAAGGTCCTCCCAGCAACTTTCCCTCAAGTCCTTCCCATGCCTCCCTACTCTCAAGTTGATAACCTCTTTTTCTTTGATTATATTTCTCTCTCTCTCTCTCTCTCTCTCTCTCTCTCTCTCTCTCTCTCTCT
>OU015752.1:122626667-122637020 GCA_907169655.1 Acomys percivali | reverse complement strand
AGTCCATTTTGTTGTTTGTGTGTACATAGTTTAAAGGCTATCCACTCTGCATTAGACTGCCTGAAAGGGGGCTCATCCCCGGGAGATGCTAATTTTTCTTCTTCAGGCAGTCAATAGTTGCCTGTAGTCATCCAGGAATGGGACTCCAGCGCATGGGGCCCATGTTACCTGTCCATTGATATTTCTATTGTTCTGGTTTTGTTTAAACAGCCATTTCTAGGGGAGACTGTCTCACAGTAGACTTCTTAGTATTCTGTCTGGCTCTTAGCCTTAGGGAGTGTTTTTGTTTGTTTGGCTGCTTTTATTGTTGTTTGTTTTTTAGCTTATGCTACTTAGAGTTAGGAGTTAAGTACAGTTTAATTCTTTCATTAAATTGGAAAGTTTTGCATATTTCTTGTTTTTTTTCCCCCTTATTTCTCTTTCCTCTTTTAGGACCCCTCCCCGTGGTGCATATATTGGGGTACTTTATTGTATCTGCTAGTTATTTTTCTCATTACTGTGACAAAATGACCTGGCAGAGACAACACCAGGGAGGAGGTTTGCTTAGGCTCATGGTTCCAGAGAGATTTCTACTGAGGTTGGGGAAGATGAAGCGGAGTGTCTCGGTGGCCATGCTCCTCGCATGGCAGCAGGGACGGGACTTTGCCATCTCATGATGCCAGGTGTGTTCAGTTCAACTCTCAGAAGTCTGCATAGCCCAACAGTTCCAAACACTGAACCTAAATGTACAAAGCCCAAAGTTTTTTCTGAGACTCGAGGCTGGTGAACCCTTGTAAAAACAAACAGAAAATGGTTTACTTCCAGCAAACAACTGCAGAGAATAAACATTCTCATTCTAAAATGAAGAAATGGACTTAGCAAGAGAATATTGGACCAAGGACTTCAATCCCTCAGGGCAGTCATTAAATTCTGCAACTCTGTGTCCTGTGTAGGGCATATCTCACAGGCTCCTCCAAGCCCTGTTAAGTAATTTGGCTTAGTATTGGTGGGTCCACCCAAGTGGTTTTGGTGGCAGTAAAGGAACTATCAGCTTTGCATTTCAGCAAGAGTTTCCTAGTTAGAACATGAGAAGTTCTTTGAATACGAGGCCTGAGCTGGAGTTAGGATGACTTATTAGACAGCTCTTGCCAAGAGCTACCAGATGACAGTGATATGGCCCAGGACATAACATTCAGAATAGAAACAACAAACAAAACAAAATGAAAAAACACAAACAACCAACTAGTAGGTTTGAGAAGGGTTTGAAAATGTGGAGACTGAATGAGAGAGAAATTATTTGCCTTATTCTATTTATAAAGCTATATTGGCAGCTATCTGTTTAGTTCTGTATATAGCAGTGACAAGAAAGTAGATGATATTTTGTAGTTTTGTCTTTGGGTGTTTTTTTTGTTTGTTTGTTTGTTGTTTGTTTTGGTTTTTTTGAGACAGTTTTGTTATGCAGTCCTGACGTAGATTTGCCATGTAGAACAGGCTGGAACTATACTCACAGCGACCCACTTATTTGCCTCTGCCTCCTGATGATTGGGATCAAAGGTGTGCTCTACTGCGCCCAGCCCTGCAGTTTCCTTTTTAAAAAGAATCTATGCCAAAGCTCCACCTAAGCCTCCTTAAACAACACTGTTCTTTGGGAAAAGCTACAGATGTAGGCCTACTGCTCCTACCAGATCCTTTGAGTCTGAAGAGCTGGTTCAAAACTTAGCATTCCATCATCAACATGTGAGGAGCACATGGCTGAACATTTTTTGAGGAGAGATTTGGGAGCTCAGATTTTTGGATTTTGTATTAATTTGCATGGGCTTTTGAAAATAAATCTATAATCATTCTTCCCTAAACAATTATTGTATTTGTTGAAAAGGATATAAAATTAGATAAAGATCTGTCAAACAAAAGGGGCTTTCAGCTTTACGTTTAATCAGGATTCTCTTTTCTTTCTCTTTGTTTTTCTTTTCTCTTTTTTTTTTTCTTTGAGATAGGGTTTGTTGTGTTGATACCTTCCTCAAACTCCTGGCTCAAGTGATCCTCCTGATTCAGCCTCCTAGACAGCAGGGACTACAGACAGTTGTCAGGATGCTTGATAATTATCTTAGGAAGTAAAATAAAGTTTAATATTAATATTAGTCTCCAAGTGTTACAGAAGATATTTGAATCACTACAATAAAAAGGATAATAATTATTTTCATTTAACTGAAGGGAAAAATTCTTTTTCTCCAAAAGAGAAAACCTCTCTATTTTCAGTTGTCTTTAAAAATTGTGAAGCTGTCAGTAAAATCATATAATCTATTAATAGAGTGCCCAAGGCTTATTGCCTTTCTTTGGGCAACAGTGTCTGCAAATGGTGTGCTCTATCGATTTCAACCACATGCTTTTCAGTACCAGTGCAGGGCTTCAGAAACTCATCAGATGAATAAATCTGTGGAATGTCGGCTTCGGTCCTCCAAACCCATCCATTTGCATAGTACTCCTCAACTAGTGGCTAAATTACAATATATACTAGCAACATTTTTATTTAATAATCTGTGGTTTTAGCTAAGCTAAAATGTTACCCTTCGTATTGAACATTTACATATTTAAAAATTAAAATTCTTATACATGTGATGTTTGAGTGCCTTGTACATTTTTAATTTAGGATAAGACAAGTTGCTTGTGGGTTAGTTCATCAAACCATTTCCTCTGCAGCTTAGCTGCACACAGCCAGATCAGACTCCCTAAGGTTGTATTCTAAACTTGCAATGAGCTCATTACATGCTGGTTTGTATCCCAGAATCTGTGCAGTGCAGAGCATAGGCTTAGAGATTAAAGATGGTACAATGTTTTTCTGCTGCTAGTATCTGTTGGATTTTGGTAGAGATACATAATACTAAATACCTCCATTTATTGAGAGTGCAAACCGTGTCAGGATCTTACCTGCATTATGCTTTTGTGACAGTTCTGCCATGCAGTCACACAGGCACTACCTGGATATGTGGCATGTGAGAGCTGAGGGCAAGAGGCTTAGGGCCCATGAGCAGTCTGAGTCTTGGTCAGGCTAGTGTTGAAGCTTGGTTTCTTCTTCCTTTAACAGCAGCAAACGCTCTTCAGGTTCTGTGCATGTGACATGGTGTTATTGTCTCTGACAACTTCTGGTATTTAGTGCTCAGATTTTGTGTAAGAATTGGGGGGTTTCAACTCCCAAATGATAGTACATTGCTTAGAATTGATATGTCTTTATAGACAATGATGCTGAATTTGAACTAGGTGTGTGTATAAAACGAGTAAATATTTTATTATGCAAGTTACAGTGGAATTCTTCCTTTGGTATTTTTTTTAAATTTTGACACAAATTAGAAATAAGCCATATATTTTATGGAACTGAAACATAGGCTTCAGTGAACTTGTCACAGAATAATAATGTGTTCATATGACAACAGATCTGAACTGATGGTGCTAGCTGCAGCCTAGTCTCAACACTTTTGAATGCCTGTATTTTCAGCAGGCACTCTACTGCTGAGCTTCTGTTTGCTGAAAGTTACTGTAGGCAATTTGCAGCCAATCTCTTCACTCAAGTCTGACTGATTAGTGTCAGGGCTGGACATGCTGCCTGAAGATTAGGCTCTTGCAGCCATTTTTTCGTGGCAGTTCTCTCAGAACAAGAGCCTTACATGCAGTACTGCTGTTAACAGTGGTTGGCATCTGGGCTGAGTGTTTGCAAGTTCTTGGCATCTTATTCAAAGAATTAAAATAAAAGTGCACACAAACTACAAAGTAGCAAGGAAACTTTTTTCAAAAGCAAAGAGATGGTACTGATCAGATATGTTGTCAAGAGTGATATCTGGCCAATTGAACAAGAGATTATGCAAAGCCTGGAGGTTATTGCACAGGTCTATTAAAGGGTCTAAAGAAAGGATGCGTTTGGTTGTTAAGAGGTATTTTGGTTGACAGTTCTGTTTTTGTTGACAGATTTGGGTGACATACACTTTTGCTTTCTGTGTATGCACTTTCCATATGTGCCTGATTTTAGTCATATGATAGCCAATTATGCATAGGCTTATGATGATAAATAGGGGATTCTCTTTAAAAATGTATTCAGAGGACACAGATTACCTTATTGTACATGCATCCAAAACTAGTATAGGTTGGATTGGACCCCTTACTCTTATACCCAGACATATCTAGAATGTATTTGAATAGAAACTGTCCACAAAGGGGGACATTTTTGGCAGTTGTTAGGGGAAAGAGGATTTTATTCCATTATTCAGAGTTGAGATCCTAGATTGGTAGATGCATTGTTAGGAGATGGGTGTGTGTATAGCCCAAGTCAAGTGGAGTCCCAGGTTGCTAAGCTATTCCCTATAGTTGTCTGCCTCACTATCATATCCTCTTTTTCTGCCTGGTAGAGTTTTTCTCAGTGAAGACATCATTGTTTAACCTTTCCTAGAAATGCTTCTTGCTTTTTATTTCAACCAAGACATAGATTTCTCTCTTCTTTTGATCTTGCTTTCAAATGAAAACTATCTTCATTTACTACTCTGGGGCCACAGGCCCCGCCCCTTGTTTGCTCTGGTGTCTCACTGAGGAGCCTCTCCTTGATTTGTTCACCGTGTGAACTCTAACCCATGCTTTGAAGATGTGCCTCATGGGAATTGGGATATCAACCCAGTCACAAAACTCCTGACAAAACATCTTGGCATGCCTGTAAGATATGCTGGGACTGGAGCCTAGAACAATTGTTGTTAGAGAGACTTCAAGTCAGATATTAGGTGGAGCTTGAGGAATCCTGTGGAGGATGGAGAAGAAGAGTTAGAGGAGCCAGCAAGATCAAGGACAGCACAAGAACAGGGCCTGTAGAATCACCTGACTGAACCCAGACCCAGAAAGGGGCACATGGTATATACTCACTTATAATCGGACACTAGACCAACAGAGATACCTCATGAAAGTCTTCACTTAGCCAGAGATTGGGATGGATACTGGGACTTCCTATTGGGACTCTAGATGAGAGAAGTAAGGAAGAATGGGGAAATAGAAGGATCCAGAGGGTCCTAGAAACCTACAAGAATACCATTAAGGCTGGCAGATCTGGACCTAGGTGGGTCAGCTCAAACTATAGTACCAACCGAGGACAATGCATGCAGTAACCTAGAACCCCTGTCCAGATCTAGCAATGGACAACACATTCTCCACAGTTGTGTGGAGAGCAGGGACTGACTCAGACATGAATTCTGGTGCCCCCTTTTAGACTACTTCCCCTTGGTGGGGAGACCTGGTGACACTCAGAGGAAGAATAAGCTGGCTACCAGGAAGAGACCTGACAGGCTGTGATCTTATAGTGGGGGACAAGGTCCCCTTCTGTCACAGACCTAGGGGAGGGGAATGGGAAGATACAAGTGAGGGGATAACAAATAAGATGTAATCTGAATAAATTAATTAAATTAAAAAAACGAATCTACTGACTGGGGCACAAGTGGACTCACAAAGATCAGTGAGACTATATGGGTCCTCTGCATATATGTTATAGTTGTGTAGCTCGATGTTCTTTTGGGATTCCTAGTAGTGGAGGAAGGGATTATCTCTGACTCTTTTGCCTGCCTCTGGGACCCTTTTCCTCCTACTGGCTGCCTCATTCAGCCTTGATGTGAGAATGTGTGCTTGTCTTATTGTAGCTTGTTATGCTGTATTTGATTGATGTCCCTGTAAGGTCTGCTCTTTTTTGAGGGGAGGTGAAGGGGGGTAGGACCTGGGGGGAGGAGGAAGGGACGGCAGGGAGGGCAAGACACTAGGGGGAAGGGAGGGAGGGGAAACACAGTCACAATGTAATATATGGGAGAAGAATAAATAAAAGGAAAAATGTTCTAAAAAAAAAAAAAATCTGCCTCTTGAAACCTCCTGTGGGCACGGCGGTGGTGGTGCATGCCTTTAATCCCAGCACTCAGGAGGCAGAGGCAGGTGGATCTCTGTGAGCTCGAGGCCAGCCTGGTCTACAGAGTGAGTTCTGGGACAGCCAGGGCTATACAGAGAAATCCTGTCTCAAAACACAAACAACAACAACACAAAACAATAAGAAACAACCTGTGGTAGTGCAAGAAGTAATAATGATCTTTAAAACAGTAAAATGGTCAAAATATGAGGCATTTGCAGGCATTACTTAGTTAATCCTTACAAAAGTTGCATAAACTGGTTCAGATTATTGTCCCCACTGAAAACGGGGACCTGAGCTGACGACAGAGGTTGAATTCAAAGCCCTGTCTCTCTTTTTCTAGCAATTGATTCTTAGTCACTTTCTATCTTTTTTGTGTGCTTTGCAATACTTATGCTTATTATGTAAGTCATTCTTGGTAAGGCACATTTAAAATATATATATATATATATATATATATATATATATATATATATATATGCAATGTATCTTGATTGCATCCAACCCCTACTTCCTCCTCCCATCCTCTTGATCCCCAAAATTTGTCCCTCTCACCTTCATGCCCTCATTTTAAAAAATAACCCACTGAGTCCAATTAGTGCTGCCTGTCAGAGCATGGATAATCTACCAGTGACAACATCTCTGAGGAAGAAGGACCCCCTCTCTCTCAGCAGCCATTAATTGCCAATAGCACTTCAGCTAGGGGTGGAGCCTCATGAATTCCCCACAAATCCATACTGGAATTATTAACGAGCCTGATCTTGTGCATATCTTGAACAGATAACCATAGCTTCTGTGAGTTCATGAGTGCCGCAGCCTAGTCATGCCCAGGAGCATTACACAGCAGTGCCCCGTCCTCTGCTTCTTACATGATTTGCTTCTGTGATGCTCCTGGAGACTTGTGGGGTCACTACAGATGTCTTCTTTTGGGATGAATACTTAATAATCACTTATTTTCAGTATGCACTCTGACCAGTTATAAGTCTGTATTGACTGCTGAAAACTGCAAAAACATTTTTCTTTGGTCAAGATTTAGAGAAGAACTAATCTAAAGTCAGAGAAAGACAGATGTAGAAGCCAGTTGATAACATGTCTGCTTAGCAAAAACAACAGTAGGCTCTATGCCTAAGGCTTATGACCTCTCTATCTGTATTCCTTGCATTTCTGTTGCTGTAACAAAATACTCTGACAAAAAGCAACTTTTGGAAGCAAAGGTTTTATTTGGCTTACAATTCAGAGGGGGTGTAGCCCATCATGGTGGAAAAAGCATGGCAGCAGGAGGGTGAAGCCAGCTGGTGGTCAGGCGGCAAGAGGGTGAAGCCAGCTGGTGGTCAGGTGGCAGATTAGTCACATTTCATAATCACACAGGAAAAAGTGAACAGGAAGTAGGACCTGGCTATAAAACCTCAGACTCTTCCCCAACAAGGCTCTCCTCAAACAACACCATCAACAGGGGACCAAGTATTTAAATATCGGAGCTCATAAAAATATTTCTTCTACAAGAAGAACCTCATATAACAGGTGGATCAAGTTCCAGGGGGGTCTGTTCAAACTATTCCACTAACCAAGGACATTACAAGTAGTAAACATCGAATCCCTACTCGGATCTAGCCAATGGACAGGACATTCTCCACAGTTGGGTGGAGAGCAGGGACTGACTCTGACATGAACTCTGGTGCCCCATATTTGATGACCTCCCCTTGGTGGGGAGGCCTGGTGGCACTTAGAGAAAGAATAATCGGGCTACCAAGATGAGACTTGATAGCCTATGACCATATAGTGGGGGAGGAGGTCCCCCTTGGTCATAGAGGGGAATAGGGTGAAAGTGGGAGGGAGGGAGGGATGGGAGGATACAAGTGATGGGATAACAATTGAGTTGTAATCTGAATAAATTAATTAAAATAAAAGATATTTCTCATTCAGATCATACCATCATCCATGAGCTTTGACAGGTTTAATATCAGGCTTGAATTGCTTCCTGTGGAGCAGACCTGAAATCCAATCAGAAGAAGTTGGACACTCCAACAGCCATGCTGCTGTTGTGCCTGTGGACACACATATAAGCTCTGTTTTTTAGGTTTTATTCTTTTTGGCTGAATTTTTTCATACACTACATTTTGATCATTTTCTCCTTTGCCAGTTCTTCCTAGATTCTCATCTTCTTACCTAACATTGTTTTCTCTTTTTCTTTCCAACAAACAAACAAACAAACAAAATAAAAAAGAGAATGATAAAAACAAGAAACATCACTGTTATGTTCTTCTAGATGCCTGAAAAACAAGTCTTGAGCTTAACATAACTGTGAAAGCGTAGTGTGAGAGGAAACCTCAGAATCAGGTGGCGATTCAGCCTGATTGCAGCCTGGCTTCAGTAGGATTTGGGTTTTTTCCCTGGAATACTACTACAAAGTGAAGCAGAGGCTGGATTATGGTGCAGTGGTTTTGGTGAGGGCATTTCACAGGTTCTGACTTTGCCTGTTATAAAGCAGTGTTATGCATGTCATAATGTGTGCTGCGAACACGATTTCTACCAGTAAATCACTGTCAATCACCTTTATTTAATAGGAAGCATCTTGCTGACCATAAGAAAAGCTCAAGAGGAAATGGTTTCTGTCTTGGAGGGGCTGATAGTTCAGAGAAGCAGTGTCTTAGGGTTTCCATTGCTGTGAAGAGACAACATGACCACAGCAGCTCTTGTAAAGGGCATTTAAGTGGCACTGGCTTACAGTTTCAGAGGTTTAGTCCATTATCGTCATGGTGGGAAGCATGGCAGCATGCAGGCAGACGTGGGGCTGGAGGAGCCGAGAGTTCTACATCTTGATCCAAAGGTAGGAGACTGGATTTGTTTCACACTGGGTGTAGCTTGAGCGTTTAAGACCTCAAAGCCCCACCTCCACAGTGACACCCTTCCTTTATCAAGGCCATACCTCCTCCAATAAGGCCACACTTCCTAATAGTGCTACTCTCTATGGGCCAAGCATTCAAACACATGAATAATATGGGAGCCAAACCAATTCAAACACCACTAGTTGGGTTTTTTTTTCCTTCTTTAAAATTGGTTGCAGCATCTGTTGGTATGTAGTAGGCAGTTAGGTGTTGCCAGGTTTGTGGAGTCTGGCCCCTCTGAGCTACGGTTCTCATATTTGACCATGATATTGATCAAATGTATTTCTTACATCTGAGTTGGAGCCTTAATCACACATTTTCTTAGGCAACAAAGCAATTTCATCCAAAGTTGCTGCCTTTTGGAAGTTCCTCTCTTGTAGTACTCCTGAGAGCAATCAAGATACAGATGATAGACAGCACAAAATTTTATATTGTATATTTATATTAATAGTCATCTATTTATCAATCATATTTGGGCCTATTTTTTTTAAAAATTATATTTATTTATTGTATCTATATATACATGTATGTGTGGGTAGATGTGGGCATACCATAGCATGTATGTGGAGGTCAGGAGACAACTTTCAGGAGTGGGTTCTTGCCTTCCACCATGTAGGTCCTGGGTTCAAACTCAGGTCATCAGACTTGGCAGCAAGTGCCTTCATTCACTGAGCCACTGTTTTACTTTCAACTTACTGTTCTTTGAGAAGGAAAAAAGTGGGTTTATTTCCTTTTCCTTACAATTTCTTCTACTCTTTCACCCGTTCATTTCTAGCACGGTCACTTGTCAGCACATCCATTTTTCAGTTCATCCTTTCTCCTTTTAACCTCCCAGTCCACCTGGAAAGTCTAAAGCTACTGCTTTCTTACAAGTGAATTGAGACTGGCTGAGGTAAACTTTAGGGCTCGTAACTGGATTTGTCTGTGGTAGGACAGTAAGCTCTCCACTGTAGTAGAACTCTGCAGTAGCGGTGAGCTTCGCTGCTGTCCGTTCTTTTACACTGCTTGCTACATTGCAGTGACTCATAGAGGGAATAACTCATTTCCACAGATTTGAGGGACAGAAGGAACCTCAGGATGTTCTAGTCTTGATCCCCTTTATAGCTTCCCAACCAGTTGGCCTTCCTCCCTCTGTTCTGCATTTCTGATGATTGAGACATCCTACCTTGCGTAGCTGACTGCTATGAATGTTAGGGAGCCCTTTGTGTGAAGTGAATGCTGCTCATATATTCTCCCCAATATACAGAGAGCTCTAGTCCTTTTAACCCAATCTTCTTCAGGCCTAAGAGGAAGCCCTCAACATTCATTCACTTTGAGAAGCTTTGACCCTATACAGCCCTCTGTTTTTCTTGATGGCTTTTGCTGTATTTTTTTTTTAACATAGATGATTTTTAATTCTAACCCTTTCACATGAAATTCACACTTAGATTTTCACTGAGTGCCTAGTGTGTGCAAGGAGGGCCTGTGTGCATATGAAGTATCCCAGTACTGGTGATAAAGGTTGAAAAGACACTAGATAATGGGGCACAGAGAGAGAGAGAGAGAGAGAGAGAGAGAGAGAGAGAGAGAGAGAGA
>OU015752.1:122611750-122622049 GCA_907169655.1 Acomys percivali | reverse complement strand
CCCCTCCTGTTCCCACCCTTCCTCCCTCTTCCCCCTCCTGTTCCCACCCTTCCTCCCTCTTCCCCCATCCCCTTTCCCTACCTTTAAGTATATAAGACTAAGATCACCTTCATACCTAAGCTCGACAAAAATACTATAAGAAAACTATAAGCTACTGTCTCTGATGCAAAACTGATACTGATGCAAAAATTCCCACTAAAACATTAGCAACTGAATTTAGCAAGACATGCACATGATGACCAAGTGAGAGTCACTTTGGCATAAAAGGGTGGCTTACCATTTTCCAACCAGTCACTATGACAGATGAAAGTTAAAAACCACATCATCATCTCCATTGAAATAGAAAATGCATTAGGCAAAACTTCACCATTCTTTCAGGTCAGGCAGGAAGGAAGGCTTTTCAATATAGGAAAGGCCCGAAAACGAGGCAGCTACTGTAATCAATGTGAAGCAACAGTGCATTCCCATTACAATGAAGTACAAGGCAGCCATGTTTATTCTCACTATTTTTTTAAAATTAAGTTTATTAGTGTGTGTGTGTGTGTGTGTGTGTGTGTGTGTGTGTGTGTGTGAGAGAGAGAGAGAGAGAGAGAGAGAGAGAGAGAGAGAGAGAGAGAGAGAGAGAGAGAGAGAGGTGTAAATATTTGTGCACATGTTCTTTCACCTTCACATGGATCCTGGGAACCAAACTCCAGTCACCAGGATTTACTGGCAGAGCCATCTCTCACCATTTCTGTTCAACACAGTACTGGAAGTACTTGTAAGAGCCAAATTTTAAAAAAAGCAGAAGCCCTCGTCTGTGTGTGCATGTGTGTGTTGCACATGGTATATTTCTGACTATATGAGTATGTTCACCTGTGCCTGCACACGTGGAGGCCAGAGACCAGAGGTTGACTTGGAGTATTTTCCGCAGTTGTCTTGCACTTTTATGCTTTGAGAACCGAGTAAGCTATTACTCCCTGGGCTAGACTGTGGGGCCAATGAGCTCTGGCTTGCACCAGTCTCCCCCACCCCAAGCACAGCATTACAGATGCATGGTTCTGAACCTGGCTTTGGGTGCTGAGGACCTGTGCTCAGGTCCTTATGCCTGCACAAGCACTTTACCCATAAAGCCATCTCAGCATCATTTGTAAACATGAGTTTAGGAGGAGTGTTTGTAGAGAAGAAACCCAGCCACTAGGCCTTTACATTATGAATACATCTTACAGATTTTTTATAAAAATCCTGCTTTCCACTGTTAAAAAATCCACTATAGCATCATTATTATCAACCATCCTTAGAGTGATGCCTTATGTATTTGACATGGGACGTTTCTATACCTACCAGGAAAAAGCACCAATGGCCCTGAACATAAAGGTGTCATTTATGGTTACAGGATTTATATTTATCCTGTAATGCAAAGCCTGAAGTTAACTCATTTCATAAACTGTATACGGGAACATTCCAAAGTGTCTTTGTTTTGCTTCAAGTCAAGCATTTGTAGCCCTCCCCACAGTGTGTTGAGGACAGGGGCGCACTGGGGCACAAGTGAACCTGTGTGGAGGCTAGTGGTTAACCGTGGGTGTTTGCTCTTGGGAGCCATGTAGTTTTTGCTTAGCTTTTTTGAGACATGGTCCCTCCCTGGGCCTTGGGTCCCTCTGATTAGGCTAGACTATCTGCCTCCTTAGAGCTGGGACTACGATCCTGCACCAGCACACATGGGTTTTGATCTGAGTGCTGGGATTGGGCTCTGGGCCTCATGCTCGTGCAGTCGCCCACCTGAGGGTGTTCTTTATGTTCCTCACACTTGTCATTATGAGTGTAAACAACAAAAGTTGTTCCCTCACTGCTTTGATGAAAGGCCACATTTACTGGACCGAGTACTTATTATTCTAAATAATTTTAGAATATGTAGTACATATTACATGGTGTGAAAACAAGCATAGCACTTAAAGTTATGTTGCTTTCATTCACAAATGATATTGACCAATAGAATCCCTTCCCCCTTCTAGGGGATATTGCCATGGTAAGAGTTTGGTTGTGTGAACGGAATAGAATGGTGCAAAATGGCTAAACCTTGCTCTGAAAGTTCGTAGGAATGAACTCTGCTGTGACAGTCCCTGAATGGGATGATTGGTACTTTGAAGAAGTTAAAGTGAGGTGAGGGGGCTGAAGGGACAGGCCTCTGTTTCAATGAGGTGGATAGGAAGGTCCCTCAAATGAACAGAAGCCACAGTGAAGCAGGTGACAATTTGAAAGAGGAGCATCGTCTCCCAGGAAGCAGCAGGAAGTCCTGAGTGTAGGCAGGAGCAGCAAAGTGCTACAAGTAGCCAGCCTGAGAGCTGCTAACGGGGCTTAAATTTTGCTCCTTTAATCAAGATTTTCTGTCTTTTAAAGAATTTGACTGCTTGCTTAGTACATTCTTTTTCTGGCTTTCA
Source organism: Acomys percivali (assembly GCA_907169655.1). Taxonomy (NCBI): domain Eukaryota; kingdom Metazoa; phylum Chordata; class Mammalia; order Rodentia; family Muridae; genus Acomys; species Acomys percivali. Next base: position 122,619,632 of record OU015752.1, on the reverse strand, counting down.
TGAAGGCTTTAGAACATAGTTTATTTTTTTTTAATGCTTGTGTGTCTGTGTACATGTTTTGTGTGTTAGTGCAGGCACACGTGCCTACAGTGCATGTGTGGAAGTCAGCAGCTTCCCGTCTTAATTGAGATGGTTGCTTGTTCACTGTGACCTATGCCAGGCTAGCTGGCCCTCGTGGTTGCACAGCATCTCCTGCCTCCACTTCCCATGTTGCTGTAACGACTGGGGTTATAGGTGGGCATTGCCATGTCTGGATTTATGTGGGTTCTTGAGATCTAAATGCCGATATTTATACCTGCACGGCAAGTGCTTTACCTACTAAGCCGTCTCTCCTGTCTTCAGAACATGCATCTCTTCTTGAGAGCAGTGGTGACTGTATTGTATAAGTTACATGACTATCCCTAAGGCCAAGAAATTTATATAAGATGTTATGGAGCACACTGCTACCTCCAACAAAAGCAGGCTTCTGTTAGTAAGGAAGAATGGGAGACTAAATATTGAATAAAGAGCTAGCAGTACCTTTCATACAATCCTGTGGGTCCTGTGACTCCAATGCTATACAGAGTGTTATCAAGCACAGCAAAATGGAAAGTTTCACAATATATTTTATGAAGTGAGCCAGCATGTTGTCTTAAAAACTAATAAACATATGTGAAGGGAAAAAACAAGTTAACTCATGAATGCAACTGAAAACTCAAAATACAAACCATGTCATCTTTCAAGTACCCTAAAAGAATAATTCATCAGGATCACACTAGAGTTCATAGTATAAAAAGCAGAAATGCTTTAATATTGGGAAGATTTAAATATAAATGTAATATGACACCTCAAAGGTCCAGTAAGAAAAAAATATGGCAAGCAAAATAGACAGAAGAGTTGATGAAAGTCAGCATTTAGTTCTCTAAACCTCTGTTCATGCCCATAGACAAAAGCTCCCATCACACTAACCCAAGTCCAAGGTACTGCAAATAAGTGACAGTTGGGGGCTCAGCCTTAAATAATGTTCAGGGAACATTGCAGAGGAGGATGTGTAAATAGGATGTAAGAGCTGAAAGACAGGACCAAGGAGTTGTGAGTGCTCCTCTAGACTCCGTGCAACCACTGCAACCATCTGGTCACAACCGCGGTTAACCTGCAGGTGACCAGAGCTAACACATACTCCAAACTCATGGCCATCCACACAACCCTAGTTAAACTCAGCAACGGAGAGGGCCATGGAACAAAGCAAATAGGCGTGAACATGAAAAAGAACTTTGTAGGGAGGGAGTGAGGGGGCAGGTTGTAGGAAGAGGGAGAAGGTAGGGGTTAACATGTTCATGTATTTTGTACATGTATGAAATTGTCAAAGAACAAATAGCATTAACAAAAATAAACAACTAGTCCTAGGTATCAAATACTAGAAATACAGTTCTTTAGTAAAATTGGAATATTTCATTTCCTATGCTAGCAAGTTTATGCCACTTCAAAGGATAAGACTATATTCTATTCCTCCAAAGCCAGATGAAGCTGTCTATGAAATATACTTTAAAAGAATATCTAGGGCCTGGAGGGATGGCTCAGTGGTTAAGAACACTGGTTGTTCTTCCAGAGGATCTGGGTTCAAATCCCAGCACCCACATGGTAGCTGACAACTGTGTGTAACTTCAAGATGTCACACACACACACACACACACACACACACACACACACACACACACACTCTGTAGGCAAAACACCAATGTACATAAAATTAAATTAATTTTAAAAAGAGTATCTGGAGCTAGGATGACACAGAGCTACAGCCACACGGCCCTTGTTGCTCCGCATGCTTCCCAGGGCATTCTCTAGTGGGTATCATGGAGCACACTCTTTCTTCCCCGTCAGCTCATATCTTTCCAGCTTGCTTCCATGAAGTAGTGAACCCAGTTTGGTATAATTCTGTACATACCAATACTAAACTCAAAAAAAGAAACTTGTACCCATTTATTCACCTCTAAAAGTAAGGCTACTTTTAATATCACCTTTGAACTTTTACAATTAGAGAGCTTTATAAAATAAAATTAATCTTTTCTTTAGTGAAGTGTGTAAGAGATATTTGCTCTAAGGCCAGTAGCTAGGAGGATAAAGCTTTAAATTATGAAAACAATGTGTTCTACACTAATATTTTTGGATTTTTAGAAATAGTTCACATTAGAAATACTAAGCTAGGCCTGTTGTTGCTGGGTAACCATGTTATGGTCTAGTTTGGTTTTAAGTAGGAACTTTTCTTAGTGGAATATTTTGCTTATAGTTGCCGGATTTCCTATGGTTGTCAGGAGGGTGACAGGGTAGGGCTTGCTAAACGGTGCTTCCTTTTCTTCTCATAGATCTTATGCATGAAGCATGGGGCCTCATTAACCCAAGGACCTCACTAGCCGGAAGCTGCAGTTTCCACCAGCAATCCATCACATCCCTTTTGATCTGGTTTTCTTTTTTAAAAAGTGGAAGCATCTCTTTCAAATTATTTTTTTTTATGCATTTAAGCAAATGGCTGACCATGGCTTGGATGAAATACCTACAAAGTGCCCCCACTGTGCATCTTCTCAGGCTGGTCTACTTTGCCTGTGTTCAGCAGGCAACTCTTCAGTTTTGGTGGTGGAAATGTCACAGACATCGAGTATTGGTAGTATAGAAAATTGTACTCCACAAGAGAGAAAAAAAGAAAGAAATGTCAGCAGAGAATCTTCTATAAAGGATTTGGTAAATATTGAAGATTATACAACACAAATTGACAGCCCATTCTCTATTCCCATCCCTAAGTTCTCCGCCATCCTATGAACCCTTGTAAGCTAATTCATGGCCTTCTTAACGTTCTTACTTACTTACTTATTTATTTATTTTTGTTTTTTCTTCAAGGTAGGGTTTCTCTTTGTAGCCTGGATTCACTTTGTAGACCAGGCTAGAACTCACAGAGATCCACCTGCCTCTCTGCCTCTATGAGTGCTGGGATTACAGGCGTGCACCACCACGCCAGGCTCTTCTTAAAGTTCTTAAAGAATTATTTGTTTTCCACAGCAGAGATGAGCAAAGCTGGCTAGTTAACATGTTTTGTGATATTTTCAGCCACTATTCAAAAGTATTTCTCATGATCCCAAGCAGTTCACATTATTATACCAGCTCTTAAAAGCTGTTTATACAGGAAAAACGTCTTTTCCAAGTTTAACTGAATAGGACTTTTTGATCATTTTCTTCAACTGATACAGAGTGAGTCATGACAAAAGTTAAAGCAAGGCTGTAGCTTCATTATCTAAGAGGAAGTTGTAGTTGTCTATCTAGAATATAACATACATTTTACTTGAGTCACAAGATTTTTAAATCATGTGTGGCTTCCCAATCAAACTGATTTGGCTGTGGTCATCTGTGTGAAGAGCACAGTGGAAGACTAGTTAATATAACACAATTTTGATGACAAGGAACAGTAAGTTTAAGAAAAATCAGGCCCTTGCTCTTCACCGGAACCATTTAACACTTGTACATTCACCTGAAGATCTTCTGTAGCCAATGACTTGTACTGTATTCTAGAATTGAAAAAGATAGTAAACTACTTTGTATGCAGTAAATACTGTGGCGCCCATTAAAGCCTATCACAGTTTTAATCATCATTAAAAGAATATTACATCTTAAGAGTTATTTTTCAAAACTCTCTTTTGGTCCTAGTCTACAAAAACTTCAAATGTGGAGAGAAAAAGTTCTCAGCCACAGAGGAGTCGGAGCAATGTCACAGAAGGAAAAATCCCACATATAAGAATGGAGAATGGAACTGATATCGAGGTATGCAGGAAGCAAGCTAAAGCTACCTAAGAGGTCCAGATTTCTTCTTCTTAACATTTCTTTTCATCTTTTAAATAAACATTTTAATTAAAAAATTCACAATATATTTTGATTATATTTCCCCTCTCCCAGCTCCTCCCAGCTCCTCCTCACCTCTTACTCACCTAACTTTATCTTCTCTCTCCCTCTCCCAACAAAACCAAACTCCCACAAAACACAAATACCAAAAATATATAAGCAAAGGCCAAAAAGGCAAAAATGCCAAAAACAAAACTCAAACCATGGAGTCCATTTTGTGTTGGTCAAGTGCTCCTGGGCATGGGGCCTGCCCTGGAGTGTGGCTGATAAACTCAGTGACACTCCATTGGAGAAAACGGATTTTCCCCTTGCCAGCAGGTATCAAGGGCAAATAGCTTTTGGTAGGGGTGGACTATATGTCCACTTATCCCTCTAGTGCTGGGACCTGTCTGGCTTGAGCCTGTGAAGGTCTTATGAGTGGTGCCACAGACTAAGACTAGATAGGTCATGGACTGTATGGAAAAAACGAATACTGTTATTGTGCTAAAGGAACATAGCAATAAAATGATGTGATACCCATAAACAAGTGTCTTGCTCAACCCTCATCAGGGAAGCTTCCTGCAGTAGATGGGAATTAACAGAGACCCATGACTGGACAGTGTGTTGAGATACTTTGGAGCACGTAGTTCTAATGTGATGTCTTCATTAAATCCATCCCCTTTAAGGCTCAGCGAGCTATGTGAGGAAGAGGAAGCCGAAGGATTGTAAGAGCCAGAGGTGATGGATAGCTCCAAGGAGAAAGATACCCCAGACCTGAACTTGCAGGTTTCCTCTAAGACAATGGTTTGTGACAGAGACAATTGAGAAATCAGCCTCTGAGGAAAGGAAGTAAAAACCACAGCAAAAACTTCAAGCACATTAAAGTTTTACTGAAGGCAATGCACACTATTTCCAGCTCATGGAGGGCCAAGGGCCTTATAAAGTGGGGGTGTTTAGACTAAGAATATTCTCCTAAAAGTACTAGTATACTCTTTGTTCAGACTTTTCGGTGATTCAGCGGCTAGATAATTTTTACATAGCTCATCTGCTCACTGCTTTGGTGACCTCTCTACTTCTCCAGTTTAGATAAATATCCTTACCACTTTTAAGGGTTCTAATTAATATAAAAACATGAATTAATGGCTGCAGAGATGCCCATTCAGTAAAGTGCTTGCAGGAGAAGCATGAGGATCCCAGCACCCATGTAGAAAGTGGGGTGCAGTGGACCTGTAACCCCAGCACTGTGGAAGGGGAAGACCAGGGCAAACAGCAGGGAATGTGAGCAGTGCAGCCAGCTGTCTCACTGTGCAGGTGACCACTACAGCAGAGCTGGCGTGGAGGCTGTTGTCCCATGTTTAAGTGTCTGTTCATGGTGGGTTTAGAAACTCACCTGCCCTCTGCTGATGGTATTCGCATCACAGAAACAGACTCCTTCTGCCAATCCTCAGGGAGTGAAAACATAGTGAGACGTGTGGGTTTTATTTTGCACTGTGAACACTGCAGAACACTGCTTTGGCCAAACCAGTTCATTCTCTCTTTGTAAACAAAAGTTAAATGATAAATCAGAAAGAGTCTTGTTTTAGATACGTTGTTCTCAACCTGTGGGTTGCAACCCTTTTTGGGGTCACATATCAGATATTTACAGTACAGTTCATAATAGTAGTAGAATTAAAATTATGAAATAGCAATGAAAATTTTATGGCTGGGGGCCACCAAAGCATGAGGAATTGTATTAAAGGGTCGCAGCATTAGGAAAGTTGAAAGCTACTGGCTTAGATAGTGGTATTATGGATAGTGTATATTTTATTCTCGCTTCTGATTTTTATCAAATTTTTCTTTTCTAAAATTAAAGTGAATAAGGTAAGAAAACTAACATAGAGATAAAGGAAATAAATATCACTTGTAGTTAAAGAAGGAGACATTGTTTTAGGATCAAACCAAGGCCCTGTGCAAGACAGACAAATGGTCAACCATCAAGCTACCTCCCCAGCCTGTCTGGTAGTAATTAGTGTTGATTTCGTAATGTGAGTCTCAGAGTTTTGGGGTGAAAATTTGCTGAATGTATTGTTTATGCATCAAGCTCATATGTATATTAATATTTCACATCTTTTCCTTATAAAATATTTCATTTTTATGAAATTCTATGTTATTAAATACTTTATAATGTATAGATTGAAAGAAATCAATTTCTATAATTTTGAACTCTTCCACATTTTGCCACTAGAAAATCAGACAATTAACAAAAGTCATTGAAACTTGACTGTGGCTAGTTAAGATGTATTCGTTACTGCTGAAGCAAATGCACAGTGTCTCCATTTGATCTTACCCTAGAACAGAACTCCTCCCCGGGCGGATATCTTTCAATGTTGTGTGTTCATTCCTAATGCCTGATGAATGCCACAGAGACAGAGGAACTCTTGTTTTGTCTCTCCAGGAATTCTATACCTTCAGAAGAATCCTGGGACAGGGGAGCTTTGGAATGGTCAGTGAAGCTATAGACAGAGAAACAGGAGCTAAGTGGGCAATTAAGAAAGTGAATAAAGAAAAGGTAAGGCTTCCCAGTGTGGCATTTCCAGGGTACATGTCAGGGTGGGGTAGGGAGGGCAGTGCAGCTTTCCACACTAACCCAAGCTGTGTCTTCCCTTGAGGGCCAGGGCTGGACTAACTGATGGAGAAGTGTGGGAGCTACTCTAGTCTCCTGTGAAGGGACTAGTTCCTACTCAGGCAGACAGATGCTGTCTGGAAAATTCAAAAGCATCAACATCACTAATATTACCAAATATGTAAACTTCATGAGCGAAGTCAGAACTGGCACTTAGTGTATGTAGGCATAGGGCTGTAAGCATCGGTGTCTTAGCTGGAAATAAATCCTGTTGCCCTCCTGGTTGTTTGGTATACTTTTCTTCTATTTTCTCGTTTAATCCTATTTTCTTACTGTTGACCAATCCAGTCTAATCTACTGTCCCTTGAATCTGCTGACTCTCTTTGTGTTACTTGTTGGCAGAGCACTTGGCTTCTCCTTAAGGTAAAATCAGTTCATTACAAACTGTTAACATTTCTCTGGATAAAGAAGCAAAAATAACACCATTGTGATGTTTTCTTCTTGGATTTGTAATAATATGTATTGGAGCTATAAAACTGAGTAGTAACTATTTTTTAATTGTAGCAAATTATTTGGTTTAATGAGATGACATATCAACTTCAATAAAACAGTTAAGAGCCTTTTTAGCATCTTTGCAAAAAGATGGCATACCAAAGTTGGCATCCTGAAAGGGCTCCTTGGCATTCTGTTTCTTTGGTTTTTTTTTTGTTGTCAGTTAGGGCTAAAGGTTCAGTTTGGGGATTATATTTGCAATTTGAAGAATTACTTTCTCATTCATGTACTGATATTGGGAGGACAGTACACTTGAACAATGAAATAAAGCGATACTGTCAACACAGGAACTGGACATATACATCATTGCAGCACAGGCAGGTCAAGCCAGTTGGGGAAGGAGGTGGGAGAAGAATTGAGATGAGTAGCAGGAGAAAACTGTGCTAACTTTCTGGCTCTATTCTTCACAGGAACTCATCCTCATGGTCACTATTTCTCTGAGCCTTTAGGCTAAGCTTTAAAATGTGCTTCATCCTACATGGTTGGATGTGGCTGAGTGGTCATGGTCAGCATCCTCTCCCTGACCCCCAAAGACAGTGAAAGTTGAACAGGAAATGGAATTGCAATCAAGGATACCCCTAAGTAAAATATGTAGAATATGTTTTCTTTATCATCAGTCCACTTCCTAAACTCAGGCTAAAAGTGTGTGCAGAAATAGGTCCTTTGTTACCTCCTTTAAGAATATTTTTATGTCAGAAAAAGATCCATAAAGGAGGAGAATATTTATTCTCAGATAATGGCAATTTCAGGATCAGGGAGATAATGATCTGGGCCAGAATTGGAGAAGGTAGAGAGAGCACCCTTGAATTTTCTTTTCCTTTTTTTCTTTTCTTTTTTCTTTTCTTTTCTTTTCTTTTCTTTTCTTTTCTTTTCTTTTCTTTT
>OU015752.1:122583504-122597618 GCA_907169655.1 Acomys percivali | reverse complement strand
CACACACACACACACACACACACACACACACACACACACACACACACTGAATGCTAAAAGAGGAATACTGTAAATTTTCAATTTGAAGACAAGTTGTTTAACTTGTAAACTATTATAGTTTAGTCTTTTCTTGTTCTCTTGTGTATGGTTTGACTTCTTTTTGCTGTTTTCTGTTCCTATAATCATAGACAGGGGGAAGATTAAAATTCTATTAGTGTTTACTAGTTGTTATAAAAGTGTGTGTGTGTTTGTGTGTGTGTGTGTTGTGCGGTGGTAGTGCATGCCTTTAATCCTAGCACTTGGGAGGCAGAAGCAGGTGGATCTCTGAGTTTGGGGCCAGCCTGATCTACAGAGAGAGAGAGAGAGAGAGAGAGAGAGAGAGAGAGAGAGAGAGAGAGAGAGAGAGAGAGAGAGAGAGAGAGAGTATGTGTGTGTGTTCCAGGACAGCCAGGGGTTATATAGAGAAACCCTGTCATGACAAAGAAAAGGGAAGGTGTGTGCAGGCATGCAAGCGCATGGCCAGAGTGTTAGTGGAGAGGACTAGGAGTGCTTTGTCAATAAGCACACAGCTTTCCAATAGGAAACACCCAGTAGTGTGCAAATACAGTCAAATCTTAATGTTTTCCACCTCCACTGACAGAGGGCATCAAATGCCTGCACGGCTGGCTCAGGATTCTTAACATAATTTATTATGTAAAACGCTTTATAAATTTTTATGTTCTTTTGTTATCTACACATTTGTGTCTGTTTTCTTTTTCTTTACCGAAAGATATCCATATGTAAAAGTAAAGTAGACCTATTCCTCAGTATTATACTGACTTTAAAAAAAGCTACCAATTATAAAGCAAAACCCTACAATATCATCTCTAAAGCAAGTGCCATATTAAGGTTAAAGGTGCAGTTTTGAGAGGCTGTTTGAAGGGAGCCTGTTGTGCAAACCTTGGTTAAGCAGAGAGCACAGAATTGAGTCACACGTATTTAGAACCTCATGCTGCGCTGGCACTCAGTGGTGTTTTGCCCTAGTCTTATGTAAGCATACTTTCTATCTCAGTTATATTACTTAGAAAATGTGGGAAAGAATATATATATTCTATTGTTATAGTTCTGTGGTATTATAATCATTATCATAATTATTTTTGCTGAAGTGATTTATAACAATATTAACTTTTTCTTTGAGTTCAGATTTGTACATCTTAGCATTGATTTAAATAATATTTACTAAAGTTTTCTGTCTTCTTTTATTTAGGGAGAGTCTGAGATATTATTGTCTTTTATTATAACTACACAACCTTTGTAACATCACTTAATTATTTCACAGAAATAAAGAACTGCACATCTAGTAATTCAGTTTATGCCATTGTCTCATTAGGAGCTAATTGATAGGAGTGGTGATTTGGTGACATCAGTTGGAAGGCCTGTACATTATTCATTTAGCATCTGCTGTTGGCTTCTTTGTGTTCTCTCTGGAGGAATACATTACAACACATCAGCACATTCTTCATGCTTTGTGTTTAAGCATTTAAGAGTAATTTATTGTATTATTAATATTATTTTATTTGTCCTTATTTGGCAGCACCAGAGGTTATCAATGCCCATGACTACAGCCAGCAGTGTGACATTTGGAGCATAGGTGTCATAATGTACATTTTGTAAGTAGTTTACTGAATGTCCAGTGTAAATAAAAGGGAAGTCTCTGGCTGTAGATTGACATAGATTTTTTAAATTAAAACAAAGCGATATATTTTTAAAGGAGTCATTTAAAATCCACTCAAGATGCCATCTTAAGTGCCCTCTCACTAGTTTGCAGGGTCATCTCCTAAGTATTTGTTTAATGCTGTACTTTCACAATGTTTAGTTTTGCTTTGCACTGACCTGCAGATGCAGCAGTGTCCCACATGGTCCAAGCTAAGTGAAAATCTGTTCTCCCTGGTCCCTTGCTGCAGTTTAGCCCTTCACCTGCTGCCCATCACAATGGGGAGGTTGAGCCACCTGGCCCTAGAGTTGCTGGCACAGTGGGGAGTGGGCACAGTTAGGGGGAGGTAGGGAGTGTTTCAAGTTCCTCAGTTCCCTTACACCACGAAAGCCTCAGTGATTCTCACTCTTCCTTCCCTCTTGCTCTCATGATTCAGTCAGTCCTAAGGCCTGAAGCGTTTGCCGGAGATGTGTTCTCACCTGTGCATGGTGAGACCATAAGCATCTCTCTTCGGCCCCATGATTTCATCTTTCTGGCTGCTGCCTTTCCTGCTTCTGTTTTATGCTCCCCTTCATCTCCTGCTTACACTGCTCTTAGGGTTGTCTGTCTGCATCATACTCTTTCTGGACTAACGCCCTCTGATGGTTATTCCTTGCTCTAGGCATTTCACATGCTGTGACTTAGCAAATGGCTTACAACTCAACTCTACCTTGCTTTCCCAGTCTTGGGAAAGTGTGTGTGCTTTCGTGTGCCTACCTTTTTCTGTGATGACCCTAGGCTACTCTTTATTACCCGCAGTCTGCATTCCATGGCGTGTGTGTGTGCGTACGCACATGTGTGTGCTATGAGTGTTTATTCTTTCCTTCTCTTTGAACTTTCTCCTAGATGGGCCAATCATTAAAGTTTTCTACTTTCCTTACTCCTACCTTATCACAGCAGATATACATTTATTAGTGTATAAACTTTTCTATATTCCACAGAGGATTTAAGGCATCATTCAAAAATAATGTAAAATAGTTACACTAAAAAAATATGGCTTGAATGCTAGTTCAGTTGGTGCAGTGCCTGCCCAGCATCCAGGAATTCCTGGTTTCATCCCCAGCACTGTATATACCAAGTATGATGGTTCATGCCTGCAATTTCAGCACTAGGGAAATGGAGGCAGGAGGATTAGAACTTCAGGGTCACCCTTGGCTACACAGCCTGCTCCAGGCTAGCCTTGACCACATGAGACCCTGTCTCTATGTAACAATAACAATACTAATATAAAAGTATTATAAAAACATTTAAGCAGTAAGGTTTGTTTGCGCGTGTTTATCTTTGATAGCATTCACATTTTGAAACCAAATTACATGGTAATACCACAATTTTCTATTATATCTGTTTTCCTTGTTTTAAGTTCTGTGAAAGACAGTTCAAATTATTCATTTTTGCATCTCTAGCATCTGATACAATAGTCAGCCCATATTCAGTGTTAAATTGAATTAAGTGAATTGTCTAAGAGGTGTTCTGAAAAGTTAGTGACCACTGTTCTGTCTTTCAGTGATTCTGAACACTTTAATGTTGATGCAACATTAGTTTTATGATCATGTTGTAGATTTCGCTGTGCACCACCTCTTTCATATCCTGTCTAAATACTAACATCACTGTAGTTGCATTTCCACAGTTGTGTGAAATGGAAGACACAGGCAGTAGAAGGCGAAATGGAAGACACAGGCAGTAGAAGGCAGATGATGTGATTATAGTTGTAACTGAGTTGGTCCACATGCATCGCTGTGTAGACAGCGTGAAGTATGGATGGATTCATAAAGCTTTGATTGTTGTTCTGTGCTGATTAGAATCATGGTGCAAAAATTCAGAGTTTAACCCTTAATTAAAATGTAACTAAATAAAAATGTCAAACTCTTAAGACTGTCTGCACAACAAAAGTCCATATTAATCTATATAATGAGTCGTCACACAATCTGTATGGTGTTTGCTGCTTTTTGAACTTGCCGTTAGGAAAGCAAGTATATTATATACTTTTCATTTCCCTTTCTTTCTTAAATATCTAATTTGAATATTTCTGCTCCAGAGTGTGGCTGCACATCATAGTAATGACATCATATTTTCTTCACAGAAGAGCCTCACTTAGTTCACCGGTGCCTACTCATTACTTTGTTTGAGCCTGATGGCACTGTAGATGATTCTGTACCCTGAGCACAGCACGTCACTGTCTGTCTCCACAAGGACCACGTCCTTGTTTATCAGTTAGCTTGGATTCATTTATACTTAATTGGACAATGATAACATACTTTTTCAAGGAGAAATTAACATAAATAAATAATCTTTACAGTTCCTATCCTCTGCTGACCTGATTCCTATGAATGCAACAGAAAATAATAGAAAGCTTTAAGAGGCATTCATTTTTCACGTCTTTGACTCTCTTTTCTGGATGTGCTAGGAAATTGCTGTCATAAAGTTCCATACGCTGCTGATTGACCAACCATTAGATACATTTTACGTAAATAAAATTGCAAAGGATGGGGAAAAAGTGGAAAATTTAAAATGTAGCCCTTAAGCTATAGTTGCATGCCCAGGCCACTAAGAAATTGGGGGCCATGCATATCACTGCATGATAACAGGCTCAATGAGCTGGGCCTTTGCTGGCCTGTGCGTGTTATAATAGATAGTAATTGTCGGTACGACCGTTGCTCTGGTTATGTCCTTTTTGTGTTCTATGGCTTTTAAAATTCCATTTCAAAACTAAGCCACAATAAAGCAAGTTAGAAGGAAGAAGTGTCAGAATGAGCTTGAGAAATAAAAAGTATTAAAGTACGAATTTGTACAACAGCGTGACGTCTACTGATCCCCTAACAGGAAGCTCCTGCAGGGAAAGCCTCCTGCCCCAGCCTTAGTCCCTCACTGCTGGCAAGGTTTCTTTATTTTCATTGTCATGAAAAATACCAAAACTTAGCTTGCTCAGAAAATGTTCACAGTTGGCTTTTTCGACTAAAGGTTGGAAAACACGACTGAAGAAAGTCAGTAAAGACAGGAAGTGTAAAAGACTCCGGCTTTATTAAACTGAGAACAGACCGCCTTAGCAGATATAATGGAGTAATGCTGTTTTGTCTTTTAGTGAAGGTACAAGATCTGTGCCTGAGAGTTGAGTCCTTGACATGCCAGGTGCCTTTGCTGTGTCACCTTCTGCCAGTGTGTCCCTGGGACACAGGGTTGTCCTTAGATGATGACTATGATGACATTTACTAAGAATATACCCTGAGGCACTGAGCTTAGCTGGGAAGTATACTGTTAGAGTTCTGGCCTACATCAGCTAATGGAATCAGCTTGGTTGGCCTGCCCCAAGCTCTGTTAAAAAGAAGCTAACAAAATAGTCCCTGTGTTATAGATGCAAACAGGCCATGCTTGCTTCATCGCAGTGGTTGGGCTGTCTTGGTGCTGGCTTGTGTTTACCCAGCATCCACCCTTTCTCACTGGTGATTTTCATCCTGACTGTCTTCTTTTTCATACTATTGTTGAAGACTTGTGCCTGGTTTAATCGTTTTCAGCTTTGGCTCAGAACCTATAGGAATTTCCAGGGTTATCCTTTGGTTTTATTTTATTGTTACCATTACTAACACTTGAGATAGTATTTACTGGACAAAACTCTTGCCTAGGCATTAATCTCTGATGAGTTTTGGCCGTCTCTGATACCACCCCCATTCTTCCATAGCTAGGTGTACAGAATGGACTGTTAGTGACTGGCTCTCCTTGCTCGTGCCACTTTACTGTGCACTCATCCTCACCCAGCTTCTTGCATCATCACCCTTTAATCCCGCGTCTTCCCAACCTGCAGAAGCCTCGGGCATGTGCAGATCTGAGGTGTCAATGCATAGGCACATCATCTCTCCACTGTGTCATTTCTCTCAGCACCGAGATGAGCCCAGACTGAGCTTGGACGGCCCCATTGCTTGCACACTCCAGCCAGAGAGGCAGCCCTCTCTTCTCCCTTCTGTTACTTACCTAAAGCATCACTGCTCCACCTCCTGCAGAAACTTACTTGTTAATAGTCTTATGTTGAAATCATTTGAACAAAATGACTGCCTTCGTTTAGACTGTGCGGGGAGCCACCATTTTTGGCAAATTCAGAAGAAAAGCTCTTTGAATTAATAAAGAAGGGAGAGCTGCGATTTGAAAGTCCAATCTGGGAGTCCATAAGCGACTCTGGTGAGTATTGTTACTATTTACCAAAGCAAGCTGTTACTGTAAGGGAATTTGCCACCAATAAAACTGTAGTAAATCTGGGTAGTCTACTACTAAAATCTACTTTAGAATTAAACAATATTTGCTTGTGTGAATAATGATATCTTCACTGTGATTGTTTATGGTCAAAACTTTCAGAAAACAAAGCAAAAGAAAAGAAAAATACCAATTACAAAATTAAAGAGGAAACTTGGTTCTGTGTATTTTCACTACAGATCATTAATCCAGGTAGTCATTCAGCAATAAAAGACATTCAACCTTATTTATTAGGGCCTTTGTGTTAATGATACTTTGCATCTTTTTCATTATGCAATCATAACCCAAGTAAATGGGAAGATGTTTAATATGTTTGCCTTATTTTTGTTAGTGGTGTTGGGGGTGTGTCTCTCTCTGAGTTGTCTCTTTTTGCTTGCTAGCTTGTTTGTTTGTTTGTTTGGGCTCACTTCAAAATTTTGGACTCAAAATAGTTCTCCTGTCTCAGGCTCTCAAGTAGATGGGCTTACCAGCCTGTGTCACCATGGCCAGCTGATGTGTATGACATTTACCTGAGGTTAAGAAAAGTAAGATTTCAAGTTGTTTCCCCTTTATTTGCAGCAAAAAATGTTTTGAAACAGCTTTTGAAAGTAGATCCTGCTCACAGAATCACAGCTAAGGAACTTCTAGATAACCAGTGGTTGACAGTAAGTTAAGACACTTCTTTTTAAAAAACTTTTTCTGACATCACTCGTTTTACACAGTCTTGTAGTCTTAAAACCGTCAATTAGTTCCATCTTCTGACAAGTTTAAAAGGAGTAGTGAGTCTTGACACATTTCTGAAATGGGCATTTCCAAATGGCTGTGACTGTCACCACAGTTGCTCGTGTGTATTTATAGACATTCAAATGAACTTTGTTTGTTCTTTGTCACGGAGGCGTCATGTCCAGTAGAACAGAGCTGAGGAAGGTCCTATCATGCGGAGGGAGGCAGGAGGGACAAGTCCCAGATGTCAAGCTCTAAGACCAGTCGTAGCTCACTCAGCCGCAGGGGACCTTGGAAAACATGTCTCCAACGGGTCTTTGTTACCTGGACCGACATATCTAGTCTTTATTTTATTTCCATGTTGCTCTCCACCATTATACTGCAAACCTTGCGTGAAAACCCTTTGGCCTCCCCATTCCTGCACAGAACAGGGCCAGGCAGAGCCAGAGCTTGGGTGAGGCTGTGCAGCATCTTTAGCTGGAAACATTGCCACCCAGTTGTGTTTCTCTGTTTCCCAGTTTGCTGTGTTAGTCACCACTGATGCCCAATGAGATGTGAAGGAGTGTACAGTCTCCTCCTAAGTGGAGTAGGCACGGCGTTCTTCCTGCCTTTCCTCTTTCCTGGTAAACTAGGATGTGATGACTGGTGATTGAGTAGCCATGCTGGACAACAAAGTGGAGCTAGAAACTGGGGTTGGTAAAGAACAATAAAATACAGGGCACCAGGGCTTATAGTTCACAAATCACCATGCCTACCATTCCGGACTTGTTCTGTGTTAGCAGAGAGCAAACTTCCTTTATCTTTAGGACACGGAAATATGTAAGCCAGCATAATCCCAGTCATTACAATTATCAATAAACAATGAATTACTGAGAGATTTCTTTTCAGTGAACAATTCACTGTCATTATGTTCATAGAGATCTCAAGAAAAGTTTGAGACTTGATACTAGAAGTTACTAGCACTAAATGAGGTAGTTGTTGACAGTATTCACTAAAAAAACCCTAAGTATATATTTAGCTAGACACTGTTTTAGGTCCCAAGGACACAAATACAATTATATTTGAAATGAAAATTATTGTGTAGTTATAGTCTTAAAAAGCCATTCCAGCCATTAGGTGGGATAGATAATTTGGTAACTATGGAGGAACCATTTCTGAGAGGTGGTGACAGTTTAGATAGTGTAGTAACAACAGAAACAGAGAAAATACACGTGAGATACACGTTTTAGAATGTGAATGAAAGGTCTATGGCTCTAGCTCAGCAGTAGGGTACTTGAATAGTGTGCAAAGTCCTGGGTTTGATGTTGAGCATGAAGAAAAAGAGAGAGATGAGGGGGCAGTGAGAAAATGTGAACCATAGAATTTGATGATGGATTGCATGAATAAGGATATGGGAGGAATACTGAATGAAATCTAGATTTTGCTCTAACAGCTGGTTGAACAGTGATTCCATTTATTGAGATACAGACATGTATGGAAGAGTTTCTTCCTGTAGGACATGGGTGGTGAGCCAAGAGCTCTGAATTAGGTATGATAAGTTTGAAACACTATGTGATAGGCAAATTTATGTTAAGCAGATCAACAGATATAGATCTGGAACTGGAGTTATAAACTGGAGAATCATGAGTATGTAGATGCCCCTGGGCTAAAGAGATATATTAGGAAACAAGCAAACATAGAAGAGGCCTCACAATATGCTTTTAATGCTTACAACATCCAGAAGAGGTCCAGATATGCTTAGACATCATAAATATATTGTGGTATCAGTTTTTATATTCTCTAATTTTCCTTTGACAATTTTGAATTATTTCTTTGAATAACAATTCTTTTTCTTTGAGGCAAAAACATAGTTTTTAACCAAGAATGTATTGTATCTGCCCTCTTTTGTAACTATTTTCATCTCTTCTGGGATTCTGAGTTGTAATTATTTCTGGCCTAAAGTAATTGTGTAAATGAGTTAGCAGTGAGATCATTGTAAAAATGTATGGAGTAGATTTATAGTACAGGAAAATAAAAAGTTGTAAAACAGATGGTATGCCTTTGAAATTTATCTCTTTTCAGCATCACACAACATTCGGGTTTGGCCGTTTAATTATTTGCTTTCTAATTAGTACAGCTTTATTTCTGGCTTTGGTCATTTTTCCAGAAGTCTCCGTTTTCAAGCCTCTAACATTTGCCTCTCTGAAGTCTTTGCCAAATGGATAAAAAGTGACAGATATTGTGTACTATATTGGACTCTCCTAAGTTCAGTGTATGAAATTTAGAATGCTGGCATTTTACAAGCTTCTGAAAGGCATGACTCGTTTCTTCCGAACACTTGGAGTCTTCCCTCCTGTAATTCATGTCCTCTGCTTGAAACAGTCTAAAGCAAGACAGTTCCCTCAGAGCCTGACTGCTCCATATCAGAGCATGTTTTTCTCAGTACCTAATGCTTGGCAACATCTCTTTTTTCAAAGAGCCTTCCTGGACAAAAAGTGTCTGTAGTTTAGCCTATGTATTGTGCATCTTGAAGCATGGTTCATATCTTAAAAGTATTTCAAGAAAAAAGAATTATTTTTCTATACATGTAAGTGAACAGAATTTCAAATAAATTCTAAGTGCCACCCTGGTTTCAAAAGCTGAATGGTACATGTGAAGAAAAGCAGTCAAGATGACCATGCAGCAGGGGTGGGGTTTGAGCCCTCCTCTGCCTTGGGGGGGGGGGGCGGTGCATGATTATTTTCTGTGTCAGCTGCTTCTCCCTTCCTCTTTCCCATCCCCATCAGATCATGAGATGGTTGCTTCTTACTAGACCATTTTAGTGGCTTCTCATTTTCTTCAAATCCTTAGGTCACAGGTTAACACCAAGAATTTAAAATGTAAAACCACCAGTATAAATTAGTAGAATTATTTTCTTCTGTGGCTTGTAAAAAGATAGCTCCCAGTTCTGGGCCATCTTATCATACCTGGTAAATCCTTCAACATGTTTTAATGTATGCTGTAGGCTGCAGACCCCTAGCAGCCTCTCTCTCTCCCCTAGAAGCTAAAAGTCCAGCTCCCCCTATGTCTCTTGCTCTCTCGAGCTCTCTCTGGAATACAGAATGCTGTGCTATGGCCTTGCAGTCTCCCCCTCTGGCAGCTACAGGATAAGTTTGTGATCCTACCTGGTCCTGCCTCTGTGCCTGCCCTTGACTTATAGGCCAGGCTGGTCTAGATCATGTGGTATGAAGCTTGCCTGCCTCCCTAACCCCTGAAAATAGATGGGCCAGAAACTCTTTTTGTTCTTTGGAACTGAAGGATGTGCCTGTCCCCTCCAGGAACCCTGTCACATGACACATGGTATTGTTTCCCCTAAGGTAGCTCCTCGAGAGATTTGAAGAGAAGACTCCATTTTCAGGCCTCATCATGCTGCCTGATGCTCTGTCTTGTCTAATGTTCTCCCACACAAAACTGGACCATGGTTTTCAATGGGTGTGAGGCCCTCTGTCCTGCAAAAGTTTATCCTCATGGGTCATTCATTATGTGTCAGCTCCTTACTACAAATTTATTATTCTTTCTTTGCTGCTTGACACCCACCATATGCCAGGCCCTGTGCTATAATAAGATGTAGTAAATACATAGCAGGCATGGTCTGTCTAACATATGGACTTGTAACGTAGTAAGGAAGAAAGGCCATATATAACATGCAATGCAAGAAGGAAGACACAGGGAATCTCTACAGGATCAGAGGGGAAGAACAGGTGTTCTGAACCCTGGAAGGTCAATCTGACAGGCAGATAAGATGCTGAAGGGAATGACTGGGTAAGGAAACCAAGAAAGGAAAGATAGCCGGCTGTGAAGGGATTAACTCCCGGGCCAAAAGGTTTTACCTGCATCCCATTGTGAAGAAAAATTGTGGGTGAGGCCGACGTGCAAGGTGGCTTATTTTAAATGAGGCAACATCCATTTAAATATTGACCCTGCTAAAGTGTTTAATTTCTTGAGTTCTTTATATATTTTAGATATTAGCCCTTTGTTGCGTGTAGGGTTGATGAACATCTTTTCCCAGTCTGTAGGCTGTCGCTTTGTTTTATGACAGTGAGTGTCCTTTGCTTTACAGAAGTTTCTCGACCTCATGAGGTCCCATTTATTAATTGGTGTTCTGTTCAGGAAGTTGTCTCCTGTGCTAATGAGTTCTAGGCTTTTTCCCACTTTTCTTCTAACAGATTTAGTGTGTCTGGTTTTATGTTGAGGTCTTTAATCCACTTAGACTTTACTTTGTACAGGCTGATAAATATGGATCTATTTGCATCTTTCCTTACAAGTAGACATCCAAACTCTACCAAGACAGGGGAAGCAAGTTGTCAGTAGTTCCTGCCTTACAAATATGTATGTCACATATTCTGGGCCAGAAGGCTGAAGATGATGCTCCAACTTTTATAGAGAGTTTTGGGTGACTGTTCAGGCAGCAAACTGTCTCTGTCATTTTTTTTCATTTTTGAAGTTCCTAACCTGCACTTCCTGTTTACTCAGGTAATTAATTTTATTCTTTCTCAAGACTGTGATGGGGTTGAAGACCAAATAGTTTAGTTTCACAATTAAGCTTAATTGTTTAGGGGTTAAGATGTTTTTAGGTCTAGATATATGTTTTAAGTTGATAGAGATGAGATATGATAGATATTGATTTACATTCAGAATTTTAGACTACCAAGATAGGAAAATGTTTTCTTCAAGGTTGCCAAATACAAACAGCCAAAACACTATGAATGTAACATTAATATAATTCCTGATTGTTTCATGGTTCTTCTTGCTATATGTAGTTTATTTTATATATGTGTAATAACGTAAATGTATATGTAAAATATTATTAAAAATAAATATTGACCCTGACCTCAACAAGTATCATTTTATTTTACATATTCAGGCACTGTCAGGGTATAAAGATGAACAACATAATGTCTTCTACAAGCCATTTCCCATGAGTTAAGTGTGCACTTTGTTCTATGGCCACATTCTGCAGAGGCGCTGGGGACCACAGTCCAGGGCCCACATTCTGCAGCGGCACTGGGGACCACAGTCCAGGGCCCACATTCTGCAGCGGCACTGGGGACCACAGTCCAGGGCCCAGTTCAAGGATAGTCTTTACCGCTGTGTAAACAAAGGCTTTACTCATCAATTTACAAATTTTTATTCAAATTTTAGCCACTAGCTTTTGACCTTTAGCTTTGATAGACACACCCATACTAGAATGGAAATGTTATGATGCCTAACTAGCTGAGGGCTATTTTTTCCTCCTATATATTTTCATCCTAAACATTTTAAAATTCCTTCTTCCATTCTACAACATAGTTTCTCATTTCTAATTATCTTATCTCTATATATACACACACATATAAGAATATGTCATTGCATCCCTAATTAATGAATCTTTCAATAAAATTATGTTTGGAAAAGACTCATGAACTAGGATTTAGTCAGTATTCAGTTATTGATACATACTAAAAAATGAAACAGATATTTGTTGAGTAACTGCTATGTACTGAAGGGGACCTGAGGACCAGTCTGGTATAGTCAGTGAGTCCTCCACAGTCTAGTAAGGCTTTAAAGCAAAGCACAGGTAGATCTTGTAAGAAAGAATCACATATCCTATAGTTCAGCAGTATGCAATTTGGGAATAACTGGAGTAATATTTTAAGTTTACCAAAGGAAAAATAACTTTAAACCTAAAATTTTATATCCATACAGGTGGTCATTGACATGAAAAGAAAAAAATGAAAGTATTTTCAAATATGTGAGGCCTCAGAAAGTCCTGCATGGAGACTCATACTTAACACACTTGGTGGAAATGTTAAGAGGAGCTGGGTGCACAGGAGTCTTTGCATATCTTGTATAAGGGTTATTGGTTTCTTAGATGAAACAAGAAACAATACCAAAGAAGAGAAAATAAGCTCATAATAATCCAGAAGTATACATTCAGATAATATTAATATTATTTCAACATTTGGAGCACTGGGAAGGGAGTAAGAACATGGACTCTTGAAAAGATAAAAAAGGAGACTAATAGATATCACAGTTTGAAGTACTGAAAGATTAAAAAAAGATAGATATCCTATTTTAATATTTTAATATGTATGTTATTATAACATCTTATGTATTATTGACTATTTTAATTGTTCTACCATATGTATATGCATTCTACTATCTTATCCATATATATGCATGCACATATGAATATATTGTATCTTTAATGAATCTTCCAAAAAATTATGAAAGGAAAAGGCTTATGAACTATGATACATATGTACATATATATGTATACAATTTAAATAGTCAATAATATATATTACATATGTGTTATATATATATATTTGTAGTTTTCTATGTGCTCTGAATATGAGCCCTTTGTCATTTATATATAAGCACATACATGAATGAATATATATGCAGATAATTTCCTCCTACTTTATAAGGTATCTTTTACATTTCTTAGTGCTGTCTTTGGTAAACATTTATAACTTTGGTAACCTTTCCATGTGTTATTTTTTCTTGTATACTTAATAGTCTTTGTGTCCTGCCTAATAATTTTTTTACCCACTCCAGGTCCCTAAGATGATCTCCTAAGTTTCCTCCTAGTTTTAGCCTTACATTTGTATTTCACTACATCATGATGTTTTCATGTGTGTTGTAATGTAGGAATCAAGGTGCACGATTCCCTAGAACAGGGTATTTAGAGGTCTTGGCAATGTAATTTTGAATGAAAAAAAATCCTAAGGTCTGATGCTCATCTTATCAAGTTAAATCAGCCAAAGAAACATTTCACTTTGAATACACATAGGTATGATTAAAATATAAACAAGACAACAAGGAAATGACAATCCCCCTGGGAAAGCAGGGTAGTGGAAAACCAAGTAGATAACGCAATTTAGTGTCCATTTCCCACTTGTATAGTCACACCCCTAAAATGCATCACATTATAAATGAGTGAGTAAATGAAAGTAAATCTTTGGATGGATTAATGATGAAAATACATTTTGAGCAACAAAAATATAAATGCAGTTCCAGTGTACTCAAAGCCCAAGGAAAGGCATTTAGATCCACATAAAAATAATTTTGAGTTTAAATGCTCTACCTTCTAATAATTTAATTAGGTCTTCAATTTTCAATGGAAGCAAAGACACAAAGCATTTCATTTCTAAAAGATTTTCCACCAAGTCATTATGCTCATTTTTTTTCCTGAACACAAAGGCAGAAATTTTGAATTGTTGTTGGTACTACAGAGATTAAATATGTACATATGCATATTATAGATGGTAAAATTGAAGATGGATGCAGACTATGCCTTCTTTTTCTTGTAAAGTAGAAGAGCTGACATGAGGGAAAGCACAGAGAGGATTAGTACAAGTCCTTGCTCAAGCGGACTGAGGGCCCTGAAACCGATTCCTCATGCCCTCTCTGCTGATATGTCCCCTGAAAAGCCCCCTGT
>OU015752.1:122556926-122583494 GCA_907169655.1 Acomys percivali | reverse complement strand
TGCCCTCTCTGCTGATATGTCCCCTGAAAAGCCCCCTGTACAGCCAGATGTGTGCACACCCCCTTGGGAGACTGTCGGTTTGAAATCTATTGAGTTTAAAGGCTCAGCTTTACCTCTAACAAGAAATTCTCCACTGGTAGTTGGAGACACCCCTCTGTACAGTAATTTCCTAGGCTCCTTCCTCCTGAGGACCAGGAGGACCAACACTAGCCTCATCCACTCATTCCCTGCTACCCTTGTGAGAGATCAATGGGTTGACTGTTTTCAACATGAAGTGGCTGCTCATCTTAGTGGTTGCTGTTCCCATCCAGGCATCAGGGTGATTGATCAGTGTTTGTGTAGCTCTCTACAGCTTACACATGCTTTTTCCTGATGCTTACATTGCTCATCAGTCATATGAAGTCCATGGGATTGCTGACAGTAAATTCTTTAAACGGTGAACAAAATAGGAAAAATGATATTCTACCCCTCCCTTTCAATAAAGACAATTACCATTAAGTGTCCTATGTGTGCTTTTTATGTATACATTACACAAGCGTTCATATCCTATAAACTGCTCTTTTTCATTTAATAATTGGGAAAGTTTCCTTATTTAAAAAATCACAATATTAGACCTCAAACTATGGGTGTTTTATGATTTTGTAAATTTCTTCTTATGAATATAGAACATGTAAATTGTTTTAGATCTTTCTTGTTACAATCAGTGGCTCAACAAATGTTCTCATAAGTAGCATATATATAGAATAAATTCTGTATGATAAATTACTGGTCAGAGAGACTACACACATACGTTTTGATAGGTTACTGATAATTTACATGCTGAAGTAAGAAAGGGAGGGAGGGAGGGAGGAAGGAAGGGAGGGAAGGAAGGAGGAGGGAAGGAAGGGAGAAAGGGAAGGAGGAGGGAAGGAAGGGAGGAAGGAAGGAGGAGGGAAGGAAGGAGGAGGGAAGGGAGGGAGGAGGGAAGGGAGGGAGGAAGGAAGGAAAGGAGGAAGGAAGGAGGAGGGAGGGAAGGGAGGGAGGAAGGAAGGAAAGGAGGAAGGAAGGAGGAGGGAAGGGAGGGAGGGAGGAAGGAAGGAAGGAGGAGGGAAGGAAGGAGGAGGGAAGGGAGGGAGGAGGGAAGGGAGGGAGGAAGGAAGACTCCTTGAGTCTAGAGAGAGGACATTAGTTAAGAGCACTCATTCAGCTTTTGTAGAAGACATGGCTTGGCTCCCAGCACCCACAGTGGGCAGCTCACAACCACCTACAATCCTAGCTCCAGGACCTCCACTGCCCTCTCCTGGACATTGCTGGATTCTAGAAACCAGTACAAACACACACACACACACACACACACACGTACATACATGCATACATACATAGACACACACACACACACGTGTACACACACACACACCTAAAAATGAATCTTTAAAGAAAGAAATAAGGTTTGACTACACCCTCATGATGCAGGTTATTATCACATTTTAATTTATTCACATTGTAATGTAAAAATCAACATATCATTCTTTGGATTGAGCTTTATTATATGATTTTAATAAAGTTCATTTTTTGTTGAAAAATATATTCCTACTAACATCACCAATGCAAGTATACTAGCTGTTTACAGAAGTAGAAACTGATGATATGGTAAAGTTCCAGAGTGTTCTCCGCTTTGTCATTTTATTTTCCAGATCACACATCTAATTTGTAAAAAACAAACAAACAAACAAAAAGTAACAACCAAATATTTATTAATCATATATTATTTACAAACCAATGCCACTCTTGAAAGTCAGACTTGTGTAGATGAGGAAATACCATTAAGTCTCTATCTGTGGGGTTTTCCACTAAGGCACAGGATCAGAGTCTTAGCACTCGACCATTGCTTCTCCTGAGTACACACCCCCACCTAATTTTTCAAACTAAAATGTATCAGCCTTAGCTACATGTTGGCTACACAAATGGAAATATTGTAACTAAGAAGGTCTCTACTTGGGGGAGCCTCCAGTGAAATGGTCCCTCCAGCCTCAGAAGTGAGGATTTCAGTGTCTGACCTAGATCCATCCAGCAAAGGGAGTTCAGGAGCTAGCACGCCTGTGCAGAGGTGACATGCCATCTAGTGCCTGCTGGCAGTTCCAGCCCATCATTGTGTTGTTTCTTTGGTTGGTTGGTTTGTTTATAATTTCTGTTAGGCTGAAAGGCTCAAATATATGGGCTATTACTTATTGGTTAGTCCAAGTGTCTGATGGAATCTCTTTTTCAAATGCTAACAGGCATGAAGGAGGTTAGCCTGTGCATGGGCTTTAGACAGAGACAGCGTGCACTCCACTTCTGGGTGTCCAGAGTCCAGGCTTGCTAGCACAAGTGAGTACAGGAGGCAGCAGCGAGTTAACTTTCTAAGTGGTGGAGTGCTTGTGGTGATGATTCTATTTTAGATCTCTTTCTCTTCCTTGCAATCTCTTTGGATTGAGAAATAGGGCGGTTTCTTTGAGTACAAAGGAATTCTCACCATATAGCGTTAGCCTCTGAGTTCTTGGGTGTGCATATAGGTGATCCCGACACTTGAAGGCTTGCCAGAGATATGGGCATAGGATAACATAGGCAAGTGTTACTCTACATGATAACACAGGAATGTAAAATGACAACACAGAGTGAAACTGCAAAATTATCTTAATAATTGAGAAAAATCTACATCCAACCTCTCTGCCAAACCCCTAAATGTAAAAATTCTCTACTCATTGCAGATAGACATAAAGATGAAATAAATTCAGGCCAATGTTTACTTAGTACGTGCCAGGTTGTTGGCAGTGTAGCTGTTGTAAACCTTCACCAAGACCGGCTTATGTCGTCCTGCCTTTTTGCCTAGCAGTGAACTTAGGGAGTGAAAGTCAGTGTTGTGTCTGGAAAATTCTTCTACTGCTTGCTACATTTTGATCTGCTTCCAGCATTGTATTCATGTTCTTCCTGTGCCATGAAACACCTCTGAGAGATCTCTGTGGGCATCTTTTCTCGGCAGCATTTCCATTCTTTCTGGAACAACCCCTTCACTTGTCAAATTTATCTTCACTACTTCCTTTGGCTGTACGCAAATCCAGGAGTGTCCCCATCCCAAACTCTTCTCTTATTCCACCTTCTGTTTGATTCACATTTTACTCCTAGTATTAGCATTTCTTTCCTTTGCTGAACTTTTACCTTTGTTGACTGAGTCCCTGGAGACAAGGAGACCCATAGATGAACTGTCCAGCAGACACATAGTATCTAGGAGCAAGTACACTTTAAAGGAGAGACCCAATTAGCCACTGATTGTGATGGGCTGCTGTCTGGTGTGGGCTACAAAGCCAGTGGTGAGGTTTACAATTTATATAATGATACTTAATATACCAAGGCTAGTGAAGGCTGAGCTGTGTTCTTGAGGGACTGACTGATGCTGTTAGTTAATTCATGATAATTGAATATATGCTCATGAAGACTTTGAAAGCAAAAGTTGCTGAAATAAACTGCTGTCATGTTGTGCAGATCACATACAATTATCACAAACTGTGATTATCTTTTGGTTGGGCATGGTCATGCGTAGACAGGTCCGTCTTGCTAAGGCTTCTTAGAGGTGACTTGCAGGTGCACGCATTTGCTTTGTTCTTCCTGTCAGGATATGTTCTGTGGGAAAGAATGACTTCTAAGTTCCGGTGCTTGGTAACTTCCATTGCAAATTGCCTGGCAGGAGTCTGGGTGCTTTGTTCTCAGTCAGGACTCTGGCTAAGAGAGACCCCAGATCTTTGTGTGTACGAAGTAGGAACGGATGCGTCATGAACTGTGTTCTATCTCCCAAAATGTATCACCTCAAAGTTATAATTCTGACAAAGTCACAGAATCCTATTCAAAGAGGATAGGGAGTGAAATTCACAATATCTAAAGGAGTTAACCTGGGGAACATCTATTTGAACAGGACTGAGGTTACAGATAGATATGTCTCCTTGCTAATGAGAGCATCAAATCGAGCCCAAGATGTGTATATTTAAAGCCTACGAGCCTGAGTACTGTGAATTCTGACAGAAGGTCGGGAGGAAGCGAAGAAGTTACAAGCCCTGGGGATCAGAACTCACTCTGATGAGAGCTCTGAGGCAATCTGGCATTGTAGATGGCTCTAGCCCTCCATGGCTGGTGCCTTGGCCCCATGTATGCTCCCAGTTCTGGGACACATAATAGATAAGACTTTTAAACTGGGCCTTGAAGGCAGTGTAGTCCATATTCTCAGAAAGGGGATGATAAAACTAGAGGGTTAGAGGAGAAATGAGTACAGCCAGGGTGAAGAGTACTCAGATGCTAGGAAAAGGTAAGACTCTGACCTTTGAGGAGGGCTGAACAGGCGAGCCATGGGACTAGGTCTCCTAAGGATCTCTTCTCATTATTACCACTCTGTTCTTGAAGCTAACCTATTTTTAACCATGAGTATATTAAACTCAATAAATCCTTCACAGTGTATTCAAATGGCTGTCTTTAATGTGCCCTGCATTATGGTTTTCTATGTCATTACTATATAACACTTAAATCTACCTACATAGAAAGGCTCCTTAGAATTTCTACATACCAGTGCCCACACTTGAAGCTCTCATTTTAACCTGACAGTGATCCAAACATCCTGTCCAAGTGTTCTTTAGCAGTTGGAGTTGGAATTTTATAAAGAAACTAAGTCAAGCAGGGGGCATTTGCGCCTACATGCGTGTGTGTCTCAACACATTAGATGGGTTTTTGGGAAATAGTGTGAAATGACCAGTTTTGGTTTGCTAAGGTCGTAGCCAGGATAGGAACAGCACAGAATTAGTTATAGCCAAATGGCTACATTACATAGAAGTATTCCAGGCAAGAGTTTTCAAATCAATGATCTATATTCTCAGACATATTGTTTACCTAATCGACTGAGTGTGGATGTTTTTCCTAGACATTTGGTGTTGGGTAGAGTCACCTTTAGCATTGGACCTACTAGCTTTTGGGCAGTGTCTTACCAGTTTCCTAAAAACAGTGCTAAAAAGGTCTTGGCTGCCACAGAATTGCCATGCCATGCTGCCTCCTTGGCACAGACAGGCTACATTTGTTCCTTTGTGACTTGTCAATGGTTTCTCTTTAACATTGTTTAATCATAAGTGATGGCATGTGGCACTTGGCCACTGTGGGTCAGGGCATGTGCTCCAACAGATGCCCAAAGTTTTGCTACTTACTTAGCATTGTAATTTTTCTATGTGACTGTTGCTGACTTTGGGAGAATATATTAGTAAGATATTTAATAATCTTTTTGAACCCTTATAACACAAACATTTATTTTTTAATCTTAGGGCAATGCACTTTCTTCAGCGAGACCAACCAATGTATTAGAAATGATGAAAGAATGGAAAAATAACCCGGAAAGTGACGAAGACACCAAGAAAGATGAGACCAATCAGCCCACTAAAGAAAAACTGAAAAGCAACAAAACAACAGGAAGTGTCTTTAATGTCAATGATGGCAGTCCATCAGCAAAGACAGAAAAACAGGTAGGCAGAAGCACTGTGGCAGGGCTCCAGACTGCTCAGCAATTTCACTCACTGGAGACTTTGTTTTGTTTGTTTTGTTTTGTTTTTGTTTTTTGTTTGTTTGGTTTTTTTGCAGCTCCATTATTTCACTGTTAGTTGGTAACAAAGGCCTTCATCAGTCAGCAGATGACGTCCTCCTGCCTTCTAAGCCATGAGACTTAGCAGCAGTGGGGCCTCATATTTAGGGCCAGAGGCTATTCAGATTAGGGCAGCCAGACCCTTCTCTGTGAGAGAATGCGTACAGATTGAGCATCCCTAATCTGAGCATCCAGCAGTTTCAGATGAAGGACACTCAAACTGTAGTAAGCGCTGTAGGCTTCAGGGCCCTATTAGCCTCTGTCTTAACTGCTTGTCCTGATACTTCTGCCTGGACACTGCCACAGCCAGCAAATGAGTGAACATGACTGCGTTCCAGCTAAGCCGTTCCTGATGAGACAGATGGTATGCCAGATCTGAACCATGGCTCCAAATTAATAAGTTTTATACACTACACAGGTACAGAATTTAGAATTGGTTTATATATTATATGCAAAAGGTAATTATTATACCATCCATTATGTACACATAATATATTGTGTATTATTTCATAAACATCCAAACTACATAGGTTTGTCATTTACCTGACTAGATCTGAGCAGCTTCATGTCTGTGGTATAGTGTTGTTAACATTTTGATCCTAGGTTGTAGTCTATTAACTGGATATCCTGATGTTTTGCCCAAGCAACCCATTCCCTATTTTTTATAAATATCAGTATAAGAGTTTTCCTCTTTGGGCTTTCTCTCCTTGGTCTTGTGTCCTAGCTCTTATCTAAGTTCCACATCCTGTCCTCAGGACAGTCCCGATTTCTTTGTTTGTTGTTGCTTTCCAATTCCCTGTAGCCAGCAGGTAGGCAGAGCACAAGGGGCACTGGCCGGGTGAGCCCTGACCCATGCCCAGGAATGTGCAGGAGTGCTGGCCCCACTCCAGCCAAGATCCCTGTCAGAACCTTGCAGAAGGGGCCTGGGAGAGTGACCCGCTGGCCTGGGAAGTTCTGTGTCTGCTGGGTAGTAAAAGGCTGATTAAGAAACTTAGCCTAGTGACTTAGATTGTGTGAAAGAATCACACTTTTACCATATTGTAAACAAGCTTATTGAATTCTCTTCTGTAAAGTTCAATAGCTTCCAGAGTGCCTGCTGCTCATTCTTATTATTCTTATTATCACATTTATTTTACATCCCAACCACAATTTCACCACTAAAATGATGTATAGGTAAATTAATTGGAAACATAATGTAACAAAACTTACAGGATATACCAAAACCAAGAGGGACAGTTGTTGCAGTAAGCACACACACAAAGTGGAGTAATAAACCTAACAGTGCATCTCAATGTACTAAGAAAAGAACAAAGAAAGGAAAGAAATAGTAGACATCAGAATAGAAATCACAAAAGCAATAGTAAATATCAGTGAAATAGTTATTGTATATCTCTAGCTAAAGTAAGAAGAAAAGAAAACTTGAAATCAGAGATGAAGTGGAGACATTCCAGCTCATACCAGAGAGCACTGGACTGAATATTTTGTTCAATGTCTAGCAAATACATTAGACCTATAATGTACGTTATCTCTGGTATCAGCTTTTTCTGTCCCAGCGACCAATATACTGATGAGAGTGGGTAAGGAATTGTCTACTTTTGTTCTATCAGAGCCCCCCCCCCTTTCTCTCTCTCTCTAGGTCTAGTTGTGTTTGTTTTATGAAATTTGGTATGCAGATATTTTGTGCATATATACTTACAATCATCATATTATCTTTAATAGATTGCTCCCTTTGTCAATATGTAATGACTTTATTTGCTTCTTCTGACTGATTTTGGCCTGAAATAGTATCTGCATAGCCATGTATTTGCATAGCCATTCCTATTTGTTTTGATTTTTAATTTGCTTGGAACATTCTTTTCTGTCCTTTAACTTTCAGTCAATACATGAGATGTCCCACAAAACGAGTTTCTTGCAGACAACAAATAGTTGATTCTTTCTTAATTCTTCTAATTTGCTTACCTATTGCTTCAATGAAATTTATTTTTGCCCATGTTCTCATAATGTGTGTATCTTCCTCTTCTATGTGTAATGTTCCAAAAGGATCTTCTGAAATTTTGACTCAGTGGTCATGAATAGCTTTAGTTTATGCCTAGAAGGTATTTATTTCTTTTTGCATCTTGAAGGATAGTTTTGCCAGATATAATAAAAATAGGTTGAGTTATCATTTTTTTTGTGGAGCTTGAAATACATTATGCTATTCCTTACTGACCTTTAGAGTTTCCTCTCAGGTATTTGCTGTGACTCTAACATGTTTGCCTTCATGGGCATCCTTGCCATTCCCACCTCTCTCTTTGTACTCTGGGCATTCTAAACATAACATGGCATGAGAAGGTTCTTTTTCTGGCGTTATTAATGCTTTCTGTGTCTGATTATACATATGTTGCCCACAACTTGAACATTTTTATGCGATCATTTTACTGAACAGATTTTCTATGTCATTATTTTGTATCTCTATATCTGAATCTATGCCAAGATTCCTAAGTTTGTCTTTTAATCACATCCCAAAGTTCTTTCATGTTCTGCTTATAATTTATTTTCTTATAATATGGTCTGAATGTTCTAATTCATAAATCTTCCTTCAAGCCTTGTTATTCTACCCCTTGATCCAGTCACTGGTAAGGCTTTTAACTCAGCCTTTTATTTGATTTATTGAGCATTTTATTTCCAAGATTTCTACTTGATTTTTTCCATAACCCTTATTTATTGAATTACTCTTTCATATACTAAATTGTCTTAATTCATTTAACCATCTACTGATATTCTCTGTGTATACATATATGCGAGTCCAAAGAACAACTTTGGGTGCTATTCCTTGGATGTTATCCATTTTTTCTTTCTTGCCTTTTTCCTCATGCATTTTTTTTCTTTAAGATAAGGTCTCTTGTTGGCCTAGAACTTGCCAGGTAAGCTAGGCTGATTTTTATAGCAATTACAGAAACTATACAAACATGTGAAGACTGAACAACATACTTTGGAATGATAAGTGGGCCATTGAAGAAATCATGGGGAAAATTAAAAATTCCTAGAATTAAATGAAAACAAGAACACAGTATACCAGAACCTTTAGGTTACAATGAAGACAATTCTAAGAGGGAAGTTTGTAGATATGAGTGGCTACATTTAAAAAAAAAATCTGAGAGACATCAAATAAATAACTTAATGATCTATCTAAAGATCTTTGAAAACTGAAAGCAAGCTAAAGCCAAGCCAGTAGAAAAAAAGAATTGATAAAGATTAGCTCAGAAGCTAATGAACTGGAGACTAATAGCACAAAGAACCAGTAATCAAAGAACAAACCCTTAGCCAAACTCACCACAAGAAAGAAGGCCCAGGTTAATAAAATTAGGATGGAAGAAGAATTAATCCAACAGCTAGTGGGGCTGGAGAGATGGCTCAGTGGCTAAGAGCTCTTGCTGTTCTGGAGAGCCAAAGTTCAATTCCCTGCACCAACATGGTGGCTCTCTATAACTTCAGTTTCAGGATATCAGAAGCCCTATTCTAGCCTCTATTGATAAAGGCATGTACATGGTGCACAGATATACCAACATGCAGGTAAACCTTACCTACACATAAAATAAAAACTTAATTTAAAAGTGCCACTGAAACTCAGAGGTATGTTAGGGATTATTTTTAAAACATATTCCAATCATCTGGAAAATCTAGATGAATTGAACAAATTTCTGGGTAAATATGATTCTCCAAGATCAAACCAAAAAGACATAACTCTATAGATCAGGAGCCAACAATGAGACTGAAGTAGTAAAGTCCTCCATCAGCAAGGAGGCCGGGACTAGTCCCTTAGAATACAATTAACACCAGTGCTTTTAATGCTATTTTATAGAGCAAGAAAGCAAAGATGCCAGAAGATTCATACGGAGCAACTATTACTCTCATACCAAAACTGGATAAGGATGTAATAATAACAATGGCCATAATGAAATCCATAGACCATGATAAAGACTTTGATGAATATAGATTAAAACTATTTAATGAAATACTTGTTAACTAAATTTAACACTACATTAAAAAGAGCATAGCCATGATGGAGTTGGTCTCATTCTAGAGATGTAAGGATTGTTCAACATGTACAAATCAACAGGTGTAATATGGCACATGAGCGGAACGGAGGGGATCACATGATAATTCCCAATTGACTTTTAAGAAATCCTTTGACAAAATTCAACATCCTTTTATTATAAAACCTTTGAAAAAGCTAGGAATTGAAAGATTGTACATCAATGAAATAAAGGCTGTATATAATAGATATATAGTCAACATTCTACTGCGTAGATGAAAGCTGAAGCTCTTTGTATAAAGTCAAAAGTAAGACTAGTGTTAACCTTTACCACTCTTGTTCAATATAATTTTTGCAATCTTTGCCAGAGCAGTAGGCATGATAAGGCAATAACAGGGATACAAATAGGAAAGAGAATATTCAAATTATCTTCATTTGTAGTTGATATACTCTTGTACCAAAAGACCCTAAAGGACTTAGATTTGATAAACAATTTCATCAAAGTAACAAGATATAAAATCACCATACAAAAAAAATCAGTAGCTTTTCTGTACACCATAAAAAACGGTCTAAAAAAGGAATTCTAAAAAAGGACAACCATGTCCACAATAGCCTAAATCTATATTATCTGGGAATAAACTTAGCCAAAGAGGTGAAAGACTTCTACAATGAAAAGTATACAACACTAAAAAAAGAAATCAAAGACACTAGAAAGATGTTCCATCTTCATGGATTGGAAAAATTAATATTGTTAAATGATCTCAGTGTGGAAAGCAGTCTCTGAACTCTGTGCAGTCCCCAGCAACATTTCCGTAACATTCTCCACAGAACTAAAATGTAGTCCTAAAATTCTCATGGAAGCTAGAATAGCTAAAGTAATCCTAAACAAAAAGAATAAATGGTAGAATTACATACTTAGTGATTTGATTACACTTCAAACCCATGCTGAATAAAACAGCATGTTCACAGCACAGAAACAGGTGTGTAGACAAATTGAATAGGTAAAGATTCCAGACACAAACCCATGCAGGTACAGCCACCTGGTTTCTAACAAAGGCTCCAAAATTACACTGGAGAAAAGACAGCCTCCAACAACAGGGCTGGGAAAACTAAATATCCGTATGTAGGAGAATGAAACAAGATCTGTGTCTCATCCTGTACAAATCAAACCAGTGTAAGGCTTGAAACTTGTAGTTGAAAACATAGGGAAACAAAGGTACAAGCATAAGTAGAACTGGGGATGTAACTCAGTAGAGTGCCTTCCTTGACTGTAACAAGCCCCGTTTTCCTTCCCCAGCACCACAGAAACTCAACATGGTAGCTCACATCTATGATTCTCAGTATTAGTTCAAGGCCATCCTTGGCTACTCAGGGGGTTTGAAGCTACCCTGAGATACATAAGACACTGACTTGAAAGACAGGCATGGAAAGGGCAGCACACAGTAGGCACATCTGTGCATCTGTGTGTACTACATCACCTGTCACAAGAGGTAAGTACAGAGTCAGTGCAGGTGGCCTCCTTTGGGTGAATGGATAGAGGCAACGTGGGATAAAATGTACACAATAGCAAGGCGGTGGTGGCTCACGCCTTTAATCGCAGCAGTTTAAAGACCAAGGCAGGTGGATTTGAGTCTCTGTGAGTTTGAGACCAGCCTTTTCTACAGAGCAAGTTCCAGGACAGCCAGAGCTACACAGAGAAACCCTATCTTGACCTCCTCACCAAAAAGGATATATACAACAGAGTAGTGTTTGGGTATAAAGAAGAGTGAAATTCTGTGATTCTCAGAAATGTAGACTGAATTGAAGATAATCATATTAGAAGAAACAAGCCAAACTCAGCGAGACACATATTAAAATTTTTACCTTAGTATGTAAAATATACAGAAACAATGTCATAAAAGAAAAAACCATACTACTAAGAAAGAAAAAGGGGGAATCAGCGGAATTGATGAGGATGGATGGATTAGATTATTGGGTGGTAACTATGATCAAAGTACATTATACAGGATATATAGACCACACTTCAAGGCAGGCCCCATGCCCAGCAGTAAATGGCCAATACAAAATTAAATCATCAGTATTTCTATAGACTTTTGTCTCAAATTGCTTTGTTTGGCCAATTTGTTTGTATATTTTCATTTCTATTTTTGTGGGTTTGTGCATTTTGTGAATGTTTCTTGTTTCTTTTTGTTTGGTTGGTTTGGTTTTCAAAGAGAAAGAAAGGCTGTAGAGTTAGGTGGGTTGGAGGATCTGGGATGAGTTGCGGGAGAGGAACAGCTATATCCAGAATATATTATTTTAAAAATCACTATCAAAATACTAGGCTTACTCAAAGTGAATGCTAAGGGACATGTTTCAGAAGACAGCTTCCTTGCTGTCTCCGTGGTAAGTTACAGGTTGCATTTGGATGCTTTGTGCAGATGAGTTGAGGTCCTAGCACTCACTTTCAACTAGGACTCTCATACACAAGTTGAATTAGAAATAATCCCAGCACTTGGGAGGCAGAGGCAGGCCTCAATTTATGGGCAGTTCCATACCAGCGTCTAGGGACTGGTCTCCCATCCTCCGTGGCCTGTTGGTTGACCCAGGACCAGGCCCGCCTGTGGTCTGCACTGCACGGGACCCCACTCACCTAGTGTTCTCCAGTTCTTGCAGTTTGTGGCTCTCTGTCAGGTCCCTGGTCTCCGTGCCATAGATCAGATACAGAGCGTGATAGGTGCTGCCAACTTGGAATCTCTCTCCTGACTATCTGGTTTTATGTCCTGGGTCCTATAAGAAAGCAGGCTGAGCAAGTCATGAAAAACAAGCCAGTAAGCAGCGCTCCTTCATGGCCTCTGCATCAGCTCCTGCCTCCAGGTTCCTGCCCTGTTTGAGTTCCCGTCCTGACCTCCTTCAGTGATGAGCCGCACTGAGGAAATGTAAGCTGAATAAACCCTTTCCTACGTTGCTTTGGTCTGGAGTTTCATTACAGCAGTAGAACCCTGAATAGGACAGTGTCCAATAACAGAACATGGCGTATCTTAACAATGACATATGCAGACGCTCCATGGCGGCTACTGTGACTCAGAGCTGGCTTTACCACCTCCAGCATTTTGGTGTGGGGCATCTCTAGGCCTCCATGCTCTCATTTGTGAATAGTAGTAACATCCTCTACTCAGACATGTAATACTCTCGACATGATGTTAGCTACAATTGCCTTACATAACATATTACTAGTTATTTTACATGGAGTTTCATTTTTGGAATGAAATTTCCAAAATGGAATTTCATTTTTCCTGATTATTTCAAGTTTCCTTTGATAGTATGTGGGTATTAGCTAGTATACCAAGAGATGCGAGGATAAAGCGATACTTCCGACCATTTGGGGTTTTGTGCATCCCATAAGGCTCTGCTATTGTTCTGATTCTTTCCATCCTCACCAGGAGGATGTCTCATTAGCACCCCTGCCTCTGTTGCTGTGGGCCCCCGAGGACCAGAGGATGCCCTTCCCTGCACTAGTGCAGGTGCTTGTGTGATGTGCTTTAGCATGATGTAATGTGCTTTCTGGGTTTCTGGCTACCTTCCACAGGAAGCCACGAGTTTTCAAATTAGGAAGATCTTGAAACACATTTGAACTCTATCCATAGCCGTAAGTCTAGCCTAGCAAGGCCAAGCCCTGCAATTCATAAACAAGGAATATTTGTTGTAAGGAAGCTGGGCAGTTTTATAGTTGCTTGCTATATAGTAGAGTTCATATAGCAGGTCAGGTGGCTACTTTATGTTTATTTCCTTTAGCTCCTGGAGATCAGACCCAGGGGCTTGTGCATGTAAGAGCTCTATTCCATATCTACGAAAGAAAGATAAAGGAAAAGAGAGCATCCTTAGCTGTTTAGGGGTTTAGGTCTAGACAGTTGTTTTACATTGACAGAGATGAGATATGATAGACATTGATTCTCATTCAGAATTTTAGAATCACCAAGATAGGAAAGATGTTTTCTACAAGGTTGCTAAATACAACTTGCCAAAACACCATGAATGTAACATTCATACAATCCCTGATTGATTCATGGTTCTTCTTGCAGTATGTAATTTTTTATTTACATGTAATAAAAATAAATGTATGTGCCAAAAAATAAAATAAAATCTTTAAAAAAAAAGAGAGCTCTATTCCTAACTTAAACTAGTGCCCTGGAAAGGCCTATTTGTGAGCTTTGTTCTTAGCTGATATTTGGGAACTTAGATTTTAGGTGGTTGCTGTAATGCTATTGTATTTAAATTATTTGTGGAAAAAATTATTTATCCATGTGTGACCAGTCCATAGTGAAAACCCCAGGCTCTGTCTATAAAGCCTGCTGATAGATATTTCAGGCAGAGTCACAACTGACTTCCAGCAGAGGGCGTGCTGGGTGGCTGGAGGGGTAGAGGACATGAAGAAGTCCGTGCCTTCTGTCGCCAGACTTCACTCCATGTCCTTTCCCCTTCCTTCCTTCTTTCTTCCTTTTTATTCATTTATTTATTTATTTATTCATATTACATCTCGATTGTTAGCCCTTCCCTTGTTTCCTCCTATTCCTCCCTCCCTCCCACTTCCCCCCTTCTCCCCTCCCCTATGTCTGTGATTGAGGGAGACCTCCTCCCCCTATATATGCTCTTAGAACTTTCTTTTTTTAAAAAAGATTTATTAATTAATTATTTATACAGTATTCTGCCCGCATGTATGCCTGCCCCACCACAAGAAGGCACCAGATCTCATTACAGATGGTTGTGAGCCACCACGTGGTTGCTGGGAATTGAACTTGGGACCTTTGGAAGAGTAGATGGTGCTCTTAACCTCTGAGCCATCTTTCCAGCCCCCTTCCTTCTTTCTTTGTTGTTGTTTTGTTTTGAGAGAGGGACTAACTATGTAGTCCTGCCTGGCCTCAAATTCACAGAGATCCTCCTGCCTCTGCCTCCTGAGCGCTGGGGTTTCCAGGTGTGCACTGCCATGCCTGGTGCACTTGCTCTTTTTCTGGCCATGCTTTGCGTCTTTTCACTGTAATAGATGGTGGCCTTGTGAGTAAGCCGACTTAACCCCTGTTCACAGCAAGTCTTCTATTCCCAAGGAACCTTTGGTCCCCACTTCTACTCCCCCCACCCAAGCACTTTCTGGATGAGGCTAAGGCTTCGCTGCCAGCTAACCCTCAGTCTTCTAGGGAAATGACATTGGAGAACACTTTGTTTCCTTGTCTCCCGGGCCCACCGTTTGCTCAGCTGCCCCCATGGCCCATGGCTGTTCAGCTATGCCACAGAAGGGTAACTAACAAGCAATGCTTCTCTTCCACATGTACTCTTTTGGTTTTTTCATCTCTTCCTTTATACTAAAATTGTTGCATGTATTTTATCTACACAATTATAAACTACACAGAAAATGTATCATTTTAATTTTAAACTGTCATGTCTATTTTCCAGAAATTAAGAGCAAAAACGTCCTTTCTATTTACCCAGCTATTTGCATTTGTGCTGTTCTTCTTTCCTTCCGAGGATCTGGGTTCCATCTGGCCTCATTTCCCTTGAGTTCCACGGGCTTCTTTGCATTCCCCATGCTGCTGCCTGCTGCTGAGCCCCTCCATTTTCTTTCAGTTGGAAAATTTTGTCTTGCCTTAGCTGCTTTAGGAGATTCTTTGTTTGTGGAACTCTAGGTCTGGCAGGCTTTTGTCTGTTTACTTGGTTGGTTGGTCCACATTTTAAAGGTTGTTCCTGTCGTCTTCTGGCTGTCAGGTTTTCTTAGGAGTCTGCTAGATCAAACTGTTATTTCCTTCCAGGCACAGTAGCACACGCCTGTATTTCCAGTACTTGGAGAGGCAGAGGCGGGCAGATCGCTGTGAGTTTGAGCCCAGCCTGGTCTACAAAGTGAGTCCAGGGCAGCCAAAGCTACAGAGAGAAACTCTGTCTCAGAAAAAACAAAACAAAACAAAACAAAACAACAAAAAATATATTCTTGTTGTTGTTATTTGTTTTTGTTTTTGTTTTTTGAGACAGGGTTTCTCTGTGTAATAGCCCTGGCTGTGCTGGGATTAAAGGTGTGGGTCACCACACCTGACCACTATTTTTTTTTAATGTGTACTATGTCACTTTTCTCTGGATTCTTTTAAGATTTCCTCTTTATCTTTGATACTATGATACTCCTAACCATGCTTTTCATATTTAGCTTGGTGTTGGCTGGTGTTTCATGAATGTGTAGGTTTGATCTTCAGCTGTTTATGGGAGGATTTACCATTCTTCTTCATTTTCCCCCGAGTTCCAGGTACTTATGTACCAGAGAGTTTGTGGTTGCTTTGACAGTTCCTTCAGGCCCCACTCAGGTTGTCACTCTCCATCTGTTCTCAACCCTGGCTCCGATCAGTCAGTGTCAGCATTACTGACTCACAAATGATGCCATCAAATAGAAAGGTTTTTTTTTTTTTTTTTTTAATTTTTGGTTTTGAGGGATTTTGGAGAGGTGAAATCACTGAGACAGGCTGATCTAGAACATGCTACATAGAACAGACTAAGTCTTGAATTTGTAGTAATTCTCCTGCCTTTACCTCCAAATGCTGAGATTACAAATGTGAGCCACAAATCTAGGTTTTTTTGCTTTGTTTGGCTTGGTTTTGAAACAAGTTTTCTCTGTGTAGCCCTGACTCTCCTGCAACTCACTCTGTAAACCACACTGGCCTTGAACTCACAGAGATCTGTCTGCCTCTGCTGGGATTAGATGTGTGTACCATCACCACCTAGGTTAGAAAATTTAAGTGAAATCATCAATGCTTCTTTATAAATTACCAAAACAGATATGTAAAAATGGAAAACTTAAGTTGTTTTATACTTATTTGTAAATAAAATATTTAAGTTATAATCTTTTCTATAAATAATTTCATTCTCAAATTAATTTAATGATTAGTTTCATTAAATGTTTAATAAAGAAATGAGGAAATTCACATAAACCTTTAAGACTATTGCACAACAAGTTTATAGGGTAAAAACATTAATATAAACGTCATGGGATGTTATAAAAGAAGGAAACTATTAGCCAGTATCTCTCATTAATGCAGACACAGAACCCTGAACAAAAACTTAGCATGCCATTTGGAATACTATTACAAAATAAAGTGATAAATATAACAAACTAGTTTCAAAATATTTTTGAGCTAAGATGAGGAAAGCTGACCCATAAGGAGAGGTGCACCATGTTCATGGATTGAAATAGTCAGCACTGTTAGCATGTCAGTTCTTCCCAAAGTGATCTATAACTTTAAACCAATCCCAGCTGAAATTGTCAACATATGGTTTTTCTGATTAAAATTAGAATACATTTTTCTAATTAAAATTTATTTATAAATACATTAAGACCTGGATCAGCCAAACTATACTGAAAAGCCTACATTTTCTGGTTTATTTACATGTAACTGCAGTAGTCGATAGCATTTGTCATTTGTCTAAGGACAGACAAGTAGCTGAAAGGATAAGAGTATGTATACAGAAACAGAACTTTACTTACATGACAAGTTGATTTAAAGTTCTTTAAAATAATCACTGGAAAAGAAATAGCCTTTCTTTTCTTTTTCCTTAATCAGTTTATTTAATCAATTTACAGGCTGATTGCAGCCGCTCTTTCCTCCGCTCCCAGTCCCCCCTCCCCTCCCTTTCCCCCAGTCCCCCTTCTCCTTCTCCTCAGAGAAAGGGAGGCCTCCCTGGGTACCACCCCACCCTGGCACATCAAGTCACAGCAGGAATAAGCACATCCTCTTCCACTGAGGCCAGAGAAGGGAACCTAGTTATGGGAAAGGGATCCAAAAACAGACAACAGAGCCAGAGACAGCCACTGTGCCAGTCGTTAGGGGACCCACATGAAGAACAAGCTGCTTATCTGCTATGTATGTGTAGGGGATCTAGATCCAGCCCATGTATATGCTCTTTGGTGGTTCAGTCTCTGTGAGCTCCCATGGGCCCAGGTTATCTTACTCTGTCAGTTTTTAATAAATAGTGCTAAGAATGTTAGGTCATATATACAACCAAAAATGAAGTTTGATCTCCTAACTGAAAATGAATATGAAAATTAGTTTGTGATAGATAGACATAAATCTGAAAGCTAAATTATAAAATTCCTAGGATAAATCCTAAGAGACTATTTTCATCCAACAAGTTGTCAAAGATTTCTTAGGACACAGAAAGCATTTTAAAGATGATTAAATGGGATTCATAAAAAATAAGCACGCCTGCTCACTGAAAGCATATGAGGAAAGTAATGACCAAGCTTCAGAGAGAAAGGGCTTGTGTCCAAAATATGGCTGTGACTGTGGTGGTTTAAATGAAAATGGTCCCCTCAGCCTCATATAGTTGAGTGTCTAATCTCTAACTTGTGACTATTTAGGGAAGATTTAAGTGTGTCCTTGTTGGAGAAGGTGTGTCACTGAGAGTGGGCTTTGGGATTTCAAAAGCCCAAGCCTGGTCCAGTCTCTCTCTTTCTGTCTCTGTCTCTGCCTGTCTGTCTGTCTGTCTCTCAGCACCATGCCTGACTGCTTCCCACCATGATGATAATGGACTGATCCTATGAAACTGTAAGCAAACCCTAATTAAATTCTTTCTTATATAAGAGTTTCCTCGGTTATGCTGTCCCTTAATAACAACAGAAAAACAAGGCAGTTATTATCACTAAACAATAATAAGACAACTCAGCTTTGAAAATGTTACAAGACTTGAACAAGGAGTTCAGACGGGGCCAACAGCATCTCACAGATGCTTCTCCCCACAGCTGTAAGGAAAATGTAAGTGCTGCAACAAGCCATCACTACATACATAGTAGAATTAAAGACTAGCCACTCCAAATGTTGGCAAGGGCATGGTACAAGTATATTTTTCCTATATTGCTATTAGAAATTCAGATGTACCATCTGAGGAATCCTTTCAAATACAAATTGTTATTACTTATAACGTTAAACATTCATTTGCCATTCACCCAACAATCTCAAATTTACAGAAAGATTTGTAAACTACCTGAAAAGATTTATAGAATATGTTTATAACAAATTATTATATGGCCTAAGGGCAGGAGCAATCCAAATATCCATTAATTGAAAATCAGGCAAACCTATAATGTTATGTTATTATAATGGAGTATAGCATGTGATTATAGTAGAATATGACTTGGATAGAAAAATGAATTACCAATGCCTACATGAATATTTAAAACCTTAAAATAATATAAGAATCTGCAAATATATTAATAAAGAATTTAACTGGGATGGAGAAATAGTCCAGTGGGTAAAGTATTTGCTATGTATTTATATGCTATAAAACCCCGAGTCCAGATCCCTAGCATGTATGTGGAGAACCAAGTGTGGTGATGCATGCCTGGGAGGCAGAGGCAGGACATCTAGGGGATTGCTGAAACACCAGCCTAGCCAATTGGTAAGAAACCTTGTCTTAAAAAACAACGTGGGTGTGGATGGGATAGCAATTGAGATGTAATATGAATGATTTTATTTTTCAATAAAAAAGAAAACAAAAACAAACAAACAAACAAAAAACAACGTGGGGCAGGCTGCTCCCACACTCCTGGCGGACTGAATGGAGGTCCCACAGCCTGAGTGAGCAGAAGCCTAAGCCAGCCAGCAGCTCCAAATTCTCAGGTCGACTGAACTAAAGTCCCACAGCCTGCAGAATGGGAGGAAGGCTAAGGCAGTGGGCGGCTCCCGCACTCTCGGTCAGAGGAACAGGGGCCCCAGGGCCGTGTGGCCAAGGGCAGGGTTTCCAAATCCCAGCAAAAGGCAGATAGTACCTACACTATGTTGGACTGAATCTTGGGCTGCAGGGCACAAGCACTAGCCTCTGCTGGCCCAGTAGGGAGCCCAGGGTATGGAGCAAAGTCCTCCAGAGCTGAAACCAGGTCACCTGACTGATCCAGGGAAGGGTTCCCTGATCCCCAGAGGTGAGAGGTCTTGACCTATAGACACTCACCAATGAACTACTCTCAACAACCAGTGAAGGACACCAGAAACTACCTCCCAACATCAGAAACAGCAAGATGACCAAAGGCCAGCATAAAAATACAAACAGCAAAAGCCAGAATAATATGGCATCTCCAAAACCCAGTTATTCCAAAGAATTCAATCCTGGAAACTCAAACACAACTGAAGTACAAAAAAAAAAAAAAAAAAAAAAAAAGACCTCAAATCCTTAGTAATGAAGATGATAATGGAGGAAACGAATAAAATTCACAAACAAATACAGGAAGAAGCAGTCAGATTGAGGACATTAGAGAGGCCATGGCAGAAGCCTATAGAGAGGAAATGGGGAAAAAAATCATTGGAAAAATTTCAGGAAAATGCAAACAATCATATGAAAGAAATCAATAAAATGGTTCAATATCTGAAGATGAAAATGGAAATAATGACAAAAGCACAGACAGAAGAGAGCCAGGAATGAGAGAACTTAGAGAAGAAAACAGGAAATGCAGAGGTAAGCTTAGCCAACAGGATTCAAGAGATGGAGGAAAGAATCTTGAGCGTAGAAGATACAATAGAAGAATTTGATGGAATCATCAGAGAAAATGTTACGTCTGAAAATTTCCTGACACAAAACATCCAAGAAATCAACAATACACT
This sequence comes from Acomys percivali, assembly GCA_907169655.1. Lineage (NCBI taxonomy): Eukaryota > Metazoa > Chordata > Mammalia > Rodentia > Muridae > Acomys > Acomys percivali. The sequence goes on along the minus strand of OU015752.1, from coordinate 122,563,255 downwards.
TCACGATAGCCACAAGTAATATAAAGTATCTAGGTGTAACTCTAACCAAGCAAGTGAAAGACTTGTATGAAAAAATCTTCAAGTCTCTGAAGAAGGAAGTTGAAGATGATATCAGAAGATGGTAAGATCTCCCATGTTCATGGATTGGGAGAACTAACATAGTAAAAATGGCCATCTTACAAAAAGCAACTTACAAATTCAATGAAATCTGTATTAAAATACCTACACAATTTTTTAAAGACCTTGAAAGATCAATTCTCAACTTCATATGGAAAAACAAAAAACCCAGAATAGCTAAAACAATTCTGTACAATGAAAGATCCTCTGGAGGAATCGCCATCCCTAATCTAAAGCTGTACTATAGAGCAATAGTAATTAAAACTGTTTCTGGCATATCAATAGGCTGGAATAAAATCAAAGACCCAGAATTGAATCAAAGATCCAGAAATAATCTCACACACCTATGGACACTTGATTTTTGACAAAGAAGCCAAATCTATTCAATGGAAAAAGGATAGCATCTTCAACAAATGGTGCTGGTCTAACTGTATGTCTACATGTAGAAAAATACAAGTATATCCATATTTATCACCATGCACAAAAATTAAGTCCAAGTGTGTTAAAGACCTTAACATAAAACCAGACACACTAAATCAGTTAGAAGAAAAAGTGGGGAAGAGCCTGGAACTCATTGGTACAGAAGACAACTTCCTGAGCAGAAGTCTAACAGCCCAGGCTCTAAGGTCAACAATTAATTAATGGGACCTCATGAGCCTGAGAAGTTTCTGTAAGGCAGAAGACACTGTCAACAGAACAAAGTGAAAGCCTACAGACTGGGAAAAGATCTTCACCAACACTACATCTGACAAAGGGCTAATATACAAAATATATTTTAAAAACTCATGAAATTAAAAACCACCAAACCAAATAACCCAATTAAGAAATGAGGTTCAGAACTAAGCAGAGAATTCTCAACAGAGGAATATCGAATAGCTGAGAAACACTTAAAGAAATGCTCAGCATCCTTAGTCATCCGAGAAATGAAAATCAAAATGACTCTGAGATTCCATCTTCCACCCATCAGGATGGCTAAGATAAAAAAACTCAGTTGACAGCACATGCTGGTGAGGATGTGGAGAAAGGGGAATACTCCTTGATTGCTGACAGGAGTGCAAACTTGTACAACCACTTTGGAAATCAATATGGTATTTTCTCAGCAATTTGGAACTAGGGCTATCTCAAAACCCAGCTATTCCACTCTTGGAATATACCTGAAAGATCCTCCACTACACAACAAGGACATTTGCTCACTTATGTTCATAGCAGCCTTATTCATGATAGCCAGAATCTGGAAACGATGTAGATGTCCCTCAGTCGAAGAATGGATAAAGAAACTGTGGTACATTTATACTATGGAAATCTTGAAATTTGCAGGCAAATGGATGGAACTAGAAATGAGCATCCCTAGTGAGTTAACCCAGACCCAGAAAGATACACATGGTATATACTCACTTATAATTGGATACTAGCCTAAGATGGATGTCCTCTGAGAGCCTTCACTCAGCAGGGGATTGGGACAGATTCTGGGACTTGCTATTGGGACTCCAGGTGAGAGATATATGGGAGAATGGGGAAATAGAAGGACCCAGTAGGTCCTGGAACCCAACATGGAGACCATCAAGACTGGCAGATCTGGATCCAGGGGCATACACAAAGTACGATACCAACCAAGGACAGTGCATTCTCTACAGTTGTGTGGAGAGCAGCGACTGATGCTGACATGAACTCTGGTGCCCCCTATTTGACCACTTCCCCTTGATGGGGAGATCTGGTGGCCTCAGAGGAAGGGGAAGCAGGCTGCTCAGATGAGACCTGTTAGGCTGTGAGGGGAGGGGTCTCCTTCTGTCACAGGCCTAGGGGAGGGGGATAGGGTGAAAGAGGGATGGAAGGGAGAATGGGAAGATACAAGTGAGGGGACAACAATTGAGATGTAATCTAAATAAATTATTTTTAAAAGGTAAAGGATCAATTCACAGTGCTTGCAAACTATATATTTTAAGTAAAATCTTGAGAGATGAAATATAGAAGAAATTTTATACCAATGAAAAAATGAAACATGATCTTAGAAGTGTAATGGTCTAGAGTCTTTATATACTGCTTTTATTGTCCTGCAGTTATTATCACCCTTGTGTATTATTAAGTATTATTTTCTTCACTTAAAAACCTCATGCTTGAAGGTTATATAAGCATATTTCATATGGACATTAGTTACTTTTCTTTTGCTCTAATATAATACTATGACCAAGGCAACTTACAGAAAACAGACAGCAAGAAGCTGAGAGTTTACGTTCTCAATTGCAAGCGCAAACCAGAGAGATCAGACTAGAAGCAGGGTGAGTATTTAAGCTCCCAAATTCTGTCCCCAGTAACATAATTCCTTCAATATGCAGCTCTCAAACCTCCTCAGATGTGGCACAAGACACGGGCCAAGTGTTTAAATGCCAGGCCCTGTGAGGGACACTCCTTATTTAAATCATCTCAACGTTCCATGAAACGCTTGATAAACTGTTTGCTATAAGATACTTCTTCCCACCTTATGAATTAAAATTTTCACACTAAGCCACTAATTGAGAATATTTTATCAGCTTTTATTTTTGTGTTCTGTATTAGGAAGCAAGAGGATAACTTTTCTTTTTAGATATCAAATTAATTGTATCCAAGATTGTCTTGTTTTTACCTGAATCATGTGCCATGTGCATCACCCGGAGACTTTAATGTTTTTGAGAAATTCTTTATTAAACATTTATTTATTTAACTATCAAAAACAACAACAACAACAGAAGCTGGACATGGCTCAGCAGTTAAGAACATTTGGCTGCTCTTTTAGAGGACCTGAGTTTTGTTCACAGCACCAACATGGCAGTTTACAATTTCCTGTAACTTCAATTGCAGGGGATCTAATACTGTCTTCTGGCCTCTTTGGTTACCTGTATATATGTGATGCACATATGTACATGCTCGCACTCATGCATATACACAAAATTTAAATTTATCTAAAGAATAAGGTGAAGAGCAATAGAGAAAGACCTAAAGTCAACACTGGCCTTCATAGGCACATGTGTGGATGCACAGACCTGCACTGATGTGGATAAACTGCACACACACACACACACACACACACAATTTAAAATTTTAAGATTTTTAAAATTAATTTTAAGTGTGTACATGTGTGAGTGTGCATGCACGACTCTGCAGGTGGCGGTGGCGGGGGATGTGAGTTGGGTATCCACAGAGACCAGAAGAAGGTACCCAGTCCTCTGGAGCCACCTGACATGGATGCTATGAACCAAACTCATGTACACAAGAGCAGTGTGTACCCTTAATTGTGAAGCTATCTCCTTAGCCCCACAAAAGTTTTTAAAATTAAATTTCATCTAACATTTTAAGCCAAAAAAAAAAAAAAAAAAAAAGAAAGAAAGAAAAAAGAAAAAAAAAAGAAAATTCAGACACAAAGGTTCACACATTTACTCTTCTTTCATTTACATGATGTTTTAAGAGTCAAAACTAGCCTGGTGCTGTGGGTGTGCCTGCCGAGGGACCACAGGGTCCAAAAGATAAGGTCCTCAATGCATTCTGAGGAGGATGATTGTGTTCCAGAGCTACACAGAAATGTTCACCCCCAAGAGTGGCCTGATTGGGAGGAAACACTTAGTGCAATGTATTAGAAATACCCAAGCTGAGATCATCCAAGATTGGGCGTCAATCGCACACTGTATCTGATCCACAGAAAAGCAATGACTGCACAGCCACCAAAGGACCATACTGAGAGATCCAAAACACAGTGCTGGTGTTTCCCAGAAAAAAGGAAATCCTGTCGTATGGATCGTCCATGCTCCCAGGGGCCCCGGGCCACCACTGCTGGCACTGCTGCGTTTCAGATTGCGGCCCTGGCACGGTACAGGCCAAGGAGACGGTGTTTGAGGAGGGGGTGCTGTTCGAGTCTAGCCTGATCAAGGACTGCACCACCCACACCACAGGCTTCATGAGCTGGGGCCGTGCTCAGTGCCAAGAGCTGGATTGTGCAGAGGTGGATACTAGGGGCAGAACCAAGGCAAGGGGCCATGGTGGATGGAGCACACAATGGAGCCAGAGACTCAGGTATGAATCTTCAGAGCCACAAGTTCCCCTGGACAAGAAGCTGAGCCAGGCCATCATCAATGGTTTCTGTAAGCAAAGCAACGAAGACTTTGAGGGGCCTCCACTTGCCACCTGCCTGATGGCCCGCAAGATCCAGTACCCACAAGAGTAGGAGACCATCCAGGCCTTGACGGCCAGCAACAATCTGGTGAATTGAACGGGAACAGGAGAGCTGGCACTGAGGACATGGAAGCAAAAGAGCTGAACCTGAGGACACAAAGCAGGAGAGCTGGACCTAAGGATGTGGGAGCAGGTGAGCCAGCCCTGGGGACATGGGCACCAGAAAGCTGGCCCTGCCCTGAGGACACAGGAGCAGGAGAGCTGGCCCTGCCATGATGACAGCTGGCCCTGCCATAATAACATGGGAACAGGAGAGCAGGCCCTGCTCTAAGGACACAGGAGCAGGAGAGCTGGCCCTACCATGATGTCAGCTGGCCCTGCCATGATGACATGGGAGCAGGAGATCTGGCCCTGCCCTGAGGACAAGGGAGAGGGCCATGACCCAGGGCTCTGAGTGGACCTCACCCCAACATCTACCCCATGTATGACCTGCTGGAATGCATGAAGGGGCTGAACCTGCAGATTCAAAGATTAAGAATCTCCTTGACACACAGCAACAATGGGATATCCGACAGCAGTCTCAGTGAGGATCCAGTAACTATAGTGTAGGCCTCCAACCAGACCCATGACTTGTAGCAATGAACATTTGAAAGTAAACATATGTGGACAAAAGGCTATACTGCGTGATACACTACAGCCTCTGTGACAAGATTTTTGTTTGTTTGTTTTGTTTTACTGTGAGGAGGTTGCAATGGCAGAAGGCAGATATGAGGGGATGGGGGGAGGAGAGGGATTTTGGTGCCTGATGTGTAAATCATAGACATTCAATAAAAGTTAAAAAGAAAAAGTCAAAACCAATTATCTCTAAAAATATCAGAACACATGTGGCCCCAGAATAAAATAAGTGGATGGAGTGGAAACAGGGAATTAGTCTAAGGCTGGAGGTTGAGCCCAGGGCTGGTGTACCCTACGTACTCTCCCGCGGGGCACCTCCCCTCACCCTCAGTTGCTGAGTCTTTACTGTGGTATCATTTACCTGGATCTCTGTGTTTGTCAGGACTCCTCATAGCGTACTTGTGATTCGTGTATTCTACTGTATATAAATTATGCCCTCACTGCAAAGAAACGAAAGCTATTTACATCTTTCTCTAATTTGCAAGTTAAATTGTACTTTCATTAACTCCAATGTGAGACCCAGATCTTTATGTGGCTAGCCTTGTAAAAGAAAGTCTGTATATTTTCAAGTTGATTTCTCTCATTCCTGCTTTCCTTTCCTTTCCTTCCGTCTTCTGAAAACCACAGGAATATGAGATAAGATGGGTGATCATTGTCAGCAAAACTATAGCAGAAAACTCGTATCCGAATTTTGTCATTTGGACCTTGTGCAGGACTATAATTTGAATGTGTGACTCTAGAAGTGGTTGCTATGGTGATAAACCACTTTACTTAAATAGCATGTATTTTACTCAAAATTCAGAGGAATGGTAACAGTTTCTAGTAATCACACTCTGGTATTAACTTGCAGGATGTGCTGAGAGCTCACAGGCTTTGCATCCATTATCACCAGACAGGTTCATCAGGTTGAGGTTACACCAGTGAGCAGTAAAATGTGTGCATTCAGCCCAGTCTCCTGTTACAATACCTTCCCTTCCACACACGGGCCCCTTTCATAACTAATAATACAAATGCAGAAATCAGGCCAAGGTGCTGAATTAGAAAAAGGCAAAACCGGGGATAACTCGTAGGATCATCTTTCTGATCTCTCTGTATGCAGTCAGACCAGCTGCTCTCCAGCTGTCTCACCTGGTAAGAATCTGTCACAGATGAACAGTTAAAACACTGCAGGGAGCAGCCCTGGCATGACCACCATGACCACGGCCTACAGAAGTGACATATAGCTCCATAATGCTGGATCTACCCCTTCTTCATGCCATGCTGTAGTTTTCTTTTTCTTTTTTATTAATTATTATTCTTGTGTACATATGTGCTGTGCTATGGTGTGCTGTGCTGTGGTGTGGGGTGGTGTGGTGTGGTGTGCTGTGCTGTGGGGTGGGGTGGTGTGGTGTGGTGTG
>OU015752.1:122543206-122556916 GCA_907169655.1 Acomys percivali | reverse complement strand
TGGGGTGGTGTGATGTGATATGATGTGCTGTGGTGTGGTGTGCTGTGGTGCGATGTGTGGTATGGTGTGGTGTGGTGTGATGTGGTGTGGTGCGATGTGTGTTATGGTATGGTGTGGTATGATGTGTGATGTGTGGGGTGGGGTGGTGTGGTGTGATGTGGTGTGGTGTGATATGTGGGGTGGTGTGAGGTGGTGTGATGTGGTGTGGTGTGATATGTGGGATGGGGTGGTGTGGGGTGGGGTTGTGTAAGGTGGTGTGATGTGATGTGGGGTGGGGTAGAGTGGGGTGCCATGGTGTGGTGTGGCATGTTGTGGAATGGTGTGATGTGGTGTGGCGTGGTATGTGTGGTGTGTGTGTTCCCATATGTGTATATGCAGAGGCATTGGGGGGATGAAGTTAATATCAAGTGCCTTCCTTGGTCATGTTCAACTCTCTTGGTGAGCCCATAGCTTGCCAATCACAGCAAATTTATCTAGCCAGCTTTCTCCAGGAATCCCCTGACGCTGCCTCCCGAGTGTCATGATTATAGATGGTTTTCAACTGTTACATGGCTCCTACGAGTCTGAACATTGGTTCTCAAGCTTGTGCAGTAATCTCTTCAGCCTCAAGCTTTGTTCTCTCTCTCTCTCTCTCTCTCTCTCTCTCTCTCTCTCTCTCTCTCTCTCTCTCTCTCCTCTCTCTCTCTCCTCTCTCTCTCTCTCTCTCTCTCTCTCTCTCTCTCTCTCTCTCTCTCGTTCCCTTTCCCTCTTTCCCTCTTCTTATATAATCTTTTCTGTATCTTTTTAGGCTGAAGAATCTCTAAAGACACCCCTGCCTGCAGTCATATTAGTAGCCCGTTGGTAAAATGAGTCTGGTCCCTTCTGTCTTTGCAGGCTGGTATAACCTCACCATGCTTTCCTCCTGATTCTGCAGATGTTTTCTCGTGGCAGCAGGTTTTCTTGGCCACTGCTTTACATGCACTGTCTACAGTGCACAGTTGATGGTGCTTTCCCAGTTCTCTCATGGGCTGCTGAGTAGATGGCGGCAGTCTCATGAAGTCATCTAGGAGCTTTGCCCTGGAAATGATAAGGGATTCCTCTACCCTCTTTCTCCTGCTCTGTGCAAGCTTCCAGGGGCACTTCTTCTGTGTCATAGCCTTGACAATTTCGCTTTTCATTTCTCTGTCCTACTACTTTAAAAAACTATAAAATTGCTTCAGTGACAACAAAGATCCCTGAGAGAACTCCAGCAGCTATGAGCAAAGAAAAGAAGCCCTAGATTTAGTGGGTCTAGCCTAACCAAAGAAATCGCTGAAAAATTAAGATTGGCACAATTCTAGAAAAACCCTGGGAGCTGGTATTTGCCTTGGCCATTTATATTCCAAGGAGAGAAGAGGCTTGGTTCCTTGTGAAGGGAGTCTGCCCAAGGGGGCAGCCTGGTGCTTCTGCACCTGTGATGTACTATCATCAGAGATGGTTCCAGAAAGGAGGCAGAATAAAGGCTCAGACTCTAGAAAGCTCTTAGGATTCTGCTTCCTAAACTATTGCCTGCCAACCTGATACAACTGTAGTGAGCAGAGAGAAGTGGCAAGGACACACAGTGTCCCTCCCACACTCACAGAGAACACACAGTATCCCTCCCACAGTCACAGAGGACACACAGTATCCCTTCCACAGTCACAGAAGCTTCCATGCAGTAAATATTTGCATAAAGTATGTTTGCGTCGATGCTAACAGAGAGTGAAGGAACAGAGACCATGATTTCAGTGCAGCTGGTTGCTGGCAAATTCTGAGACTTACTTAAAATATAGGGACTAGAGAGACAGCTCATCAGTTAAGAGACCTTGCTGTTCCTCCAAGGGACTTGGGCTGCGTTCCCAGCACCCTTGTGGCTCACAGAGCACTGTAACTTCAGTTTCAGGGGATCTAGTGATCTCTTCTAGCTCTGTTAGTCCCTCACACATGCAGCATACCCTTACACACACACACACACACACACACACACACACACACACACACACATAAATAAGAACACATTTTTATCTTTGCCTATACCAACTTTAATATAACACGAGCACAAAACTGACAAAGAAAGCAGACTCTGTGTGCCTGAGGGGGAGGGCATGAATTGGTACAACTGCCTCAGAATTTTTCTTTTCAGAACTGTTAATACTAGTAAAAGACAAGAGACAACTGTGATATCCTCTGTCAGGGGTCTGGCCCAAACCGAGACATTTACTGTCCAACCTGAAGAATGAACAAGCAAACTGTGTGAATTTAGACAGAGTGGCCCGTAACATAACCACCAGTTTATTAAGAAGACTTCAGGGTGTGAAGGAATGTTTGCAGTACACCACTACTTATGTGAAAGGGTAAAATAAAGCTGGGGACAAATTAAGCTGAGCCGTGGGAGAGTCTCACCCGCTTCTCATGGGCCTGACAAGTGAACGGCAGCAATTCATTCGGTTGTGCACATTTGCATGTTGGTACATGGGCCCCCTGGAGAAGATGTGCACCGTAAACCGACAACATTGGCTGTGTTTTATGATGCTGGGTTCGAATTAACTAGGAGGCAAGAAAGAGATTTTTTTTTATTAAACCGTGAATATATTCTATGTATTTTTTAAGATCACTAAAATTGTAAATAAACACATGTGGCTGAGGGATGTAATTTTCCTCAACTTCCTACATAAGGAAACAGAAATATCATGTTTCAACATCAATTACAACTAGACATTGGGTTGTTTTACTTTTCCTCTCATGTTTTTTTTCACAAAATTTCAAGAACTACTTTGAGATACTATATTCAAGAAGAACGTTCTAGAGCATATAGAATTGGGGGGGGGGGAAGGGAGTCAACATTGCTATCTGAGCATGTGGAGGTGTAGTATTTCTTCATGGTGACTGGCCTCTGAGTCCAGTACACTAACAGCTGTCCAGGGGCCAGTTAGATGGCTCAGCTGGTAAGGCTCTTCCTGCCAAATATGATTGACCTGAGTTTGATCTCAGGAACTCACGTGGTTCCAGAAGGAGAGAACTTATTTTTACAAGTTGTCCTCTGACTTTCACACATGCACCATGGCACACGCACACACAACCCCCACAATCGATCACTTAATCAAACTAAATAAATAAGTAAGTGAATTAATCAATAAGTACATGTAACTAGAAAACTCACAGATGAAGAATGCAAACATTCAACCAGACATGAATATACATGTAAAAACCATTGGCTGAACCTCTGCTCTGTTTCACAGAGTGCTAGCTGTAGTGGACACATTGTAACACATTTCCTTAACTACTAAGTATCCAAGTTGGACTGTCCAATGCGACAGGGTTCCCTCCATCAGGCACTAGGGACGGTCTAAGGAAGTGCTACTGCAGGGGTGTCTGCCATAAGCACTGGCTGGCACACCTTCTCTTTTATGAAATATAGGTACCAGAGTGGAGATGTCTTGAAATCTTGCTGCAGCTCTGGGAACTTCTATTCATTGAACAAATGTATAAGTGCAAAATTTTATAACTCAAAAGCCAGGGAGATCAAGAAAACACCTGAGCAATTTGTCTAGTGTCCTGTGTGATCTTTTCCCACTCTTTGAAACAGTACTCAGCTATCTTACATGATGCACGCGTGCTCATTCCCGTGTCATTCTGTGTAGGTGAAAGCTTGCTCTGACCTGCTTTGCAGGTCTCCGGGGACAGTCGCTGCTCTTTAGAACTCTCTGCTCAGCTTCACTTAATTAAAATGATCACTCTTTAAATGAACCTAAGGTCAAAGTGAACCCTGTCCGCTTGTGGCTGCAGGATTCTAGGCTGCTGCTTCCTGTCCTGCATGGAGGCATGACCTGAGAGCGGAAGGTCACCTCGGACTGGTGCTTTCCTGCTGTAAGCGCCATGCAGTTCTCTCAGCCACTTCCTCAGCGCACTCACCATCACCTCTTGACGCGGACATTCAAATGCTGTGTTCCCCCTTTTGCCAGTGAGGAGTTGAGACTGAAAGGTGCCCGCTTGACGTCAAAGAAGCCTGTTCCTGGAAGAAATGCAGAAGAGGGGCTGAGACCGTGAGCCAGGGCCATTCTTGCAACTTTGTGCCCATCTTAGGAAGGGTAATCACACTGCAGATGTCTGAGTCTGAAGAAATGGAAGGTGACTGTGTTTGTGTCCAAGTGGATAGCCCTGTGTGGAGGGGCCTTTAGTGAGTTGCCCATGCCAGCTTTAAACAGCCTTATGGTTTCACCACAACAAGCTCTAAATGCCTTGCTTCTCTTGACAGCGGTGAAGACGCTTTTGGAGCAGGTAGTGATAGTTTAACAGATTTTCCAGTATTTCCACATGCCCATGCCTCACAGTCGCTGAACTCTGTTACCTCCTGCCCCCTTCATTTACCGCACATGCTTTTTTGCACCTGAGAGTTAATTTAAGTGTTTTCTTTCATTCATAGCCCACCGGTACAGCCAAGAAGCCTGGTGTAGATGGTGTTGACATGAGCAGTTCAAACTCAACGTCCAGCAAAGTCTTTTCTTCTGAACTGAAGTCGGAACCAGAGAAAAGCTCCGGCAGTGTAAGCCAGGCAGTAGTGGCTAAAAGCACGCTGAAACACTCAACCTTGTTGCGGGGCAAGAAAAAGCTCTAAGTTGTGTCCAGTGGCGAGCAGTGCAAGAACAGAGCGCTCCTCCAACACTGAAGGAAGGGCACAGGAGGGAACAGCACGGCACTCAGCTCTTAGCCTTTGGCTCCGCTGAGACCGGCATGTGTTTACACCAGTTTAAAATTGAACCTAGTTACCTCCAAGCAGCACAGCCTGCACTGGGCATTAAAGGGCAGCAGTGGGCATACTTGGGGCTGGCTGCTGCTCTCACCAAGTCAAGGCATTACAAGCTTATTTAAGGGACAAGTGCTCTCAGTGCAAGGCTGGGGCCATACCTGCTCAGTTCCACTTAAATTCTTATATTTAGGCACAGTTATTTATAAGGGAATACAAGAAGCCAAATATAGCGATGGAGGTTCTAAATGATTATGTGCACTTTGCACTAGGAGGCTTTGTTAGATGATTACTAATAACATGCCCCAGGCATTGTGGCAGAAGCGATGCAGCTCCTCATGTGTCCTTGTGATTCTAGTTCTTACAGATTATTTAAAGCAACTTATTTTAAGCATGTAAAACTAAGACATTTTGTAATTATTTGCATTGGCTTGCTGCTATATTCCCATCATATTGATTAAATCAATAAACCCAGATGCTTCCATGCATGTCCATTTTATGTTAAGGAGAGGTGACTTTAGCAAGTCCTCTGAGTGTTTCCTAGACAGCTGATGCTGGGCTGTTGTCTCTCAGGAAGGACTGAGACTGGACAGGAAGCAGCACATCATGAGTCAGTGTTGGGGAGTTCTCGTTCCTCCAAAGTTAACAGCTCTGTCATTGCTCAGTAAGCAGGGTGAGCAGACGCCTATCTCAGCTTTCCAAACATTAAAAAAATTAAATTTGTTTTTATCTTTATAAAGTAATAACCTAGTTTCATTCCAAAGCCCATGGTATTGTCAGTTTCTCTCCAGAATGAACCACACCTTTAAGCTGACTCAGAAGCTAACAGGTATGAGGACCTCTTGTTACTAGTTCACTTTGGTCAATCAGGTCAGAGGTCACACTGGCATATACTCTTCATCTAAGTTCCTTTTCTATTGCTGTAAAAAAATACCATGAGCCATGCATGGTGGCACACGCCTATAATCCCAGCACTCTGAGAGGCAGAGGCAGGTGGATCTCTGTGAGTTCAAGGCCAGCCTGATCTACACAGTGAATTCCTGGACAGCCAGACCTATATAGAAACCCCGTTTCAAACAAACAAAAACAGAAAAGTAAAATAAAATGAAAACCAACAAACGAAGTAGAGAACAATTGAAAACGACACCCAGTGCCAACCTGAGGTCTACACATGCACACATGTGCAAGTGTACCAGAACACAGTAAATACCACACGCCCTAACACTCACAGAAAAAGAAAAGCTAAATTGGGAGTTGACTCGGCATCCTCAAGGGCATTTGCTTGGGGGTTACATTTGAAGTCCTCTAGGAGCCCATATGCCATGTCTTGAACTTGATGATCCTTGAAAGGTTTGGTGAGGCAGCCTTGGAGGAACAGACTGTGTCCACCAGTGTAGGACCCTGGCAGGGGAAGGCTCTATTCCCAGGGAGGGAGAGGGTGATGCTGCACACTTTACTCCGATGGGAAGAGCAGGGATAGGAGGTCTCTGAAGGGCCATCTATGGGTCTCCCTGTAGGAAAGGCAGCAACTTTGATTCTGCCCAGTGTGTTTGTATCTTTCCCCATCACATCGCAGACATGGCTAGTGTCCTTCTGCCATAACGTACATTTTGTTAGCCCTCTAACAATAGAAGAGAACCTATCACATGCCTTCATCCAACTCATATGGAGCATTACGATACAATTCAGCTTACTCTTGAGAGAGAATGTCCATATTAACGCTATTTTCATGGAAGCCGCAAAGGACAGACTGTCTCTGATCTTTGTTTCCAACTGAGGCACCGGTTTGGTGTCTGAGCTCCATGGCCTTTCTGTTTGCTGCATTTGCCTCCACAGCTGTGGAAAAGCAGTTCCTTCATGTCATACAGGCTTTCCGTGACCAGTGGGCCACCTCTCAGGTTCCACATCAATCTCTGTGACACCCCCTGGGCCCCATGGCACGGTGACTTGAAGTTGGCTGTTATCTAGGGGGAGACACCCTCTGCCTGGAACAGTACGGAGCAAGTGTGACTTCCAAAGAGAGCAAACACTGAGCACGCCCAGCTGGATAGCAGGCTAGAGACAAGGATAGCAAGTGTAGAAGAATGCAGGCCAGGGGCTGGGGATCCCTGCAGCTGGCAGTGGGCGTCTCACCACAGAAGAGACCTCAGGCAAGGAAAGAGAGAGACGAGGAATGAGAGGGAAAGCATGCAGCCTATGAAACCAGATGCGAGCACGTGGCCGTGTCAAGCCCAGAAGCAGATGTCAGAGGTAGGAACACTGCTCAAAGACAGTGTGTCCTCTAGGCCAGGTGACATCAGATGAGCCCCCCTCCACAATCTGTTCACAAGCAAAACCAAAGAGGCCAAAGAGACAAAGACCAGGCAAATAGAAGCTGAGAGAAACTGGGATTTTAAGAGCTGGCTACAGAACAGGCCTCCATTTCTTATTAGAAATGTTGGGGAGGGGGAAGCAGATTATAAAAAAAAAAAAAAAAAAAAAGCACTGTGTGCTTATCATAGAAATACTTTGTTTAAATAATTCTATTTGACTCTAAAATGTAAGTTCCAGGTTGGACAGACCAAAGCCAGTCAGTCTTGAAAATGAAGCTTTTTAAATTCCGGCCCTGCTGTTGGAACAGACAATAAAGGCTTTGTTCAAACAGGTATTCCCAGCAGGAAGCGTGGCTTTGAAATTGGCCAGAGAAGTTGTGTCTTATAAAGGCTGCACTTGGCTGGAGGCCAAGAAGCTGTGGCCTCTGGGAAATGACCCTGAGCTGGTGCTGTGGTTTGAATATGAAACATCCCACAAGTGACAAGTGTTTGAACATTTGGTTCTCAGCTGGCAGCGCTATTTGTTGTAGCAGCTTTAAGGGGTCCTGTAGCCTTGCTGGAGGAAGTGAGTCACTCAGGGCAAGTCTTGAAGTTTTATAACCTGCCTCTACTTCCTGTTCGCTCTCTGCTTCCTGACTGCAGATGCAGTGTGTCCAGCCAGCTCCCCTTCCCTGCCCTGTGGCTTCGCTTGTTTTGGGGTGTGTGTCTCTTTTTAAGCTGTAAGCCAGATGCCAGAATAAACTTTCCTTCCCTTTATTACCAGGTATTTTGTCAGAGCAAGGAGGACAGTCACTAAGATAGCTGGATGTTCCCCACCTGCCCTTCTAAATGTCCTCCCTGCTCTGCCATCTCTGACCTTTGGGGACAGTGGTGTTGGGCTCCCCTGGTCCCTGGACTGCTTGGGATTCTTTCAGTAGAGGTATCAACAGGAGGTCAGTGGTGATTGGAGAGCCAGACATTGGCGCCTCCCTGACCCCTGCCTGTGCCCCTCCTGTGTGGCTGCTGGGCTTTGTGTTTGTCTGTTTGGATGGTCTAGGCCTCCCCTGGCACCTTCTTACAGGCATGCCACTGATGGGTGCCCTGACCTGGGAGCAGCAACTTCCTCGGCCCCTCTATAAACCAGCTCTTCCTCCAGCATTCTCCCTCCCATTCTAGGGTACTGCCTTCTGTGATCCAACACAAGCCAGGCCCAGCCCTGGCTCACCCCTCCGTAGTCTTGACCTGGGACAGTTTGTCCCTGGTTGCCAGGCTCCTAGCAAATTACAGGAAAGTGAGAAGCACAAAGCCCTAATGAGTTCTTCCTAAAGACACAACATACTCGGTTAGCCACAGGGCCTGGAGGAGGGACGGACACAGGGGTGCTGTCGCTGGGGTGGGAGCCAGACCAGTGAATCTGAGGTCTAAAATGTCCTAGATGCTAGCTTCTGTATTTATGCACACACACACACACACACACACACACACAGAGAGAGAGAGAGAGAGAGAGAGAGAGAGAGAGAGAGAGAGAGAGAGAGAGAAAGCCCATGGATGTTCACTGCTTATGGAGGGGCTCCAGGGGACCAGCAGTGAGACAGAAGCCTGGGCTGGGCTTCACCACCTCTCCCTTTCTCCGAGCACTAAAATCCCCTTACAAAAGCCCTTTACACTAAAACACCACCATTCAAAGGCCTCACGTAATTCAGCTTTCCCCTTCAGAATCATATTTTTCCAGCGAGCCAGTTTTGAACTGATTTTGATTTCCGGGCCGTGTATTGTTACCACTTAATTCTCGTTGGTGAGCCAATTTTCTTTGCTTTCGTTCTTCAAAGGAAAGCCACACTGAGTGGCTGTCTTGCATTTGTGTGTGCGCCTCACTATGCCAGTTCTCAGCATTTCCTTAAGTTACCCAGTGCATCCCTCTAGGGGCACAGGCATGCTGGGTCCTCCCACCTCTGCCCAGTGGTCAGCCTCACTTTAAGCAGCAGTACAGAGCAGATGTGGGATAGCAGGAAGACGAACAGTGCCATTTCCCAGGCTCCTTCCCTGACACCATGCTGCCCAGAGCTATACCAAACATATGAGCTACACTCTGGGGAAAAGGGAGAAGTCCCCAGAGGTCCCCCTCCCCCAAAAGACAGCATCAGGCCCTGTGGAAGCAACATAAATGATGGATGATATTTACTAAGTAAAACTGAATTGCTGGGAGGCAAGTATAAAGACCCGAGTTCAGATCCCCAGTGCCCATGTGAAAGCCATGCGTGGTGCTATACATCCATAACCCCAGTGTTGGGCAGGCAGGACAGGCGGATTCCCAGAGCTCGCCGGCCAGCCAGTCTAGCCAGTCAGTTAGTGATCCTGTCTCAAGTAGTCAAGTTTAGGGTGGTAAGAGAAAGACACCTGATGTCAACCCTGGCCTAAACATGCAGGTGCACACATGTGCACATACACATACATGCACGCCCAGTACACTATATATACACAAAAAGTAAAATAAACCAGAAGATAGTAGACCTTATCTTTTCTCCGCCAGGGACTATCCTGTGACTTGTTTCCTGGGATGGGGGCTGCCTCTCTAGAGGCAGATGGATTCTACTCTGGAAACACAGATGAGCAGATCCCTCACCTTCCTTGACCTCTGGGGCTGTGTAGAAGGCTGCCACACAGCCTCCAACATATGACAGTAATGACATCTCTGCACCCTCTCCTGCCCGGCACCCTTGCTCTCTCAGCCTCTCCCTCAGGCATTTTTTTTCCCAGCCTTCTCAAATGTGTCTGTCTCCAGTACTCTGTTCACCATGTCTCTGTTGACTTGGCCCCTTGTAATCCCGCCAAGAAGGATCTGTGGCAACCAGGATTACTGACAACACACTCATCCCTGGAGCACGCCCATCTTCCATATCAGTGTCCTTGTGGCGGACTCTCTGTGGCCACTAAAGGGCCTTTTCGCAGTGTGGTGTCTTGTGTGAGTGTTGACCTTCCTGGGTTGGATCTGAGTCACAGAGCTCTGAGATTACCCTGGAAGACAGGCTCATTTTCCTTAAGTGTCTGTCTTGCTAATTATGCGAGGAGATGTATGGGAGAGAAGGCACAAGCAGAATTAATAGACGGCTTGCCAGAGAACACATTAGCAGCCCTGTTGCTGTGGAGGGCTGGTCAGAAACAGTAAAAGCCTGAAAGCTCCAAGGGCATCAGTCCTGGGTCCTCAGCAGAACAAGCAGGGTGCCCTCTGTACATGGACATCCTCATCTGTAGACACTGGGGTGCAGGGGGCACTTGGTGTCTGTGTCTGAGTTTGGTGCCCCTGAGCCGTCCTCCTCTCTTGTTACGAGTGGGAGTCCAGCCTTTAAGCGGAGAGCCCTGAGCTCTACCCAGATTGTTCAGATATTCCTATATGACCTCGCATCTGCTCACCTGCTGTGCTGGCCTTTGCCTTCAGGGGAGGTTCAAGTGTGACCCTCTAAACAAAGTGTGGTTCCTGATGTCCTTGTTCCTCGTTTTTGCTCCCAGGACTTCAGCTTTCCAAGCTGCTGTGCAGGCTCTGGTGGGCTAGGAACCACAGCAGCCAAGGTTCGAAGCCACCATGTGTTCAAAGTGATGAGAGCCGGGCCCCATCCAACATGGCGTGATGTAGCAGCACGGGCCCTCAGACTTCCTCTTATCCTTTCCTGCAGAGTCCCTCACATGGATTGTCCATGTGAAGTAGAGTGTGTGTGGACGATGAGAGAAAGCTTAGGTGCATGGGGGTGTCCAGTGTGGGTTGGAGTACACAGGCAGGGGTGTCTTAAGTGACTTGATTGGGAGGGGTCCTCAGAAATTGCCCAGCTTTCCCACCTTTACTTCTTGGTCCCCAAAGGTCCACCAGTAGTTTGGAAATGCAACAAGTCTGCTTCCTTCCTATTGATAGCCCAAAGCACAAAAACCTGCAGGCTCTATATACAAATTCCCAGGAACACAGTAGACATGGCATCTTCCTGAGATGGCTAGCTCATTTAGGGACATGCAGAATATTTCAAAAGACAGATCCTATAAGGGAAATAACTAAGGTGCATTTAGAGATATGAATAAGTGACAGTGGTGTGCACCCCATACAGCAAGGCCCAGGAGAGAAAGTATTTATGGAGTTCAGTGCTGACTGGATTAGTAGCCAGGCAAGGAGCAAGAATGGAAGCGCTAATGGGTGCTATGGGAGTCTCTTGAGGTTCACCATTCAGCAGGTCCCCTGAGGGCTAGTCTTCTGCACCCCTATACAGAGTGAAGGCATGTGCTGGCTCCTGTAGCTTAGTCTCCCACACCCCAGCAGCTGGCCCCACCCATTCTCTGCACCAGCAGGGAAAACCCTAACCCTCAGCCACCAGGAAGGAGACCTCTCTGTCCTGAGACTGACAGAACTTCAGCTGTTGGGTGGCACTGGGGCTGGGAGGGGCGGGTGCTGGAAGCCAGAAGGTGCCATCTTGTTTATGCGAAAGAAATGCAGAAACAAAGCCCAGCTTCCTGCAACTCTTCTCCACTTGCCAAGATCCGAGCCCCGCACAGTTCTGAGGACTGCCACATGGCCCCAGTTTCCTGCCTTCTAGCTCTGGCTGGAGGGTCTAGCAGTCGTTATCCACCAAATGCATCCGTGAGCCCGTGCTTGTGCAGTTGCCGACCATCACTGCTACGGGGAACAGATTGGAGCTTGGACATCCAAGAACTCTTATCCTCCCCAGGATACAGTTTCTGTGGCTCCTCTGAGATTTCTGTTCCCTAGAGCCCTGTCCTGCTAGGACTGGCTCAGTTCCTGGC
The DNA here is from genome assembly GCA_907169655.1 of Acomys percivali. NCBI lineage: Eukaryota > Metazoa > Chordata > Mammalia > Rodentia > Muridae > Acomys > Acomys percivali. Next base: position 122,545,102 of record OU015752.1, on the reverse strand, counting down.
TTGGAGGCGCAGCTCCACAAGCCCACTCCATGGGCCTCTTTGGGATACTCCCTAGGTGTCTGCCTCAGGACAGAAGGAAGCAAACACTACATCCACTCTGTTTGGGGTCTGAGAATCTGTAAGTGGCTCAAGTGCAGCACTTAGTTCTCCCACCTCTGCTGAATGCGACCTCCCCAGCCAAGGCTCACACATCTGCTTCTGCTTCTCAGAACAAAGAATTTGCAAAGAAATAAGCTGTGCACAATTTGCTGCGGGCAGTGGTACGAGCTTCCTTGGATCGTATTAAAGAATAGAAGCTTAAACACATTATAAAGCAATTTTCTGTGAACTTGAAAATCATCTAGTAGTTCTATTATTTTTACCTTGATGATGTATTGTTAGTTCCTTAAGTAACACAGATTCAGAGTCTATCACTGATAATGTTTTGTATAAGCAATGGGGGAGGGAGTGGGGAGGACTGTGTACCTCAGAGCCACCTTAGGACGTGAAAACCTACCTTCAATGCTCATGGTTGCCAAAGTACACCCTGGGAACTCTGCTGTTGCATAGCACTACTGGGTGTCGTGGGGTTAACTGACAAATAACAAAATGGATAAAGATGAAGCTAAATTAATAGTAGTCTTTAATTAAAAGGCACAACAGCAACAGCAGCTAATTAAAACCATTACCACTCAGGATAGTAACCCTTCAGTCCCCACAAGTGGGCATTTGTGGAGTGGCCCCCAGTACTCAAGTGCTACCAGATGTCTTAGGAAGGCTTGGCATCACAAATCTCCACAGCCTCCGGAAATACAGGGCATCCAGTCCATTTTATAGGATGGAGATGTTATTTCTCAAAACTCTTTCTAGTGTTCCACAGAAACCTAAAACTAGATCTCCCAGATGCCCCGGCTGTACCACTCTTGGGTATTTATGCAAAGAACTCCAACCCATTGCGTCCCAGAGCTACTGGCACACTGGTGTCCTTTACAGCTCCATTCACAATTGTGGGACCAACCTAGGTGCCCATCAGCAAAGGATGGGCGAAGACAGTGTGGCATAGATACACAATAGAAATTTTCTGCCAGAAGGAAGAATGAAGCTGTATCATTTGCAAGAAAATGGATGAAACTGGAGACTATCATATTAAGCTAATTAAGCCAGACTCAGAAAGACAAATATTGCATGTTTTCTCTCATTTGTGGATCCTAGATTTTATATAGATATGTAAAGCCATGCATGTACATATGGCATGACAGAGAAAGGAAACTGTGTAGGGGAACAGAGGGGACTAAGGGGGGGTGTGCTGAAGAAAAAGGTGGGGGCAGGCATGGGGAATATGCTTAAAGTAAATTGTATTCTTATATGAAAATGTCCTTATATAACCCAATGTCTGCACAATTAAAAAACAATTAAAAATAAAAATAATAAACAACAAAAAAACCTTCTAGAAAAGAACCATACTTCTTGCAAAATACCATAGATAGATCCCTAAGCTCAGCAGGCTGGGATCAGGCTGCAGCTGCTGAGGGAGGTGAGGGAGCACAGTCATGGGCGGGGGATAGAGTGTCCACTATGGTGAGAGAGGAAGCAGAGAGGAACTAGAGGTGTTTGAAGCCTCCCCTCGGCTGAGGCCTCTGTGATAAGATCCGATAGGGGTTAAATGTTTATGTCCCTACAGATATCTTTGTTGGAGCCTCAGCCCTCGGTGCCTGGGAGTGGGAGGATTACAGAGCTCATTACACTTAAGTGAGGTCAGAAGTATGCGGTCCTGATCCAAAAGGAGAGGAGATGCTAGGACCAGTGACATGGCTCAGGTAATGAAGGCACAAGCCTGATGACCTGAGGTCAATCCTGTGGTACTCATGCAACACACACACACACACACACACACACACACACACACACACACACACA
>OU015752.1:122521149-122543196 GCA_907169655.1 Acomys percivali | reverse complement strand
ACACACACACACACACACACACACACACACACACACACACACACACATGCCCTAAACGCTTTTAAAAGAAGTGACACTGGAGAAAGGATTCTCCTGTGTGCTTGTGGTCTCCCCATCCATACCACAAGAAGGCAGCTGTCTGCCAACCAGAAAGAGGCCCCGGAGAAACAAGAGCCTGTGGGCTCTCAACCTTGGACTTCCAGACTGAGAGAAAATGGATGCATATGGTTTAGATCGCTTGTGTGGTGTTCCATTTCGGCTACTGAGCTGGTGAAAACAGTTCCCCGCATCTAACCAACTGCCACCTCCTGCCTCATGAAGGGCCCAAGTTAAAGGACTTGTGGAGAAAGCACAGAAGGGCTGTGGGGAGGGAGGCGGCTTTGACAGCACCCTGGGCAGTTTAGGAAGCCTCCCCATGTGAGGCAGGTGACGGGTGGGTAAGCCCACACGGAGTGAAACACAGAAAGCCAGTCCCGAAACTCCGAAACCAGCAAACCTCTGGAGCACCATAGGTTGTCTGACAGTGGCACTGGCATGGCAGCAAAGGGCCTTGGTGGACAGTCAGAGACACAAGGACTCTGCTCATGAGAGCCTCTTACAGTTATGTGACTGGGTGTTGAGAAGGAAACCCCATAGAGAGAGATAGGCTTGTGACTTTAGCTAAGGGCTGAGGAGTATGAGATAAGGGTGGGGTGTTTGGGCCCCAAAATAAAGCCATACTCCTCTCTTCAGGAACCACTTTCTGGGAGGCCACAGTTAGTCATATTCTTTGGGAGTCTCTATGGTCTTCAGCCCTCAGCTTGGGTCTCAGATACCAGGATAATTCCTGTGAGAGGGTTTGCTTATGATGGAGTCTATCCTAGTGGCCGCAGAACCAGCCACCTATGATGCAGCTGAGGACGGTATGTGGAGGCCACCGCCTACTCGGCCTTACTTTACTTTCATCATATTCTTCCTGACTGTCATCCTCGTGGCCTTCACACTGCCACCCTTCCGCCATCTTCCTTATTCCCAGGCCACCTTTAACCCAGGACCTACCAGAAAGTGCGGAGGACCATGTAACATCAGAAAGGCATAGTTCTCTGTCTAGGTGAGGCTTAGACACTCCTCTCAGCAAGTGCTGGACCAGGCTTTCGACCTGGAGGTCTGTGGCTGAGACATGCTCCACTTCTGAGCCTAAGCCTACGGAGGCCTCCCGTATTTCAGTTCTGTCTTATAGTGAGAACAAGCCAGATACATCTTTTAAGAGCCCAGTGGTCCCCTCCATGTCCAAGGAGGCTCAGGATGTGTGGAAAGAACCTAGCCAGGTCACTAGGCTCCAACGCTCCTGAGGATTTGTGTCCTCAGAGAAGGGACTTTGATCGCAGCAGCCACCAGAAGTACCCAGGTCACCTTAGGTACTGGAGTCCTGTACTCTTCCCCTGGTGCTACTGTTGCAGCCCTCAGTAAGTATGTGCACACTGTGAAAGACGTAATGTTTGGATGACTTCAAAACACTCATTGCCAGTGCTTTCTTTTCCTCTCAGAGAACATGACTTTGCATTGTGTCACATTATAAATATATATTAGTAACCTACAGTTTCACCCAAACCGCACAGGAGCTATTCTCCTGTATCAATACACATGTTTCTTCCCCACTATTCTGGGGGATGCATGATATGATATGGTTGCCATGACTTTTGCTGTGACAATCCACTGAGGCCCAAATCTTCTGCATGATGCTCCTGTGGGTGAATAGCTCTTCTCCATGGGCTCCTGCCCTTGAAGCATCTTTCTCATCACCGTCAGTGTCAAAGGGTGTCCATCTTTCTCATCATCTTCAGTGTCAAAGGATGTGTATCTTTCTCATCACCTTCAGTGTCAAAGGATGTGTATCTTTCTCATCACCTTTTGACTGCTATATGTCTCCGGCTGGCCGGGCCCTGTTTGGGGCCAGGAAATCTCCTCTGGTCCTAAGATGGGTGGGAAGCCACTTGTAAGCAGGAAAGCAGGGTCAACTATCCTGCAGCTCCTCAAGGGCAGTGCCAGTCTTCAGGACTGGATGGGTTAATTAAAGCTCGATTGAGAAATCTATAAACACCCGGAAATGACTGGCATGTGCTAATTTCTTCTTTAGTATTCACAATGGCGTCCTGTTAATTAAGAAGCGCCGGAGCCCAGGGGAGGCAGCGGGCCAGGCATTCTGCCACTGGCAGGCCTGGCGAGCTGCCTATCCTGAGCTTTCTGGGGGCACCAGGGTACAGTGTGACCTTGATGGCACAGGCTAGGGACAGCCTGGCCCTCAGGGAGCCTCCCTATCCAGGAACAGACAGTAGCTAAATTCAGGCTTCCTTTCTGTGACTACTGATGGCTCCCATCCCTCTTTGAGACTGCACACCCATGAGGCCTACCTAGTGAAAGAACCTAGGGCCTTCGGTTTCCAGAAAACCCTCCAGGAACTTGTCTAAGAGGAAGGGAACAGCATTTCTCTCCCAGGGTAGATGGAGCTGTGGAGGCTGAGCTGAGGACACCCAAGTCTGGCCACTTACTGGGTGTGGTGGGTGGGGTGGTGGTGTGCCCTTTGCTTCTAAGGAAGGATTTCAAGATGCTCCGGCCCCTCTAGATACTGCCTTCTGTCTCTGTACATGTTTACTTTTCTATCTGCACTATCCCAAAGAAACTAGGGCTGTGCTTGGGTGCTATCCTACAGTGCTCTGAGCAGATGAAGACACCAGGGCCAGCCTTTGTGTAGAAGGGTGTGTATCCTTTGTCTGGGTCGAACCTATGCTCACTGTCTACACACGTGGAATACATACCATTGGGTGTGTGCAAGGGCGTGCCTGTGAGGATGTGTGGATGCCAGTACCCTTTTCAGGCTGCGGTTGTTGGGCAAGGCACTCACATCTCTGTAACACACCTCCCTCATCTGTACACTGGGAGCACTGACTGGAAACACTTCACAGCAGTGAAGACACTCGCAGGGATTCATCTAGCACAGAGAAGCACCTACCATTATTTGTTGCCTGAACAGCATCTAGACCCTGGGCTGCCTTCCCTGCTGTTTGAACACATTTGCTTGGTAAACTCCTATTCACCCTGCAAGACCCAGCTGAAGCCTGGGCAGCATCAAGTCCATGCCACTGCACACAGAGATCTCTTTTTAAGTTCTGAGCTCCATCGCAGGATCCCAGAATGTGAAGAAGCAGAGAGGAGTCCCATAGTACATGGGACCACATGGATGTGGGCTTACACACACCTGTGCAACAATGTATGTGGACAAGATGGGCAGCCAGGTACCATTCACTTGTAGCCTCAATCGTCAGCATTCATAGACACAGGACGGCTTTTGTACACATGTGCTGCACACGAACATAATCCCTTCACTGTGAACAGATAAATATTAGAGGTAAATTTGTATATGCACATGCTATGGCCACATGTATACAGAATTTATACTCTGGACACAAACACTGTATGTGTACCATGCACACAGACTGGACATACAGATCTTTGTTTACATATGTATATAGAATTTATACTTTTGGATACAAATACTGCATAATGCAGTCATACTTAAAATACATGTGTGTACACACATGACATGTCTATTAATTATACTACAGGCAAGGCAGGATAGTACATGGTGTGTGGGCACGTCATATAGCCCCTAAGGCAAGGCCCCAGCTCACAGCTTTCACCAGTCACACATGCAAGCCCAGAACTGTCCACCCTGGGGAAACTCACCCTGAGAGAGTCCCCTCTCTTTAACCTTCAGCGCTGAAGGCTGCGTTGGACCCACAGATGGAGAATTAATTGGTGTCATTAACATGTGGCAGTGATAATGACTTCCATCGATCCCTGTGGCAGATGTATGGCCGGAGCTGGGAGCTCCAGATCTGGGTCCAGGCTTCCCTTGCTGCGCCCTGACCTTTGGTTCCTCTGCACACGTTAGGGTGGGTCCACTCTGCAGTCGGAGCCCAGATGGGAGATGAAAATGTAAAGTCAGGGCAGTGAGCAACTTACCCATGCTCACTGGGCTGCCAGAGACTGGGTCTCACTGGCTAGGCAGGACACAGCACGTCCCATTTGAGCCTCCTTCTCTTCCTCTTCCTTTTCCTGGCCTTTCTCTCTCTTCCTCCTTTCCCCTCTCTGCCCCTCCATTTTCTCCTCTCCCCCTCACCCCATCATACTCCCCATTCTGGTCTCCAGTCCAGTCCCTTTACCTTCTGTGGAAAAAAGAGCAATTCCTTCTCACTGCCCAGGCCCTAACCTACTCCCTGGCTCTGGTCCCAGTCTCTGCCCTCTGCCTTCAACAGGCTGAGACCACAAGGTGGAGGGTCTGGCCGGGAGGGAGAGGGATGAAGACAAAGGTGTCCCCAGGAGGACAGATAGTGAGCTCCTGCCCCTTCCAAGTGCAGACTTCCTTCCAAGCAGTCCCTCCTCTGATACCCAAAGTGCTGCTTCCTCCCCAGCCTCCTTCACCACTGAGCCACAGCACTTTGCGGACAGACTTTGCCTAGCTGACCATTGTAGTTGTTTCACACTTAGGCCAGGGCAAACAAGTGCTACCACCTAATGGACAATGCACACATGGAGAGAGACCGAGACAGACAGACAGATGGAGAGGAAGAACCCAGAGTGGGCCGATCAAATGCCCAGAAGCCGGAGGATGACCGAGGGGCACAGAGATTACAGAGGCTTGCTTGGCGTCCACATTTGGGAGTCTGGGTTCTCTGGCTTTGGGGTCTCCCTGCCTCTTTTGAAGCCAGATCTCCCATTTCATCTGGTCCTCCCAGGAAGAGAGCTGAGAACCCTGGGGCTAGAACAGCCCGTGGGGGTGTGGTGGGGGTAAGGAGGGTCTTTTATGATGTTCACAAGATAGGAGTTGAGCTCTGAGGATCCGGCCAGTGGGCCCCAGCCGAGCCTAGCCCCAGCTGCCCCCTGAAGCCCAGCCTGGGTCTGGCCTCCAGGGGATGCCCCCAGACTGCCTGGATGCACTGAATTTGTTACTGTCACCACAGTTCCAGGGCTTCTAATGAGCTGGTAATGAGCTGTCAGCTAATTATGAGAATTAAATAGGGCAGCCGGCCTGGGCTAGGGATGGGCTGAGCTGGGCCTTTGCTGAAAGCTTCTGGGCTATCAGGGGAAGGAAATGCCCTGGCTTCTCGCTTCACATCTGGTTTGGCCTCTGCCCTCACGTGAGTTAGGGAGCATATCTCCCTTGAAGAAAGATAAAGAGTCACAGGCCCATCACTAAAGAACAAGGCAAGGTCCCAACTCACAACTGGAGGCCTCAGGATGGAAACAGTGGCTGAGGAGATGCTGAGCCTGACAGTGGGACCTGGTGCAGCTCCCTCTGCCTCTAGAGTCTGTCTTCCTATCTGTGAAGTGGGTCCAGAGGAAAAAACCATCACCTCTTAGGCTCTCTTTCCCATCTCAATGCAACCACATCTCCCTTCACACAGGTGGCGTTAGTGCCCCCAGTTCTTTTAGGGTGTAGTTTACTTAGGGTCACGTGAAACAACTGGAGAACTCAGGCAGAGAAATCTTCAGCCACCAGAAATGAGTGTGTATGCTGAGAAAAGTTCAAAGCAGCATCACTCATGACAGAATCAAACCGGAAATAACGTCGATATACCACAAGACTGGATGAGGCAATTGTGGCACCGCACCCTCATCTTCCTGCCTCAACCTCTCGAGTGCTGAGAGCATAGAAGCCTATCCCTGTGCCTGTTTTACCCAGTTCTAGGAATCAAATTCAGGCTAGGCAAACACTGAGCTATATCAGCAACCCAGCCTGGGGCATCGTTAACCGTGAGCAATGATATAAAGCCCACATTTTCATGCGAGTCCACAACAGGTACAGATCGCAGACTGCGCTGGGTCATGTCACATCTCTTAGCATCTGTGACTGGAGAGCGGGTATCCATGGTTCACTTCATGTGTGGACACTGAAGTGTGAGGCTGTGTTGCCTCCTTATTTCCAGAAACTCGTGTGATATTTTACAAAACTTGTTAGGGGAGAGAAGAATTGAAGTTAACAGTGATTAAAGGGCAATAAAGGAATGAAAGTCACTAATGCTGTAAGTGACAGAGGAGTTAGAGGTCAATGGAATTATGGGAGACATGGCAGAACATTGCTGCCGCCACCATTTGACTGGAGATGTTTGAGGAAACTTCCAACATATACAAGGAGTGTAGTCATGACAAAAAAGATGAAGATGTCTTAGGGGAAGGTAACATTGACTTTCAGAAATACTTCACAACACGCAAGACTCATAGACTTAAATGTTGGAAATGAGGGTGGGAGTAGGGAGAGGGCTGGGGAGATAGCTCAGCAAGTAAGGAGCTTGTCTTAAATGTGATTTGATATCCAGAAGCCATGTAAACAAACAAACAAAGCACATGAGACGCTGCACCAGAGCAGTGGCTCAGCAGTTCCGAGTTAGGCAGGAAGCCACTTACTGCTCTTGCAAATGTCCGGGGTTCAGTTCCGAGCACACATATGGCAGCTCCCATGTCCGTAACGCCAGTCTCAGAGTGTCCAATAACTGCTTCTGAACCGGATAGGCATGAAGCACGCATGTGATGTATAGACACACGTGCAGATAAAATACTCAGACACATGAAAATAAGTAAATATTGTTTTTCTAAAGCTAAGTATGGCCGCCCTTATCATCCTGGAACCGGCGAGGCAGCCACAAGTGATCCCTGGTGCCCGCTGGCCAACCAGCACTGCCTAACCAGTTAGCCTCAGGGTCCAGTGAGAGATCACGTCTTAGAAATAAAACAACAATAACAACAAACAAACAAACAAAACCCAAGGCCAGTGAGATGGTTTTTGCCACTAAGCCTGCTGGCCTGAGTTTGATCCCTGGGGTTCACATTGTGGGAAAAGAACTAGCACTGAGCTGAAGAGAGGACCCAGTGGTTAAGAGCACGCGCATACACACACACACACACACACACACACACCTACCTGCAAGACTCCCGACTACCTATGACTTGTTCCAGGGAATCCAATCCCTTGTCCTGGCCACCATGGACCAAATGCACACACGCGGTGCACATACACACATGCAAACACTCACACATACACACATGCAAACACATGGTGCACATACGCATATGCAAACACTCACACATACACACATGCAAACATATGGTGCACATACACACATGCAAACACTCACACATACACACATGCAAACACTCACACATATACACATGCAAACACTCACACATACACACATGCAAACACTCACACATACATGTTAAATAAACAATTATTTTTAAGAGAAAACTGGAAAAAGAGAACACGCAAGAGAGCTGACTCCTAAAGTTATTCTCTGGTTTATACACACATGCTATGACAATTGTACTCGTGTGTGCACATAGTCACACACATTAATAAATACATGTTTCAAATTGTTAAAAAGAAAAAGTCCAATGATAGCCCCTGAAGAATACACTTGAGGCTGACCTCTGGCCTCCACACACACCTGCATGCACAGGAACAAACATGCACATACCCATGTGCACATATCCCCCTTTCCCCCACACATACCTGCACATACATGTACACCCCCGCACACAGGAACACAACGTGCACATACCCCCTTTTCCTCCACAAGGTTAAAAACATTTCAAAAACAATAGTTTCTGGAGAAAAAAAAGTTTCAAAAACAATGTGATGGGTTGCCAAGGCATGCACAACTCCCGCACAACGAAAGCTACACACTTGGAGTTCATGCTGTTCTTGGCAAGTCTTCTATGAGGAAATAAAGCACTTTCATTCTTAATGTCGCTAATGCCCTTAGTTGCAATGCACTAAATAAATTGTGTAGTTTCAAACTGCCATTGTACATTTCTAACCAAATGCTTTTTCCTGTTTTGATGAAAGCTTTTAAAGATTGTAAAAATAAATCCTATATCCCCCACCTCACCCCACCTCTCCCCCCAGCCACACACTGACCATGAACATTGCTTCTGTGCAGCTTCAATCTTTGGAGTCATTGCATAGTCCCCGCCCTTGGCATGCCAAGCCAGGCTGGCTGGCACACAGTGGTGCAGACAGACAAAGCTGATACAATTTGGTGAGAGAAAATAAATCAGGTGCCCAAATGTACATCCTTATAAATTCAGAGGCAAACTATACCAGTCTGTAAGCCAAATGTGGCTGCCTGGGGGAGGCGGGGATTGATGAGGGCCGTTGGTTTATTCTAGACCTTGATTCATATGGTGATTTCCAGCACTTGAGTTTTCTGTACTTCCCTGTACATAAGATCTGTAGCTTTAGAAATAATTCCCAAGTAAAACTCTGTGTGTGTGTGTGTGTGTGTGTGTGTGTGTGTGTGTGTGTGTGTGTGTGTGTGTGTGATGCTGAGGATAAAATCCAGAGTCTCAAGTGTGGTAGACCAGGGCTCTATCACTGCGCTACAGCACCCACCCCATTTGTATTTTCCATGTGTGGGTGTTTTGCCTGCACATGACTCTGTGCACCACTCTCATGTCTAGTGCTCACAAAACCCAGCCAAGGGTGTCAGATAATCCTGGGCTGGAGCTGAAGATCATTGTGAGCTGCCACATAGGTGCTGGGAATCCAACCCAGGTCCTCAGGGTGAGCAGCCAGTGCTCTTCTGAGCTCTCTCTCTCCAGCCACAAGTATTTTTTTTTTTTAAAGTGGGGACACTCTAGAGTGCCGTGGGGATTCGTATGGCCCCTTCTGTTAGGTATTAGACATGGTTGGCATCCTCTTTCTTCTAGATTTTTCTTTGCCTTGTTCTGTTTGCCCTCCTGTTGCACTGGCTGCTCCTCTGTTTCACTTTCTCGCCCCCTCACTGGTCCCCTGCTGAACTTGCCTTCCCTGAGGATGCCCTTGCTCAGGCCTCCAGCCCCTCTGCCTGGCTCTGTCTGCATGGGGCCTGTGGTTTGACGGGCTGGGGGCTGGGTGGGGGAGTAGGGTAGGGAAGAGGAGAGAAGACACAGGAGGAAGGGGGGAGATGGAGAGAATGAGGACAGGGGGAGGGAGGAGGGGAAAGAAGGAAAGACCAAGGTAGGAAGAGGGGAGGGAGGGAAGGCAAGAGAGAAGGAGGAAGTTCTAACTCCGGGGAGAACAAGGCAGCTTGGACTCAAGTCATTCGAGGCAGTAGGATCTCAGAGAGGATTTCGGCCTGATCCCAGCTCTAGAGAAGTGACACCCTATTAAGGCCTTCCCAGCCACCCTGCGTCTCCCTGACGGAGTCTAGAACTCCACACTATTAGCCACAAATGGCATTTTGAAATGACTTTTTTTTTTTCTTTTTTTTTTTTGGGCGAACCCCAAAGACATTGCTAAGATTTACATTTTCAAATATATGCTGACCTTTTTTTCCTCTTTCTTTGAGTTCATTTGTCATCAGTGTATAATTGAATCAATATATTTCCCGATCAGCCCCAAGATTGAATAAGGTCACGGGGAGCCGTGTGTGGGCATTAGACGTCATTATTTCACTCCGAATGAGCGGCCATGGCACGGAGCAGTCCGGGCGCCAAATGAAATTCTATTAGATTCTATTACACTTTTACAATTATAGAGGCGTTCCAATATTACAAGGGGAAATGAAGTCATAATAAAAAAGCCCAGAGGTGTATTACAGAGAAATGGGCACACTATTTTTCTAGTTAAAAACTTGATGGAGGGAGCTTGGCTGGTTTCAGTTGCTGAGATGTGACCTTGTTCCTGAAGCCCCTCGGCTGCTCTGTCTCCTTCCCTGCCTGTTCCTGTGCTGCCAGAGGATCCACAGGGGGTATCTGGACGAGCCAACAATCTGCTCCACTCACACGGAGCCAGCCCCAGGGTTATCGGAGGCGTAGACTGTTCTGACAAGATGTTACTGTCACTCTCTGAGCCATTATAGGTGCAGTATGGTGACCTAAACAGGGCCATGGCAGGTAGACATGACGCATATAAACATGAGGCAAGCACACCTCAATAGAGATCTGACAGGGCCCTGGGGCGGGGCGGGGGGCGGGGCGCGCGGGGTGGGGCGGAGCCTGCGAGGCAGGATTGGCTGAAGGGTCACGATCTGGAGACACAAATAGGAGAAATGATCCCCAAAGCCACAGCCTAGGGTGTAATAGGCCCGCAGGTTAGGCATCCAGTGCTTTGAAAGAATCTGAGATAAGTGTGTCAAGGGCAGACCAAGATGCTGGAAAGAAGGCTGAGGGGTGGGGCAGGAGGAAGAGTCCCTTTTATGTTCTAGCACCACAGGGTTGGGTAGAGTGCCGTGGGACATCTGAGAGCAGGGGGCAGAGTCTAGTCTGGCCTGGATAAGATGAGATGCCTTAGTCTTAGTCTCTTTCAAGTGCTGTGATAAAATGTCCTGATAAGAGCAACTAAGGGGCGGGGGGGGGGGGAGGTTTTCCGGGGTTTAAAGTGCTAGGAAGACGCGCGGCCCATTGTGGTGGAGGACATGATGTCAGGCTGCGAAGGCGTTCTGGCTACTTTTATGTAATTTGACACACACGTAGAGTCATTTGGGAAGAGAACATCCATTGAGAAAATGCCCTCAGAAGATTGGCCCGAGAACAAGCCCTTAGGACATTTTATTCACTAGTGATTGATGTGGAAGGGCCCAGCCCATTGTGGGTGCAGCCACTCCTGGGGAGGTGGCCCTGGGTGTGTATAAGAAAGCAAATTGAGCAAGCCAGGAAACAGCACTCCACCATGGTCTCTGCTTCAGTTCCTGCCTCCAGGTTCCTGCCTTGAGTTTCTGCCTCTATTTCCCATCATGATGGACTGTGATCAGGACATGTAAGTTGAAATCAACCCTTTCCTCCCCAGGTGCTTTTGGCCATGTCTATCACAGCAATAGAAATCCTAACTAAGACAGAGGCAGTGCATCCATTCTCAGTGAGCAGGAAGTGAGGCCTCGCTATAAAATCTCAAGGCCCACCCCCAGGGAGCCACTTCCTTCAGCAAGGCTCCACCTCCTAAAGGTCGCCCAATGGGTCCAAACAGCGCCACCATCTGGAGAACAAGTGTTCAAAGGCTTGAGCCTCTGGGGGACAGTCCGCATTCAAACAGCAGCAGGAGACTTGACATGAGCTGAAGGGAAGGCTGGACAGTTGGTCCACAATAAGAAAGGACAGAAGCCCAATGAAGGAGGCTCAGGAGAGCCTCTGGGGCTGGGATAGAGGTCAGACACTAGGATAGAGTCTCCAACAGATGCCTGGAACCCTCTGCCTCTCTTGGGTCCTGGCCAGAAACTGCTGACTGCTGAACGCATCTTCAGGTATCCCAGGGCCTTGGGATGGGTAAAGTAATATGTACATCTGTTCACATCCATCTTCCTTGGGAATGCAGTATGTTTTCCTACCCACAGATGCTTCCCCAAGGTTGCTGACTCCTGCTTAGCCACTGAAACCCTAACCTGTATATAGGGATTTTAGGATTACAACTGAAGTCACATCATGTCAGTTGACCTTAAAAATGCAGAGAAATACAGATATCCTTGCCTTGAGCCATTAGGTGAGCCCAGCCCTACAAGATGGAAGCCTTTCCTTTTATTAGAAGAAAAAAAAGTAAGAAATATTTAAAGTACACTGAGATTTTTTTTTTTTTGCACTATAATTAACTTAAAGACATAGAGAGTACAGAGTGAGGAATGAGGACCAGCCTCTAGAAGTTGACCTGGATGACAGGCAGCAGAGGCACGGGGACCTCAGTCTTGCAGGGTCATGGATACTAAAGTACCAGCATTGAAGTTAGTTGAGGAGTCCCCATCCCCAATTAGACACAGCCGGTAGACACCTGACTCTAGCCTAGGCAGAGAGCTATAGCTTCTGTAGGGGGTGCATTCGCATATGGACAGGGCTTTAAGCCACCAAGTTGATGGTGATGCTATGAAGGAAGGAAGCCTAATATGCACTGAGATTTCTTTTGGACAGACAATAGCAGGATGAGCTCTGGTCAAGGCATTGTGTAATTTTGCACAGCCTCTTCTGGTATGTGATGGTCTGAGTGCCTCATACCCAGGGAGTAATGGTCCTTTGCTGGGCTGGAGGGGCAGCCTTGAACCCAGCAAACCCCTGCAGCCATACCAAGCCAACCTGTGTCCTGAGGAGGAATTCACCCAGGTATCCAGAACCCTGGGAGCAGAATCAACGCTCTGTCTCTCCAGGCAGGGATTCTAGGGTGGTTGGCCACACAATAATGCTGCAGCAATTAGTGACTTTCCTAGACACCTCATGCAAGCAGCAGCCAGCAGCAGGTGGAGGCAGTGGGTGGAGCTGCTAGGAGACCTTACATAGATCCTTCTAGGAGATGTTCATCTAGTGCCATCTCCTGAAGTCACAACCCAGGCTGCCAGCAGCCTCCTTGTGGGGTTTTTTTCAAGACACCTGGAGTTTTGTGGCTTTCGCCTTGCATCCAGGAACACACTTATCTCCCCCAGGGCAAACTCCGCTGGCCCAGGGTAGAGGCTCCTTTTCTCTAGGCTGCGCTTGGCCTCTGGTCATGTCATTTGGTGCCTGTCCCTTAGCACAGAGGAGCCAGGCCACATCCCCTCAAACCCCCTACCCCAGCTTAAGGTAGGCCTGATGACACATGCTTGCTGTCCCAGCACTCAATAGGCAGAAGCAGAGGGCATATGAGACCAACCTGGGCTACACAGCAGAACCCATGTCAAAAAGCCAAAAGAAAAAAAGAGGAAAAGAGAAAAGAAACATGAAAGAAAAGTTCAAACCAACCAACCATAGCAACAAAACCTCTGCTTGACAGGAAACATTCGTCATATCCTGGTGGAGTTGAAGAAGAAACACCAGAGGAATCCTCACTCATAAAACTGCCCTTAGCCTTGTCCCTTACCACCTGGAGGCAAATGCCTAGGTAAATGGCCCAAGGCTAGAGTGGCTCCTCCTGGCAAGGCACTCCTGGAGTCCCTGCCTTAGGATTTGGGTATCTAGGCCTCTGTTTCCTGACTGTTAAGCCTCAGCTCAGACCAAGACCAACCAACCGCTGACATTCTACTGTTTACTCTGCAACAATCTGAACTTTAAAGTGGCAGGCCAGTGCACATAACTGTTTTCACCTGAGTCACTTGAAAATAAGATGGCTGCACTATGCCCCTGTCACCCCCACCCCGACCCATCAGTGCCTTAGCATACCATCTTTCAGTGCAGCTGGCAAGATCTGCGCGTTGCTACTGAGTCCCGTCAGGTTTTCCTAGTTGTCCCACTAACGGCCTCTGTAATGAAGAGAACCTGGTATGCACCACGCGTCTCAATGGCCTGTCCTGTTTCTTCATCCTTCAGTGCAGAGCAGTTCCTTGGCCTTTCCTGGTTTTTCACTTGAAGAGGCTGGCTGGGTATCTGGTAGAATGCACCCCAGTTCAGGTTCCAAACTTTTCTTGAGATCTTACTTGGGCTCTGTTGGGTAGCTTGACAGTAGGCTCTTCTAACGGGCGCTCCATTTGGGCCATGTGTCTGGAACGCTGTCTGCCTGGCTGCTCTCCTGTGAAAGTATTCCTCATGCTTTGCAATTAATAACTGTGAGACTTGATACCCTATGAGCATATACAGGGGGAGGTAATCCCCCTCAGGAACAGTCATAGGGGAGGGGAATAAGGGGAAAATGGGAGGGAGGGGAGAATGGGAGGATACAAGGGATGGGGGATGGGATAACCATTGAGATGTAACAAGAATAAATTAATTAAAAAAAAGAATTCACATTAAATGCACACACACACACACACACACACACACACACACACACACACACACAAAAAAAAACTGTGCAGGGAGTCTTTCAGGTCCGTGTAACCATCCCGTTTCTTGGTAAGTTGTCAACTTACTCATTCAACTCAGCACAGAATCAGTTGTTTTTGTTTTTTTTTTTTAATGAGAGGTTCTAAACTTCCTTTCAAGGCAGTGCCTATGTCCTGAGTCCTTCCTTTCAAGGTAACACGGCTCTACTTTCCTGCCCGCCCCCTCTGAAGGCAGCCCCCAAAGGCTCTGGCTCATTTTACAGTGTACGTATGTTCAGAAACCAATACTGAGTACAGGGTCTGCTGTTTGGTAGTGAGGTGTCACCGTTCTGGGTGCTCTCAGTGGATGATGCTAAGGAACATATCAGAACAGGCTCACTGATCCAAACCTCATGTTACATCTCTGTGTTTGTTCTTTCACCTGAGCTAGATCTATAGCCGCTCCTCAACTCGATAAATGTAGTTTAAATGGATATGCCACTGGAGGAAAATGTAGTTAGCACACCCGACCTCCAAACCTGCTCCTTAGCAAGATAGTGCACGTTAGCAGACCATTCTTTGCTCTCCAGACCACAGGGCTGCCACTGCTCAGCCCAGCTCCAGCCTGAGGAAAGGGCTGTGCTCTACTTTACTGTCCTACAAGAAGCAACAGGTGGAAAGGAGAGGTTTGTTTTGGCGTACAGTTCAAGGGGCCACAGCCTAGCCTGGTGGGGAGAATGGCTGCAGCGTAGAGAGGCTGTCTGTTTCATACAGCCTTTGTCAGGGAGGAGAGGGCATACAGGAAGTGAGGCTGCGTTATAAAATGTCTAGGCCCACGCCCCAGTGACCCACTTCCTCCAGAAAGTACTTCCTAAAGGTTCCACCGCCTTCCTGAACAGCATTAGCTGGTGTCCAGCCGTCCAGATACATGAGCTTTTGGATCAAAAGCCAGACCTCAGAGTGGCCAACTGTCAAGCAGGACCAAGTGCTAGCGTTCTGGCTTCAGTTCCCATGAGTCTGCACACGGTTCCCAGCGCCTCTCAGCCCGTAGCATCAAGTACAGGCTACCAGCTTTCAGGAGCATTGTATTTGGCCAAAGGTGACCCAAGAAGCAGGGGCCACCGGAAGGCTGCATTCTCAGTAACTCCTGAAGTGTTTCTGAAAAGGATTCTGCCCTCCTCTCTCCTCTAGAGGGCTTTAAGGCTAGGAGGCCCCGGGGTGTTTAGCCTTCCCTGCAGGCAGCCCCTGAGCGCCTGGGTCCTGAGCCCAGACTGGCTGTGCAGAGGCTTGGAGCTCGAGGCTAATTGTGAATTAGGAGCCCAATTATGCCCTGCACAATTGGCTCTGCACTACCTCCTCTTCCCGACAGACATGTATATTAATAGTTGGCACTTATTGAACCAAATATGAATATTCATCTTCATTTATATTTCAAGGCTTTTCCTCCTGGAGGCCCGCAGGGCTGCGACCAGCTCCAGCCCCATCACGGAGCTGACAGCTCACACTCCTGGGCCCTGACTCCTGGTCCGTGGGCGGCGGACTGGGCTCCCAGCTGTCCACAAACACTCATTAGGGGGGCCGGACCCAGCGAGCTGCAGAGAATGTGTAATCGCGCCGCGCGCTGCTAATTAGGGAACTGATGGGGCATTGAGGGCGAGAGGACGAATTCTTTAAACAGAGGACGGGGAAACTTGAAGAGCTGTAATTACTTGGAGCAGAGTTCATCTCAGAACTTCGGAGCCAATGAGTCTGATGACAGCCGGGCTGGGAGGAGGGCAGGGAGGAGGCTGAGCATCTGGGACTCGTACCCGGCCTCTAGGGGGCACTGTGGAGCCATTTTTCTGTCGTCCTGGGGCCACCCAGCTGTGTGAGCCCCTTCCCGCCCAGAGGCTACTTCCTTGGTCTCACCTGTTAACCCAGGCTTTTGCTCAATTCCAAAGGGCTCCCCTAGCACAATGGGTCAAACCAATCATCCCCAAGACAACTCAGAAGAGCACACAAGAGCACCCCAACAGGGTGTTAGGATTCTTGCTAATGGGACTGTACAATCTCTGAGGTGTATCACCTAAACCTTCCATCCATTTTTAGGGTCTACAACCTTTCATACTGCAACTTGCATGATGTCATTTACAAATGTGTTGGCATGCTGATGACTACCCTGGGACGCTTACAGCCTGTGACCTCCTAGACAGGCCTCCCAGAGGAACTGGGGCCCAACTACTCTTCTCCTTTGAACCTACCTTCCCGTCTCTCACATGCACCCCTCTACCACCCACTCCTATAACTGTTCGCACTCCTACCCCTCTCAGGGAAACCTCTGGCTTTCCCTCAACAGTCAGTGTTTTTGAGCCACTTCCTTCCCTCCTCTTGTTTGGTTGGTGGAGAGACAGGGTTAGAGCTTGGCTATAGCATTCTTCACAGTGTCTATCAACTGGGCAGCAGCTGTGGGTCCCAGGAGGCATTTGGACAGCTTTGCTCACTTCTGCCGAGAGCTATGCTGCCCACTTCATAGCTACTGACCCCACGGGGGAAATTAGATGAATTAAATCAACTTGCGAGCTTGCTTCGTCATTCTCACCTGCTGTGTTTCCATGTTCAATAGTCACACATAGAATATAAGCCTCTGAGGCTAGCGATCAACTCCTACTGAACATGTGCAGGCCTCCCAATGTCTGGTAGAACTTTGAGTCCAAAACCTTTAAGGATCTTTTAGTGGGTATCCAGAGGACTTCTGAGCAGTAACTTCGTGATGGGGGTAGTGACGGGATGCTCTCGAAAGTCAATGGTGGTTAGAGTTACCCTCATACAAGCCTCACAGTTGGACTTCAGGAGCTGCAACCAACAGGGAACACCCCTGTTCAACCATTGGCACCAGCTCCTCTCAGCAACATGGCCCCTGTGCTGCAAGAAGTTAGAAACAAGCATTTGGGCGGAGCCTGGCTGTCACAGGAAGCCTTGCCTGGTCCTGCTAGATGTGGCTTCTGACTGAGGTAAGAGGCTTCAGCTGGGAGAGGCGGATGCTGCCTGCCTCCTCCTTGCCGGCATTCCTCTAGGTTCCATGAGCCCAGTTGTTGTGCTGGTGATGAGGCTCAGTCTCCGCAAGGTCAAAAACCATCTGGACGCGAGTGGTTCTGTGTTTACAGCATCCAGAATTTCATCATGCCCTGGCCCAGAATGCCGGGACAGAATGCTGGAGTCCCCAGGGCTCCCTGTACAGACAGGTGCCTGAGCTGGGCTAAGCAAAATACGGGTACCTGAGGGGGCAGACGCCAAACGAGGTTTCACAGACATGTTCCGGAGTGTTGAGCTGCTGGGGACCTGTGCCGCCAGCCCCAGAGATGAGTGTGCGGGTTCATTTGCAAACACGAGGACTCCTTTATCCAGAGAAGCAAGGATTGGCATTGGCGGTAGGTAGGAGATCAGAGGGCGTGAGTGGAGATGGAACTGGAGGCGGGAGATATCCCGGAGGCGGCTGGGACAGGCAAGGATGTCTCACCAGTGTAGCCTCTCCCGTAGAGATGATCCCCAGGTAGGAAGCAAGCCCAAGAAAGGGAGGAGAAACATGGTTGCACAGGCCTCATCTTGGAATTCCCTCTATAGTTTGTTTGCAAAGAAGAGTCCCCCTTGGTTCTTTTTCACCACTCTGGTGGGTCAGTGGGCAGGACTGTCATTCCTGGTCCTAGGGTGTGGCACAGAGGGAGAGTCCAGATGTGACTCCAGCACTCTTACTCTCCAGCCTGGGCTATTATCACCGGCTGAGGTCTCAGTTGCAGTTAGAAAGGCCAGTGCCACAGAGGTCACATATGCTTCCAAATGACTTGGATTTGGGGTTGTGGTTTATATGGAGTTTAAAGAAACTGGCACAGATAAGAGAATGTGGTTGACTCAAATCAACCTTGAAAATGACCCTAAGAGAATCCTATCAGGTTTCAAGGACAAAGAGGTACCTACCTTGAACATCTCCTTCAAGGAAAGGCTTTTCTCTGAGACATCCGGGGGACAGGGACAGAGAGGGGAGAATTTTGAACGTGGGTCAACATGTGGAAGGGGAGTTCATTTTTACTTCCAGCTTCTATGTAGAAAGTTAATGGTGGAATAAGGTGAGAAGTCAGATTCCAGGGCCTTTCCTAGTGCTGGGAAAGCACCTGTGGCTCTGCTGTCCATGGGGTTCGTGGTGAGTCACATGGATGAACGAGCCAGGACAGCGTGGCTGTTTGTTACTTGAGAGAGGTGAGAAGAAAGAAGGGGAGGATGGGAAATCTTGGTCCAAGCATCTAGATGCCCTTGAGACCAGTTAGAGTCCCGTTCCAGCCTGTTCGCTGGCTTCAGATACTAGGGAAAAACCTAACCCAGCTAGGAATGTAACTGTCTTCTGGGTTTGTCCCAAGACCAGAAGTCAGGTGTCCTGTGACGAGATCATTCCTTTTCCTATGTCACGTGTCATCTGCCTGCTGTCCTCCCAGCTCCATCCAAATGTGGCTTTGCTTTTAGATCTTCCTGGTGAGAACCCACAATGCTGTGCGGGCTACAGGCCTAGGGTTAGTGGGCATCTGCCTGGCTTCACAGCATCTTACTGACGCAGCTCTCCTCTGCTTACAGCTTTTGGTTCCAGGTTGGACGGTGTCTTAGGGTTTCCATTGCAGTGAAGAGACACCATGACCAAGGTGGCTCTTACAAAGGACAACATTTAATCGGGGCTGGCTTATGGTTTCAGAGCTTTAGTCCATTATCATCATGGTGGGAAGCGTGGCAGCGTGCAGGCAGACATGGCGCTGGAGAAGGAGCTGAGAGCTCTACATCTGGATCCGCAGGCAGCCAAAGGGGACTCTGTCTCACACTGGGCACAGCTTGAGCACATACAACCTCAAAGCTGCCCTCCATGATGACACGCTTCCTCCAACAAGGCCACACCTCCTAACAGTGCCTCTCCCTACAGGCCAGTCATCCAAGCACACGAGTCTGTGGGGGCCATTCCTGTTCAAACCACCACACTGGGAAAAGTGTTCCTGGAACCTCTCTTGGGGTTCTTGGGTTTTTTTGTTTTTGTTTTTTTAATTTTAACCAGACTGCCCTGGAGGGTGGTGGCTACAGCTACGTGTGGGGGAGTGATAGGCACCAGCGAAGATCTTCAGGACAAGGTACTCCATGTTCCGTGAGCTGGAGAGCACTCTAGGAGGACACATGGGACATGCACCTGGCTATTAATAAAACAGAGGCCTGATTTCCATCCTTCAGTGCTCCCTCTGCTGCCCATGAAAAGTGTGGTGGGGGTGGGGGTGGGGGTGGGGATGAGGGTGGGGGTGGGGCAGGATGCTGGGATTCCTGGGTCCCTAGCAGAAATAATCTCTAACAGCCCCCAAACCTCACCCTCAACCTAGAATGGTTATTAACATATTAATTAATATTTAAAAACTCATTATGCCTTGATGACGGCTTCCTTAATCTGCTTTTATATTAATCGCAGCCACCAAGGAGCAATAACCATACTTACGTGGCAAAATGGAGTCATTCTACTTAATTACCGGGGAGGTTTTTACAGGCAGGTCTTCAAGGCTCGCAAACAATCAGAGGGTTGATGGGATGTCTTCCTTTTAGAGTCTCTGCTAAATTGGATGCTCTGACAGTTGCAAGTTTTGTCTCCTATCGACACCCTGCCCCATTCCCCTTATTCCTCATTGTGCCAGCCTGGGGTCCCTGGTCTCCTCAGTTAGGGCCTGAGGAGGTAGCCTGGATTTCTAACTCCCAACCTACACCTTGGCCTGTCGCCCCTGGGGGCAACACGAAGCAAGATTCTAGGCCCAGAGCCCCTCTCTTTTCTCTTCCTGAGTGGTTCTGCTCCTGAGCCTGGACCAGAAACTCTGGGGCTATCCTGGCAGCTTTAGTCTTGCAGGTGGGCTGGGCCTTCAGCCTGTTCAGTTAGCTGCGGACTGGTCCTTCCTGCTGCAGAGCCTTGCTGCCTGTGACCTGCAGGCTTCTCCTACCCAGTTTCCTCTGCACAATGCCTAGCTCTAAAGAGGTGGGGGGGGGGGGAGGTGTCATAGCCTCTACCCACCACCTCTGCCCACTGCCCTGGGGTCCTTCATAGAAGCAGAGGCAGCTCGAGCTCAGGCTATTGGGACCACTGTGATGAATCACACAAGCTCTCCTGTCCTGACAGGTCTCTTATTCGTGGTCCCTTGGAGGATTTAGGGCTTCTGTCACATGTAGAGGGGCAGCCAGCATGTGTGATGGCTCTGGTGGCCTTTGCCTCACCTGCCTCCTGCAGCTCCATGGATATTGGTGCTCACAGTGACTTTGAGGTCTCAGGTGAGTCAGGAGCATATGTTGAGGCCAGGGCCCAGTGGACCTAGTGTGCCACCTGTTCAGAAAGCCAAGCAAGTGTGCATATTGAGATCCAGAAAGTGCTCACACTCCTGACCCTCCCTCCTGAGCCTGGCCACAGAGAAGCTTTTTTTTTTTTTTTTTTTTTTTTTAGCAGAAATGGAGTCAAATGGTGTCCAGAGATTAAATCAGCTTACTGTGCCCTAGAAATTATGGTGAAGTGACAGGCCGGGAAATTGGTGACTCCCTCCCAGGGTGCTGATAACCCTGGAGCTCATTCATCACCCATGCAGGGATGGCCACAACCACTCAGAATGCCCACATCTCTAATGGGACCACACAGCCATCAGGGTGGGGCACAGAGAGCCATCAGCTGCCAGGTAGTGCTGTGAAACCCGGCTCTGGACAGCTGGCAGTTTCGGACTTGCATCAGGACCCAGGTCTCAAGGTGGATGTGATGGCTAGTCTTCATTGATTTAGAATCACTATAGAAACACACCTCTGGGCATATCTGTTTGGGTGTTTCCAGGAAGATTTAATTGAGGAGGGAAAAATGGAATGCCCCCGAATTAAGAAGGATAAAGAGATGGGCTGAGGAGATGGCCCCATGGGGTAGGGAAGATGTTATCTTGTCCTGGGGATTATGTGTATAGCTGCGTGTGGGGCTCCTCAGTCAGGAGCCTGGATAAGAATGAGACCCCCCCCAGTGAAGTTCCTCCGTGCTGCAGCACTCCCACGCATCACTCCAGGCAGCGGTCTAGAACTGGTAAAAGAAGAGGCCAAGGCAAAGAGCCCAGGACATTCTCACAACTGACCAGGGTTCTCAGGCTTTGAAGAGGCCCTGGGGACAGTGATGGGAGATCCAAGGAGGTCAGGGCTAGGTCATCTATCAGAGGCTGCAGAACAGATGTTAGTGCGCAGGTTGGGCTGTTATGTCATTGTATGTGCTTTTATTTGTTTTTGCCATGCCTGGCATAGAACCCAGAGCCTCATACATGTTAGCACCCTCTGCCATGATGCTGCGTCCCTAGCCCTGCTTGTTGGTGTCAGTAACAAGTGCACTCTTCTCCTAGCATATGACAAGACTGAGCTTCCTATTCCAGAGTGGGGCCACACGATAACCCCTGGCCAAGGCACCACGAGCAGCAGCGCCATGGACCACTTCCAGGTGGAGCATTTACTTTCTTACCTGGGGTCCTCCATGTGTCATATTTGCTGCCTTCCCTTTGCCGTGGCCACTACCAATGTGGCAGATTAGGGTTGCTTCATCAGTCAGACCTCAGATAAAGACGGTAGTAGTATGGTCGGCCCAAAGCTGACTCATGCTAATGCATAACCCGAGCAAGAACTCAGCCTCTGAATGCTATGCCTGAGGGCTTGACATCACGGCATGACCTAGCTTATATGTGGCTGTCACCAGCTTTATAGCCAGAGAGATGGACAGGGTTGTGGCAGCACCTCTGTGGGCATCAGGCTGTGAAATATAAAGGGTAGCATGCAAGCCTGAGGCCTGTCCCGGGCACCATGAGGACCATGAGCTGCCACTGCAGGTGGCTGCCTTCTTAGAAAGAAGAAAGGAAGGTAAGAGAAAACCAAGGGCTGGGTAGATAGGTCAGCTGGCAAAGTATTTTCTTTGCAAGCACAAAGACCTGAGTTCAATCCCTGTATGAGAGAGAGAGAGAGAGAGAGAGAGAGAGAGACATAGAGAGGAGAGTCAGAGAGAAGAGAGAGGCAGAGACAGAGACAGAGACAGACAGAGAGACAGAGACAGACAGAGAGACAGAGAGAGCTAGCTTAGCACATAATTTTTAATCTCAGGGCTGAGGAGGCAGGGACATAGATCTCTGGAGCTCACTGGCTAGCCTAGACTAGTTAGGATTATCTAAGCCAGTGATAGATCCCACCTCAAATAAATAAAAACATGGATGGCAATGTCTTCTGGTCTCCACATGCACATAGGCACATGAATACCTACACACACACACACACACACACACACACACACACACACACACACACA
>OU015752.1:122505166-122516804 GCA_907169655.1 Acomys percivali | reverse complement strand
TGGTTTTGGCCAGAGCCCTATGGTCTAAGTTTAGTCTTTTCCCCAATGACCTTCTTGGGTCTTGGGTCAGTGAATGCACATGCAGTGACCCCACAGTGAGTGCCAGAGGCAGCTCTGGCCTACCTCCTGTCCCATTATGCACTGCTTCCCCCTGCTGCCCCCCCCCACACCTTGCTTCCTTAATCCCTCAAATACCTGCTCTTCTTCTGCTCTCTAGGTGGCACAGGGAAAGTTGGATTTGCTTGGCTATATTTTATTTTTCTTTCGTTCTGGAATAGAACTCGGGCTGGACAGCTGTTCTGCCACTGAGCCATACCTCTAGCTCCTTAAAAGTCAGATTTGCATAGTTACTATACTGATATTTATTAGGCACTTAGAGTGTGCCAGGCCCATTATATCTAATATAAGGAGGGGATTACTGGCTGTGTGACCTTAAGCAAGTCACTTAATCTCTCTGTGTCTTATCCTCATTTTTCAAATGAAGAACTCATACTTACCTCACAGCATTTTTTTGTGAGGATTGAATGAGTAGACAGAAAGGCTTCTAAAATCACACTTGGCATCTAGCAAATGTTAAAAATAACCATGCTCTCATTGGCACAACTTAAAAAAAAATTGTTGTTCATTTTATTTTCCAGGCATGGAAATGGGGAGTCACATCATTGATTAGAGGAAAGAAAAAGGCAACAGCTGGGTCTCACTTCAGAACCCACTTTCCTAAGCCCAGACAAACTGCTTCACCCTGGGGCCCTTTCATGACACAGCCTCCCAGGATCTGCCTCCTCTAAGGGAAATAGTTGCTGTTTCTTCCCGAGGTTGGCCTCCAGTGGGACACTGAGGTTGTCTTTCCCTATCCCTCAGGGGAAGCCAGGGTCATTGACTCCTCAAGGAGGCCATCCGATGGTATATGACACTGGACTTGGAGGGAATTGATCTGGGAACCCAAGGCAGGACCAAAGACAGCTGGGAAGGGACACTGGGAGGGCATGTGGCCCACTTAGTTGGGTGGGTGGAGGGCAGTGAAATGGACCAGGTTGTTAGGGTCACAACATACACCACAGGGGTCCAAGTTCTTCAAAGCAGCCTTCAAATCCAAGGGGCCGAAGTCTTAGGGCCTCCAAAGGGACCAAGGATGGCAATGAGTGGCCAGTTGTGGCTCCTCTGCTGTGTGAATGCCTGAAACACAGACCCTCCAAGTTAGACCTGGGGCAAGATGGATTGGGAGCCTTGTCTCCTGAGGACTATAACATGGGATGCACAGCTCACCAGCTGATTTCTGAGGGCCCGCTCTCCACCCAGAGGGAAGCAAGCAGGTGCTGGGAGGTAGTCTGGCCTAGAGCAAAGAGTCCTGGGAATTAGAACCCCGGCTTCCCACCCTGCTTTGACCTCTGACCTGCTCTGAAGCTGGAGCACTTCCCTGCATTTCTGGAGGAGCTTTAGTTTTGGCAGTTGGAGAAGGATGAATGGTCCCAGGCAGGCGATGGGCTTAGCAAACACCTGTGTGTGCTGAAGGACAGACGGCCGCTGACGGGCATCTGGCTTGTCCAGAGATGGCTCTCAAGGAGTTTATTTGTGTCAAGGAGTGCTGCTGCCTGTCATTTCAGGGCCAGTCTTGTGACTTGGCACATATCTGCACTGGAACAGGGTGCAGCTTCAGCTAAGCCTTGCAGAGGCAGCTTCAACTAAGCACACACTCAGGGACCTTTGGGTATTCCTTAGCATGGACGGAAAGTGCCTTGATCTCCAGAGGAAACCCACTTGGAATCCTTTCACTTTCTTCCCCCACCCCACCCCAACCCCCTTGCTGTTGGAGGTGTGCATTTGCATACGGAAACACCCTTCTGTTCCTTAGAACAAATTTCCCGAATGCTCCCGCTGCTTAACAAGGGGCTAGCTGCCCTGGGTGGCCTTGTCTAAAGTCACAGGCAACACCGTGGAAGCCCAGACAGGGCCAGTGAGAACAGCAAGGAGCACTAAGCAGCTGCAGAGATGGTCAAGGAGGGGAGAAGACTCCGGTGGAGAAATCTTCATCCCTGAGCAGGACGACCTAGGCCCATAGCAAGTTCCTGCCCTTGGCCTTGCAGCGCCTCCTGCAGAGAAGAAAGCCTGGCAGGCCGGTGCCTGTTCCCAGGTCAGCCTGCGAGGTTCCCACGGCCACCAGGGGGAGGAGCGCGCGCGCGGGTCCATCCTGGACCCACCGCGCCGCTGCCCTCCGCCCTCTGAGCACACATCTTCCTAATGGGTTAAGGCGTCACACAGGTCAGGGAACAATTTATTATTCTGCTAGCTGGAGCCAAGTTTCTCTTTGAAAAATGGTTACTCCCGGAGTCGGCAATTACTTCAAAATAAATTTACCAAAGACAAAATTGTGCCTCTTGGGTCAGTAAACGACTTGCCTGTTTGGGGCTGAGCAGACAAGGTGTTTATTAAGGACCGCCTTCGTTTCCTGTGCAGGTTTTTCAGTTTGAATAATTGTCCAATTAAATATAATTTGGAAGTCGGTGCTAACCCAGTGGCTAGATTGCAAGAGGAAGAATCACTCGGAGGCGTGCATTAATAAATCCCGCGGAGCCCCATCGCTCCCCAAACCCCTCCTTTGGTTTAATTTTGAGATTTTTTTTTTTTTTTTGTCTTCCCGCAGCCTATAGCTTCCCGTTTGGAAATGAGCTTCTTTTCCCTTAAGGATTCCTGGGCCTTGCTTCCATCTGTCTGTCTTCTCCTCTCCAGCAAACATATGCACCGGGGTTTCCACAAAGGGTTTGTCCGGCTGGGACCTCACACTGATACTGGGACTAACAGCCCATTCTTTTATGGACTTCATACTTGTGGGTTCTTTCTTTTGTTCATCCATCCATTCAGTTAACAAACACCCATGAGCACGTTTTTTTCTCGGAGCCAGGCCTTGGGCTGGATCAGAAGAAAAAGCAGATGTGGTCCCGTTCTGAAAGATGATTACACCCAATGGGAGGACATATAAAAAGGTCATTGACCGTCAGGCCCAGTCCTTCACTGTGGCACACAGGGACACTGGGGTGCTGCAGGTAGAAAGAGAGTCATGTAGGGGGTAATTTAGGAGCAGTATTGTTTATACATTTGCTGTTACATATAACTTCCCATCTGCCTGGGTAGCTACAAGATTACTGCATCCTCTTGGGCATGGTTTACAGAGGGCTAGCTAGCTGGGTCTCATGCGATGAAGCATCATCACAGTGGGCTCCTCACGGTTACACAGTGATCGGCGACACAGTCTTGGACTTGAAGCCATCCGTCCTAGTTGAAAATCAGTGACAGTCAATATCCAGGCCAAGCCTCAGGCCTAGGGAAGGACCTGGACCTATTCTCTAGGAGGCCGAGTCTACTCTGGACAGTCTGTAGCACCCTCTGGCTAGAGGCTGGTGCACTGGAGTGACCAGCGTCGCTGGATTAGCCTGTCATAGACTGTCATTCATTAAACAGTTAACTGTGGGGCCCCTGCTTATGCTCAACACTGTTCTAAGTTCTGATGACAAAGGGGCACACACCTCTGCTGATATGTATGAAGGCTTTGTGTGTTTTCTGCATTTCTTGAGACAGGGTCTCACTCTATAGGCCAGGCCATTCTGGAAATATATATATATATTCATTCCAAGTGGCCTACAACTCATAGCAATCCTCCTGCTTCAGCCTCCCAAGTACTGAGATTATAAAGATTAGCCATCACACCAACCCAATATGGAGGTTTTTGTTGTTGTTGTTTTGGTTTGATTTTTTTTTATTTTTGTTGTTTTTGTTTTGTTTTATGGTGAGAAAGACAGATAACACAAGCAAGAAAACACACAGTGTGTCAATTGTGATTAGAGCTATTCTGATTAACAGAGCCAAGTCCCTGAGGGAGTATAGTGGATGTGGGGAGATTTTAAGCAGGGTGGCTGGTGTTACTGCCACTAAGTAGTTGGCATTTGAGAGAAGACTTGAGACAGGGGAGAGAATGAGCCCAGGGACCATGCTGGAGGCGGGGTGGGGTGGGGAGGGGGGTTGGGTGGGGTGGGGTGGGGTGGGGTGGGGTGGGGAGGGGGGGGGGGGGGGGGGGGGGGTTGAGGGGCTGCTTTCTAGATCTGAAAACAGAGTTTTGTTTTCTGTTAGGTTCCTTAGGTGGGAGTGTGTACGTGTGTGTGTGTGTGTGTGTGTGTGTGTATGTGTGTGTGTGCGCGCGTGCGTGCATGTGTGTATGTGTGTGTGTGTGTGTGTTATTCACAAAGAGGTCATGGCTGAGAAAAGCAAGAAAAGTATGAGGTCTGGTGCATCACAGAAGAGGAGGTGGATTATACACAGGAAGTGAATGAGAAGAGGCCACATATAAGGCAACTTGTAGATTCCTCTCTATGCTGCCTCAGGTCCCTGCAGCTCCATGGTCCCTAAACCTCTCTCTGCAGATCCACAGTGACCTCCCCTGGCTCCTCTGAGGAAAGTGCTGGCTCCTTGGCAGCGCAGCGGAATCCCGTGGGAAGGAGTCATGGAGCAGGTGGCGAGGAGGAGGCACGGTCCCTGCAGGCCGGGCCCCTCTGACTGTCCTTCCCCCATCCTTTCTCACCCTCACAGAGAAGGAAGGAACAGCACTTGTCCGCCCATATTCACAGGCATGGAGGTGATCCAGGTTGAAAGAAAATCAATAAGATGTGTCCATTTGTGTGGCACAAAGGAAGAAAGGCCTGCAGACAGAAATAGGCCGGGATTCACACGCAGGCGACTTAATAAGACTTTCCCCCCCAAGTTTGAAGAGGACGGTAATTTAGATTTGCCTTTGAACGTCTCCTTTCTGTGCCTCAATAACTCTCAGGATCAGCCTGCTTAGGAAGCAAGGGAAGAGAGAGATTGGCTGCCGCCTTCTTAGAAGACAAGCCCCGTTTGGGAAGGCCGCTGGCTCAGAGAAGTTCAAACACTGGGCCTTGAGAAAAGATGAAAGTGCCAAGTCAGCACATCCTCGGCCCATTGATCACGGTTGAGGCCTGAGCCTGCTGCATTTGGGCTGAAGCAGGACAATGAGAACAAGGCCAGGCTGCCAGGAGGCCTCCTCTGAGCCTCTGTGGAGCAGGAGATGCTCATTACTGGCTGTGGGGCTTAGTGACCAGGCAGGGGCAAGAGGCAACTAGGCCCGGCGTGTAGAGTATGGGTCCATACACACACCAAGGCCCAGGAGGCAAGCAGGTCTCTTCCTCAGGCTGTGACCCACAGGACCCAGGCTGGCTCTCCCTTCTAAGCCTGGCCCATGATTAAACCCATTTCTTTAGCCCAAGGATTTGTGCACACCCAGTACGTGTAGATTCACTGAGCACATAGGCAGCAAGTTCAAAAGATGGAGGCTAGCCTAGCCAGACTTTGAGCCACCCATTTGGTGCTGCCTAAGGGACTCTTTCACCTGGGCTGTCCACCCTGATAGGAAATGCTAGAGTCCTGGGGAAGTTTCAGGAAGGAGAGTGGGTCCCTAGTGCAGCAAAAGCCACCTTAGGCAGATTCTTTATCTTTTTCCTCACACTCGACTCAAGTATCTCTGTAGTCATTTTTCCATGAGAGATACAGTAGCACATGTCTGATATCTCATATCTCAGCACTTAGCAAGTGGATCAGGAGTTCAAGGTCATCCTCAGATACATAGAGATTGAGGCCAGCCTGACCTACATGAGACCCTGCCTGACCCCCATCCCCAGTTTTAAATCCACAAACGAAAGAAATACCCTGGCCTCAGTAGCTGCTTTTCTGATCAGAGCCCTCTCAACACTGATATTTTGACACACCCTCCAACTGCAAGCTCCTGTAGGCCCGGCACTGTGCCCATAGTATGCACACAGAGCCTGGTGCACAGCAGGGTCTGTTACCATTTTGCTGGGCTCATGGCATGAGGGTGAGGCCAGCCTGGGTCAGAGAGTTCCTATTCTGCAGATGTCATGTGTTTGGTGAGAACGAGGCCATTGATGTCACCTGAGTATCAGCTCAGGGCTCTTCTATCTGTGGTTGTCTACAGTCCCATAAATGTCTTCCAGGGATGGGTAGGGCTGGAAGTCAGAGTTAGGAGTCTTTATCTCAAAGTCCAGCTGCACTTTGTCCTCACGGTTCTCCTTTCTCTATGTCACATACACAAACAGAATGTATTATATCCTACTAAAAAAAAAAAAAAAGGAATATCTCTGAATTAAATCCCCAGCAAGGCAAAAAGAATGCATATGGATTATGTTATGACTTGGGCACCAGGTAGCTCTCCAAAGGCTGCTGGGTCACTCACGCAAGCAATGTTCTGAGGGGAAGTCTTTGGGATGTGGTTTATGATGTCATCATTATGATGTCATCAGTGAGGTCAGTCCCTTGACACGTCCCATCAATAACCTCATGACATAACGGCATTCTCAGGTGCTGTAGAAAGGAGGAGGTGATCCCATAAAACCAGATACACTAGATCTGAGAGAAGAAAAAGTGAGGAAGAGCCTTGAGCTCATTGGCACAGGAGACAACTTCCTGAACAGAACACCAGCAACTCAGGTACTAAGATCAGCAATTAATAAATGGGACCTCATGAAACTGAAAAGCTACTGTAAGGCAAAAAATACCATCAAAAGGACAAAACGGTAGCCTACAGAATGGGAAAAGGTCTTCACTAATCCTACATCAGACAGAGGGCTGATATCTAAAACATATATTTTTTTTTAAAACTTAAGAAATTAGACAGCAACAACCCAAATAACACAATTGAAAATGAAGTATAGAGCTAAACAGAGAATTCTCAACAGAGGAATCTTTAATGGCCAAAAAGCACTTAAAGAACTGTTCATCATAACCATAGAGATGTAACAAGAGTAAATTAATTAAAAAAAAAAAAAAAAAAAAGGACACCACATGATGAAAAAAAAAAAAAGAACTGTTCATCATCCTTACTCATAGGGGAAATGTAAATCAAAATGTCTGAGATTCCATCTTACTAACTCTGAGATTCCATCTTACCCCTGTCAGAACGGCTAAGATCAAACACTCAAGTGACAGCTCATGCTGGTGAGGATGTGGAGCAAGGGGAACACTCCTCCATTGTTGATGAGAGTGCAAACTTGTACAACCACTTTAGATATCAATGTGTTACCTCTCCTTGGCATATACTCAAAAGACGCTCCACAATAATACAAGGACACCTGCTCAACTATATTCATAGCAGCTTTATTTGTAATAGCCAGGAACTGGAAACAACCTAGATGTTCCTCAACTGAATGGATAAAGAAAATATGTTATATTTCCACAATGGAATATTTTTCAGCTATTAAAAACCATGATATCATGAAATTTTCAGGCAAATGGATGGAACTAGAAAAGATCATCCTGAGTAATGTAACCCAGACCCAGAAAGACAAACATGGTATGTACTCACTTATACAGGGATGTTAGCTATATAGTGCAGAATAACGATGCTACAATTCACAGACCCAAAGAAGCTGAGTACTATGAAGGGCCAAAGGGAGGATATTTTAATCACACTGAGAAGGGGAAATAGAGTAGTCGTTGGGGATGGATGGAGGGAGAAAACTGGGTGGGAGGGGGAAGGGTGGAGAACAGGGGGGGGTCAAGTGAGAAGACAGAGGGAGAGAGAACTGCAGTCAGTGTGGGGGGGTATCTCTGGGACAAGCTAGAAATCTAAGAAAATGGAAACTCCCAGGAATCTAGGAAGGTGACCCTAGCTAAGACTCCTAGCAGTAGGGAATGTGGAACATGAGACAGTCACCTCCTGTAACCAGGCAAGAATTCCAATGGAAGGATGGGGACACCATCCCAGGCACAAAACCTTCAAACCACAATTTTTCCTGACTATAAGGGGATCAGGGATGAAGAGCGACAGAAAGTGGGGGGGGGATACACAGCCAATGATTGGCCCAACTTGAGCCCCAATGCCATGAGGGAGAACCCACCCCTGACAACCATTAATAATATTCTTCTATACTTGCACATAGGATGCTAGCATAACAGTCATCTGAGTAGCTCCCCCTAGAATCTGATGGAAACAGATGCAGAGACCCACAGACAGATGTTAGGTAGATCTCGGGGAATCTTATGGAAGAGTTGAGGACGGAGAAGAATCGAACGAGGGAGAGACGTCAAGGACACCGCAAGAAAACCTACAGAATCAACTAATTTGGGCCCATAGGGGCTCACACACACTGAACCACCAATCAGAGAGCATGCATGGGATGGACCTCTGCACACGTAATTGATGTACAGCTTGGTCCTCATGTGGGACTCCTCTAACAACAGGAGCGGGGGCTGTCTCTGACTCTGCTCCCTGCCTTTGGACCACTTTCCTCTAATTGGACAGCCTTGTCTAACCTTAAGAGGACAAGATCTACCCAGTCCTACTACAGCTTAATATGCCAAGAGGGGCTGATATCCATAGTAGGTCTCCCTTTCACTGAGGAGAAAAGGAGGGAGGTATAAGGGGAGGGGAGGGGAGAGGGAGGGACTGGAAGGAGAGGAGGGAGAGGAAGCTCTGACCGGGATGTAAATTTAATTAATTAATTAATATAAATAGAATTTAAAGAAAAGAAAAAAGTAGGAGGTGGGACCTTCTTCTAGGAAGGGGCACTGGGAAACATTTGCCTTGTCTTAGGCTCTTTCCTTTTTCTCCCTCTCTCTCTCTCTCTCTCTTTGCTTCCTGGATGCCATGAGGTGAGCAGCTTTCTTCTTCTATGTCCTTCTTCATGATGCTGCTGCCTTGCCAAGGGCTAAAAGCAATGGAACCAGCCAAATGTGGACTAGAACCTTTGAAACTATGAGCCTTTTACACCTTCTTTCAGGTAATTGTCATAGTGAAAACAGAATCTAACACAAGTTATGTTAAAACAATATGGGTTTGAGTATAAAAATATAATAGCTACAAAATAATGGGCTAAATAAGTGATCAAAAGTGAGTTGATCTTTTTGTAACTTGACTGTGATCTCATGATATATTTTGTTTGGACAACTCTGGCTCCAAGGTCTCTAAGCATGAATGTCCGAGGCATCCTTGATGTATGTGGTGGGCGTAAAAATATTTGGAATAGGACCAGGTTCACAGGGATGGTCCAAGCAGCTAAGAGAGAACATGCCTGCCTAAGGTATGGTCAATGCCTTAAGATAAGCCTTTTGCAAATATCCTTCAGTGTTTTTTCTAGTGTCAGGAGTCAATGGCTGTTGTATGGATGAGGTAACACTTTCAAAGGGTTTCTCTTATTGGTGACAGAGGATGCCTTGGGTAAGAAGAGGGAAGCAACAGGTGCTTTTGTTTTCAATCTCTGCTATATATGTGATGGCAAACAATGTCTACTTTTCCATTGCTGTGATAAAATAACACGACCCAAGCCAACTTTTAAAAAGGGTTTAATTTAGCATATGGTTCTAGAAGGAGAGCCTCTGGGATAATGGTGCAGGAGACATAGCATGATGACGAGAACAGGAAGCTCCACACACAGGAAGCTGAGAGAAGGTACAGGAAGCAGGCGAGGTTACAAACCTTCAAGGCTCACCTCCAGCTTCTTCCAACAAGTCTGCATTTCCTAAAGTTTCCACTATTTCCCCAAACAGCACCACATGCTCAAATACATGAGCTTATGGGATCATTTCTTATTTAAACCACATACTGTGAGTAGACTAAGTAACCAGGGCCAACTGGTCTCCAGAAAAGGCCCATCTGAGGGCTAAAGAGGGAACACCAGAGTTGCCTCAGCCCATCTGTCCTCTCCACTACCCCACTGGCTCACAAACTGGCATTGCCCTTTGGCTCACCTAGCAACTCCTGCCTGAAGCTGCGAGACCCAGATCCCTGGAACATTCTCAGGACCACCCTGTCCTGGAGCAGGATACCCCGGGCAACCCCAGCAAGAGCCAGCAGAGGAGTTAGGGAAGCTGGTGCAGGGGACAAGAAGCCCTGGATCATCTGAACAACTTCAGAAAGGGAGAAGCTAGGAGCCAAGAGGGAAGGAGGGAGAAGAACAGTCTGTCTGGGGCCCAGCAGCTCCTAAGGACCTTGGAAGCTAGGGTCTGGAAGAGTAGGGTCCAATGAAAACAATGAAGAGCCCAGGTGATGCTTGTGAGAGGATGGGGAAATAAGTCTTAGGGCAGGTTGGGGTGAAATAGTTCTAAGAGCCAGGAACAGGCTGCGGGTGGATGGCGGCGGCTCAATGGGTATACATAGAGAGTCTACAGGACTCCTAAATGTGTCCTCAGATAAAGCCCTGCCCTGGGCATGTGTTAGCAAGGCAACCTGACCCTGTGTGCCACCACTCAGCTGTCCCAGGATACCTGTGGACATCCCTTTACTCCCCTAAGCCTTGTGAGCCGAGTACAACACTGTGACCTTCAGACAAGCCACCCCAAGGGTGGACACCAGGCTTCCAGAGAAGCCCAAGGCCCCCTCCAAGCCTTGACCTTCTCATCTGCACCATCCTTTGGGAGCCCTGTCCATTGCCTATTAATCTGAGGGATGCCTGGGCGATGGCGCAGCTTTTGCACCTTGGTTGGGGTAGGGGCTCCAGCACCTTAGTTCCCAGGGCTGACTCCACAAGCTCCTGGCTTCCCTGTGGCCTGGGGGTGGGAGATGAAAGCTGCCTTCCCCCCACTTCTCTCCTCAGCCTCCAGGCCAAGTCTCTTCACCTCTTCTCCCTCTCCTTTGCAGCACTGTAAGAATTATTATTTTTTAAATCCTCATTGGAATGCTAATTTTGATTTTGAGTGTCTGTCATGGGCTCTTTGAAGTTTTTTCAGACAAAATAAGTATCTCCTTAACAGAGGGGATTAGTGCCTGCTTGTTTAGAACTCTCTGACTGAGAGTGACAAGCAATTTCAGAATCTGTGGGGTTTAGGGAGGCTGCAGGAAGAGGGGCTGCCTACCTCCCTGTGGTCAGCTTTCCATAAATGGCTTAATGGGGTTAGAGTTTAACCCCTCAAACAGGGATCAGCGCCCCCAGCTTGAAAGCCAATGAGGAGCAAGGCAGAGCTTGCTATTTAAATCCAGCAGGGCTTGGTTAGAACTCTTTTATTCTCTTAAGTTTAAAGAAAACAAACCCATTTCCCTTGCAGGATTTAGGATCCACTTCAACCAACTGCCCCTGTAGCCTCTGCCTCAAAAAACGCAGCCCTTGGCTCTGCAGGTAATTCATAGCCCAGGCTCAGCCCAGGCTGGGGTGCTCCTGGCTTTATGATTCCATTCAATTCGGGAGTGCTAATGGGGCAATTTGTAAAGAAAGAAATATAATGAGTTATCACGAAGCCCAGCAAGGACTCGACAAACCGGGCACTGCTCATCCATCAAGCATCCTAGCGTGGTGGAAGGACCAGCAGGGCCAGAAAGCCTGTGAGGCCGCTGGGAATGCAGCCTCGCCTAGGTACGGATGTCTGTGTGTGCTACTGCTGCGACCACCCCCTGCCCTCTTTGCTTATGTGCCCTGGAGACATGTCATTAGGAAGCAAAGGGAAGGCCCTTAAGACTTATTTGCTAGAGTAAAATGATTGTGAAGGCTATCTTTAAAAAACAAACAAACAAAACCATTAGCACAGCATGTGAAATTCATGGAAATCTATGTGTGTCTGTCTGTGTGTGTGTGTGTGTGTGTGTGTGTGTGTGTGTGTGTGTGTGTGAGAGAGAGAGAGAGAGAGA
>OU015752.1:122480203-122502487 GCA_907169655.1 Acomys percivali | reverse complement strand
ACACACACACACACACACACACACACACACACACACACACACACTCCCTTCTTTTTGGCTGCCAACCTTTTTCCTACCCTGCCTGAAGACTCTCCGCAGATTCTTCCCATCTGTGCATCTGACAGAGTGAGAACTGTGAGTCATTGTTCCAATAAGCAAAAGTAGAACCAGAGGCCCAGAGAGGCCTATGGGCTGTCACCAGCACCCAGCCCGGCAGGGGCGGAAATGAATGCCAACAGGTGCTTTGCGGTTCAGCCTGTGCTCTCTGCTGCCTCCTAGAGGTTACAGGCTTCTGTCATAGGCTAACCCAGCACAGAAATAGAGAGAGACACGAAGAAGCCCTGGGCTCTGCCAGAAGTGGGCTGGTGGAAGAGGCTCTGCAGGTGGGAGGGGTCAAGTAAAGCTCAGAGGCTTTCAGAGGAGGGCTTCAAGTCTGGCTCCTGCCCTGCTCTCCTGCCTACTCAGCATGCCAGTGCCAGGCCTGGCAGCAACGTTAAGCACAGCCTCCTCCAGGGCAGACCTTTAGCTCTCTCTGTCTCAGAGATCCCCTTCCTGGAGTGACAGGGAAGCTGAGGAAGCTAGGAACACACTATCAGTCCAATCCAGAGGCTCCCTCCCATTCCTATCTGCCAGAGGTATCAGTGGACCAAAAGCTGCCGCTGGGAACATCCCCACGAGGGCATCCCTGAGGGAGGGGTAGCAGTTGCTTCTTCCCAATGTGGAAGGGCTGAATGAAAGCCACAGGTTGGTGCCCCGTGTAAACACAGGCCACGTGGGCTGGCCCGTAAGGCCTGTAACGCAAGCAGAGGAAGATGGCTGGGGAGAAATCGAGAACATTAACAGACCTGCCTGGCTCAGTTTCCTCTGACCACTGGGCTATTTGTTCACAAACAGGATGCGGGAGAGGCCCCTGAGAACAGCTAACAGCACGTTCCTGCACATGTGCAGACCTGCATGTCCCGAGGAACATTTAAGCAAGCTGTCCCTGGAAGGCTGCTGCTCCTACATAGATATTTTGAAGATGTTCAAATGCAGTTATCTGGAGAGATGGCTCAGTAGGGAAGAGGCATGGGGACCTGAGTTCGGATCCCAGCACTCATGTAAAGAGACCATGGATGCGTGTAACCTCAGCCCAGCAGGAGGCAGAGGTGGAAGGATTTCTGGGGTTTCCTCCCTGCTAGCCTTCCTCCAAGTAAGGTGGAAAATGATAAAGTGGGTCACCTGATGTCGCCCTCCAACCTCCACATGAGTTCATACAAACCCACACCCTCACACAGACATTTACATAACACACACACACACACACACACACACACACACACACACACACACGGTGGGGGACATGGGTGATCCCCTTCTTCACATCTGCAAAGCAAGTAACACCAAAGTTCAGGGTAGGTGCCTTCATTTGCTGCTTTCTTGTCCCTCAAAGTTCCAAGTAATCTCTGAGGGACCCACATAGGATAATTCCACCAGAGAACAGGCAACAGAAATGGATCTTCTAGCTTGGGCTTTCTGGATTTGCCCCTCTTAAGGGCCCCGTCTCTGAGGATACAGTCCAGGTGATGTTAAGTACAGTGATAGAGGGACAGCCATGGCCACTCAGACAGGGCTGAGGCCCGTGTGTGCAGAAGGGAGAGTCTGCATCTTTCTCAGGAAAATTACAACCAGTTTCTCTAAGAGTTCCCAAGAATGACCTACTGGCTGGAGTTTAAAGGGTGGCTGGGCCCTGGCCTAGGGTCCCTCTTTCTTGGTTCCTGTCCTTTACAGTAGAGGCTTCCCAGGACTCTTACAGGGTCACAGCAACAAAGTCCTTCCCTCCAAGGCTCTTGGGGGAAATGGTAGAAGAGAGACTGGATCTCTGAGTTCACACCCTGCATGCTGAGCAGGGTTTGGGGGCCCAAGATATGGAGGCTTTTGTCTCTTCCTTATGTAGACAACAAAAGTGGAAAATACACACAACACGAAGGCATTTATTGAGGCCTTACCCTATCCTGGGAAATGGCAAGATTTCTCTGCTCTCCAGAGTTGAGCACTCCAGATGTGTTTGGTGACCTGTTTTGACCTAGAGAAAAGTTTGCAGTCTTTCCCTGTGCCTGGCCTGACTGAGTCCTGGGGTCTCCTCTGCTCTTCTAGGAAGCAGAAAGGCTTGTTGCCATGGTAAACAGTCTATTCCCACCTTCCCATTGGTCAGCTCTGGGTTTGGTGGTTTAGATTATCCCTTAACTAACTTCCAGGAGACTCCTTTTCCTTCCTGCTTCCTACTTATGACTTTCCAAAGAGACCAAACTTTGTTTCCTGTGACTATTAAGTTAAAAATGAAAATAATAACCAAACATGGTGGTACATGTCATCTCAGCACTCAAAAGGCTGATCACTAGTTCAAGGCCAGTCTGGGGTTCATAACAAGATTCTCTCTCTCTCAACTCATGGGGCAGAAAATGTAATTCAGTGGTGGAGTGCTTTTCTACCATGACTAAGGCCCTAGATTTAATCTCTAACTCCACACAGATAAATAAATAAATATCAGCCAATTGCCAATAGCCAAACAGAGCAAGTAAAGTACTGAACAAACTGATTTCTTTGCACAACTACCTAAGGCCTCTATAGTTAATCTGTGTGTCCAGGCCTCTATGTGGCGGTAGTGCGAGCCTTTGCAGTCCTGGGGCACATGCTTTGGGTAGAGCCCCTCTACAGAACATGTACACATACAGATCCATGCAGAGAAAGTCACATGAGCAAATGCATTATGTATACATACACACATGCACACACTTACAGCTAGGCACACATGTGCACACCATGTAGTAACAACTTGTGCATCTAGGTCATGGGAAGTGGGTCTCCTCAAACAGTGGTACACTACTAAACCAATCTCTTGGGGGCTGGGGGAGCAGTCATGGCTTACACTGTTGGCCAACTTCCTTGGTGTTTTGTTGCCACTTTAACTTATTTAAGCATGTAAACATTAGATGACCAGCTTCTAGAACTCCTGAATATTCTGACTCCAGTGGACTGCTGTCTTCAGGACCCCGTGTATTCCTGTTTCAAGGCCCTGCTGTAGGAATGGCCTGGCTGAGAAGGTCTAGTAAAAGAGGCAAGATCTTGAATTGGTAGTGGAGGAGGAGAGCCACCAACCTCCCAGGAAGCAACAGGAGGATCCTACAAGCCCTGAGAGGCTGCAAGGAAACCTGTCAGGTTAGAGAAAGGAACAGCAGGAAAGTAGATCGGCCACCAGGCTGACAAAGACGGCCCAGCAGTTAAGAGTGCTTGCTGGTCTTCCAGAGGATGGGAGCTCAGTTCCCAGCACCCATGCACCTCCAGGGAATCTAGCACCTCTGGTCTCTGAGGGCACCTTCATACAGGTATGCACATTTACACACACACACACACACACACACACACACAGAGAGAGAGAGAGAGAGAGAGAGAGAGAGAGATTTTAAAAAACAGGGCCTAATGTTAGCATAATATTCTTGTGGACTGTGTACAGTTTACTTTTGTTTATTCAAATGATGATTCCTCCACCCTACTATCTGCTTTCAATCCGGACATTGCATTGTGATGTTTATTCTAAGTATCCCCTGTCTCAAGTTTGTGTAAACACGTCACCATTTGTTCTCTGTGTTGCCAATAAAAACCAACTAGCCAATGCTGAACAATAACAGAGAATAGGGTGGGACATCCTGTCCAGTGAGGGGAAGAGAAAGAGAAGAAAGGACAGGATGGAGCCAGGAGAGTATTGGGAAGCACCAGGAGGAATGAGCCAGACATAGAATATGAGTAAAAGGCAAGTATAAAGTAGGAAATCAGAAAGGGAGGAAACCACACAAGCTTGGAGGTTTTGGATGGAGTAATTATTGCACAGCATTGTGCCATAGGTTAATTAAATAGATCCTCGTCTCTCCCTGTGGTTATTTGGGTATAAAGCTGGTTAAAGAGTAACTGCCGATTTCACTAAAATGGTAATTCAATATTCAGTATCAATAATCTTTCAACAACCTAGCTTGCAATAATGATAAAAATGAAATGAATTCACATATATTTTATATGTATTCACATATATACATAAAACATACACATATTACAAAGACAGGACTGGGCACATAGATGATACAACTCCAGCTGCCATTACAGTCACCCTTATACAAACTAGTTGCAGGGCCTTTCTCCTCCACCCCTGTGGATACTGTCCTGGCTAGTTTTTTGTCAACCAGAAACAAGCTAGAGTCATCTGGGAAAGGGAACTTCAGCTAAGAAAATGCCCTCATCAGATTGGCCTACAGGCAAGCCTTTTTGTCATTTCCTTGGTTGATGATTGATGTGGAGGGCCAAGCTTGTGGAGAGTTGTGTCAACCCTGGGCAGCCTTCCTTGTTAGTACCAGAAAGCAAGCAAAGCAAGGTGTGGGGAGCAAGCCAATAAGCAATATTCTTCCATGGCTTCTGCTTCAGTTCCTGCTCCAGGCTTGTGCTTTGAGCTCCTGATCTGACTTCCTTCCACG
The DNA here is from genome assembly GCA_907169655.1 of Acomys percivali. NCBI lineage: Eukaryota > Metazoa > Chordata > Mammalia > Rodentia > Muridae > Acomys > Acomys percivali. Next base: position 122,497,985 of record OU015752.1, on the reverse strand, counting down.
ATGGACTATGTCTGAGGGATATAAGTCAATCAGAGCCCTTTCTTCCTAGGGGTGCTTTTGGTCTAAAGCACCATGTTTATCACAGTAATAGAGAGTAACGCTAAAACAGATATCAAAATTCCAGAGGCTCAAGTCCCTTATGTGGAATGGTACAATGTTTGCATATATCCCATACACATCACCCCCTCAAATGCTTTAAATCATCTCTACACTACTTACGACACATGAGCCAACGTAGATGCTAGGTAAACAGTTGTTCTGTATTGTTTAGGGAGCAGTGTGAGGAAATTAAGATTGTGTTTGTTCAGTACAGATGTAGTTGGTTTGTGTTTTTGTTCTGGTTTTTTTTTTTTTTTCCTCCAAGCATTTTCTACCCATCATTAGTTGAGTCTGCAGATTTGGACCTCATAGATAAAGGAGCCTGCCCAGATAATTATCATTATTCAATGGTCCAGTCAATGTCAGACACTGTATGAAGCAAATCTGGGATTTTAATTTAATCCTCGTAACAATATCATGCAGCTCATGCTATTACCAAACCCCTTCCACAGACAGTTGGAAACTAAGAAAAGGCTAAATGACTTGCCTAAGGTCCCAGGGGTGCTGCACAGCAAGGCCAAACCTCCGGTTGTTTCAGGAGACACTTAAGCCACAAGAGTGGCACGATAGCCATTTTATTTTATTTTAAAGACTGAGTCTTATGCATCCCACACTGGCCTTGAACCCACTATGTAGCCAAGAATGAACTTGAACTTCTGATTCTCCCGCCTCCAGGCCCTAGGGATTGAGCCTAGGGCTCTACTTGTGCTAAGGAAGTGTTCTACTTACTGAGCTACATCACTAGCTCTGTTAATAGCCTTCTTAATGGGAAAATCTGCAGAAACTGAGCCCACAGAGGCCCTGCAACCTTCTGACATCTGCAAAATACATCAACGAGTGGTTACACAGCCAAGTGTGGGGTCAGAACAGATGGTGGGGATTCCCAGACAGAGCCTGGCTAATTTTGAAACCCCATGTGCCTCATCCGTGCCTCACCCATGAAGACTGTAAAGGTCCTTTGCTACCTGGTGACCCAGACATGGAGATGTTTGGCATGGGAGCCTGTCTCTGCCAGCCACACAGGGAAGATCCAAGCATGAAAGTCTAGGGTTTTCCTTGCCATCTGCCCATCTACATGGGTAGGCCGAGGAGGCCAGGCTCTGATGTCGGCAGCAACAATGGCATGGGTGCACTCACCAGCAAGAAGTGAAGACGAGCGAGCAACATCTGGTTATATCTAAGCCACTGCCAGTGGAGCTGCCCACTCTAGGGGAGCGTCGCCTCCCCTCAGCCAATCCTTCCTGGAAATGTCCTCACAGAGCTCCACAGAAGTCTGTCTCTTAGCTGTTTTAGATCCAGTCTAGTTGAAAACCAAGATCCTCCATTACAGCCGGAGAGCTATAAGGCTGAAAGTTCCAGAGCCAGGCACATCGGTTCTTCACCAGCTGCTGCCTTCCCCACTGCCAATGACTGGGAATTAACCCCCTAAAGCCAGCAAGGGCCGGAGGACACCTTTTGGCCTTGCTGCTACAGGCCTCTGGCTCTGATAAGTCACAACTCTGAGCAGCTGTGGGACTCAGTGTTCAGTTGGAGCTTTGCAGGCTGCTTCTGTTGCTGATGAGAATTCCTGATCCATTTTATGATTTTAAGGAAGAATAACACGTGTGCACTGACACGGTGTAAAATGTGTACCCATGTGCCGTATCCACAAGTGAACATGCACATGCATTCACCAGACTTGCCACATGCTTGTGCTGTCTGTGTCACACATCATGTAAATATATTCACTAGACACAGAGGTGGGGCGAGGTTCAGGTTCTCAACACCATCACCCAGAGTGACTACCTACACCTTTTGGGGTCCAGTTCATCCTGAAGCCCTGCAGCCCTGCCCCCTCTCCGCGATCCCCCCGTAAGTCTCACTTCAGTCTGCTCCCTGTGGGAATTGATGAATCAGAATCTCATTTCCCCATCTTCTCCCTTCCAGGTATATCCCCACCCTGTCTCTTCTGAGCCTGATGTCCCCTCCTCATGCCTGTAACCCCACCCTGACTTCATGAAATGCATCATCATCCTACTTTGCCCTCAGCCAACTCTAACCACGGCCAGGATCTTACTCTGTACCTGCTTAGGGTCTGTTTTGCCACAGAACTTCTTTAGGGAATCATAATAACACCCCCTCCCAAGCCACAGTGATGCTTCCTTGTGCCTAAGTAGAACTTGTACTTCTTCCGTTAGGCTCAAGGGCTAGGCCCCTCCGGAGCCTGGTACCCACTGTAGTAGCTCAGGATACAAATGCAGAACTGGGTCAGGGGTGGGGGAAGCAGAATGACCTTCGGCTAGCGTGCCAGACCCAAAGCTGTGCTTACCCAAGATGCCTCTGTCCTACTCTATGAACAGGGTCAGGTGAAAGGGTGGTTTGGACAGCCTTGAGGAGTGGCCCTGCAGAACAGGCAGGGGCCACTACAGGCCTGGGGGAGAGGGGTTTCCTCCAGCCAATGAGTGGTGCCTGCGAAGTCACCTGCCAGTCATTGTCTTGGAGCATACATACAAGCACTGGAAAATCAGTAGCACTTTCTACTTCCAGTGCTCAAGAAACTCCTTTGCTAAGAAGCTCAAATCTCCTCTCTGCTGCTGGGGACCAGGAAATCACCAGCCAAGGCAGTGGGCTCTGCTCTAGTTTGTGTGGGCCTGGAGGCCCAGTTAACACTGGGATCTGTGGCCTGTGGTCTGTGGTCTGTTTCACACGGCCTCTAACCTGGGGTATCCCCAGACCTATCATCCTACCTTGGGCAGACTCACCCACATTCTCCAGAGAGTGGACCATGTGGCCACCTATGCACAAACTGTACATCATTTTAACCCTTTGGATGAAACTCTCCTCTAAATGTTTCCAACTCTATCTTGACCTTAACAAACCCTGTATCCTCATTTCTTTTTATTAAAACAATAAATATATATTATGCAAAGCTTGGCAACTGTGGGCCATTAAGGAGAAGAAATCGTGTCATTCAGGAGCCATTAATAAAAAAAGAAAATTGCCCAGGTGTGCATGCACACATGCTCAGTGTGGACTTACACACTTGCACACATGCCTTGTGGGGGCTCTAATCTGAGCTGAACCCTCACCTTCTCTGAGAAGGAAGGGGGCTCCATGCTCCCAGTTGATTTCTGTTTTGTGTACCTGACTTCTTCTTCTGCAGTGGCTATCCTGCTCCCAAACCGTCATATCGTCTCACCTGTATCTGGGGCTCCAGTGTTGCATGATTTCAGAGAGCACTAGTCACATTATGGTCTTCATGCTGTGGACCCGTGTCCCAGATTTGTGCAGTGTGAAACCCCTGTGACCAAACACAGAAGGCCCTACAGCCCTGTCTCATTAAAATCTAATAAGTACTCGGAGTGGATTCACAGCCCTCTTTCATTAAAGTCTAAACTCTAACAAGCACTCAGAGTGGATTCAGTGTCCAGAACAGTACCTGAAATGCCCGGTGTTTGTTGAATGAATGCCGGAGCTGCCCACAGATAGAGCTGTCTAGCTCCTCTCCTGGCTCTAACTTAGCCAAGAACCAGGAAGGAAGCAAAGTACTTTGATGAAGTTCACAGGCCAGGCCTTACTTGCAGGACCCTGCCAATACTACCAGCTAAAGTCTACTTCCTCTTCTGTCACAAATAAGTCACAACATTTGCCGTTGAGGTCTTCGTTCTCCAAAGCTGACTTCCTGGTCTCTAAGCTCACTGGGCATCAGGAAGAGCAGAGAGCAGTGGGGATGCTAGGGACAGAAGCCCTAGCAGCTGTAGCCTGGGGTCCAGTAAATATCTAAAAAGAAAACAGAAACTATGTAGGCATCCACCTGCAGAGCTAAAAAAAAAAAACCAAAACAACAACAACAACAAAAAAACCCACAACCCTAGATTATTTCTCTGAACACATGAATAACCCTTGTGCAGGCTAGTTTTATGTCAACTTGACACATGCTAAAGTCATTTGAAAGGTGGAAACCTCAATTAAAAAAAAATGCTTCCAAAACAAAAAACAAAAAATCAAAAAGCAGTGCTGGTGGCGCACGTCTTTAATCTCAACACTCAGGAGGCAGAGGCAGGCGGATCTCTGTGAGTTCAAGACCAGCCTGGTACACAAAGCGAGTCCAGGACAGCCAAGGCTACATAGACAGAGAAACCAGGTCTCAAAAAACAAAAAACAAAAAACAAAAACAAAAACAAAAAAACAAAACAAAACAAAACAAAAAAAACAAAAGAGAAAGGGGGTTGGGGGAAAGAAAAGAAAATGCCTCCATAAGACCAGGCGGCAGGCAAGCCTGTAGGGCATCTTCTTTATTTCCTTTCTTCCTTTTTTAAATGAATATCATCTTTTAAAAATATTTTATTAATTTATTCATATTACATCTCAGTTGTTAGCCCATCCCTTGTATCCTCCCATTCCTCCCTCCCTCCTGCTTCCCCCCTACTCCCCTCTCCTAGCATTTTCTTAATTGGTGATTGACCTGAGAAGGCCCAGGCCATTGTGGGTGATGCCATCCCTGGGCTGATGGTCCTGGGCTCTATTTTTTTTTTTTTAAAAAGCCGACTGAGCAAGCCAAGGGGAGCAGGTCAGTAAGCAGCACCCCTCCATGGCCTCTGCATGAGCTTCTGCCTCCAGTCTTCTGCCCTCCTGGAGTCCCTGTCCTGACTTCTTTTGCTGATCAGCAGTGACAAGGAAAAGCAAGCCAAATTAACCCTTTCCTCCCCAAGTCGCTTTCATCACAGCAATGACAACCCTAAGTAGGACAGCACTGTTGCTATGCTGACCTCAAACATAAGCACACACCACTCCATGACCTTGACTGGCGGCATAAGAAGATTAGGTCCTGTCTAGAGTGCTCCTTTAGAAATCGTTCCAGGCAGCTCTAACTGTAGCTGTTCTACACCCTCAGGCCTAGGAGCTCACTAACCTACTGTAAAAGCAAGTGAGCTCACTGGTGATGTCCCTAGTGACTTAGGATGGATTTCAAAGCACACCTGTGCCACCTGGCTCTCTTAACCCTGCTCCCAGCATCCGTTTTTTTTCAGGCCTCTCTGCCCACCCTGCCTCTCCACTAGGGTGGGTTCTGTTGCCCCCCGAGAGCACGCCAGCTTCTGCAACAATGATTAATCGGCCCTAGCAGTTTAAGAATGCTTATTTGCACACAGTTATGAAGTGTCGTGATACGTCTCCAAATGCAAGCGGGTTCCATTAGAAGCGAAACGGCAGAGCGGGAAGCGCAGGCAATATTTCCTTAAAAGTTCATCGTAGCCAATGGGGTAGTGTGAGAAGCTAAACAAATCCAGGCAATAATGGAAATGTAGCATGAAATTACTTCTGTAAACAACAACCATTCATTATTTGAACATTTTTCATAAGCCAGCAGGCAGGGAGATGGGTAGCAGTGGGAGGGGAGGGGGCTGCTGAGGCCAGGCCCAGGCACCCACCATAGTCTTCGGCTTGAGCTTTCATGGGGGCTTCGGTACCCATCCATCTTCAGAAAATGCCTAGGCTCCGCTCCGTCCTGCCCAGCCTGCTGTTAGGTTCCTTTCTTCATTACGGAGGATCGGCACAGGCAGAGGGAATGCAATGATTTAAGGAGGAAAGAGAGACCCACTACTTAATGTTGATTTGGCGGAGTGTATAACCCCGGAGAGAAATGTAAATAGCAGCTCGCAATAACATGACAGCCCACTAATCATATTTACAAACGATATTAAATCTGTCCACACGCAGGCCTGCCTGCGGATTGGCCCGGCCATAATTGTCATTGTAACCAGCGCCGGCTTATGGGAGGATTTAACTGCAGTGATATAAGGTGAGTCGCGGGCTTATTATGACTTTATTATTACTCGGTTTATGTTTATTAAAACAATTTGTCATGCAGAGCAGGAATGGAGGAATGGGGGGCATTAAATCGTGCCATACTCAACCTGGAGAGATGGCTCCCGGGGTGAATGGCAGCAGGTCCAATCTTCTACTTGGTCCCCTCTGGAGCTGGGGACTTGTCAGCACAGGCCACCCAGAGTCCTGGCCTGGCATGGAAGGCCATTCCAACAAGAATCTCAGAACACAGTAGCTCAGCCCAGCGTATCTTTTCTGTGGTCCTGTCTTTCAAGAAGGTGACTTGAGATAACCTTAGCACGGAGGAGGGCCTGAGTTATGGTTAGCTGTTTTTAGGGCTGGCCATCAGAGACACACCAGGGGTTCCCCTAGCTGGCCAGGAAAGGAGATAGGCCTGTGAGGGTTCCACCAAGGGAGCCGATAGAGGCTCAGCACAAAAGGTCTTGGAAGAAGTTTAATAAAAGCCATTTTATTTTCTCTGGGGGTCCTTATTGGTTATTATCAAATTTATTTCATCGCCCATCTTTGTTCTTCAGCAAGGCAGTGGAAAGGGGGCTGGGGCTAGCTTGGCTTAAGAGGAACGTGTCCTCATGCCCAGTAAATAATACTCCCTTTGCCCCAATCCAATTACCCAAGGCAGAGAGGCAGCGGGAGGTGGGAGGCCTAGGCAGTAGCTCCCCGCACAAACAAGTCTGAAGCCTATGGTACAGACATAAATGTCACAGGTACCTGCTGGGCCTGACAATCCCAGGAAAGAGCACGCAGCATGATGGGATGGAGGGTCAGAGCACCAACCCCAGGTCCTCAGAACTGGGTCAGCGCCTGCCACACAAAAAAACATCAGGAAGTCACTTGTGTGTCAGTGAAGGAAGAGCCGAACCTTCATTCACAAGGCCAGCCAGGAGCCAGATAGTTGCTGCTTAGGTGCAAACCATTGCCTCTCTTCAGAGACTCACCACCCTTATACGAGCCACCTTTATATTATCTCTATGTACGTTAAAGTTAGAAAAAGATGCCTCTTCCTACAAGCGGAGCCTGTGATTGACAGGTGGGACCAAATCCTGATTGCTGCCCACCCCCACCCCCCATTTACGACCTTAGTCCTTGGGAAGTGAACAACCCATCCAACTATACAGGAGGACCCTATGCCCCGCCAGCAGCCTCATGGCATGAAATGCCATCATTTCAGTGATACACTGGCTGAACAAAGTCTCCAAAGCCATTAATGTCCTGAGCAATGAAGTAGGAAGTCTCGAGAGAGGATGGTTGGGGCGGGGGAGGGGATAAGAAAGGATGATCTCCCATCACCAGCCCGTAGAATGCATTTGTCAGGTCTCAGGCCTCATGGTGGGTGAGCTCAGGAACAGCCTGTGTGGCTCGCCACTGGGCCCTCGGGCATTGCTGATTACGGAGCATGATGCTAGGTGCTCACAGCAAGAAGTACCTGAGGACGTGGTATCAGCTTGCGGCTTCCTCTGTGCACTGGCAAAGGGATCCTGGCTCCAAGTGGCTGCCTCGGGTGTATACCATGTCTCTGAGAAGGCTCATACATTCTCCACATTCCTGACAAGCCTAAGGGCCAGTGTGAGGCCACTACCACTGGCCATCAGTCCTGAAGGTGACCTCCAGGGAACCCTTCTGGAAGAGTGGCTTCTGTCCTCTGCTCACATGTCCCCTTGTGGGCAGAGCTTACTCTCTGCAGTTGGGAACCTTTCCTGGGTGGGATGCCCTTCCCTCCAGGGTGAGGCTCAGAAAACAAGGCTTGTCCCTTGTATTCCATCCTTCTCAGCTGCTTTCCAGAGGTGCAGCTCCCAGGTGGAAGATTTCTGGGTCCTTCTCTATGTCAGACCCACTTTTGGGGGGTTTTGGGTCCTCTAGTATTCTCCATAGTATGTGGGTCCCTTTCAATGGATAGTACCCAGGCTTACTCTCCCTTATAAATGTAGCCCAGATGGAGATGGCATTGGGTCTCCACTCCAAGGCCTCCCTATCGACAGCTGAGGAGACGCCAGCTATTTGTGAGCCTACGTCTCCAAGCCTGTGGATGCCTGTGGGCCTCGGGTTCCCTTTGTCTCACTTAAGGAAGGAGTCACCAAGCAGTGACTCACAGGAGAAACAATAAGCCTTTATTGCGGCTGCCCTTCTCCTCAACTGTTCAACCTGCTGGCCGGCAGGAGAGCCATGCTGGCAAATTAAAAGTCTCTAAGCTTTCTTTATGTCTCCTTGGATATTTGGGGAGCTTTAATGTAGGACCAGCTAGCCTAGCATAGTGACATGCCACATTGAGACTAGGCTCAAAGTCACAGGGCAGCAGGGATCTGAACTGGGTACAATGGGGTGGGCATAGGTCTGGGTGGGGCCTGCTGCTGCTGGTTCTGGGGCTCCTAGGGACTTAGGGTGCCTTCTGTGGTATTTGGTTATGTGGGAGTTTGGAACTCTGGTCACTAACAGTCTTTATACTTAGATGGCAGGCACGAGTCCTCTCTGGTCCCAGCCCTACAGAGTCCTGAGGCGAACACATCCCTAGAAAAGGGTGTTGGGAAGATATGGTTCTCCCAAGGTGAATCCAACCTTCTCACAGCTGCCCCCAGACCCAACTTTAGCTTCTGAGCTCTCCTGCAGGCTGGGAGGCCATGGGTAGGCAAAGGCAGTGAGGCTGGACTTGTCCAGTTAACACCTTCACTTTCAACATCATTGGCAGCAGGCCTCTCCATCCCAAGAAGTGTCTCATCCACTGAGCCTTCCAGTGTTTAGCCAGGCCATGCTCCAGCAGGTGCTAATCATTGGGCACCAAGGGGAGCCCTGCCAAGCCATCAGATGCTGCCTGATGGCCACTCTACATGCAAAAACTGCCAGGCTTTGCATTCGAGATGCCTTTTTGGACAGTAAGTGGAGGTGGGGGCAGCACTTAGGAGCCTCGGGAGGGCTACAGCCTTACAGACTGTGGGCTGGTGGTGGTTATAGGGGTGGACACCAGCAGGGCATATGGCCTGGGCACTCTGCAAAACAGAAACGGTGCCTGACTAGCCTTTGTATTCTCCTTGGCACCTCCTAAAGGTTCGACTTTAGAAACTGGCATGGTAAACACCCCTTTCCCCCCAGTGCACGTTCTAGGGACCCCATGGTTCTGCAGAAACAAAAACAAGCAGAAAACCCTCTTACCAATAGGTACCAATTTTTTTTTTAAACCAATAAGGCAGTTACACTAGCCCTTTGGGTGCCTCGCTCACAGCTGCCCTTCCTCAGGAGGTTGGGATGGCCTCTGTCTTACTTGAAAATGGGCCCAAGACTGGAATGCTGAGAATGAGGCCAGGTCTGGGGCCCTGGGAGGCTCTAGGGTATGAGGTTTGATATGGGGATAGTCAGAGGGGAAGGTGCTGTCCTTGGCTGGTCAGAGTGGGACTGGAAAGGGATGTTGCTGGAATGAAGGTCCAAAGTTGAGATGCTTGCTGGACCCTGTCCTGGAAGTGGATGTGGACCCTTCCCACTACAGTATCCTGTCTAGGGCTGCTATCTGTCTGGCTCCTCCGGGGGTGGGGTCTGGGGGGATGAGAAGAGGCCTTTCCCTTCGTCACTCTATCTGATCTTCTGCTAGGTTAGGTTTTGGCAATTTCTTGCTCTGTTTCTTTAATCCCTGATTCTTTTCAAGTGCAGAAAGCAGAGGAAAAAGCAGAAGGCCCTAGGTGGGAGGTTGGGAGTAGAGGTGGGGGCAGGTATTTAAAAAAGAAGGAGAAAATAGCCTTGTTGGTGGACTATGGGGACAGCGAGCACTCTAGAAAATTCAGGTGGGTGCTATGAAGCCCCTGGCCAAGGCAGCATCTACTCTTCCACGTCTCGAGGATGTCTGATGTCAGTGTGAATGGACCACAGATCTTTGAGGCTGGACAGAAGCCATTTTTATGAGCCAAGAACCAAGTTCTGTGAGGAGGGAGGTGGTGAATTTCACTCAGAGCAAAAGTCAAGTCGGGCTCCTGGGGAGTCCCTCGGCTCGGCAAGATTCCACATGCAAGCTGAGGCAGGGCAGAAGAGCATGCCAGAGCTGGACAGGGGTGAGGCAAGTATGGAAGGGAACAGGCCTCAAAATGGCACCTTCCCCCTGGCATCTTGAGACTAGGGAAAGTGCCTGTGAAGATGAGGTGGTCTGGGAGGGACAGTGGCACTCTAGCCAGTGCTGGGAAATGAAGTTCACATGAGCCTGGCTTCTTAGAGAAACTTTCTATAGAGAAGCTCAAATCATGGTAGTAATTAGGCCACTTATTCTGCAGAAGTCCAAATTAAATGGAAAATTTGGTGCTAATGAAAATGTTCCATTTTCCCCTTTTATTAAATATCACTCTGTGCCTTGCAAGAGTTTGGGAATAGCCAGCCCCTGATGGCTTTCTCACAGCCAGTTCATATCCTCTGATTGTAGAGTTGCTGAGACAGAACACACGCTCAGGGCCTTTGGTTACTGGCTCAATTGAAAAATGTCCTTCATAACGCAGCTGCATTAACCGCCCCCCCCAGCCACCCACTGTTCCCCCCACATCTCATCTCTACCAGCCTCTCTAGCCTGACACCATCCTCTGCATGGGCCCCTGGGAGTCCAGACTCTGGTGGGAAGAAAGGCAGATGCCCTACAACTCTACCAGGTCAGGCTGCTGTCTCTCTGTGACCGATGTGGGGAGACTGAAGCCCCTAAGAATCATATTATACCTCATATCTGGACAACGTTCTTATCAATGAAGGAGCTTAAGTAGCTAACAGACTCATTGTGGCCATTTGGAGTTTGGTTTCTTTGTCTGTGAATTAAAGAGGCTACCTACCTCTTAGAATGTTAAGCTAGTGGTGAGGCAGCTTAATGCAATGACCAGGTGGGTCTCTCATTGAAGTGTGATCTCTGGTGGTACAGTCCAGTGTGTGGGCTCTAACATTCCAGACTCTCGGGATGGATAGTCTCTGGAAATCTAGAGGAGACTACTTCAGGAAATTCCAGCATGCTGGTGTCGGTGTCAGGGAAGCTATCTAGCTAGTCTGGCCAATAGGACTCCTGGGCACTGGAAATAGAAGCCTGGATATTGGAAATGAGCCAGTCATGGTGCGCACATGCATGTGTGTAGAAAGTCACTCCATGTGTGCAGGCAAAAAGATAGACACATAGATGCAGAGATACTGCTAACTGCTGTGGTTTGGATGGAATGCCAAAATTCTGTATGTTAAGCTGGACACCAGTCTCTGGCACTATTGAGAAGTGGTGAAACCTTTAAAAGGTGGGGCCTGGTGAAAGAATGTTAGGGTCATTAAGAGTGTGCCCTTAAGTGAATCTTGGTATGCACACACACACACAAACACACAAACACACAAACACACACTTATCCCTAGACTTCTTTTTTTATAAGACTTTTAAAAATTAATTTATTCATATCACATCTCAATGGTTATCCCATCTCTTGTATCCTCCCATTCCTCCCTCTCTCCTATTTTCCCCTTACTCCCTTCCCCTATGACTGTGACTGAGGGGCACTTCCTCCCCCTTTATATGCTCTTAGGGTATCAAGTCTCTTCTTGGTAGCCTGCTATCCTTCCACTGAGTGCCACCAGGTCTCCCCCTCCTGGGGACGTGGTCAAATATGAGGCACCAGAGTTTGTGTGAAAGTCTACCCTACTCTCCACTCAACTTATATCTGCATACTAGCCCAAGGGGCATGTCCCATGAAAGTCTTCACTTACCAGGAAACTGGGACAGAGGGGAGGACATCTTATTGGGACTCTAGATGAGAGAAGCATGGGAGAATAGCAATGTAGAAGGATCCAGAGGGTCCTAGAAACCTACAAGAAGAACATTATGATAGGCAGATTTGGGTCCAGGGGTCCCGCTCAAACTATGGCACCAGCCAAGGACAATACAGGCCATATTCAAACCCCTACCCAGATCTAGCCAATGGGCAGAACATTCTCCACAGTTGAGTGGAGAGTGGGGTATGACTTTCATCCCTAGACTTCTTCAGTGGGCCATGGCAATAAGGTCCCAAGACACCTACAGCTTGATGCATATGTCACATGGTTCACCTACATTTTTTTTAAACTCTCAATTTGTCTATCCATAAAAATTCATTAGTAACCTAGTGTGTATCCAACCTGAGGCCAGATGTCTGAGATTCTGGAAGGGCCATGCTTTCTAATCTTGGTGCGGTGACACAGATGTAAACGTTGTTAAATTTTGTATATTAGGTACACAGCATTCTACAGCTCTGGGTTCTATATTCACTGACTCAACCATACTTTCATCATTATTTTGATTTCATAATCATCAATGCCGTGAGCTCTACTTCGTTCAAATGCATGCTACAAAGTGGCAGCGACGTGTTTAGGATAATTTTAGACATTGTTAGGAATTCTGTCCTAATTTCAAGCTAAAAGTTTAACAGCTTTTAAAAAGTGAAACTCAAGTCCTCAACTCAAACAGCAGTTTTGGAAAAGTCAAGCATTCTAAGGCAATACAATCCAAAGATGCACGAGTTTAGTGCTTACACACTGAAGGCTAATGGTGGAAAGCTATTCAGAGGTCTTGTTTTTAATGATCAAACCATTGTGTCAGGGCAGAAAACATGTATGCACAGTAAAAACTTGGCTCATAGCATCTGAGCCAAGGTGTTCCAGGCAGTGTTTGGTGCTGCTGGGTGGTGATGGTTTGGGAACTCAAAGAACTCATGGTGTGTGTTCAGAGCCAAGGCTGCAACGAGGTTGCCCTGTACAACACAGGCGAGACCTGGCAGAAGCCCTTTGGGTTCACTGTGTGTCTGGTTTTTTTTCCCCCCAAGTAATTTTGGGTCATTCTGCATTGAGAAACCTTTTGCTGTTGCCAGCTTTTTCATGATTCCATGGGATCTCAAGCCAGTGTTGGAAGCGAGGCCATGAACAGTGTACCATGAAAGCTGTTTGCATTGCGGAAGATAGTATGTAAATTCTAGATGAGCTTAAAGTAAACGGCAGTAAGATGTGCAATGCAAATGCACACTAGCCCGTTTTAGACAAGGAGTTTGAGTATCTGAGGACAGTTTGCAATCAGTCCCTCTGAGATGTCAAGGGGTAACCATATATGCTATGGCCTACATAGTATGCTTTATTAAAACAACGGGGGAAAGTGCAACACAAGAGAGAGGGTTTTTAATTTTTTTATTTTTTGTCTAACTTTTGCACTGTTTTATAATTTTGTTAAGCTGGAGTCACAGAATGTGTCATTAATTACAGCAAATTTTCAGTGTCTGTTTAGACTTCCTTTGTGGCCCATTATGTAGCCCGTTTAAAAGATGTTCCATGCGTACTTACAAAGAGAGGGCAGGGCCTTACATATGCACATTAAACTCAGGGTGATTGTGTGGTTCAATCAAGGATACTCAACTCCACAGATTTTGTGAATTTTTTTGTCTGCTGCCTTTTTTCCTAAAAGAGGAACATTAAATCTCATCTTCCAGTTTCTCCTGCAATTCCTGACATTTTCTTGCTGTGTTTTCTTCTGCTTACAGTTACTTCCCTCATAATTCTGTCATCTTTAAGGCTGTGTACCCAGAGCCATCAGGTTCAGTGTCACCATAGGTTGTTATTGAATTGTGCATCTGGTCAATAGTCGCTTTCTTTAAGTATTGTCTTTTTTTAAATATATATAACTTAGAAATCTCCTTTGCCTGCTATTAATATTACCATGTCTCATTTCTTTGGGTAAGTACTTACATTTTCTATCCTTTAATCTTCAAGCTTTCTGTATAATTACATTTTAGTTATTATGCCTCTTCTAAAGAAGTTATAACTGGATTTTTAAAGTCATGTCTGAGAATGGCTCAGAACAAGGGGCTTTAATCCATTTAAATTTATTGGGGAGGCTGATAAACCTTGACTTCTTATACAATATCTTAAAATTTTGCCACCTATTTTTCTTGGCTACTTCTCTTTTTCTGCATTCAGCTGGGTTTATTGAGCTTTTCTTTTTTTATTACTCTTTTATTCTCTTTGCTGGTTCAGATGTCATATGTTTCATTAAAGTGTAGGTGTGATCAATATTTTTATCCACCTCCCAAAATACAAATATCTTTCAGTGTTTTTGTTCTGTTTTTTACCTCCAACATCCCCTATCTCTTAGCCATGGTTATGAAAAATGTTAGGTCCTATCTTCTTCCAGCTCTTTTGCAAACTTAGTTTTGAATTTTGGAGCCAGTGGTTATTTTGATGAACTAGATCTGCTTTCTAACTTACTAACTTATTATCCCTTCCTTCCAGTTTCAATTTACTTCTTATTAAATTAATATACCCTTAGCAATTAGCTCCGAAAGAGCTATAAATGCTCTGAATTTTGGAGATAAGTTTGTTTGGTCTTTACTCTGAAGGAATTGTAAATTGTTCATTGTTTACTCTAGTGCTTTGTGGATAACCTTCCATTGTCTTTTGGAATCATTTTCCTGCTGAAAAGTCTGCAGCCGGTGTCATGATTGTCTTTGTTCGTTTGTTTGTTTTTAAAGTTATTCTCTGCACCAATTGCCTCTCTTTTTTGATGTTTTGGGTTTTCCTCATAGGTATGGCTTTATTTACCCACCTCAGGATTTAAGAGGGCTGATGAATTTGAGAACTTTGCTCTTTCCTTGGTTCTGGAAAATTCCTAGGCATATTTTTTTTTTCCTTTCCCACCCCCTCCCCCCTTGCTTCTAGAACCAAATATTCAGGAATTTTGAGCCATCTTACTTCCACTGATTCTCCCTCCTGGTATCGTGTTTCCTTGTGCGGTTGGTAATACAGTGTGGAACTCAGTGTTAGCAGGATTGAGTGCCTGCTGGGCTCTCATGTGCTGTAATTACCAAAACATTCCTTTTAGATGTTAATGACTGCTGTGGCTGGGTCTCTTGGACCCATTTTTTTTTTTTTTTTTTTTTTTTTTTTTTTTTTTTACTACCCTATCTTGTGGATTCTGTGCCACACATAGAACATACATTTGGATTTCATGGCTGCCTCAGCCCATTCCTAAGCTTTCAGCTTTTCATGGACTCATTTTCACTCCGTGCACTGCCCTGGGCATATGATACACTTTATTGATGTTCTCTCGTCTTACGAATTTAACTTTTCTGGTTCAGTTTTCATATAGATGCCGGCCTTCAGTACACCCAGTTATATACAAGTGGCTGAGTTCTAGCTCTGCTCTGTGCATAGGCAAAGAGCTAAGTCTCCTGTCCCCTGTGGTGTTTTAAAGCCCTAGCCTTCTTTCACCTAAAGTCCCAATAGGATGTCCTCCCCTCTGACCCACTTTCCTGGTAAGTAAAGTCTTTCATGGGACATACCCCTTGGGCTAGTGTCTCGATATAAGTGAGTATATACCATTTGTCTCTTTTTGCTTCTGGGTGAACTCACTCATTATGATAATTTCTAGTTCAATCCATTTGTCCACAAATTTCAGGAATTCCTTGTTTTTAATAGCTGAATAGTATTCCATACTGTAAATGTACCACAGTTTATTTATCCATTTTTCTACTGAGGGACACTTAGGCTGTTTCCATATTCTGGCTATTATGAATAATGCGCTATGAACATGGTTGAGCATATGTCCTTGTTGTGTGGTAGAGCATTTTCTGGGTATATTCCAAGGAGTGGAATAGTTGGGTCTTGAGGACTTTAGGTGAGAGAAGCATGGGAGAATGGGGAAATAGAAGGATCCAGAGGGTCCTGGAAACCTACAAGAAGAACATTATGACGGGCGGATCTGGGTCCTGGGGCCCGTTCTGCTCAAACTATGGTACCAGCCAAGGAAAATATAGGCAGTAAACTTCGAACCCCTACCCAGACATAGCCGATGGACAGGACATTCTCTACCGTTGAGTGGTGAGTGAGGTCTGACTTTCATACAAACTCTGGGGCCCCATTTCTGACCACGTCCCCTTGATGGGGAGGCCTGGTGGCACTCAGAGGAAGGATAACAGGTCACCAAGAAGAGACTCAATACCCTATGAGCATATACAGGGGGAGGAGGTCCCCCTTAGTCACAGACATGGGGGAGGGGAGTAGGGGGGGGAAGCGGGAGAGAGGGAGGAATGGGAGGATACAAGGGATGGGCTAACAATTGAGATGTAATATGAATAAATTAATTAAAAAATAAAAATAAAGCCCTAGCCATCAGCCCCTGGGACTGTGTTTGTATTTAAACTTCTGCATTCACCACAGCTATCACAGCCCAGCAGTGTGCGCTGTCTGCTCATGGTGACAGAGACACCCTCCTCTTGTTTTCCCTTCAATGTGGTGCTGTCTTGAACATCCCCATCCACTTCATTATTTTTGTTCCAACCAAAGAAATTAGTTTCTTTAAAATTAGTTGGATTTTCAAAAGCTTGTAAAGTATTAGTTCCATTATAACTTTTATAAAGCAACTCATAATCGTGTTAACCAGCTTCTCACAGTTTTCATGTTTTCTCACATCCCATTTGCTTTTTTTTCGTGCCCACCTTTACTCTTTTCTGAAGAGACACCTTTATTGTGTTAAGAGTGATGGAGCCACGTAGCTTAGTCTTTGCAAGTCAGTATGCAGCTTCACTATGGCTAATAAACTAGCAGGCATAAAAACCCCAGATCGCTTGCTTTTCCTCAACACTTGAAGATATTATTTCAAATTATTCTGGCATCAATTGTTGAAAAAGACTCTGTTATTGGTATAGGTCGTATTTTCGCTGAGCTATGGCTCTTCTTCCTAATAGCTTTCTGAATACTCTTTTCAAATGATCCTGATGTTCTGGAGTGATGTGATTGTGTTTCTAGAATAGAATTCTGTTTTTATTTTCCCTCTAACCAGATACATTTTCACATAAGAAAACTCAAGTGTTTCTTAAATTTTAACACTTTAAGTAATTTTTATCATGACTCATTATATGTTCCTTTAATGTTATTTAATTCTCCTCACCCTGCCCAGAACCCCAAACCTAAGCCATCAAACCTGAGGCCTTGTGCGTGCCAGGAAAGTGCTCTAACCACTGTACTATATCCACAGACCTTTAGAATATCTTTTACTTTGACATTACAGCTCATAAACTTTCTTCAGCTGGCCTTAAATTTGCTCTATATCCCAGCCTTGAAGATGGAGTCTTCTGCCTTAGCTTCCCATATAGCTGAGATTGTAGCCTCTACTCAGTCTCTTATATAATTTTTATTAGATGCGTGTTATAGTTCAGCAGCTGAACCTTTACATTTCCCAGATGTTTACTACATGTGGTACATGGCCTCTGTACCTATATTACATAAACATATTACAGCCACATCCACATTGATATGCAATTTAGATGAATTTTTCCAAAAGTAGTTTCCCGGTTCATCTCTGTCTCTCTAAGCATGCTAAGAGTGCCCAGTCTGGAGATTGCTTCCTCGAGTGAGAATTTGATTTCAAGGGCTATTATCTTCCTTTTCACAGATTTTTAAGTTGGCTTTCTTTCTTTTTTTTTTTTTAAACCTACCGTACTTCTTGTTTATGCCTTGTTTTATTTTGTAATCTTTAAATTTTCTTTTTAGGAAAAACATTAACCATTATGTCTCGAAACTTGTAAACATACCTGAAATCTCTGTTTAACTCACCTGTCAAAGTATTTATGTCTAGAGTGGATTTTGGTTTTGAGTGCTTTTTGTTTTTCCTTTGTAATATATTATTCCAATATATTAGAATACTGATTTGCAGACATTTTTTAAAGTGGGGGTTTATTTCTCCATTCCCTTTTCTATCCTCATTTATTTCCTCCTCTCTTCCCTTTGTCTCACTTCCTTCTGTTTTCACCCATGTCTGTGTAGTTCAGCCCACGTGCATGTTACTTTTTTCGTTGCCATAATAATAATAATAATAATAATAATAATAATAATAATAATAATAATAATAATAATAATA
>OU015752.1:122463364-122480193 GCA_907169655.1 Acomys percivali | reverse complement strand
TAATAATAATAATAATAATAATAATAATAATAATAATAATAATAATAGTAAAAAATACCATGACCAAAAGTAACTGGGAAGGAAAGAGTTTATTTTGGCTCATAGAGGGCTAGAATCCATAACGGCAAGGAAGGCATGACATGCTAGCAGGAGCCAGAAGCTGGCTGATCACGTTCTATCCACACAAAGGAAGCAGGAAAGGGAACAGGAAGTAGGGTAAGACTATAAGCCCTCAGAGCCTATGCACAGAGGCACCCTTCTTCCCACAAGGCTGCATCTCTTAAAGGTTATGTAGCCTCCCTAGACTGCTGCCATCTGGGAACTAAGTATTTAAACACATGAGCCTATGGGGGATACTGCTTATCCAAACCACAGCTCCATGTGACTGGAGCTCGTACTTCCTCCCTTTGGTCATAGTGGGATGTACCACCCACAGGCACAGAGACAGGGGGCAGCTGGCTTTCACTCCTGCGGGTGAAGCCCTCCCCATCCTTCAGGTACACTTTAGTCCCTTTCAATGGCCGCGCTGAACTGTCAACGACACTATTCACACCATACCCAGAACCTTGTAAAGCTACAACTTTGCAATTCAGTGTTTTAAGTTTCTATTCCGTTCCTTGTTCATGGAGATGTTAATCCTACTTTGGAAACTGCATATGAACATTTAACTTTCTCTTAATACATGATCATTGTTTCTCATACAGACTGAAGCAGGCAGTGGAACTGCGAGCCAACACGTTGGAGCTGACAGTGCCCCCACCCCCTACCCAGAAGACCTGGCTGAGGGTGTGAAGGGTTCAACTGGACAATCACCAGCTCACTTTAGAGCATGTGCCCAATTTGTGATGAAGGTGCAGCCTGGGCATCCAGGCTGGGAGCCACATTATGGCAGCAGCAGGAGGAGTTAGTTTCCAGTGTAAAGGAGGAACAGTGTAAGCTAGAGAGAAGACGCCATCGCATGCTGAGCTGAACACAGGAGCGGCTGCCACAGATGCAAGGGGAGCCGGGATTCTTGTGATCTCTGGCACCTGGGAAGCAGAGCTACCACCGTGTTCCATTCCTGCAGTGTCCAGTGGAGTGCTGGAGGCAAGGTGAGGGCCCTGCTAGGTCACTGGGGAAACACACCATCGTCGTCGTCGTCATCATCATCATCATCATCATCATCATCATCATCATCATCAATGTGCGTACACACTCCTATGGGCACATGGTGTGTGCAAATGCATGTGGAGGCCAAAGGTTGGCCCCTGGTGTCATTTCTCAGACTCCATCTACCTTTGTTTTTGAGACGGGATCTCTCCCTGAGCTGGGGATCACCAAACAGGCTAGGCTAGTTGAGTAAAGCCTGTTTCTACCTCCCCAGCACTAATATTATAATTAGTCTATATAATTAGCAAGAATTACCACACTTAGCTTTTTAAATGTGGGCTCTGGGCGGTTGAACTTGGGTTGTTGTGTTTACATGGAAACCATTTTCCTGACTGGGCCATTTTCTCAGCCTCACGCATTTGACAAGATACCAGAGGCACAGAAAAGACAGCCAGCCTGAGAGACCCCTTTCCCCCATGTTCTAAGCCAAGGATGACAGAGGAGAGGGACGGGGCAGTTGACTTGGTCACTGATAGAGTTTCCAGGACTGAGATATTCCATCCCTTGTCTTCTCGCTCAAGAAACAGGTCTGTGGAAAAAGAGGCCTCTGCTCCCAGGGCAAAGCTGTGAAGGCCCGCGCTAAGCTGTGGGTTCAGGTATTGTCTTGCCTTCTTGGTAGGAATGATCACTTGTTTAAGCTCCAATTTAAACAACCATCTTAGGACCATGAGGGACTGGACAAGGTGGTAGGGTCTCTGTGGGAAAGACAAGCAGGCCATGGACCTTGGCTTACTGAGGCAAAGGCAGTGCTGCTCACACCAGGGCTCTCCAAGAGGTGGGTACTAGTGGGTTCCCAGGCAGGGCTCCTGGGTCAACTTCTACTCTGTCCCCCTAGGCCCCTGTTTGGAGACCTGCTCAGAACTGTCACTGCCACTGTCCCCATTTAATGGCATCTTTCATTTCATTTAGAGCTTGATTTGTTTACAAACTAATAAATATGATTTATAAAATGTGCCCATGGTTTGCTAATTACTGCACATATGGCGTTTTCATTTTGTAAAAGTGGCATTTGCATTCTTTGTAGATTATGACTTTGTGTCCCTAGTGCTAATTAGTCTGATTAGGCAGATAACTTCCCTGTTGCTAGGCCGAGAGGCCGAAGGCTGGGGCACTGGGAATGAAGGGGCTGGAGGTACAGTCGGCCTTTCAGTCCAGGCGCCATGGAGGCCCAGGATTGTGTGGAGGACCTGGGAATGTCAAGCAGCCTGTTCTGTGTCCTCTCCCAAATCCAATTAAGCACAGTTCATTAGCACAAATTTCTTAATCAGCTCTAATCTTCCCATTGAATGAACAATTTCTGGATTGTCACAGAGCTGGGTCAGCCTGCGGGGACCAAGAAGCTATGGGGACTTTGGGAGGAGAGGGGCAGGAAGAACCCTGAGCCCATCCCAGTGAGCTGGCAAGGACACCCAGTGACAGGCTCATCCACAATCCATGACCTTGGATGGGCAAGGGGAGCCACTAGGCCTATGAGCCAACTGATGAGTCTCAGGCAAACAGTTCATCAGGTGGTCTAGGCCACAGTCTACCCTTGGCCCAAGGACAGCCCTGGGGGTTATTGCATATTAGTGTCAGTCACTTTTCTCATTGCTGTCACCAAATACCTGATTAGAGCAACTAAAGAGGAAAGGAACATACTTTGGCTCAGGGATTTAGGAGAGGATGTGGTCCATTATGGTAGGAAAGCATGAAGCTGGGAACGTGAGGATGCTGGACACATTGTGTCCTCCATCAGGAGGTAGGCAGAGATGGTGACTGGAACTCCCCTCTCTTTCTTCTTTGTGTTCAGTCAGAGACTGCAGCCTGTGGTCCCACATTCAGAGTGAGACTCCCATTCCCAGAGGTGTGTCTCCTAGGTGATGCTAAATCCAGTCAAACTGACAGTGCCCTTAGCCATCAGAGAAGAGATATTCCTCGGTGCGGTGAAGGCACACACTGCAGACAGAGTATGGCCCCCATCACTGTGAATGTGGCTCTCTTGGCAGAACCACCTGACTTTACACTGGCCACAGTTAGGAACGAAAGCCCCATGTCTGAGAGCAAAGGCCTGCCTGGTCTTCTGGAATTTTCTGGGATCTTCTGGAATTCTTGTAAAATGAAAAGGAAGGGAAGACAACCCTTTTTGTCAGCCTTAATGAATCTGATATGTGTTAGGCAAATAAGAAACCATGACAAGTGACATAGGGTAATCTGTACCTGCTTTATTATGCCTAAGGGACATGGCAGCCCTAAAGTATTTAGAATCAGTTGTGGCCCACATTGTTGGAAAGTTCCTTCCAACAATTTTTAACAGCGTCTTGATGTATGTACCATGGTGGAATTTTAAGGAGTATGGAGTAGAGTCGGGACTCGTGGGCTGGAGACGCAGACAGCCAAATATTTTGTAGAGATTTGGAGACCACACACCAGAGGCAAGCCCCTTGGCCCCGAACAAGATGTTTTAGAAGAACCCCATCCCACATTGTCCAACATCCTCCCTCCTCAGTAATGCCGCTCTCCTTCCCTGCTCTTCTCCCTGTTTTCCTTCCCTCCTCTTCCTTCTGGTCCTGTCATGGCTGCCTCCTTTCTACCTGCCAAGGCTCAGGAGACTTCATCTCTAGCTTCAGGAGTGACATATGTGTGTTTCCATGACTCCCGGAGCCTTTTCTGTCATGATACTTAACATGTTGGGTTGCAATGATTTTTTTCCTGTCTGGTCCATGAGCCAGATAAAGGGAGAACTGTGGTTTCCTTGTTCTCTGCTATAAACGGTGCAGCTGAATTTGCTGGATAAAAGAAGGATGCGTGTGTGGAAGGATGGGTCTTAGAAGGGTCTCAAAACCATCTCCTCCTCCTTCCCCTTCCTCCTTCCTCTCAAAGCCTTGAAAAGATCAGCGTTGAGGATTGATAGTGTTACAGTTTGGATCGTCAGTGTCTCCAAAGGCCATGTGTGAAAGGTTCGGTCATCACTTATGGCATCAGTGGGAGGTAGTAAATCCTCTAAAACGTAAAGCCTAGTGGAAGGAAGGTAAGTCATTGAAGGTGTGACCTTGAAGGGGAGATCGAGACTCTGGTCCATTCCTCCCTCCCCCGTCTCCTTCCCTCCCTCCCCTTCCCTCCTTCCCTCTCCCTCTCCCTTTCTTTCTCCTTTTCCCTCTTCCTCCCTTCCCCCAGTTCCTCTCTCACTCTCTGTTTTCTGGACACTATAAGGTGAGTAGCTTGATCCAATACACGATCCCATCATGATGTTCTGCTTCACCATAGACTCTGACCAACCACAGGCTGCAAATTCAAATAAAAAATGAAGCTTTAACTAGACTTATCCTGGGCAGTGTCACACAGAGGAATGCTGACTAGCACAAACCAGGTGGACCCAGGGCCTCAACATTCCCCTGGGTCCACTTCTGTCACTTTAAGCATGTTGAAGCAGGGAGGTACTAAGCTCCCAGGAGCACCTGGGCCTAGGTTGGCCTGACTCATGGAATCAGGAAACCTGGAGGAAGCTCAGACCTGCTTGTAGGTCTAGGCAAATTTAGAAGAAGAGTCCTGACCTTGGAAGGCAAAGATCTTAGATTTGGGCCTTGTCAACCTCAAAAGGGACAGTTTCCCTGTCTGAGCTTTGATTTTCTTCTTTAAACAATTGGGATCAAACAGTGGTTTCAAGCTTTTTCTCCCCAAATACTGTTATAGCTAAGAAGGAAAGTGTAGGCAGCATGGATAGGACTGGTGTGTGTGTGTGTGTGTGTGTGTGTGTGTGTATGTACCTATATATGTATATGTGCTCATTTATGTGTATTCATGTATGTCTATTTATATGTATGGGTGTATATATATATATATATATATACACGTGTATACACACACATACACACACATGTGCCAGTATGTGAATACATGCATAGGTATGTATGTATACAATGTGTGTCTATGTGTGTATGCATTGTGTATATGTTTATATGTATATGGTGTGTCTCTGTGGATGTGTGTACATGGGTGTATCTGTGAGTATATATGTTGTTTATGTGTATGTGTGTGCATATGTATTTGCATGTGTGTATGCATGCATATCTATGGGTATGTTTGTGTACTTGTATACCTGTGTGCATGTGTATATGTATGTTTGAGTATATATGTGTATATATGTGTGTATAAGTATACATATGTGGGTATACTTGTGCGTGTGTATATGTATAACAGTATATATGTGTGTGTGCTCATCTCTGAGTGTGCAGGAAACAAAGCAAAGGTCTAGGAGCCTAGGCAAGGTGATGACTTTCCCAACTGTGAGGTCAGGCGTGTCCTCAGCACTCTGCAGGGTGGACCCGAGTCCCCTCACCATCTCCCAGAGTCTGACATGGCGGAGGGACCATAAGAGGATTGCTGTGGCCATCCATTTGAATTTCATAACCCTCATCTCAGCTCAGGGATATGATTCTTTCTCTTTCTTCAAAAGAACCTAATACATTCTGCTTTAAAATTGTTTTGAAGTAATAAAGCGATTTTCACAGGCATCAGACGAGTCTCTGCACAGACTTCATCTGTGCCGAAAGCCAGAGAGTGGGATTTCCCTCCCTAATGGCACCTTTGAAGTGAGACAAAGCACAGTCCTGCAGCAATTCTTTCATGGGGCCTGCCGAGGTCTGCAGGAGAGAGCCTCCAGAGCCTTCTCTGGCCGATGAACCTTGTTTCCAGCAAACCTAGCCCACATCCTCACAATGCAGCCTTCAACCCACTGGGTATCCACAGACTCAGATGGTAACGGTGACCAGAGTCACTGCTCACGCCCACCTGGGGACCAGACTGACTGAGGCCTACACTTATGCCAGGTCCAGAGAACAGAAGGAAAAGCTACAGGCAGCTTCTAGAAAGCCTACCTTCCTGTGCCCTCCCATGCCCTTTAGAGTCTTCTCAGAGGCACTGAAAATACATCTTCAATGACATGGAGCATGTTGTTTGTGAGTCCACCTTGGCCTCCCCTTTAGGTCATGCTGAATGGATGAGGGTGGCAGCACACACTTTTACACAAGCACCTATGTATTTCCTCTATGCCCCATACAACACACCACATATATGCATGGGTGCCACATAGCACCCCTCATGAATATGTAGACATGCAGGCTGCATGCACAGCCGAACTACTGTATGCCCACATGTTCTCACAAAGGCAAACCTCCTACAATGTGCTTGGAAGTCTTGCTCTGCAGACCCTGAAGAAAGCAACATGATGCGGCCAATGATGGGCGAAAAGAAAAAAGGGGGGAGAGAAAATGATAGGCCTTATTTCATGGGCTGAGGTGCGCAGCTCTGAAGTATTCTCTGCTGGCATCTCACATGTCACTGTGGGGGTTGGGCAAATCTCAGGCCTTTGAAGCAGAAAAGCTCTGTTGCAGTTTGCATCCTCAAAGTCCCAGCAAGGCTCTGTGCATCCTCGAGGGTTTAGTCCCCAGGTGGTGCTGTTGGGAAGTAGTAAAACTGTAGAGAGGTGGGGCCTTGTGGGAGGCTTTTAGGTCATTGGAGGCATGCCCCCAAAGGGGTTGGGAGCCCTCTCTTGTTCCTCCCTTTTCCTCCTCAGCCATGCAGTGAGTAGTTTTTGATCTCTGACATGCTTACACTATAAGGTGCTGCCTCATCACAAGCCCAGCTATTAATCACAGAATGGAATCCAGAAAACTGTGAGCCAAAGCAAATGTCATCAGCTTAAAGCTGATGAACACAGGCTCCCTCCCCAGAGGTGTCCCAAGAGTGTCTTCTGTGTCTTGGATCACTTTCCAAGCCTTAGAAAGAACTGGGCCAGGGTGTTATGTCTGCAACCACTGTTTCAAGCTGTATGACCTTGACCTTGCAGGCTACTTAGTTTCTCTGGTCATCAGTCTCCCCATCTATATGATGGGGATTCACATGTCCAAGGATGGTGAGAATCAATAAGAGCAATGGCTCTTCCAAGCTGCAAACCTCTACATAATTCGAGGCTTTATTGCTGTGTTCTCTGCCTCCAAAGCTGGCCTTCCTAGAGGACACAATGCAGTGCTTTCAAACATGGAGCAAAGTCCCCAAAGTGTGCCCTCCCCCTCTATAGTATTTCTGCCTTGGGTTGTCAAAAATGGTAATCTTCTCTCAGGCCTGAAATTATGAGCCTGCTTTATTGGTCAAAGGCCATAATAATTTGAGCTCTTATTTTATAAACTCATTTCTGCACAGTGATATCCTGATAGGAGCAGGAATAATAAATCACAAACATGTCCCCCAAGATTGCATTGTAAATGTCAAACTAGACAGGAAATTGTAATTAAAGAAAGGAAATTGCTACAAAGAAGCACTTGATTTTAAAATGAGCCAAGCATAGAATTTTCTAAGCATTTAATTATAGTCCAATTTCAACTGACTTGGCTTTTGCAGTCATATTTCTTATTATAACTCTTCCACATAATAACCAAACCTCCCTGCTCACATAGGTCCAGCCTTGTCAGAGGGTAGGGACACCGCATAAGTACAGGGATTAGGGACTTTATAGGGATGATAATCATGGTAGAGTCTGGGGTGATGGACACAGGGTGCCAAGTTTTAAATCAACCACAGTCTGATTTCCAGCATGTGGGGGACACATTGGACCTCTGTGGGAGCAGATTTGTCTTGACTTCAGCTCAGGGAGAGATCTGGACAGGCCTTTACCTCTGTCAGGAGGGGCTGACTCAGGATTCCCTGCTCTGCTCCTCAGCTGGGTGACATTTGCAGAATGGACCCAGCCAACCGTCACCTGCAGTCCACACCCACCCTGTAGGAGCTTTCTCTGGGTGCAGTACCAGCTCTGCATCTGCAGACTGTCAGGAAGTCTGTTTCCACATGATGGTTGGTGTCCAGCACCTCAGTGGTCAAGTATACCCAACACAGTGCCAGATGGGCTGGATTCAGGTCCCACCACACCACTGACTGCGAGTTCTTGCATAAACTCATGAGCCTCCCTTTGTTCATTCATGCAGTGGGGAAACTGATGGTCCCCATCTCAGGATTAGCGTGCACCTAGGGCCTAACTGCCATTCATAAATGGACATTGTTATCATTGTTATAATAGTCTGAGTGTTCTACCTAAAGAGGAAGATGGTAGAACTTATGGCCTCTTGATTGATGTGGGTGGCCTGGTGAGATGAGGTTGGGCCAGTCAGAGATGCCAGAGGCCTTAGAGAGAGGACAGGCACACTTTGTTGCTACCCCACATGACAAAGTGTGCTTAAAGCCTATCAAGAAGTCTTTAGTGGCCCAGGATCAGCCCATCTGACTCTGTCTTGTGTTAACTTTGCACTGTATTATCATCTCCTCATAATTGTACTAACACTGACCACAACAGAATGTACTCTCTTTCAACTGGGCGGTGTACAACCTCCACAACAGAAGGCAGTGAGCCCAGAAATAAAGTAATAGTAGAGGTGAAGCTAGTGAGGGGTGCAGAACCATTGGAAGATGAAGACTTGAAGAGCTAACGGGTCCAGGCTTGGGGGCAGAAGCCAAAGGAACAAAGGCCGTGAAAGTGTGTCTCGATCCTCTCTCTGTAGACCTCTGCTGTAGTGGAATTGTCTCTTACGTCTGCATCCCCTGAAGAGCAAATAAATATCATTCATTCATTCATTCATTCATTCATTCATCCAGAAAGTACTGACTGTGACAACTATGCACCAGGCGGTATGATCGCTGGCCTTCCTGAAATTTCCATCTCACCAAGAGAAAAGTAAATGCTACACGGAAAGCAAGTTGTGTACCTACATACAATTAAATAAGCCAACTGAATATTATGTCAGAAGGTGTAAGTGCAGCCAAAGCCAAGTCAGGGATCTCAGTTTTAAACAGGGTGGTCAGGGACTTTGTGACTCTGTGGCAAATCTTGGTCATCAAACTGGCACATCCAGAAACAGGAAACCTTAATTGAGGAACTTCTTTCAATAGACTGGCCCTTGGGTGTGTCCACGGGCATTTCCTTGGTTGCTACTTGATGTGTGCGGGTCCAGCCCACTGTGGGTGGTGCAGTGCCTAGGTAGGTAGCCCTAAGCTGTATAAGAAAGACAGCTGAGCAAGCCAGTCAGCAGCACTTCTCCATGGTTCTGCTTCGGTTCCCGCCTTGAGCTCCTGGCCTGGCTTCCCTTCATGATGGACTGTTACATTTAAGATGAAATAAACTCCTCCTCAAGTTGCTTTGTCCATGGTGTTTATCACAGCAACAAGAAACAAACTAGAGCAGACCTTCTGGGGGACAGAATATTTGGGAAAAGACAAAAAAAAAAAAAGGGTAGAAGAGTGCAGGAAGCAGACTTTCTGAAGAAGAATATTCCAGACAGAAAGAAGAGGGTGTACTTGTTAAGGTTATTTTTACAAATCGGTGTTTGTTTCTCAGTTTGTCTCTTAACCCAGCTACTCACTTAACCTGGTCATCACATAAATAACTGAGACTCTTTTATATTTGTTTAACAATAAGCTTCACAATACAATAACTGAGCAGTTATTACTCTATTCTTAACATAAGCTGATTTGGCTTCCTCCAAGCATACATCCAAAGATAGTTGCTTTTTGTCACTTTCTTGCTCCAGCTCCTTCTCCTGATGTCTCCTGGACCTCTCCCATAGCCGAATCCCCCCCTACTTCCTCCTTCTAACTCCTCCTCCCCTGGCTGGCAGGAAGTCCAGCCCTATTCTTTCCCTTGCCCAGTGATTGCTTTAACTTGCTTTATTGGCATATCAGGGGACAACTAGGAGCAGTGTTTACACAACATTGAGACAGGAGATGCTCAGAGTAAGGATTGTATGTTAGCAACATTCAAGGAACAGCCATGAAGTCACTGTGGAGTGAGGCCAGGCAGGCAGTAGGGATCAGGCAGAACAATAATGGCCATAAGGCTGTGAAGGCCTTGGTGGTCAAGGTTCAACCACAGTCTGGATCTTTCTGACTACATGACTGAAGAAAAAGTGAATAGGGCCAAGAGTAGAGGGGGCATCGAGCTGGGTGAAATTCTGGATTATCCACTTAGCAGCTGTGTGACTTCACTCTGGGCCTCAGAGAAGGGATATACCCTAGAGGCTGACAGAGATTTGTAACAAGGGCCAAAATAGTGAACATGGCCCCGGGTGGCAGATGCTATGTGAGCATTTGTCATCACTATTCTAGAAGAGAGAGAGAGAGAGAGAGAGAGAGAGAGAGAGAGAGAGAGAGAGAGAGAGAAAGAGATAGGTCAGTGTCTGGTCACATGTTCTTCTAGGCTGGCTTGGAGCAAAAAGAGAGGTCCATGCAGTGTTCAGGGCAAAGAGGAAAGTCCCCTGGATTGAGGGTTAGAAGGAGAGATGGAACAGAGAGCTGGGAGGATATGAGAGTGGAATGTGTGAAGTGGGTTTGGCAATAGTCAGGCGTGGGAGTCAAGAGACAGGCGGAGACATTAGTTTGGGCAGCTCCCTCTCATCTGCATGATTCTGAAGTGTCTTTCTCAGTGTTGCTCCTACGGTGGCCTCAGCATATTCCTCTACCCTACTGTGTTTTCGTCAGGCAGATGTGCTTTGCCTAGCTTAGAGTACCCTCTGATGGGATGCCAGATGGCTCTGGTTCCCAGTTCCCTTCCAGAAGCCAAGCCCCTTCTTACTCAGCCTCTAGTGAGTTACATCTCACTAGTCCACTCCAGTCCCTTGCTACGTCCCGAAGAGTCTGTTTCCGTTTCCTGGCTTCCCCTTGGATGTACTGCAGTCCTCCCCAGTATACCTCCAGGTTGGTACCCCAGGGCTTCCTTCCATCTCCCTGTGGCTCAGGGCTGCTCCTGTGCAGTCCACGCCCCATATCGGGGCCCGGTCTGTCATCAGCCAAGGCTGGGAAAAGTGCTAGCTGACTGGCCAGTACCTGTGTGTAAGTGGCTCCACTGACCATGAGGGGCCCCCACCCCCAACACCTCCACCCATGACCAAAGGATCCCCTTGTGAAGGTGGCTGGTGGACTCTGCCCCATACTTTGTGACCCTTTGGTCAGGAAACCTCTGAGACAGAGCTGCAGGAAAAGATCTCCAGGCAGCCAGACACCATGAGATTTTTAAAAGGGGGGGCACTCAAGACCTTGGGGGAGACAGCCAATCCTACTCTGGGTCACAAGTCACACTTCTTCCCTGATGAGAGAGAGGTCCTCCAGGCGCCATCTTGAGCTCTCTTGCCAACAGGTTAGAAGACCATATCTACGTGTATGAACGTCCTCATCTCAGCAACAAAACGTTTGACAAAAATGACCTGAAGAAGGAAGAGGTTTGAGGGAGGACACAGTCCTTCCTGGTGTGGAAGGCAAGGTGACAGGGACAGAAGAGAGTTGTCCACATGGCCAGGAGTCATCCACAGCCAAGAAGCAGAGAAGTGAGGGCTGGTGTCCAGCCTGTCTCCCTTTTATTCAGCCTGGGACTCAGCCATGGAATGGTGATGCCTACATCGCCCACCCCAGTTACCCTCATCTAGAAAGTTTCACAGGCAAGTTTGTCTCCAGGAAGGTTCTAGGTCCTGGCCAGTCAATAGAAGCATCGCTTCAGGTTTCCCATTTGGGCTGCCAAGCTCGCTGTCATCCCTCTTCTGCAAGAAGACTGTCATCTGGCCTTGCCAACTCTCCTCTCTGTGCTGGTTTCAGAGGGCTAGTGCCCACCTCTCTCATGCCTGTGTTTCCTAGACAGTTCCTGCACCACTTTTTTTTTCTGGGAGCAAGCTCCCCTGACCTACCCCCAATTGTTCTCCTCTTCCCTCCAGCCACCCAGAGCCAAGTGCTGCACCTCAGCCTGAGACCCCAGGCCTTCCTTCTGTGTGCTCCTCACTTCGAGACTCCTGCCTTCCCCTTTCTGTGTCATGTTGTAGGCTATTACTCCATCATGGTGCAAAGTAGGTGCCTGCACTATGCATGCTTCACCGAGGAAGACAGAACCATGGTCCCTCTAACACCTCAAGCCCAGATGCACGCCTGTCTGGAACGCTGCAGCCCTACAAGAAAGGGCCTTGGCGGCGGCAGCCCTAAACTAAACTTATAGGGTCCTGAGGGGGCCTTTTTGGTGGACAAACCTGGCCTTGAGCAAGAAAGCCGGGCTGCATCTAAAGGAAAGGCACCACCCATTAAAGTCCATTAACTTTAACACTGAAATCAATGTTGCAGCCACCAGAAGTAATTAGCTTAATTCACATTTCAGATCAGGAGTTTTTTTTTTTTTTTTCCTGAAAAACCAAGTTTAATTATGTTGAAAAATGACAACTTCATTTTCCCTCTCTGTATAGGTTCCCCTGATGTTCCCTGCACTTTCATTAAAAAGAGGACTGGTGTAAAGTTGGCTTTTGTTTTTTCCAGTGCCATTAAGCAGAAGATTAGCTTTGGCTATTCAGAGCTAATAAATCCCCAAGTTCAGGGGTTTGAAACATTCCCTTCTGCATTTCAGGGCAAAGCCTGTGGTTTTAGGGCTGAGAGGATCCCGTGGGGAGTCTGACACAGACAGGGTGACTCTTAAAGATCATTGACCCATTTTAAAAATGGGCAAACTGAGGATTGGCTGAGTCAGAAGACCCTCTCAAAAGCCTCTTGGCCTGCCAGTGCTAGGAGCAAGGGATGCAGAGATGTCCCTGCCATTTAGGAAGGGCTGTGATACGGTCCACATAAATGATCTGGAGGGATCCAGAAAGGCTAGACACGGATGGCAGCAGAAACATCCAGAGCCATCTAGAAGAACATAAGCCCGAGCAGCTGAAAGAGAAGAAGGCTCTATTCAAGGGACAGGGGGAGGTGGCAGCAAGGTCCAGAAACTTAACTTGAGGAGACTCTGGGATGTCATTTTGGGCCAATGATGCCCACACAGGATCCCATGTGCCATGAACTCCAGGGTGCCACAAGTCACCTCACTGCAACTTTCCAGGGGCCCTCCGTAAGAAAAAATTGGGGTTCATAGCAAATTAAAGATGGCAGCCAAGAAGCTACCCCCATCGCCACCTCATCCCACCCTGTAAACCACTCCTCCAGCAGCATTCTATCCCCCCGCACAAGCCCTTCCATCCCCAGCTTCCCTGGAATCAGCCCTTCTCCGTGGCCTCGGCCCTAACAGATGCAGGAGCCTCTCCTAGCCATGACTTGGTCCCATGTGTTTGTTTAACAGGCTGCCATGGTGCTAATTGCCGTGTTTATTCCTCCTCTCCAAATACACACTGTTCTGTAGGCATTTGCTCCAATGGCTCTTGGTGCCTGGTCTTGCTTGATTTTCTTTTGTGGGGGTGGGAATGGGGAGCTGGGAGAAGCATCCTTCTGGCCTATATTTCTCCACCCTGCCCTTCTGGGGCCACGGACTGGAACCAGGCCCTGAGGTTGTTCCCTTCTCTTTCCTGGGCTCTGGTGCGGATCTGGGGAGTACAGGTTTACAGCGGGGGTGGGGGGGGGGGGGGGGGGGGGGGGGGAGGCTGGGCAGCGTTTCTCTCTACGGCATCATGCCTCTGTTTTCCCAGCAGCCCCCGTGGCCAGCAAAGCAAGCATGAGCTCATTGGCTGTGCAGTCTGGCCTGGCCTGTTCTCTAAGTAAAGGAACAACCTAGATGAGAATGCTGTGCTTCGCTGGATCTCAGAAGATGAGGCAATAAACGAAAGCCATCCCAGCCTTCAGGGATCCCCAAGAGGGCTGCTCAGCCAGGCGGTGTCGGGGGGAGGGGGTTCCCACATCAAGCTGCTCCATTGTGTGGGCTTGCAGAGCGGGTGTGGGGAGGGTGACCGGGTCCGCTTGCTGGGGTCTTCTCATCACAGCCCCTTGCTGAAAGGCCCCACCCCCCTCCCCTGGGCCCCAGCAGCCAGGCCAGGGTCAATGGGATTAAAGGCTCAATTCACGCCAGTCAGTTCTCTGGTAACACGATTTCATTAGAGGCAGGCAGGGAGGAGAATGGACGGAAACAGCTGGTGTATAAATTATAAAGTCTACTTTGTACTGACTGAGCACACCTTTCCCCAGCCACATGACTAATTAATGTGGCGGGGAGTGGACTTGAAGTCAAATTGCCTTTCCCCTACTCTCCTGGGGCTTGGTTAACAACAGGTCCCTGCAAAGCTGGGAGAAGGGAATATTATGCAAAGCTATCATCATATGAAAATAGCGTATTAACATACTGCCTGTGAGCTGTGTCCAATCAGTTCCCTCCCAGTGGCCTGTGTAGGAAACAATTAGAATAGCATTTCTACCACGCTTCTTTAATATATTTTGGCATTAATATAATCAAGGAGTGGGGGCCCAGACATCTTGCAAGCGAGGTTTTCTGTAACACCCCGCGAAGCTGGAGGGGCTGGGGGAGAGCTTGGCTGGGCTCCTCTGGACCAGAACCTCGGATGGACGCAGGGCCCTGGAAAGACTCTTGAACTCTGCCAGCTGCCGACAACCTTGGTCTGTCTGAAAGTAGAGTTTCCTTCCCTCTGAGCAAGGGCCACAGATCCCCTGGGCTCCTCTGCCTGTCCCTGAAAGAACTCTGGGGTCAAGGTGATCCTTCAAAATGCCAGTCATATTGTTTAATCCCCTTTTAAGTCCTTCCCATCAACTTCCTGTTTCCCTGTTCATGAAATGCACGCTCCTCACTGAGGCTGTAGTCTAGCGCCTGCCTTCAATCTCCTAGCCTGGTTCCCCTTGCCTTCAGCTACTCAGCGTGGTTCTTCACAAGTACTTGAGATCCAACCCGCCTGGCATGGGGGTGGGGTGGGGGTGGGGCGGGGCGGGGAGGGCGCGGGGGGGGGTGGTCTTTGCACACGTTCTCCTCCCATCTACTCTGATGGGCTTTTCCCTCTTGCCCCACAGGTCTTGGCTCCTGATCTATGTTGGTCCTACCCCAGCCTCTGCCTCTTTCCTCTGTCTCACCTCGGGTATTCTGTGCATGGCTTGACACCTGTTCATCATTGCTTATTTGTTGTTTCTCCCTACAGAATGGGAGCTCCTAAGGAGGACAAGGTGTTAGCACTCTGCTTCAGTCTGCCTACTTGTGATGTCATTGCTTACCTGCCATGGGGGCGTGGCCCTGCCCAGGGACGTATAAAAGGACAAGCCTTCTGCGTGGCCCTCTCTCTTACCCCTCTCTCTACTCTCTTTCTCTCTCTCTCTCTCTCTCTCTCTCTCTCTCTCTCTCTCTCTCACACACACACACACACACACACTCGTTCCTCCTCCTCCTCCTCTTCCTCCTCCTCCTCCTCCTTCTTCTTCTTGTCCCTGTCTCTGTCTCTCTCTGGGGTACCCCTTCCCCTTTTCCTTTCTCCCCTCCCCCCATGCTCATTTAATAAACTCCTCTACAACATAATATCTGCTGCCTGGTACCTTATACCTTATCACCTTATCTTACTGTCTTTAATTATTAATCGTAACACAAGGGACTTGGCCATCCCTCTGATCCAAGTACTAAAGCAGCTACTGGCACATAGTAGGTGCTTAGATCGGCTCTTCATAGATGAGCAAATGAGTGGGTGACCCCTGTTCTAGAACCCAGGAGATCTGGAAGATCAAGACGTCTTGGTGGGGATCTTACCCTTGCTCCCATTTCCCTTCATGGTCCTGGGCACCCCACCTTGCCCTTTTCCTAGCCAAGCCTTCATTCAGCACCTGTTGGTTACCTCATCATGAAGAGCTGGGAGAAGCAGGAACCACGTGTGATTCTGCCTGAAGGACCCAAAGCCTAATTGGGCAAACAAGTCTAAATATGAGAAAAGGACCAACTGCCTGAGCCAGGACTAGAATACAGAGGTGCAGGGGATAAAAGGTGGATCCAGGGTCTCAGGCAGGACCTCAGTTTCCTTATCTGTATGGCCCTACACAGTCAAAGTTATGTTTGGGTTTTATTGTGTTCATTTCAGAGATGGGTAAACTGAGGCATCAAAGTAGGACAAAGCCTTGTTTAGAGTCAGAGGGCAAGTCTGTAGCAAGCCAAGATCAGGCTCTAGCCCATGGGCCATATGTTTTAGTGAGGTGACAAAACATCTATTCCCATTTGTCACCAGCCTCTTGAACAGACCCAGGGGAACCCAGCTCACCCTTGGCACTGACCCAACAGTGCAGAAGATGAGGAAAGAGCCCTGATTTGTGTGCGCATGCCTGTGTATACAACTTCAGCTCTCATCCCTTAGGTGCCATCCACTTTCATATTTCAGGACAGTGCCACTCACTTGCCTAGAACTCAGCAAAGAGGCTAAGCTGGTGAGCTAGCAAGCCCCAGGGACCCACCTGTCTGCTGGAATCCTGTGCTGTGATTATAAGCACACATTATTGCATTGGCTTTTTACATGGGTTCTGAGTATTGAACTTAGGTCCTTGTAAGGCAAGAACTCTACTGACTAAGCTATTGCCAAAGCCCAAGAGCCCTCATCTTGAAGGATGATCTTCCTTCCCTCTCAGCACCATGGAAAAGTTCTGTGTGGCATCCTCTCCCAGCTCCTTGACCTGGCCAGAACCACCTAGAATTGGCGGATTGCCACTCCCCAGGTTTTGTGAGAACAGAGGCAACCTCATAGCCTTCCTTCCCTAACTTACCCTGATACCCAAGAAGCTCACCTCCTACACCCCAATCTCTACAGTCAATATCACTAGCCAATGACCTGCAAATGTCCCCAGAAAGCCACATGCCAAAAACTAGCCCAGGGCCTGGAAAAAGGAGGAAAAAGCAATGGTTTTTCCCACAGAGAGACATACCACTGCTGCCATGCTGCAGACAATATTCAGGT
>OU015752.1:122408216-122448857 GCA_907169655.1 Acomys percivali | reverse complement strand
GCAGTGGGCAGTGAGCAGTGGGCAGTGGGCAGTGAGCAGTGGGCAGTGGGCCTGTTCTCTTGTTACTGTTCTGGTCCATTCTTACAGACAAGGCCTTTCCCACCATGTCTGTTGCACGTGAAAAGCGGATTGGAACATAAAGACTATACACACGCCAAGTGCCAGGCTTACCCACTTACAATAATTTACCCCAAATTTTGCTTCTCCAATTCTCCTTTCCAGGACAATCTTCTCCACAATACACAAGACATTTTATAATGTCCTCTCTGGGCGCCACTAGATTTCAAGTTCCAGAGAGCAATTTCCTGACAATCCAAGGGCTGAGCGGTGGCCTGGGTGGGCTGGGAGGATGGATGCCTCCTCACAGTGAGAGCAGCCAATGCCACCATGTGGCTGGTCCCTACCTTCTCTTTTCCATCTTAGCCCAGCAAGGTAACACCTTAGCTTCTAGGAACAGCTAGGGATTTACACTAGAGTTCCCAGTGACCCGGATTCTCATTTTCACCACTGTCTTCTCAGCCTAGCAGCACCTCTGAAGCCATTGCTTTCTCCCAGATAGGCCTTGCAGCCTAGCCCAGCGACTTGTCTCTCCTACAGTTTGCTTCCCCCATGTTATAGAAACCTCAGCGCTTATGGCAGGCCTGCTCTTGTCCCAGTCCCAGCTACGAACTTAGCATCCTTCGCCAAGATCTGGGGCCCTGTGCAAATGCAGGATGGGGCTGGCTATCTGCTGTCATTAACATGCAGTTGTAGTGGTATTCTGTGGCAGTTAGTGCCCTCTCTCTCTCTCTCTCTCTCTCTCTCTCTCTCTGTGTGTGTGTGTGTGTGTGTGTCTGCTTCTCTGTCTCTCTGTCTTCCCTTTCAGCTGGTTCCTTAAGGTTCGTACAGGCTCTTGGCACAGTTAGGGTGGCTGCAAAGAGGTTAGGGCCTCATTCAGAGTCCCCCATGCTGGTCCATAGGGTACTTTGTCTAAATTATCAAAAGATGCCTTTCCTTCCTGGGGGTAGGTACAGCCTATGCCAGGCACATGGCTTAGATAGTGGAGGGTGGAGCTTCGGAACTAATTGCCCCCTTCACCAGATGTCCAAGTACAATGACTAGCTAGCTCCCACTGTAGACAGTGGCCCTGCCTGGTCACACAGGGAACTAAACAGAGAGAGCCTTACATATCGGGCCTTTAGAAGAAATATGTTACTGGGCTCTGGTCCCAGGCTGTCTCTTTGACATTCTGGGAAAACTTGGTGTTCTGCCTCTGAGCCTCCATTTTGAAATACATAACCCCACCCCACCCCCACTCCCGAAACAGAATTGAGAGCTGAACCCTGACCTCAAGGTTGACCTCATCCCCCACATCTCCACAGACTCATGAAAGCATCATTGAGCACCCTTAGCCTTCATGTACACAGCCACTCTGGGGAGCGCAGAGAGCAGTGCCTTTGCAGGACTGTGAGAAGCAGGGAGGAGCCTCTGTGGAGAGGGATATTTATGAAGAGTCACCAAGGCAGGAGTACAAGGAGAGGGGACATTATAAGTATCGTCTAAACTGAAGCAAGGGGCACGGTAGTGGCCAGCTGTTCCCCCAGAACACAGAGAGCCTAAACTGATAGACGAAGCACTTCCAAGCTTATCTGTTAAATATGGGAGCCGTCGCGGACTGTGTGCAGGCCCCAGGGAATAGCTCAATTGGTGAAGTCCTTGCCTCAAAAGCCTGAGGACCCGAGAGACAGAAGAATCCCTGGGGGCTTATTGGTCAGCCAGTCTAGTCTAATTGTTGAGACCTTGTGTCCAAGGAGGTGGACAGTATCTGGGGGACTGTCTTAGTTAGGGTTTTATTGCTGTGAAGAGATGCCATGACCACAGCAGCTCTTACAAAGAAAGGCACGTAATTGGGGCTGGCTTATGCTCCCTTATCATCATGGTGGGAACATGGCAGCACGCAGGCAGACTTGGTGCTGCAGAAGGAGCTGAGAGTTCTACATCTTGATCCACACTGGGCAAAGCTCATCCCCACAGTGACACACTTACTCCAACAAGGCCACACCCCCTAACAGCGCCCCTCCCTATGGTCCATGCATTCAAATACATGAGTCCATAGGGGCCATTCCTATTCAAACCACCACATCACCTGAGATTGTCCTCTGGCTTCCAGATGTATGAGCCCATCGCCATGCACGGAGGCAAACAGGCACACATACACCTACACATGCACACATGCCTGCGGGTGTACACACAAACACATAGGAACACACACACACATGCATAAGGAAAGATTGCTTCAATTTTAAAATCACATTTATTTAGTTAGTTGGTGGGGCAGAGAACTCATGCCATGGAGCACATATGGAGGTCAAAGGACCCCCGACGAGAGTTCATTTTCTTCTTCAGCCATATGGGTCCCTAGGATCCAACCCCAGTTGCCAGACTTGGCTGCAACTGGCTTTACTTGCTGAGCCAACTCTCTATGCAACCCCCCCCCAACACACACACACACTCCAAATTGTCAGGGCAGGAGAGGCACAAGGTAACATTTGGCATCAGGAAGATGATAATTCTGGAACTGTTTAGACTGGAGAGAAAAAGGAATTGGCAAACCCGCTGTGGCATGGGTACACCCAGGGCCTCAGCACTACCGGGCATCTAAGCAGCCAATTTGGAGGCACCCTCTGAGCAGCCTCCTTTTCATCATTAAATTGAACATAATTTGTGCAATAATTTCAGGAACTTTCCCAGACACTTTGAGACCATGTGCAAAGATGGAGGAAGGCAGCAGGATCAGTGTGACCCTCCCCTTCTCCCCGCCCCTCCATCAGAATGTGTTTTGATAAGTGGGGGCTTGAGTCTAGCATAAGGGCTACTAAGCCCCCCCCACCAATTAAATTTTTTAAGCCTCCATGGAAGGAGTGAATATTAGTTTCCTGATTTATAAAAGCCAAATGGATTAAGCTCATTCATTGCCCGAGGAAACAAAAAGGAAATCTTCAATACCTCTGTGCACATTGAGAACTCGAACAATACCAGTCTTTGGAAAGCAGAAACCTAATTTGGGGGAATCAATTACCCTCTGTGTCCCTGCCTCTGTGGGCTCTCTCCCTGGCTCCCTCAATAGAGATTTCCTGGGAGGTAAAATGCAGAGTTGCTCTACCATAAGCACACCCTCTCTCCAGCTTTAAGACTGGAGGAAAACTAGGATTGGGTGGGTGCAGTTGCCCCAGTGTCAAGCTTATGTGTAAGTGGGGGCTTTTATATTACATTGGAGAGTGAGTGTAGTATTGGATGGAGAGAGGCAGTGAGAGGGTAAGAGTTGGGAGGGGTAGAATGGGGTGAGAACTTGGGGGTGCATGTAGCAAAGCTCAGTCAGGGCAGGAGCAGGTGACTGGGGAGTGAGTAGATATTGTGGCCTCAAGTGGCCTCACCCATTCTGTCCTCGTTGTATCAGCCTAGTTTCTCTTTTGTAGTCTGGGATTTCCAGGTTTGTAGCTGCAATTGCTGGGCTATCACGAAGAAGGAGAGGGTAGGTAGTATTCCTGGAAGTCACATTCTCAAAGTCAAGCAAAGAAGCACTCCACATTCCTGTGCTGGGTCTCCAACCTTGCTCCATAGTCCCAGACCCAGAGCCACACCCAGTTCAACTCACACACTGACACAGACTGATACACATGGAGTTGGATGCCCAGACTCACACCAGAACGTTCATGGGTTGAAAATTGCACACTCCCACATGAGATGGCACAAATGCCACCCTCCCCACTGGACGTAAACTCTCCCAGCGGCCCACCACCCTATACATCCCTTACTCAGGCATACAGTCACACAAGCACACACACACACACACATGCACAGAGTCCCTCACAAGCACACACTCTGGCTGTGCTTTTGTGTTTTGTCAGAATTAATGAGAAAAGTTCCCGTGCCCTGCGGGTAATTAGTGTCCTTGGAGTTAAATAAGCTAATGGCGGGCACCTCTGGCCCAAGCAATTATGTTTGTGTATTGAATAATTGATTCAAAGGGGGGGAAGGGCCGCTAATCAGATCTGAGCATAATGAATTGATTTAATTAACAGGGGAATCTGAGGGGCCCTGGGAAATGCAAGCTGCACTCTGCTGAGAACGAGCGCCGCAGACTGCAAGAGGGGACCCTCGCGCGCGGCTGCAGCGGCTGCTCTGGCCCAGGCTCCGGCCCTAGCTCGGGTTCAGGTTCCGGCAGGGTCCCAGCAGCTCAGCCCACGCGGCTGCGGCCCCGCCCGGCCCCCGCCCCCCAGAGCGCCGCGCCCTCTCTGGCTCCTCCCGCACTCCCTGCCCCTGGCGCTGCGCTCGGGGCGCAGCTCGGTCCGCCCCCGTCGGCGGCCGCGGGGCGCGGGGCCCACGCGCGACCGCGGAAAGCAGCGCAGGCGCCCCGTGGGCAACAGCCCGAGCCGCGAGTCCCTCTATATTCTCTGCCCGCGCCTGGCTGGAGCCGCCTGGGGACTATGGTTTTGGACCAAGAGGACGGTAGGTGCCCGGGACACTTGGGAACAGCGCGGGTTCTGCCGAGGCTACCTCCATCCCGGTGGCAGAGGCCCAGGCACAAGTCCTGACTGCTGCTTGGAACCGGTTGGCGGCTTCCCGGAAGCTCAGAAGCTGGACTTGTGCCGTGTGTGTGTGTGTGTGTGTGTGTGTGTGTGTGTGTGTGTGTGTGTGTGTGTGTGTGTGTGTGTGTGTGTGTGTGTGTCTCCAAGGTGCCAGTCTTTGCACTCCGTGTTCCTCGCCGGGATGAAGAAGTGTCGTCCCGCGTTACCCCCACCCGACTCCGCTCCCCCAATTCATGGAGCCTGTTAGCAGGACATGCTCCCGCGCGGGGCAACTTTGTCTTGCTCCCATTGCAGGCATCGGAGCGCACAGAGACCCACCGGGCGCGGGGCTTGCCGGTTGTTCCCACAGCCAGCCAGTCTCTGTGCCTCCCCTCAGTAGTTTTCAAGTTTTTCCATATTGCTGTATGAAAGGGATCCCCCAGGAGGTGCTTGGAGAATTTGGCGGGTGAAGGTGCATTCTAATCAGCTTGGTCCTTTGGCCCTCCCTGCTTCGCACCTGGGGTCTGGGACTCCAGGGCCTACTTGGTGGGTGCTGTTGTCTCCGCCCCCTGCAGGGCTGGGAGGTTGCATGCTATCAGTTCACCCAGAGTTCTTTAGTGAGTGTCCTGCTAGCTAGGATAGATGGGTGAACTAGCCAGGAGAAGTTTGGGATCCTCGTGGTCTCCTGCTACCGGACCCCTGGTGGCCTATTTGTATTAGGAATCACCTATTCCTCCTATTTTTGGCCAGGTGGGTTGGGCTGGGGGATTGTGGTAGTTGAGATGTGGTCTGGTTCTACAACCTGGGCTGGTCCAAAACTCACTGTGTAACCCAGGCTGCTGTGGATCATATTCCTTTTCTTAAAGAGCCTCACCCCCCATCCCAAAACTGCTGTAAACTTTGGCCCTCACAAAATCTAAGTCTACCCTTGGATCTAAATAACACCCCCCCACCCCCACTACCTAAACACTGTAGGTATCTCAAGATCTCTGCATCATCCTCGGGGCTGAGGACGGTCGTACAGTCATGCCTGGAGTATGACATGATAGGACAGGAGGCCCAGAACGTTCTAGTTGGGGGCTGCTGTCACCAGAGAGAAGGTCTGTCTGTGTGGCCTCCTCTTTGGTCCCATTAGTTACTTGTCAAATCCTGCCATCTCCCTTTTGGTAACTAATTGTCCTGGCTTGCCCAGGGCAGTCTGTTTTACCACAGAAAGTCTTGTAGCATAGGGTACCCCTCCGTCTTAGGGCAGATCTGGGTCCTCCTAAACCCCTAGCTCTCTAAGGGTTCTTGTTACAGGGGTGGTGGGGTGGTGTCCATGGAGGGACAGGGTAGATTTGTGCAGATTTGGCTTAGGACTGTCTAAGGCCTAACAGTTTATGACTGCAGTTTCTGAGAAGGCCTCTCTAGGCTTTCTAGAATCCCAAAGAAGGGGTTTGCCAACTGTGCGCTTCTCCACTATAAGCTGGCTGCAAAGTCCTGTGCGCTGGCTGCTTTTGTATACATAGGGGGAAAGGCAGGGCATCTGAACTTGGCTAGCTTGCATCCTGATGCCATTGCAAATACTGGCTTACTCTGGTCCTTGTCTCCCCCCCCCCCCCCAAGTACCTCTCCGATCACTACCTGTGAGGCCAGTCTGTAACCCCAGCTTAGAGATAACGTCCTTGTGCTGAGAGCAGGGCCCTCAGGCTCAGGCCTGTTGGCCAGCCTCTGAAGATTTCTGGATTATCTAGGCTGCCTAGGCCCTTGGGTAGCAAATGAAACTGTCCCCCACCCCCAGTGCTGGAACCCTTTTCTCTGGATGTTTCTGCCAGGCACAAGGGTGAACTGCTGGGACCTGTTCAGAAATATGTTAGGCAGCTAGCAGCCACCCCCACTCTCTGTCAAGCAACCTTGGGCACTGGTGTCCCCTGGCTGTCCCCAGAGGCATTTCGAGAGCATTTTGGAGCATTCTTGGCGTGTTGAAGTGAGAGTGCTGGCTTGCCACCTGTGGCATGTGTCTAGTGAAAACTGCCTCTTCCAGCCCCAGGGCATCTTGGGATTCCACTCAGACACTGTTGGCGTGTCCCTGGACCTGGAAGGATGCTGCCTGGGACGGGGAGGTTAGGAGGGTAGGACCCACCTACGAGCTTCAGATAAGGCCACCCCACAAGTGACACTCACCTCTGGCTCCTTCCTAGGTGTGAGCTTCAAGCTTCTCTAAGCCCCTGAGACTTGCCACTTAGCTCTGCTGTTCTCCCTTGAGGGCGAACTGGGAGTGCCATGCTTATAGCTGGGGTGCAGAGGAAGCCACCTGTAGGGACAAGCAGCCTTCACACAGGGCACCTATCCCCTGCTGATGCCCTCCCTGCTGCTTTGTGCCTCAGGCTTGGAAAGCAGCAGTCCTGACTCCTCAAAGGGATGGGTACCTTGGAGGCTGGAGAGGTGAGTTGAGATTTAGACAAGAGAGTGGGGATGTGGTCCCAGCTAATTGAGTCCTGATTTATGGGTCAGAGGGTCAGGTGCCCCCAATAGCAAGAAGAAGGCCCCTGATGATCAGGAATAAGACTACAGACCTTAGGTCTCCAGATAGGCCAGAGAGAAGTCTTCAAGATGCTGCCCTTGCTGGGCCCTGCACTTGCTACATTGATTGGGCCCTGGTTCAGAGCAGGGTGGGGGACACGGGCTGGGGGTGGGTGGGGCATCAGCAGCAGTGAAGCTTCCTCACACGT
Organism: Acomys percivali; assembly: GCA_907169655.1. Taxonomy (NCBI): domain Eukaryota; kingdom Metazoa; phylum Chordata; class Mammalia; order Rodentia; family Muridae; genus Acomys; species Acomys percivali. The sequence goes on along the minus strand of OU015752.1, from coordinate 122,441,599 downwards.
GGAGAGCACAGCTCCTGTTGCAGTAACAGGAGAGAGAGATCAAGCCTGCAGTCCCGAGGGACAGTGAGTCTGAGCAAAATGATATATTTAACATCAAATATACTCAAGGACTATTAGGATTAAGTATTCAAGATGAAGGGGAAAGCGAAACCCTCTGAGCTGCGGATGAGGCATCTCATTAGAAACAGCTGCTCTTCAGTTTCCTCAAAGCCTAACTTCCCTGCCTAGGCAGTGCTGGCCCCCCCCATCCCCCACTCCAGCCCCATACTCCTGTAAAGTATGGGGCCCTCCTGCGATGGAAGGGGCGCAAGCTTTCTTTATGGTCTCCTGTGTACGAGATTGTACCCCAGCCCTCACTGCCTGGAGGACCACACGCTTCTTTCCTCTCCATGGCACCTTTAGAGGCCGAACCGAGGTGACTAGTTCACAAACAGGGAAACTGAGGCAGGAAGAGAAGCCACTTGCCAGATCTGCCGTTTGGTAATTAGCAACAAATGAATAGACTCCCATCTCAAGAGCCCCCATCCCCGCCCCTACCCCAGGAGATTCAGTTTCTTAGGCCCTGCTACAGTCACGTCCTCCGCAACTGCCAGGACCAAGCTCCTAACGCTTTCCAACTGCAGCCCTTTCTTGGGCTAAAAATCATCAGTTCCATTCCCATTTTGGAGCTCTATAATATCGGGGGGTGGGGGTGGGGGTGGGGACGCGACCCTGGTTTAAAAGCAGGTGGTCTTCCTGGAGTAGGCAGCCAGGACAGGGCTTCTTGTGGAAACGGGATCTAAGAGGAGAGGTGCTGGGACCTGGCTTCTTTCCTGCTGTATGAGTTACAGAAATAAGTCGGCTCCACAACAGAATTTTCTCTGCTGTACCCAGGGCCTTAGAATAGTATGTTGCACAAAGTAAGTGCTCAGTAAATATTTGCGGAAGGAGAAACGCCTTCAAACAGCCGTGCTTCCTCAGAGAGAAGCTGCAGCAGGATTTCTCCTCTGCACAGAGCCAGGATGTTCATGGGTGGCGGGAATGGGGTAGCAGGACACCAGTATGATCAGGGACAGAAACTGTGGGACGCACACTAGGAGGTTTTGCACCCTATAGAGGAGTTAACTTTGCCAATCAGCTATAGAATCAACTAGAAACCATAGGTAGAGCTGGTCATGAGGAGTCGTGATTAGAGAAATAGCCTTCCTGTGAGGAAGCAAGAACCAAGGTTTGAGGGGGTTGGGACGGGCAAGGGTCCACCAGACTGACATGGGAGACCAGGAAGAAACCTTGGGACCCAAGCGGAGTCACTCGCAGAGCTGGAGCGGAGAGGCCTCCAGGTGGCGCTGCAGAGCTGGCAACCGCGCGTTTCCACTCCCCATTAACCCGGCAGGGAGGGGAGGGGGGCCTCGGAAAATGTGTGCATTTATTCAGTAGCAGGAGTGCAAACCTCATACATTGAGGGAGAAAGGCAGCGGGAGTCGGCCGCCGAGATTCCCCCATCTCTTTGAATATAATTTCAGATTGAGATTCAGATTAAATCCGAGGGGAAAACACTTTATGAGGCTGAAAGCTGTGTCGTTGCCAGAGCCAGGGTTATGAGCTATCAAATGCAATTACATTAAGACAGATTATACTGGGCAAATTGAGCCATTTAGAAGGTGAGAATCAAAGAAACGGCTCTGATCCTCTCTTCCCCCTTCTCTCTCCCTCTCCCTCTCCCTCTCTCTCTCTCTCTCTAAATTGCAGTTCGTAGTTCCTTGCAATTCTGAGGCACAAAAGTAGGTGAGACCGCTTTTGTATCTGCGAAGTGCTTCACTCCTGAATGTAATTCTAGCTGAGTGCAATCTAGGTTAAGAGCCGGACAAGCGGGTAATTAGAGCCCGCTTGCTGCCGGAGGACCGGCCGCCCAGCCGAAGCGCGCCCGGAGTCGGCGCCCTTTTTCCGGCCGAGCCGAGCAGCGGCTGGACACGGAGCGCCCGAGATGATGGTGCTGGACAAGGAGGACGGTAGGTGGCGGCCAGGGGTCCCGATGCCCCCAAAGCCCTCGGCGCGGCGCGCGGGATGCCACGGCACCGGGTCTCAAGCACACAGACGCGGGGCCACGCCGGGCTGCGGAGCCAGCCGGCGGCCCGAGGAGGGAGGACTGACCCGGGTGGTGTGGACGAGCTCCTGGCCTCGCGCCCCCTAGGTCTCCTGGTCCGGGGGCTGGTGAGCGGGGTGAGCGGATGCGCCGCGGGGCGGCGTGGAGCCTCAGACTGCCCTCTAGTCTCTGCGCCCTGGCCCTTGGCGCTGAGCGTTTGGTCTCTGCGGCTGCTCCTCTCTCACCGCAGCCATCACCCCTGCGCCTGTCCGCCCGCCCGCCGCGTAACCCGAGAGGCGCTGAGCGCCCAGCAAATCAGCAGCTTGGGGAGAAACAGACTAGAGAGCTTGGGGGCGAGCGAGAGCTCGGGAGGACCTCGAGAAAGCCGGGATGCTGGGCCAAGAGGGGAAGGCCAGTTGGGCCCTCCGAGGGAAAGCTGCCCGCGAGCAGGACTTGGTGAGAGGAACATCTCTTGTTCTGACCTCTACCTCTTGACCCCTTGGATGTGAAGACAAGAGTTTGAGCCAGAGGAGTTGTCCCGCCATAGCCAGTAGCACTCCAGAGGGAGTGGTTTGAGGGTGGCCCGGATGTGTGGTCAAGAGCCTGGGTGCATTCAAGAGGGCTTTGGAGCTGAAAGGCCAGTCCACTAGCAGGTGGTCTCATAGACCCCCTGAAGCCTTTTTGGGTGGGAGTGCCTTGCAGTAAGTGGCCTAAAGGGTTGCAGAATCCCAGCATGTGTCCTGTGACCTAAGACAGGTCCCAAGGTCCAAGGAGTGGCTGCCCCAGGAGTCCTTGGGCGCCCATAGGTAAGGCTTGTGTGTTTTGTAGGTGCTGTACCTTGGAGAGGTGGGCGAGATTGTTGGCAAGCCCACTGCGGCTGGCATTTGGGTGGGGACTGGAAAGGCTGGGAGTAATGGGACACCCCCAGGAGTCCTCCATTGGGTCTGTGCCTAATGGCCACTGAAAGCGTTGTTGCCATGGTTACTGCTGAACACTGAAAAGTTAAGTGACTTGTTCAAGGTCATACCAGATGCTGTCTCATCCAACTGTCCCAGTCTTAACTATACCTACAGAGCTATCAGCAGGAGAGGGTTTTTTAAAATGGGTGGATGTATTCAGGGAAGACACAGGACCGGTACGTGCCCGAAGGCTGGCTCTTGGCACGGGTGAAAGAAGAGATAAAAGAGGTCTAGATGTTTCTGGGCTGGCTAGGGGATAGTGTCATCTTCAGCACACTCTGCTCTATTCACAGACCCTCCCCCTGGAGTTCCAGGAGGCTATCCTGAGTACTGAGCTCTGTTTTACATAGAACGCAAGGAGAAGAGCCAGAGAGGAAGAGAAGAGCCATTGATTCGGCTGCTTACATCAGTAATTCCTTACCCTGTGTTACTTCAGATCAGGCATGCCCAGCCCCAGAGTTCCCTCTTTAAGAAGGGTGCAGAGGGTTCCTCTTTGGTGTCTTACGGGGACTATCACTATGAGAAGCGTATAGAAACCAGGGGGCAGTCTTTAACCCAAGTTATTCCACATTCTTGGCTCCCCCAGGCCTAAGCCAGGAACCCAGAAAACCTGAGTCTTATGTGAGAGAGCCTGCAGTCCAGGAATATTAACTGTGTGATGGCAAGATGGTATTTCCACCTCTGGCCAGGGTCTGTGCCTCACACTGGTTTGGGCTCTGGGGTTAATGCTAAAGGCAGCGGATGTCTGGAGACCTTCAGACTGCCATGTCACTGGATGTCCTGGGCATATGATTTGTGTGGTCCCCCACCAAACTACGGAGGGAGAACTCAAGACATCACACCATCCCCTACCAAGCAATATGGTGCCCATCACTATTGGTCTCTGGAATCCATGACAACGTAAGGAAAGCGGGTGGCTGGAGTCCCGAAGGTGGCATCTTCATTGGGGAATGAAGAAAAGCTGTGTATGCATACACCCACTGCCTAACTTCATATGCAATCCTGCCCTCCCAGAATGTGGCCACCTGAACTGCGTGGCACATGTGGTGCCCTAGGCCCTAGGGATGTGCTCCTCAGTGCTCCACGCAGCACCCACTGTCTGGCGGCAGCAGGACCTCAGGGCTCCTATTAGTCTTCCCCAACACCCTTTTTACACCCGACAGCATCTTATTGAGAGAGGCTGGGCTCCTCTGGTTGAAGTCGGGTCTGCCAGCTGCAGAGGACCAAAGCCCTTGCTCTGCTGGGCTGCGGGGCTTTCATGTTGCACTTCTGAAAGATAATAAAATATCAATCGTTTTGCCCTAGCAACGGGTTTAAGAGACTTTCTGAAGTATTGAATCGTCAGAAAAAAATTTTTTTCTTTTTTGCTTTTAAGCACAGTGCATTATTAATAAAGTAATCCATTAGGTCGAGCAGTGAAGGGTCACCACAGAGACAGAAAGATCTGTTTTGCAAATGGTTAAACTTCGGGTTTTAAGATTAATTGCTTTCATTTGGATGCTTGTTCTTGGCCTAGCCATCTCCACTTTACTGGAACTCAGGGTCCGGGCTTTCTAAATACTGCTGGGTCTCCCTGTCAGCAAAAAGGGGAGGCGAGCTCCAATTCTCCTGGAAAAACAGCCCTTCCGCTTGGCACCTGCATCTTAAGCTGGCACCAGGCTATGGACTTTTGAGTCCCCATAGCAGGGGACACTGAAAGTCCCAGGGGAGAAAAGAAAACCCCTGCCCCAAACCCTACACATCAAATTTGACCTTCACTGGTGGAGAAGAGGCCCCCTGAGTGGAGACACACTGCACACTAAGAGCTTGAGCTGTGGGGGCCTGGGTAAGAGGGGGATGCTGAGGTTGCCCAGCGGGGAGTGCCAGATGCCTGCTGGAGCAGGGCTGGTCTGGGTCTAAACTGCCTCTGTAAAAGCCCAGCAGGCTAGCTTGGGTGACCACAGGAAGCACATTGTGGAACTAAACACCAGACATGATTCCCAGAGCATTTTTAATAAGTTAAAAAAAAAAAAAAAAAAAAAAACTGCTTACGGAGGGGTGGAGCTGGATTGAGGAGGACCAGACAGTGGAGTCTTCAATTGTTAATGACTGCTAGGAACACAGCCTCCTCGGCAGCTGACTCGGTTTGTCTGGGAGGTTGCTGCCAGCAGGGCCTCCTGGTCTGGCCCATCATGCCGTAGAGCATAGACGGGAGTGGGAGTGTGGCCTTGGCCTTCTGGGCTCTGGAAATGGAGATGGGCAGCAGGCCACTGTACTATTCCATAGCAGAGACCCCAACCCATTGGTGTAAAGGCAGAGCCCAGTGGGCACTCCAGCCCGCTAAGGGCTAGTAAAGGCCTGGCATGGATGGCAGGGCGGGGGGCCTAGTGCCTGGCAGGAGGGTTGTCTCCATCCACACCTGCCACAACTAGCCTCAGCAGTGGCACTCTTCCTCTGGGGAGGGAGGCATCACTGCTCCTTCCTGCACAAACTCAGCCAGCCAGAGAGTCTGTAATGGTGAGGCACCCCCACCCCTCCCGGAATGCTGGGCAGAGAGGCAGGTGTTTCACTCGGCTCCTCTGCTCTTCCATTCATTTGCCCACACGGAGGACTAAGGGGGATGGGGGACAGGGAAACAACATAAATTGGTCTGTCGTCCAGAATCCGTGTCTCACTAATGTACCCAGATTAACTCAACTGTAAATTGTCTCCTTGGATGGCGGTGTCTTGCTAAAAGTTTCCCATATGATTCATGATTTGGATTGCTTTTAACGGCTATTGGCTAAGCAAGCCGGTGACTGTACAAGGTGATGCAATTGGCATTAGCAAGGGGAGGCACGGGAGCGTGTAATGCAGTCAATACTGCATTAACTACTGATGCCCAATTACAGAGAGCCTTTCAGGAGCATTAAGACCAAGGGAAGCTGAGATCACTAGCCGCTGCTCGCCTAAAAGCTTCACCCTTTGCGTGCCGGGGCTCAGCACTGGTGTGGCCACCTGCTTGGCCTCTGTGGCTGCGGGAGCTGCATGTCTTCATTGTTCCCTCCCTCTGAACATGCCCCACAAAGATTCTTTTATTTTGTTTTGATTTTTGTTTTTTCGAGACAGGGTTTCTCCGGGTAGCCTTGGTTGGACTCTCTTTGTAGACCAGGCTGGCCTAGAACTCACAGAGATCCGCCTGCCTCTGCCTCCCAAATGCTGGGATTAAAGGCATGCGCCACCACGCCCAGCTGGGGTCTGCCTCTAACCTCTTCTGAGACGTCATTTCCTCCCCTTCCTCCTCTCCCAAAGGAATCAGGCCCAGTAACAGTCTGGTCCCACAGGCTCTAATTTAAAGAGCCTCTCAGCATTTACGAACAGGACTCAGAAGTGGTCACTTTAGTCTCTCACTCTTAGGACAGAAGGATGACTGCTGATGAACAGTGTCGGCAGACCCTCTGTGGTCCTGAAAGACTCCTGAAATCCAGCCTCACCTGGGCTGCCGGCTCGAGGCATCTTGTGTTGGGAAATGGCTGTGGCTACACAGGCTGTGCCATCTTTCAGCAGAAGACAGGGCTGTAGTGATATAATTGGAGAGAGTGGAGCCCGTGGATGACTTGGGTCATGCTGGAATTCTAAGCAAATGCAGGTTCAGAGATTTGGGACTCCCCCAACCTGAACTGTACCCCACACAGGGCAAACCTATCTCTCTATGTAACAGAAGAGGTCCCAACTTATTGCTTGGATCAATACCCCAGGATCACAGGGCCTTCCAGTAGATACTGATCGTGGCATTAGGGAGATGATAGAGACAGGGCATGGGTATGCCCCCTGCAGTATGCCATGTCATTAGCCCTGCTGCAACCTCTACCATTCTGCTGAGCTCTGCCAGTGCACTGTGTGTTCTGTATGCCATGCTCTGCCCAAGGTTAAGGCTGCCTTGCCTCTGTACCCTCTCTCCTTTACAATGACGAAAGCCTACATTGTCACCAGAATTAAATGAGGCACTGACAGTACTTATACTCCACCACCAGGAAACCCCATGGCCATGGGAGGCATAGCTACTCCCTGCTCAGTTTCAGTACAGTCTGAAAATAAGCCCTTGGCCCAGTCTAGTGGCCTGTTCACTAATGAAAACTGGGCCCTCCTCACTGACCCTCCTGGCTATTGGTCATTACTAGGAGACAAATTACTTTTACTTTTTACTAGTGTCTGGATCCCCAAGGCAAGCAGCATCATGGGAAATGCCTTCGAGGACACTCTTCCCAAGTCCTTTCATTTATATATGGGGTGGGAGGGGCCATAGATTAAAGGGTCAGAGAAAGCAAGAGAGTTGTCCAAGGTCATGTGGATAGATAAAGCCCAGAATTTCAGTGTCTTTCTGCTTTCCATGTCCAGCTGATGTGGTCTCTGTCCAGGTCCCAAGGCATGATAAATCTGGGTGCAGATCATCAGATGGACTGGGTGTTCCAGTCATGGCCCTATGCAAGTTACTGACATCCCAAAGAACTGTCCTCAGACTTCCTAGAAGGTGCCAGTGGGCACATACCTGTCCTGGGCCTTTTGGACTGAGAAGACCCACATATGGGTATGACACAGAGGCTGTCCTTCCTTTCTGCCTATCGGAGTTGCATGGAGATCAGGTACACTGGGGAATGCAGGAATCCTCCCAATACCAGACTTACTAGCTCTTCCTAAAATGAGGCCTCCTGGCAGGTCCCTACTAAGGATACAACCATACCACGGAGACAACTTGGAATGCTTGCAAGAGCTGATTTTTGTGCATTGTTTCTAACTCTGAGCTCAGTAACATGACATCAACAGCTTGGAATCAGCCACAGTATGAATAGTTGTACCCAAGAAACTGGCAAACAGCACTCAGGTCCTTTTCCTGGAGAGCTGATGGCGTGGCATGTTGTGTTGTTGTTGTTGTTTTGTTGTTGTTTTTTTTCAGCATATGTCTAGGTTGCATTTAAGTGGGACTTGGGGCTTTCCCCTCTCGCTTCAGCCCCTATCACCTTCCATCCCATCTACCATCTGTCTCCTGGTACTTATTACAGACAGAGAGAGCTGGCCTCTGCCACCCTGGCATTCAGCCTGCCTAAGGCTGACTGCTGCCCCAACCATCACATGGGACGATGTGGACCTAATGCATCCACGTTGGTGTGTGTTCCATGTGGTCCCAGTGTTTGCCTCCATCCCCTTGCTCCTGTTCTCCTTGCCCTTTGCACCATTGCCCCTTAGTTGGCCATGCCCAGAGGCAGCATCCACCTAGTAACAAGCTTGTCTCTCATTGGTTGACTTGTGATTATGTTCTAGCCCAGGAGCTTACTGGGACTGATCCAGGTAGAGACAAATAAAAGCAGGTGGTGAGAGGAGTGAGCTGGCTAAACCAGGTTCGTGTGTCTTATGTGAAAGCCTACTAAGCTTCATCACCAGCTCCTTCCTCCTATCCCTTCTCCTAGGAATCAGTTGGGTTTTTCAAAAGGACCGGATGACTTCAATGCAATTCACTAGCATGGTTCAGAAGACCTGAGTTCTGGTCTTAGTTGAGAGCTGTGTGACGTCACACAACTTACTGGGTTATCACTTTTCTTGACTCTACAATATAAGTAGTACCTGGTGTCTACTGTCCACAGATGCAATAAACCAGGAAGCCCCATGTCTGTGTAAACTGACATTCCTCTCTGCAGTGTAGTTTTCTTGGCTTTTCTTGGTCCTCAGGTATCCTAAACATACAGAAGCTTCCATTTTGTTTTACTGAACCCTACACACAAGGCATTGCCCAATGCATACATATCAGTGATTGCTGTAGCACCAACTAAATTTCAGTGGCTTAAAGCAATAATCATGTATTTAGCTTACAAATCTTTCTGGGTGCTAGGCTGGGCTGGGGAGTTTTCCTGGTCTCAGCTGGGCTTCCTCAAACCTGGAGGCTGGAGAATGGCTGCTCAGTTAGATGTAACAAGGTTCAGGACCTTCAAAAAATAAATAAATAAATAAAAAGATTTAGGACCCACATCCTCTAGTTGTGTCATCTGGTTAGTTATCATGGCAGAGATGAGTCTAGAGAGAATGGATACATGCTAGGCTCCCCAGGCCACTGTTTGGCATGGGGATATTGTCACTTATGACACATTCCACTGGCAAAAAAAAAAAAAAAAAAAAAATGACCACAAGGTCATCCCAGGCTCAAGGGATTGGGGAGCAGGCTCTACTCTTGAAGACGGAAGTGGCAGCTTATATCATGAAGGCCATGGCTAGCAAGAGGTGTGGAGATGAAGTCATTTTGGAGGCAACTTTCCATCCATCCCCAGCTTTCTGCCTGTCTGATCTCATTCAGGGCCCATATAACAACCTTAGGAAGAAGCCATTCTTCTTATCCTCATTTCACAGATAAGAAAACGTAGTACAAAGAGCCTGGTGGGTTGGTCCTAGACCCCACAGCCCAGAGCTGGGCTGTGAAAACAGGAGCCCTGAGCTCATTCTCTGATTTGCTGGCTCCCTTTCCCATCCCCTACCCTTGGGGCTGAAGAGAATTTGTGGGGGAGCCTGTTTGAAGATGACCTGGGGTGGGAAGGAGCTCTTAGGTGGGTTCTGTGGTGTGTGTGTGTGTGTGTGTGTGTGTGTATGCATGCATGTGTGTATGTGTGCACTCTGGAGCTGTAGACCCACTCCTCTAAGGGCAAGCTTGGGGGTTGGAATGTTATGAGCTCATCTCCACTGTTTCTTCCTGCCTCCTCTCTCTGTCCTGCAAAGTCACAGGACAGCCTGGAAGGGGGGGGGGGGAAACTCCATGGTTAGCCTTACATGGAGCACACATGCAGATGCAGGCAGGACACACCAAAGTCATCGGTTGGCCCCTGGCCTCAAAACAGGGCAGTAAGTGGGATGGTGAGAGGCCTGTGTACATTCATAAACCAGCTGATTGAAAAGCAATATTTCAGATAAATACAAGCCAGCGATCTATCAGTGGTTGTAATAAAACCCAGGCTTCAGGCTGTGATTTTATTTTGAAATAATAAGAATTGCTTGATTCTTTTTACTTGAGTTACCATGGTAATTCCGGCGTGGAGCGGTGTTATATTGATTTAGAAAGTGGACAGTAATATTTCTTTTGTGTTATTCTGTTTCTAGGCCTTGATTTCTAATTTCTACTTGGAGATTACTTTTATAAATTTCTTAAGTCCTTCCACTTTCTTCCCCCCCCACCTCCCCACCACCACCTCACAGTATAATTTTCCTCTCATACACCACGATGTTCTGAGCTTATTGGTTTGCTCTTATTTTAAATTAAACTTGCTGGTTTCAAATATTGAAATGACATCTTTGTCTGTGTCTGTACTTTGGTTTAGCAAAATATTACAGTCTGACGTTCTCTGCTTAATAATTTAAGGGAGGCTTTCTGTCGGCCCTCGCTGGGTGCTGATAACTTATGACTCAACCAAGGCAGGCCTTAAACTCCTGACATTTTAATATTGTGTGGCGGGAGCAGCCACTCCTCTGCTCTTAGTCTCTGTAGAGAGAAAGCCACATGGTACCCCTAGAAAGGAGTCTTAATAATTCAACCTTGCTGTTTGGCTCTCTGTGACTCCATTGAAAAAGGTGGGGGGGGGAATGCTTTCCAGAGGAGCCAGGGCAGTGCTAGCCTGGACTACCAGAGCTATAGCCAGTGCCTTGCTCCAGCCTAGCTCCCCTCCTTTCTTGGATACGTAAGTAACTGGTCATCCCCAGTGTCAGATGGGAAGGTTTGCCTGTGAATGCCAGAGTGCTTGGACTCTCTGATCCCCTGTTTTATCTTGGAAGACAAGTGGATCTCACACAGGGTTTGAGTCAGATAGACTAGGTCCAAGTCCAACCTCTTCACCCTTGATAGCCAGGCCTGTCCTCCTAAGGAAGCTCATAGCTGCCAGCTTGCAGGGTGCGGTAAGTCTGCAGGCCCCCCCTCAGTAGCCTGAATGGTGGTGGATTAGGTACCAGTGTGTAGCAGACAGCTTGGAACTTGGCACCTTGACACAGTGCACAGCTGTCATCTATTTCTGTGGGGCTAGGGGCTGGGGCAGTTTGATCACAGAAGTGGTGATGAAGGATGTCTGTCAGCCAGAGGTGTTGACTCTTCTCAGCTGCCCCCCCCCCGGGGAAATGACCACTTTTCAGCTCTATTACTTGTCTGTAACAATTCAGCCCACAGGTGGGTCAGACTAGGCCTCTCTGGCTGCTTCCTACAGGTGACTCCCTGTTCCATTCTTGTGGGCCTCAGCAGCGCATGGCAGCCTCTGCACTCTGGCAGCTTGCTTCCTGAAGGTCACTAGGAGAGAGACTCAGGAGGAAGCGACAATCTGCTTCTGCCACTGCACCTTAGGGGCCCAGGTGCCCAAAGGTGACCTGCACTTTCCCTAGTCCCAGGAAGCTCACCTTTTATCTGGAAGCCACAAAGTCTAAAACCCAGCCAAATAAACAAACAGAGCAAGCCAGGGAGGGTCTCATATAGCCCAGGCTGGCCTTGAACTCCTGATCATCTTTCCTCTACAGATCCATTTTGCAGAGGGATAGGTCACTCCCAGAGTAGGAAATGGGATAGCCTAGAAAGTGGGTGAGTGGCGGGATTAGGATGAGGCCCCTGTCTGTCAGCTGTGCGGGGAAATGACTGGCTCTAGTGTTATGACTAGACCTCCCCCCCCCTCCCCCCACACACACACCATAGACATTCTTTCTGGATGTAGAGACTTCCAGACTTTGGGGTTTTGCTTTGTTTTGTTTTTAAATATGTGGTAAATGTGCTAAGACCACTAAGGAGCCTGCACAGTAGCTTGCCAGTTGCTCAGAGCCTTCTCTCTCTCTCTCTCTCTCTCTCTCTCTCTCTCTCTCTCTCTCTCTCTCTCTCTCTCTCTCTCCACCTTGAAGGAGGTGAGGGTGGTCCCTTTTTGAGCCAGCCCACCTGTAGGTGTTAGCTGAGGACTCCCATCCCTAATGGCTTTGCTAAGTGAGATGAGGACAGACCTGTAAGGCAGCCTCTGCAGAGACGGCTTTACAGTTCCCTGTGAGGGGACAGGACTCCCAGAGACTGGAGCACTCCCTGTGCCTAGGGAGCACAGAGATGACAGCTAGAACTCCATCATCCCCATCCTGCTCCATTGCCTAGTAGTATGTCCTTGGACAGGCCCTGGCCCCATTTACATTGGCAGGGTGGCTGGACAGTTGGGCTCTTTGCTTGTTGATGGGAGGCTTTCTCTTCCAAGCAGCTGCATACCCGCCTCCCCTACCCAGAAGCCATTTCCCATCTGTGAGGCCTCTTCTTGGCAGAGGCCAGGACCCTGGGGAGCATCGGGCAGGGGGCAGGGCTCCCTGGAGCACCTGGTTGCAAATTGGCACCCACCCAAGTGCAGAGTGTGGTGTTCTCACCTGCCTGTCTGCCCCAAGGATGCCTTTATGCTGCTCTTTGATCTCGGGCGGCCTTTATCAAATTCCTAGCAAAGCTGTCTTACCCACAAGAATAATATCTCATTAGTATTATTGAAAATGCAAAGTTAAAAAAAAGATTCCATGGAAAAAAATTAAAATCAGTTGAAATAATTAACACAGAGTAAAGCTGGCAACAGTTAAGCCTGCACCTGGTAAAATATGTTATTGACTAAAAATTGACAGAAGAATCAAATCTTCCTGACAAAATTTAGATCTGCAGAAGTTGGCTCCGGAAATATTTTCTGGGAGAAATAATTGCCATAAAAGATGTCTCAACAGTCTCAAAAGAAGTCTTATAAATTAGACAAACACTCTAATTTGTGAGATTGCGTATGAGCTCAAAACCAATCATGGACCAATTTTTAGTAGTCACTAAATTTTTTAAAAATAATTGATCTCTGTGAAGATAATACAAATACAATTAAAATGGAGGGGTGTGGCTTCATAATGTTGAACAGAAAAATTGACCAAGAAATCAAATTGACCTAATGAAGCATATTAAGAGTTACTTTCTTAATTAAAACCATCACTGTTGGTATAGTTATTATCAAAATACTGGGGGGGGGGGGTCAAGAACCAAGTCCAAATAGCAGGGGCTAAGTGAGTTCATTTGGATGAGTAGTGAGTGAGTTAACAGGTGAAGGGGGTCCAGAGTGGCAGGGCAGTGTGAACTATTTGTCCTACAGAGAGGATGAGGAGGTGGCCAGGGAGGTCAGTAACTAGAGCTCAGAGCATTATTGGTATGACCACAGTGGGATCATTGACAGAACCACACTATTGTGAGCTATGCCTTGCTTAGGAATGAAGATTCCTGGTGAGGCCAATGGCGGTATTCGAGGGCTCTGGGCAGAATCAAGATGCCTGATCAAGATCGTCTGGGCCACTCTTGGACAGCGGACTAGAAAGGATAAAACTACAAGAGAATGGAGACGAGCGTGCAGTGGGAGGAAGCGGTCCTCTTCAGCCCTGCAGACGGTCACCCTCCTCCGCTCTCCAGTCCGCGTGCCCTTTTTACTGTGCTTTAATTTCCTTCCTGGCTTGCATTCTGGGCCTGTGGAGGAGGCAGTGGAGATGAGTCTGGTTTGTTATGAAGGAGGCAGTTAACATCTACCTGCAGGGGAAGGAACCTCCAAAGACATGGGATCAGACGCCGCAGAAGGAGTCTGTAAGAATTCTTTAAAAGAATTAACGCTCCATGCAGGTCTGACTAATTTCTGCAGAGGTGGGACGCTGGCTTAGGAGATGACAAGCACGTCATTTGTCCCACTCCTGCTCTGCTACCCTCTGTCTGTGAGATCTCAGGGAACTGTTCTCTTGCCCACTGCGGAGTTAGCTTGGGCAGACCGCTTAACTTCTCTGATCATTGGTTTCCTTATAAGTGAATTAGGGCCTACGGCATGCTCAGTGTTCCCTGCACCAAAGAACTGCTGATGGCTTTGGAATCCCAGGAGTACCTCTAGCCATAGCATCCTCTAGACATCTCCTCCATCCTAGGCTCCCCAGGACCTGAGAAGAGAAATCTGAAAATTTATAGAGCAGTTTTCCTAAGGTGCAGTTTCCTGAGATGGCACTCCATGATGAGACCCATGGGAGCCAACCTCATGCGTAGAAAATAGGCACAAATCTGTTGATATGGAGGCCCAGCCATCCCTCTCATAAACCAGAGCCATTTCCACAGGTTAAAGACATGGAAGCTGGCCTGCCTTTGTGGACACACAACCCTCAGCTTTGGCTCTGGGGCAGTTGGCCTTTTCAGGCCACAATGTGTACCCGGTACCCCCTGCTGGTAAGAATGCTTTATCAAAAAAAAAAAAAAAAAAAAAAAAAAAAAAGAATGCTTTATCATTTTGGCCTTAGACTAGCCCCTCCCAGGGCACCCCTGTCTCCTTCCTTCCTGCCCATGTGCCTGGGATCAGAACTTTTACACCCTGTCCAAGATGAGGCTCACAGGCCCCAGGAAAGGGCACCATCTCTCCCCAATCTCCACTGTGATCTAGTCATTGTGCACATCCAACTATGTACCTCTGATGACCCATACAGAACATGCCACTCCTCACATAGCAGTTTGCAAAGTCACACTGCCCCACATAGAACACGGTCAAGGTTCTGAAAGATGGGCCCTCCCCGATAGGCATGCCCTCTTTGCAGATAGGGCACCATCCTTGAAAGACACAGAAGCTTCAGCAGAGAGCCCATCCCTGGTGGTCTAGTGGTTGAGATGTGGCACATCCTTAACCCTGCCCTGGGAAGATAAACTAACATAATTAGTATGTCATTCCTTTTCATGATCCAGTGATATTCTACTGTGTACACATATTTTTATTTATCCACTTGTCAAATGATAGACATTTGGATTACTTCTACTCCTTGGCTATTACACATGTTGTTCAGACCAACATTTTTATTTCTCTCAGACATATACATAGGAGTAGAATTGCTCCTCATATGAAAACTCTGTACTTAGAGATATTTGTTGTTGGTGTGTGTGTTGTGTGTACACATGTGTTTGTGAGGGGATATGTACATACCATGGTACATGTGTGGTGGTCAGAGGACTACCTGAGGTATTGGTCCTTGCTTTTTACCTGATTTGAGGCAGGGCCTCTTGTGTGCACACCAGGCTAGATGGACTACAGACTTCTGGGGCACTTCCTGTCTCTGCCTCCCACCTTCCTGTAGGAGGACAGGGGTTACAAGTCATGCACCTCCGTGTCCAGCTTTTATGTGGGCCTGGGTGACCAGCGCTTTAACCACTCATCCATCTCCTCAGCCTAAGGTATTTGTTCTCAAGTGCTTAGGACTGTTTATAGGAAAAGTTCACTAACTGTCTGAGCTTCCAGAAGTGAGATCCCTGATGGCTTCTGGGATTCCCTGTAACCTGGCTAGCCTCAGTTTTCTGGTCACCTCAAGGGCTTTGAAAAGTAATTACTACTTGTGGGACCTGTGGAGAGTTCTGGAATGGTCTTCTTGTTTTAGCTGGTTGCATTCTTTCGCCCTCAAAGTTGGGTATGGTTGCTCCTGTTTCGAAGATGCCAAAGCGGAAGCTCTCAGAGAGGCTAAAGAACTGTCTACCTTGTTAGTCAGTAGTAGAGTCTGAACTCAAACCCAGACATTTCAGAATCCTTGAGCTCTGACTCATCCCTGCCTCAAATGTATCTTTCGGGGGGGGGGGGGGGGGGGCGGCAGAGAGGCTCGCTGAGCAGCCTTCAGTTCTCTGCTTGCTCCTGAGCACAGGAGATGAGAGCCCAGATACAGACAGGTGTAGGCTCCAAGGCAGACCATGCTAGAGGGAACGAAGTCGTTCTTTTTAGCTGGGAGACTATGGAGAAGCCACTGCACCTCTCTGTTCTGCATTCTCCCATCCCAGAAGATGAAGCTCCCATAGCAGATCATCACCCTGGGAGGGCCACACAGGAAGTGTCTCCCACAGAGGGCATTAGGTAAAGTACCTGGGGGTGGCTGAAGTGGGTGGAGGAGAGTATGGGAGCATCATCGTGGAGAAGTGACTGGCTTCTCGGCTGCCTCCTATCAAGCGTGAGGGAAGAGAGTCTACTCAGACTGGTTGGAAAGGTGAGCCGAAGGTTACAGGTAGGAAATTCCAGTGTTTGCCAGTCTGGAGTTGCCAGAAACCTAGAGGGATTTGCAGAAGTCCCTGGAGATCTGACCCTGGAGAAGAGATGTGGGCAGGTCCCTCTGGTGCCCTTGATCCTCCCCTCCCCTCCTCCTGCCTGCTGAGGCCTGGGGGTGGGGGGGCGGGGGCGGGGCTTGCCTGACTGCCTCAGTTAGCCCGAGCGGTAATAAAACACTTTAAATTTATTGTGACATTTGGATTTAATTAAAAAGTACATACTTAGAGAAGTAGAACATAATGGGAGAGAGGCAGGGTGGCTTTCCCCCTCCTTTCTTCCCCAAACTAATTAGCGTTGTATTTTAAATTGTTTATGTGCCGCTAATCATCGTAATAAATCATTTATACTGAAAAAGACACACTCGGCTGTGCCCGCCGCGCGGGTTCCGCTCGCCGGGCTCTATCGCGAACAAATTGATCTAGAAGTGAATTTATTAACCACTAGGGAAGAAATCATTAGTGCTTTCTCTAAACATTCCCCAGGTACGCTTTATCGCCACAGTTTATGCTGTAACTAAGAGGAGCATTACCCAGGCCTTTGCTGCAATTTCCTTGAAAAGCCAGCAGCCTGCTCCTAAGCAAGGGGGTCCCTGCCTCCCCTCCCCTACGTGATCTGGGAACCCCAGCCTCTGTTCCCAGTGTTCCTTTTTAAATAATGTGTTCCCCGTGAAGCAGGGACAAGACCCCAATGCTCCTGTGGCTGTTTGTCCCCTGCTGACATTTCAGGGTTATTGAGGTATACCTTGTCTTAGGACCACAGTGGCACAAAGAGGGCCTGAGGTCTTGGAGGAGCGGGAGAGGCTGGGTTTACAGAAACATTGTGATCTGAAGCTTGCTAGAAGGTAACTTCACTCCCTGGAGCCTGAGAGTAGGCAGACAGGGACCCAGGGTGGAGCACAGGACCCAGCTGCACTCCCCGGAGCACACGCTGATGATCTGGGCCACCAAGGCCATCTTCTCACAAGCTCTGAAGCCTTCTCTGAGGTTTGGCTGTAGCAGTCTACTCTGCCCAGGTTCCTGGTGAGGCCTGTTGCCTTGTGTATTGCGGTGACTTCACAGTCCCCCAGACATGACCTGATGGCTTGACCAACAGGCAGCTCCCAGCTACAGAGACCATGTGGCGCAGCCAGTAGCTGTGCTAGCAGCAGTCTATCCTGTTGACTGCCACATAGGTCTCCCCTGCTTCCTGGAGGCTGAACTCCCAGGCCCCCCCCCCTCGCCTCCCCCGTGCTTGCCTGGGACTGAGCTCCCTGTCCTCTCCCTCCATTTTGCCGGAAGGGAAGTTTGTTGTGAACAAGGATCTTCCCCCTGGGGGCTCATGGCTGGTCTAGAATTCATCGTTATCCCACTTTAAAGCCCACCATCTAAACGCTACCCAGAAGGTTGGGCCCCTCCTAGTCCTGCAGAGAAAGGCTGCAGTAGCTCCATCAGCAGGCAGCTCCAGCCCCGTGTTGCTCCAGCTTATACCTAGAAGTTCCCTGTCTTTTTTTTTTGGTCCAGAGGACAAGGTGAAGTCTTCCTCCACCGTCCCCCTCATAGTAGTTAGCAGGTGTTGTGTGCTCTGCTGCTTAAAGAAAGCAGCAGAGTGTAGCAGCTGGGTAGGCTGAGCCGGCCTGGAGGGTCCCCTCTTTGTGTCTGGAGAACACATTTAAAACTTTGAATTCAAAATTGATTTTGAAGGGCCCTAATCTCTGATCCCCCGACGCTCACGGTGTGTCTGCAGCTCCTGCCAGACTCTCGTTTTCTGGTTCAGCGCGCTGGTGCTTCACGTCCCTGATGCTGTGAAATTGAGACTCATCTGAGAGTCTGGGTCCTCCTCCTCCTCCTCCTCCTCCTCTGTGGAGATTTCAGGCCTCTTGGGAGCCCCATTTCATTAGATGGGTGACACTGGCTTTGCAGGTGAACCATGATGTAGCTGAGTCACTGTCTTGGGAAAGCAGCTGTCAGACACTTCCTCTCTGGTCCCCCACAGATGTGTGGCTCCAGGCAACACATTTCTAAGGAACATGGAGGCTGGCTTCTGCAGCCTGGGGTGGGATTGGGAGATTCCAGACAGAAAAAGGTTTGGACCTGGAGTTCTCTACAAGAAATTTCAGGGGCTCTTTCTTCCCATTGGCTGCTAAAGGCTCAGCATAGGCTGGCTACAAGGGGAAAGCGGTCAGTCACACTTATATACACTCGGAAGACTTTCAGATAAGAGCAAGAGAGGCTAGCTCTGTGGGAGGAGCCAAAGGGGTACAGGACAGAGGTGAAGAGGAAGAGGCCTCCTACAGACCCCTAAACCCTGCAGCTCTGCCTTCCACTCCCTAAAGAGGTCAGAGTATGTATGTGTAAAGGAATCTTGGAGCCGAGCCCTGGGATTCACCTCTCAAAAATTCATTTCAAGAGAGCTCATCAGAGCAGGGTGTGGTGGCGCATGCCTGTAAATCCTAGCACTGGGGGAGGCAGAGGCAAGCAGATCTCTGTGAGTTCGAGGCCAGCCTGGTCTACAGAGGGAGTCTAGGATAGCAAAGGCTAACACAGAGAGACCCTGTCTTGTCGGGGGTGGGGTGGGGGTGGGGAGAGGGGAAAGAGAAAATATCAGGAAATAGTTGCTGTACGAGCATGAGGACCCATGTTTGGTCCTTAATACCCATTAAAAACACAAACATGTATGCATACATACAAGAGGGGGAAAGTTGCTTATGGAAGACAGGACTACATGCTGCTATAGCTGTCTCTTCTTCTTTTCTTAGGACCACAGAGCCATGAGTGTCTTGGGCTATGTGGCAGAGGGGCAGCAGTATGCCATCAAGGCCCCCTCTCTGGGGACCTGTCTGCATAAATCTGCCCACTTCAGCCAGAGATGCTTGCCAGTAATATCTGGATAGCTGCCATTGAGTGATGCTTAGGACTGCTGTCAGGTTCAGTAGGAGGAGAGCAGCTGTAGATAAGGCGGGGCCTCCAGAATTACACCTTCCCAGGGGCTTCTATCCTTGGGAGAGAAGCCAGTCATTTCCCTAGTAAATTCTCTGAAGGAAAACAAAAGCAATGACCAGTTGCTATTGAAAACCCAAAGGGAAATGATAGGAACGGAATGGGTGGTTTAAATAAGGAAATGGGGGTGCGAAAGTCCTCTCTGTTCATATATTTTTTAAGTCCAGGGAACGAATCTTCATGTGCAAAGATCCTGAGGCAGGAGGGAGATCTGGAGTGTGGTGGAGCTCAGCAAGGGACAGGGAGGCAGGGGCCAGACCACAACATGCAGAGCAGGTGTTCAGTGTACCAGAAGCTGTGGGAAGGTTCCAAGCAGGGCAGTGACCAGCCTGGTTCCTTTGGAAAGGTTTTTCCTACTGATGAGTGAAAAATGAGTGATAAAGCACTAGGCCTGTGGGACCTATGCCCAAATATGGTGAAAGACGGCCGTAGTGGGCTGGGGATGTACCACAGTTGGTAGAGTGTTCGATGGGCACGCATACAGCCCTGGGTTTGTTCCCCCAGCATAAACTGGCTATGGTGCTCCATGCCTGTAATCCCATCACTCAGGAGGTGGAGGCAGAAGGATCAGAAGTTCAACATCGTCCTTGGCTACAAAGTAAGTTCCAGGCACCCTAGGCTACATGAGACCCTGGCTAAAACAAACAACAGACAAACAAGCAAAAATACCATAAAAGTTGGTCTGTAAATGGAAAGAAGCAGCTAGGACGGGGAGCCGGGTGTGTGTGTGTGTGTGTGTGTGTGTGTGTGTGTGTGTGTGTGTGTGTGTATTGGGGGAGGTGGTTTACAGAGTAAGATCCAAAAGAGCCAGAGCTCACTACACAGAGGAACCCTGGTGTGTGTCTGTGTGTGTGTGTGTGTGTGTGTGTGTGTGTGTGTGTGTGACAGAGAGAGGGAGAGAGAGAGAGAGAGAGAGAGAGAGAGAGAGAGAGAGAGAGAGAGAGAGAGAGAGAGAGAGAGAGAGAGAGAGAAGTGTGTTTGATGCTAAGTTCCTCTAAAAACATAGGGATGGGATTGGGGAGATAGTGCGGGTACTATGAAAGGGAGGTGGAGAAAGGGCACAGAGGCCAAGTTTGGGTTGAGTTTGGTTGGCTTTTTTGGAGACAGGCTTAGCCCCAGAAGTCCTGGAACTTTCTTTGTAAACCAGGTTGGCCTAGAACTCAGAGATCCACCTGCCTCTACCTCCCAAGTGCTGAGATTACAAGTGTGCACCACCACTGCCTGGCCTCTATTTGTAGCTTAATTTGAGACTGCAGGGAAACCAAAATACCAACAAAGCAAAACAGGACACTCATTCCTGTCACAGAGAGAGAGAGAGGCCACACTGGATACCTGTGCCATGCCAGTTAATGAACTTCAGTGAGTGCACACAGCTTTCTGTGTGTTCAGGTCCTAGTTAAGGACCTACAGAAGACCGAGGGAGACTGTGGGAGGTCAGCCCATGAAGCTGCCTCAGTCTTGGAATTTCCTCCTCCTGACCCTTCTGCAAGTTCTCAGCTGGCTTCTGGAATATGTGTGTCCCCTCCAAATACCTGAGCTTAATCGCAACTTCCCCAGCAGTGCTGTTAGGAGATGGGGCCCTTGAGGGCAGAACCTCATGGATGGGATTGGTACCCTTATGCACAGGAGCCCAGAGAATGCCCTCATCCCTTCTGCTGTGTGCCCTTACAGTGGGAGGACAACAGTCCATGGCCCAGGAAGCAGGCCCTCAGCAGATGGCAGATGGACTAGTGCCTTGGTCTTTACCCTCTCAGGCCCTAGACTGGGAAAACTGGTCTGTTGCTTACAAGCCAGCAATCTGATGTTCTGTCAGAAGTGCCTGAGTGGCTGAAGAACGTCTGCAAGGCTGTTGTCCCCCATCCCTAACCTAAGTCTCAGCACGATCCATCTTTAGACACACCAAAGTCACAGTGGTTTCAGGGCAGTTGGCCTCCCCCTCAAAACCCATTGCGTAAATGCCTCCTGCTTCTTACAACTCTACTGGAATTTGCTCTCTAGGGGGCCCCACCCTGCTGAACCTGAGTCTGCACTCAGCCCCCAACCTTAGCTGTCCCTGCAATGTGCTCCAGAGCACCCTTCCTTAGCAGGGTCCGCTGGGGTTTAAGCTCACTTCTCCTCATTGTGGAAAATGACAGTGTGATGACACCCATGGTCCTGGGATGGGGAGGCTGGGCATGGGTGCCTGTGTCTGTGGCGGCATGCTTGGTTACTCATGATAGGTTGGCCATGAGGCAGATTGCATGAGAGTTCTGGCCACGGGCTCACGATGAGTGAGTGAACCTGCAGCACTCAGGAAGGGGTGATGTGGAGTTTTACCATCCAGCTGAGAGCCGTGACACTGGCAGCAGGTGCTAGGGACACTGCCAGGTAGTCCTTTCTCTTATAGACTGCCAGGGGGAAACTTGGCAGTTGAGAGAAGGCATGCATTGTGTAGGACTACCTTCCAGTGCCTTGTGCCCTGTGCCAGGCCCCCTCCAGAACCTTCTGAGGGGGAGTACCCATTATCTACATACAAGCCCTTAGCTGTGAGTTGAGCCTCCCCCGCCACTTCGGTCACCCTGTATCGGAACCCAAAGCTTTCACCCCAGCAGCTCTGCCTCTTCTCCAGGACCTAGGGATAGAATTACTGGACCCATAGCATAGACCTACTTTCTCTTAGCTGTCTGTCTTAAGCTTTGGATTCAAACTTTGTTGTAAGTACTTCATGTCTATGATCTAAATTAATCTTCAAGATAAATATTTAACGTAGCCTATCCTCATTTTAGTAAACGAGTAAACAGAGGCAAAACTGGAAAACGTCAGAACCAGAATTAACGCTGAGGCTGCGTGTCTTCAAATGTCTACTTCCTACCCACCTTCCCTCAGACTTCAGAGGTAAAGGTGTCAGTCCTTCTTCTGCACTTCATTAGGCAAGCCCCACTTCCAAGCCTTCCCTTCCTTTCTCCAGTAGGGAACTAGAGGCTATGGGAGCCTCCATTGCTCTCCCTTACCTGACCCAGTAAACACCACGCTGCAAATGGACTTGCAGAGAGGTCAGCAGTGAGTGTGGACCTCAGTGACTGCGGCTCCGTGTTCCAACAGTTGTTCTCCTTGGCTTTTGATTCCAAATGAGTAGGAAATGCTATTAGTTCAGGCCTTGCCTGCCATGTGGCAGGGCCCGGGAGAGGAGTGCAGTGAGACGAGAAATTGTGGAGATAAAACCGGGTGTGAAATGGAAGCTTTCTCGCAGGCTGGGCGGGGCCTGTGCAGAATAGTTACTTCTGAGGAAACGAGATTGAAAGAGATTCGGCAGAAGGAGATTACACTTTCAAATTGCCTTATTCAAGGGGTTTGACACCTAGGAGGGGCACAGGCAGGCTCCGCTGGGTGCTTTTCTGCCGCTTCACATTTGGGATGGGCCCAGGCGGACGGTAAGAGCCCATCTACGAAGCTCTAGCTCTCTGAGCCCTCCTCTCAGCAGCTGAGGTGGGAGGGGATGACAGGGCGGAGTGCTGGAGACTACCATGCTCAACAGGGATTCACGTGCCTTCTGCTTCCTTCTCTCTCTAAGGTGCCAGGTTTTGTTCAAAGCAGAGTTTGTTTTGGAGTGATGGCTGTGACACCCCGTGCCTGTGTGCACCTGTGCCTCGGTGTATATTTACATCAGCGCGCCAACATGTGTGTGGACCCAGCCATGCATATGCACGCTTGCACGCTTGAATGTGTTTTCACGTGCCTTGCTGAACACCTGGCGTGTGTCAGTTCCAAGCTGGACACTGACAGAACTGATGTGGGAGAATTGGACAGAGACAGCTGCTTCTTGTGTGGCCCCGTGGAGGGGTATTTGTGCACCCTACCCACATGTCCGGTGGCTGAGGGCGTCTTCGTACCTCTCAGTGTCTTCCAATCTCCATGGGGTCTCCTGTGTGACTCTCCTTAGCACTCATCATGCAGCTCTGCCTTGGAGCGGAGAAGTCACATACTTGTGCCCCAGAGACACGGTGCCTGGTTCAAATCCCAGCTCTGTCTCCTACATACAGACAAGCCAGAAACCTTTCTTTCGCCTCACTTTCCCCACTGTTAGAATGGAAGTAGTGGCAGCATTTAACACAGCAGTGGGTAGAACTCTCAGGGTGCTAGGTCAGACTGCCCAACCCAGGGTCCCCATCTGTCACAAGGTCAGGGGTGCTCATAGTGGGAAAGGGGAGCCCTGGAAGGCACCAGGCATCCATGTCGTCCTGTGAGGTTCTGGGTAGGGCCTACAACTGAGATGCCTCCTTCTCAGGCCTACTAAGGAGCCAACACAGGGTCCATTGAGAGATTATGACAGACAGCAGGGTCTTCATTCCTGGGCCCCCCAGAACATTGCTCAGAATCTCTGCGGGACCTTCCTCTGAGCCCCATGGCTATCCTCTCCCACTCAGCTGGCCACTGGAGCTGCCTTTTGGGCAAATAAATGGGGCTGACTTCCTTGAGCATTTACTCACCCTGGCTGTTGGACTAGACACTGAACTCTGGCCAGGGCAACTTGGGAAGGGAAGGGTTTATTTGGCTTACACTTCTGCGTCACTGTTCATCATCTGAAAAAGTCAGGGCAAGGAGCTCAGGGCAGGAGCTGATGCAGAGGTCCTGGAGGGTGCTGCTTACTGGCTTGCTCAACCTGCTTTCAAATAGTACCCAGGACCACCAGCCCAGAGATGGCACCACCCACAGTAGGCTGGGCCCTCTCATGTCAATCGCTAATTAAGAAAATACCCTACAGCTGATGCCTTGGCACTTGCCTAGAATCCCAGCACTTGGGGAGGCAAAGGCAAGCGAATCTCTGTGAGTTCAAGGCCAGCCTGATCTACAAAGTGAGTCCAGGATAGCCAAGGCTACACAGAGAAACCCTGTCTCAGAAAACCAAAATAAGAAAGAAAGAAAAGAAAGAATAAAAGAAATAAAAATGACCCACAGACTTGCCTACAGCTCAATTTTATGGATAAAGTTTCTCAATACAGGCTTCCTCCTCTCTGATGACTCTAGCCTGTGTCAGATTGACAAAACAAAACCACCACCCCCAAAACCCACAACTAGCCAGCACAAGGGGGGAAATATAACAGGTGACCCAGGACATATTCTCTCTCTCTCTCTCTCTCTCTCTCTCTCTCTCTCTCTCTCTCTCTCTCTCTCTCTCTCACACACACACACACACACACACATACACACACAGAGTTTCTCTGTGTAGCCCTGACACTTGCTCTGTAGACCAGGCTGGCTTGAGATTCACTTGCCTCTTGGACTAAAGACATGCACCACCACTGCCCAACGACATAGTCATAAAAGGCGTTGTTGGGAGAGTTGGTGAAATTGGAATAGGATGTGTAGATTGGAGAATAGGACATCCGTGATCCTTTCTTGTCACTGTGGCTGTTTTTACCCTTGTTTTTAGCAATTGGTATTTTATACACCAACAGCTTCTAGGGTGTAGAGACTTCCTGTCTGAAACCAACTCTTGAATGATTCATGGGGAGAATATGTTATACATGTGTAAACACAAGAAAGAGGATACAGGAAATGGGCACATGGGAGCTACTCTTATATTGCATTTTTTCTGGGAGTTGGGAAGATTAAGTTAGAAGGGAAGCTGGGCATGGCAGTACAAGCCTGTCATCCAAGCACTTGGGAAGCAGAGGCAGGAGTTCGGGAGTTCAAGGTTCTCCTCAGCTGCATATTGTGTTTGAGATTCAGCTTGGGCTACACAGAAAACACACAAGTGCCTGGAGCGGTGGCTCAGCAGTTATGAGTGGCTACTGGTTTTGCAGAAAACTTGAGCTCAGTTCCCTGTACCCGTGTAGGGTAGCTCCTAACAGCCTGTAACTCTGGCTCCAGGAGACCCAATGCCCTTCCCTGACCTCCACAGGCATTTGCACACAGACACCTACATAAATGTATGTCCATGTGAGTACAGTGCCTGTGGAGCTGCCTGGGTGGTTATAAGCACACACTGCTCTTCCAGAGGACCTGAGATCACATCCCAGCACCCATGTCTGGTGACTCACAACTGCTTTTAACTCTGGCTCCAGGGGATCCAATGCTTCTGGCTTCCACAGGCACTGCACTCACAAGTACACTCCCCAACACAGACATACACAGACACAGAATTAATCTTTAAAAAAAAAATAAAGCTCAAAATGATAAAAAGTTTAAAAGTAACAAGTACCCAAAGGAATATCATGCAATGGGGTGTGTGTTGTCCCTCACCCCATTCCAGCCCCTGGGCTATGGCCTTGGGTTCCTAGCTTCATCTTGACCTACCATGGTCTGTGAACAATGAGACCACATGGCCCATGTCACAGGTGCAGGTCAGGAAAGAGGGGTCTGTTTTAGGTGTCTAGCGTCCCTGAGGCCAGACTCTTAGCTTCCAGCCCACTGTGCCCTTGAGGGGACAGAAAGCCAAGCCTGGATGATGGCATTTCTCCCAGAGCAGTGGTGAGTACCCTTGGGGCAGAAATTAAGCAAGGTCCCCAGTGGGTTAGAAGGAGAAATACCAGGATCCTGGCTGGAAGCAGGCAGGACATGCTGGTATGTGCAGTCTCTATCACTGGCAATAGTAAAGTCCAGTAGGGGGCACACCTGAGGCGTGGCCTGCAATGACCTGCAGCAGGATGAAGTAGAGACATTAGGGTAGGACACTAGCTTTGCAGAAGGTAAGGGGGTGGGCAGGGTGCTCTGCTGTGACTCAGGCTGGTCCATAGTGGAGCCCACAGGCTTTGCTATTTGGAGAAGCCCACGTTCCACCGTGGAGGAGGAGCCTAGATTGGGCTGTATAGGTAGGAGTTGCTGAGGCTGTGGGTCTGGCTGGCAGGCAGCTTCTTGTGCAGAGAGCATCTCTCCAAGGTGAGGGGGAGAGGCAGGGGAAAGGACTGATGGCCTCTGCCATCCACCTTGTCACTGGAGTGTCTGACTTTGCCCCACATTACAGAACTGATTATAAATGTAAGAGTTCTGCAGAACCCAGGAGTCAGAGTTTGCATGGCCCTGGAGCCTTGAACAGACAGACTCCTTAGGTAACCCATTGATGATGGTCGGGATCTGGAGACCTCACCTGGAAGGCTTCCCCCATGACCTGGCCACCTCCCTCATCAGCCATGCTGCCTCCCTCCATGCGACAGAGAAAGACAGGAGTTTAGCCTGTCTCACTTCAAATACCATTCATTCTCTCTACTCTGAGATGGAGGGTGGCACATGGCCTAAGTGAACTGACTATTTTAGCAGGTCTAGTATGTGTACCAGAGCATGTGCCTGGGCATGTGTGGGCATAAGCAGCCTCCATTGTTAAAGGCGGGTGTTTTCATGCGTGAGTAGTAATTATTGAGTAATGCTTTAAAACCTTTCCTGAAGGAGTGCAAAGCTTTTTTTTTTTCCCTTCCCCTTCTGAAGTCGGGAGTACGTTAAAAGGATTACCATGTAGATTTGATTTTTAGATAACGTTAAAATGGATCCCAAATGGACGTCAGCAGAGGGCTGCTATCTCCCTAATGGAAAGTGCATGGCCCCAGGCTCTGCTCCCAGAGCCAGCAGAGGAGGGGTGGGGAGGGGGGGTCTGCAGGGGGCTGGCTGGCAGGCTAGAGGGGGCTGGGGAGACAAGAGTGAGAGCCCAAGCCTGCTACATACCAGGTGAAGGAAAAGGGCAGCCGGCATCTTCCTGAGACTATAAGGGCTCTAGCTTGAGGTCTGAGTTATGTTTAGATGAACAGCTCTCCTGCCCTGGTGCTCCTCCACAGGCCCTATGTGCAGTCTTCCCATCCTTGGAGCCCTGGGCCTCCCCCTGTTTTCCTATACTTCACCCCTCCCTGTAGGCCAGGCCCTTAGAAGGAACTTCTCTTGAGGTCTGCTTCATGGCCAGAGCTGGGCTGTGTCAGAGGAGGCACAGGCTGACCCTGGGCTGGCCGTCATCCTGAAAACTATCTCTCACTCAGACCAATTAACCTTTAGAGCCGCATTAAGAAAACTGGGCAGTGAACTTCCCAGCTAACAGATGGTCCTACAATGACTGAAGGAGGGAGGGGAAAGGGAGCTGACCTCTGCCTGCCGGGGGAGGGGGGCAGCTACGGGGCCTCCTCCTCCATGCCCTCACCTGTCCCTTTAGTCCTGTGCTGTCACAGGTCTGAACTCTCTCTCTCTTTTATTTTTTTTATTAATTTATTCTTGTTACATCTCAATGGTTATCCCATCCCTTGTATCCTCCCATTCTTCCCTCCCTCCCATTTTCCCCTTATTCCCCTCCCCTATGACTGTTCCTCAGAGGGATTACCTCCCTCTGTATATGTTCATAGGGTATCAAGTCTCTTCTCAGTGACCCGCTGTCCTTCCTCTGAGTGCCACCAGGTCTCCCCCTCCAGGGGACATGGTCAAATGTGAGGCACCAGAGTACGTGAGAAAGTCATACCTCACTCTCCACTCAAGTGTGGAGACTGCTCTGACCATTGGCTAGATCTGGGTAGGGGTTTAAAGTTTACCGCCTGTCTTGTCCTTGGCTGGTGCCCTAGTTTGAGCGGGAACCCTTGGACCCAGCTATTCCACTCCTTGGAATATACCCAGAAGATGCGCCAGCACACAACAAGAAAATTTGAACTCTCTTCTTGAACAGAGGCCTTCCCTGTCCTAGGGGCTAGTCTCCTCTTCAACAGAAGTCAGAGGGGGTGGCTGAGTTGAGAGAGCACAGGCGAGGAACCTGAAGTCCTGAGCCGGCCCTATCCCTGGGGTACAGTAGCCCCCTCTGACACCTGAACCCCCATCTGTAGATGAAGAGTTTTTGCCTGGAAAACTGAGGGCCATTCTGACCTGACGGCTATGAACCTAAGGTCTCTAGGTGGCAGGTTCTCCCCCTGAAGCCAGAGGACATATTCCTTCCTGAAGAGGAAAGAGAAATGGGGGGGGGGGGACATGGATCAGCAGCTTGGCCTGGGGGGGGGCGCAGTGTCAGGGCTGAGGGTGGGAGAGGTACCCAAGGATGGAATTGAATGCTATGCCTAGGAAGAACATAGCTAGGTCTTTAGGGGCAGGCTAAGGTCAGGGGAGACAGAGACTCTAGGCCTGTTAGAGGCTAGCTAATCTAGGAAGGATGGGTTCTCTGCTGTCTGTGCCTTGGTGGTGGATAAAGACTACCTTCAACCCACCCTCTGCTTTCTTGAGAGGCCGGTTCTCCTGAAGCCGGCCTTGTGCAGTCACGGACTTGGTTTCTGTACTGTTTGCCCCGCAGCATCTTAGTCTTCCTTGCCTCTGGACACCCGAGGGCTCCCATTTCCTCCTCTGCTGCCCTTCCCTGTGGTTCCAGGGGGAATGGAAGGGACCATGCATTTGTAACGGTGTGCTCATCCATGCCCACACTTGCCCATCATGGTGTCTACAGGGCTGCGCGTGGGTCTGCACATTACCTACCAGCAGCCTCTCCCTTCAGTGGCTGCACACTGAGTCTTGCCCAGTGCTTGTTGCTCCTGATCTGTTAAGAAGCTCGCTCGGACTGGGGAGGGAGTTGGTGTAGGGTGATTGCTAAGCTGGGAGGTTGAACCAGGCTTTAGAGGCTCTGGGAACCTCCCTCTTTCCCTCAGACCAGGCTACATGGGAGTTTGACTTGGACCAAAGCATTCCCAAGGGGCGCGCCACAAGCCTTCCCAGCGGCCGTCCTGAGCCTCTCATACTTTTCCCCAGTACTACCACTCTATACATACGGGTGGACATTGAAATGCACAGTGACTGTTGCACTTCAAGAAAGAGTGAAGAGAATGAGAAAGGTCTGGGAATCCTAGTGGACCCCCTTCTTAGACTTATTGGGCCAGCTCTAGCTACGCTAGGAGCACTTGAGTCTTCCCGAATCAGATCGTACAGGGCTGGGAAGGAGAAGAAGGGCCCGGCAAGGCCAACAGCCTCCGGAGGGGTCTTACCAGGACAAAAGTATAGGCTATGGCATGTTGCCCAAAGGCCAGACTTGGGGCCTGGGGGAAGAAATAGAAGATGCGGGCCCCTGGGAGCCTTTACTTAGAAGAAGCAATAGAGAGAAAGACACACACCCCCATTCCTTGAAAAGGGTGTGGGGGGGTAATGCTCCAGAGCTCCAGATCAGCCCAAGCCCATCTGCCTTCCTTTCCCATCCCAGGCGTGCCGATGCTCTCCGTCCAGCCTAAAGGGAAGCAGAAGGGCTGCGCAGGCTGCAACCGCAAAATCAGGGACAGGTACCTGCTGAAGGCGCTGGACAAGTATTGGCATGAGGACTGCCTCAAGTGTGCCTGCTGCGACTGCCGCCTGGGCGAGGTGGGTTCCACCCTCTACACCAAGGCCAACCTCATCCTGTGCCGGCGTGACTACTTGAGGTGGGTTCTGCTTGCTCTGCCTTTCTCACACAGCCTCCGTCTTTCTAGCCTGGTGCGGCTTGACCTCAGCTCTAAGCAAGGCGGCCTGTGTGCCACGGCCCAGTGACTACACCTTAACCACCTTATGTCAGCCCTGGGAGCCACCGGAGAGCAGGGTGATGTCTTTAACTCCTTGCACTTGGCCTGCACTACCCAGGCACTAGTAGCTGCTGGGCACCAAGATGATCTTCCCATGGGTACCAGTCTGGCTTCAGCCTCACCGTTCTCCTGCGGGTATCCAGGAGGGGACATCTCAAAGGGACCTGGAGGAGTAGATGAAGTAGTCCAGACTTGCCTGGGCCTTCCTCCCTAGTGGCATCTCCTGCCCACCTCTCCCCAGAGTCCTCCTTTCCAGGTGTGCTGGGGTTAGGTTCTCATTTGCCTTGGTTGGCAGGGAGCCATACCCTAGGACAAGGACTGCCAATGCCTTTGAAAGATCTGGGCTTGAACCAGCCCCGAGCCTTTAGTTTTTAACTTTTTCTCTGTTTAAATCCCCTGTACCCCGCCCTGCATTCTTCAGAGCTCTGTCTCTCCCCCCACAGCCTAGATCTCCTCCCCTGGGGCTACCTTCCCCCCTCGCCCCACCCCCCACTCCCCCGATTAACCCTCCCTTAGGTCATTTATGACATCAGCAAGGCTGGAAGGAGGCCGTGAAGTTGGGGCCTTGGCTGAGACCCAGCACCTGCATTTGGCTCTGTCACTAGCTGCTAGATGGTGGCTGGGCAGCCCTGTGGGGGAAGGAACGCCCATCGCATTAATTAGCAGGACTGAGTGAGAGCTGGTGGGACTTGTGCTCAAGTCAGGACAAGTTGGAGGAGGCAGGGTTATCTGGAAACTCCCACCTTCCTCAGAGGATCTGAGGTGTGCTTGTCTGCACCTCTCCTTTCAACTGTTGCCTTTAACTTTAGCAACAGATGCTTTTTTTTTTTTTTAAAGTGATGGTGTCTAGTGCTTCCAGGGTAGAGAGGGAAACTGAGGCAAGGAGGAAGGGTTAAGTAAGGATGCTCTAGGGAAGTCAACCCTTGAGAACATGGAAAGGGGCCTTTAATTCTGGAGGTTCGGGATATTTACCTGGGCAGTTGAATTGCAGGTTAGGGAGAGGTGACTATCCAACTGATGGCCTGCCACCAGGCCTGGGAGAAGGGCCACTAAGGTGCAGTGTGGGCTTGTCAGGAACTTCAAAGCAACATTCTGGGTCCTGCCAGCCATATAAGCCTGGAAGGCATTTCCCCCCTATGCTCTGGTATAGAGTAATGGATGACTTCTGAAGCTAGCTAGACCAGTAGGTTAGGGAGGGGGTCATTGTCTAGAGCCAGGCCCTTTGCAACAACTGCTGGTGGCAGAAAAGGCCCCAATGGGCAGGCAGATGCTGTGGCCCAGCCTTTGTCTGCCTTTATCTGAGCCACCAGGCAGCTCAGGCCAATGAATAATGGAGCTGGTCTGCAGGTGCCTGAGCCTGCATCGGACAAATCAGACAAATCGGGGATTAGAGGCTCCCACCCGCCTTTCAACCCCCTTGCATCCTTTGGAGCTTGCTCAGCAGAAAGGAAGCCAGGAGGAGCTTGGTCGGCTCAGACCATTAGAGCACCCAGCCAAGAATTGCCATGAATGGGCATGGAGTGAACTTCCTGCCCCTGGAGTTTTGCAGCCCCAGCTGAGCGGAGGGATGCCCTCTTAAAGAGCCCATTGTGTCTGGCCTCCTTGGAACTTGTTTTGAGGATCAGTTCTGGATGAGAGGCATCTTTAGGTAGGCTGTGCTGGCCCAGCAGCCTCATTTTACAAGATAAACCGAGGTTCCAAGAAAGAAAGAAGGAAAAGGAGACATAAGCAAGTGACACAGTGAGACTATGGCAGAATGCAATTTCATAAAACACTGTAATTTTATCTATTTTTGAGACATCAGCTGGGCTGGCCTCGAACTCCCCATGTAGATGTGAATTACCTTCAATTCCTATTCCTCCAGCCTCTGCCTCCTGAGTGCTAGGGTTATGGACATGGACAGCCACATGGGGCCCATGTACTAGGGGTGCAGCCCAGGGCTTCTTGCAGGCTAGGCAAACACTCTAACAACTGAGCTACAGCCCCAGAAAGCACTGTAATTTTAAAAGCAAGAAGGCCTCATCAGTGACATAGATCACTCTCCCAGAGGAGCCAGGCGTGTGTCCCTGGTGAGCTGTTTATCTCTCTGTGACTCATTCTTTTCTTGAATGGGGATGATACAAGTGTTGACCTCCCAGGGCTGCACTGGGATCAAATGAGGTGATTTCTGTAAGCTCTTAGCATGCCCCTGAGCCACAGGTTCAGTTAGGGTTAAGGTTAGATGTTGCTAAGTGCATTGTCCAGGGAGTGATGCATTTTGGTCTTTGACAATCAGGATAACTGGGGCCCTGGGAGGCTCCAGGTGACTGCCTAAGGATGTACAGCCCACGATGGGCAGACTGCCTCTGAAATTTAGGCTTCTGTGGATCTGGAGTCTTTGCTTAGGGGCCATCCTGGTGCTTGAGGGACCCTGATGGAAACCTGAAATGGGTGTAGGATGATGGCATCTACTAACACCTGACTTTAAGTTATGTAGCCTCCCTGGGGAGTGAGATGCCAGTGTTTTTGATGCTCAGTCTGGTAAGGTCTAGACATGGTAGTTAGTTCTTAACTAGACCCGCTTGCTATCCTGTGAGCTAGGGAGTGGGCAGGCCCCTGGGTAGAGGCACCTCCTCCGCAGGCCCTTGAGTCCTCTGTGCCCTTCCCCTGGCAGGCTTTTTGGCACCACAGGAAACTGTGCTGCCTGCAGCAAGCTGATCCCAGCTTTCGAGATGGTGATGCGGGCCCGAGACAATGTGTATCACCTTGACTGCTTTGCCTGCCAGCTCTGCAATCAGAGGTGAGTGCCAGACCCTCAGCCAGCTCAACACACTCCCCAGCCCTTAGCCCGAGGCCTGCTGGTTGGGCCAGGAGCACTGAAGAGCATGCACACAAGTGTGGCTTCTTTTGTCTATGTAGCTGAATATACATGCTGTCTTTACCATACATGTGCATGTGCGTGTGTGTGTGTATGTATCTACATCCTGTGGTCAGATGTCTATACTCTGGTTCTGGGGTACATATATGGGTGGTAAGTTTCTGTAAGAAGTAAATGATGGAGTATGCGTGTGTTTCACGCTATGCGTCCATATGGTGCATAGTGTGAAAGTATACATACGCTTAGGGGAAGGGTTGTTTGTATCAGGGTCTCATATATCCCAGGCTACCCTTAAACTTGCTGTGTAGCCACAGGTGATTTTAAATTCCTGCTTTTATCTACTGAGTGATATTACAGGCATGTATTACCATGCCTGATGTATTCATTTCTGGGCATTGAACCCAGGGCTTTGGGTCCATGCTAGGCAAGCACTCTACCAGCTGTATTATTTTTTTTTGGAAACAGGTCTCATGGAGGCCAAGCTAACCTCAAACTGGTGACGTAGTTATGGGTAACGTTGAACTCTCGATCCTCCTACTCCCACCTCCCAACCTGTGGGAGTGCTGGGGTTGTAGGAGTGTGCCACCATGCCCAGTGTGTATGTGCTTGTGTATGTATTTTAAATGTTTGCGTACACACGAATACTAGTACAGGAGATTGGTACGCAGTTGTGCATGTGACTGTAATTGTTCACATACTGCGTTTAAATGAGGTGAGAATGTTAATGCACATGTTTTAAATGTGTGTTCTGAGTATCCTGTATCAGTGTGCATGTGTTTTTGTGTCCTGTTTAGAGAGAAGGGGTTTCTAGGCCCACAGGCTGAGAGATCTCTTAAGGGAATCTCTCTCCTCTCTGTGTCTCTGTGTCTCTGTCTCTCTCTCTGTCTCTCTCTCTCTCTCTCTCTCTCGCTCTCTTTCTCTCTCACTCTCTCTCTCTCTCTTACACACACACACACACACACACACGCACACTCAGTCTACTCCTATGAATTTGGTTCCAGCCCCCCCCCCC